>CM072927.1:16085000-16685000 GCA_036971965.1 Nyctalus aviator | reverse complement strand
CCTTCCTCTCAGCATCTTCCTCCTTTTCCCCACGTATTCAAACCTGCATCTCACCACCCCCTCCCCCCCATGCCATCTGCTTCTGACCTGGTGTCCCGGGCACCCCTGTGCCCCGAGAGGCTTCCCTCCAAGGTTCTGTCTGGAGCAGGAGCTCCCAGTCTTGAGGAGCTGGATCAGGATGAGGGACCCCCGACACTTGACCTGGTGTGGTCCGGATTGGCCAGAGGCAGGATAAGACAGCCCAGGAGACAAGCAGGGTCTCTCCCGGAGGAGGAGCTGCTGGAACTGGGTCTGGAACTAGGAGGAGGATGTTTTCAAAGCAGAGGGCAGAGCAATGCAGTGGGCACTGCTAGCATCCCAGACCTGCCCCCGCGCCCCTCCCTCCAGGCCCAGAGCAACGAGGGCTTGCGATTTCTGCGGTGCCCACCGCTGGTGGGTCTGTTCCTTCTACCCCATCCTCCAGCTCCTCCAGGAATAGCTCCAAGGAGAGCCCATCCCGCCTGGGTCTTGTCCTTTGTGTTCCACTCTTCTCACCACCAGAGAGCTGAGGCCGGGCCAGGGACAAGGCAGCATGTGACAGAGAGCCGGGCTCTGACGCCAACATTCTGGTGACTCTGGTTCTTGTTGACCCGCTGAGGTCTCTTGCAGTTCTGAGTGGTGGAAACTCAACCCTGTGTGGTCTAAGCCAAGGAAGGGACTCCATGGACGGTCCCGTCCACGGATGTTGCCTTCAGGCACAGCTGGATCCAGGTGCCCAAGAATGTCCTCAAGAATCTGTCTTCACTTTTTTAGTTCTGTTTTCCTCTGTGAGCCCTTCACTCTCATGCTGGTTAAGATGAATCCCAGAAGCTCACCCCCCGCCGTGGAAAAGTGAGCGTATTCCCAACAGTCCCAGGAAAAGCTGCAGGATTCACTCTAATCTCCCTGGCTACCTCAACTTCCTGTCCTACCTCACCCCCAATGGACAGGGACAGTTCCCCACTCAGTCACTGCCACTCTCGTGCCCCATCATGGCAGGCATAGGGTTCTCAGAGTCATTGTTTTTGGAGTTCAGCAAAGTTCAGTAGTTAAGGATGCAGGTCCTGGATTCAGACAGGCCCGGGCTCAGGTCTCAGGCTTCCCACCTACTGTTTGGGAGACCATGAATAGGTGACATTTGCTCTTCAGAGCCTCCGTTTCCTTATGTAGAAAATGGGGACAGAAGAGAAGCCAGGTGAATGTGGTGCCTGGAATCCAAATGAGAAAAGACCCCCAGTGCTGAGCATTGAGGGAACACGGAGGGGCCCCCGGAGGAGGAGGACCTCCTGGATCAGAGTCTTCTCTTGGCCATCTTCACAGCGCGAACAGGGTCCTCTTTGTTCCTCTCCAGATTCGGAGCTCAGAGGAAGGTCTGCTGTACGAACAGGGCCTGGCGAGCACCTTTGGGGATGTGTGCTGCTGGTGGGTGGGGCCCTCGTACGCGGTCATTCGCATCTTCCACCCCACCTACATCAAACCCGTGCTCTTTGCCTCAGGTAGACACCCCTCTGGCCACAGCTTGCTCCTCACTGAGGTCTGCGTGCTGCCTCCTGCTGGACAGGTGACCCAGGTGCTGACAGGAGGGGCTGTGGCGGAGACGCCACCGCCTCCGTCTCACTTGGACCCCACCTGCCCCACCTCTAGTTGTGTCTGTTCACCCCTGGGTGACATCTTTTGATGGTCACGTTTATGTTTCCATGTGTGTCCTAGTGACAGCTCATAAATGTTATACTGGGGTCAAAGGGAACTGGCCTCAGTCATGTCTGGTGCTCAGCTTGGCCAATGCCTCTGAGGCATGTTGGGTACTGTCTGGTGGTGCTTGTCTGAGATGCCATTTGAGATTGTCTGGTCTTGCTGCTGATCATGTCTGAGCCATGCTCTGGATCTGTCTGGTGTCTGAGACCCAGGGTCCCGCTAAGAAATGTCTGAGAACTTATGTGAGTCTGGTGAAGGCAGGTCCCAGCGTATGCGTTGGTCACACCTGGTTTACATCTGTGACATTAATGGGAACATATTTAAATACTATCTGGAGATGTCTGATTGTCTTTGATTCCATGTCAGAGTATGTTGCATCATGTCAGGGTCTGTCATGTTTGTTTGAGCCATGTCAGGACATGTTAAAACATGTTGGGGCCATGTCAGATGTCCCAGCAGATGTCAGAGAGTGCTGGTGAAGATGGGATGGCCTGAGGCCCATGTAAAGGCATCTTGTAGAGTGTTGTGCTTGTGTGTAGAGCATGTTGGTCCATGTAGGAGCCATGTCAAGGCATGCTAAAACATGTTGTGCCATCTTAAGATGTGTCTAAGCAATGTAGGAGTGTGTCTTTGGGCTCTGCCTTTGCTCTGCTCTGTGTTGCAGCCTGGTCTGGTGTCCCCTCGCCTCCCCACTTCTCGCCATTTCCACTGCCTTTGTCCCATTTCTGCTATGCTGGGTTTGGAGGGGGAATGCAGACCCCTGGCTGGGAGGCCCCTTTCCTCTCCTACCCCCCTTCATGATCCTGATGGTCCTCTTTCATGTCAGCTGCCATCGCCCCCAAGGACATGCTCTTCTACAGCTCTCTGAAGCCCTGGTTGGGTGAGTAACTGAGGGTGGAGCAGGTTGGGGACAGCCTTGGGGGACCAGGAGAAGGTCCTACCTTGCCCACTCCCCGTGGCTGCCTCTCCCAGGGGATGGGCTTCTGCTGAGTGCTGGTGATAAGTGGAGCCACCACCGCCGCCTGCTGACCCCCGCCTTCCACTTCAACATCCTGAAGCCCTACATGAAGATCTTCAACGACAGCGTGAATATCATGCACGTGAGCCTCTTGAACTCAGTCAGGGTCTCAGTGGAGCCCTGGGGGTACTGGGGGCTCAGAGGCATCTTGACTGGCATTCTGACTCTGCTGGGTAGATTTTGGGCCATTGCTCTTCCTTCCTGAGCCTCAGTTTCCTCATCTGTAAAATGGGAATAATTTCGTAGTGGGATGATGATACAATGGAGCCATGTCCCTGATCCATAGTAGGTGTTCAGAAGGCATTAGTTTATATGTTTCCCCCACAGAAGCCTTGGCGTTCTGAGATTGGATGGATGAGAATGATGACTATTGCACCCTAATTATTGTTGAGTAACAAACCACTTCAAAACAATAAGGGTTGTTATTGTCCAGCAAGCCTGTGAGCCCATTGGAGGGGTCTTCTGGGTGTGGCTGTGGTTACTCATTACCTGTGGCCAGCTGGGGGCAGCTCTGCTGCTCTGGGCTCAGTCCTTTCATGATAATGGGCCTCGAATGGCTGCACGCTGACCTAGGAAGCTCTCAGCTGGGACAACGAGACTTGCTTTCATGGGATTCTCTCTCTCTCTCTCTCTCCTTCCTGGGTATCTCAGGCTGTTCACATGGCAGAGGCAGGGTTCCAAGAGATTGAGAGAGAGAGAGGATTACCTGTGGCTGCAATCCCTCTGGAGATCCTGGATTAGAATCAGCACCTCCTCATTCTCACCACAGTCTATTGGCCAACACAAATCAAAAGGCCACACAGAACTAAACAGCAGTGCAATAGGTTCCAATTCTTAACGGTAGTTGTTGAAAAACCACATTGTCAAGAATGTGAACCTTGAACCCAGGTCTCCTGCCTTCCAGCCATGGGCTCTTCCTGCCCCAAGAGTAATAGCTTATACTCCCACTCAAGCCTGGTCCTCCCCGGGGATGGGTGCGTGGGGCAGAGAACCAAGAGGCAGGGTCTGGGGGCTCCATCCAGGTGGTTGGGTTGGGGAAGGGCTCAGCTCGATCCCTTTCTCTGTCCAGGCCAAGTGGAAGCGCCTGGCCTCCGAGGGCAGCACCCGCCTGGACATGTTTGAGCACATCAGCCTCATGACCCTGGACAGTCTGCAGAAATGTGTCTTCAGTTTTGATAGCAATTGCCAGGAGTGAGTCTCTCCCCAGAGCCTGGGAGCATGCACCACGGGCCCAAGGGGATAGGTGGAGGGGGATACTGAGCAGGGCAATCCTAAGGGCCTTCCTGGAGGAGGTGGGTCAAGGCTGGACATAGAAGGACAAGGGGGAGGGAAATGAGAAAGAGCCATCCCTTCAGGTAGATAGACCCTTTCGCTAAAGGCCAGGAGGCTGGAATGAGCAGTGTGGGTGAAACAGTGAGGAGAAGTGAAGTAAGAGGGCTTAGCAGGGGTGAGATCTCTGGGCCGTTCATAGGTCAGGAAGTGGGGTGTGATCCTTATCCTGAGGCTTCCAGGGAGCCATGGACGGCATCTGAGCAGACACCTGTTGTGACCCACGCTAAGCTTGGACATCTCACTCTAGGGAAGACCAATTGGATGGTGTTGACTTAGATGCAAGGAGACTAGGGTGGGGGCGGGGCCCATTGGCCAGTTAGGAAAGGATGAAGTCTGAGCTGCGTGGGAAGTTCAGGGAAGGGGAAGGGCAGGTACTGGGGAGGAGAGAGAGGAGAGGAGCATGATGTCTATGCATGGCTCCGGGTGCCTGGGGCATGGAGGCTGCTCAGGGAAAGTTGTGTTTCTGGGTCATCCCACCATGTATCTGCAGGGCCGTCTGATCCTGGCTTCTCAGTTGTTTCCTACTGGGAGGTAGCTCCTGGCTTCTGGTGGGGGGCCCACCTCAGGCGATAAGTGAACCAAGTCGTGGCTTCCTTCCCTCCCCTCATCCTGCAGGAGGCCCAGCGAATACATTGCCGCCATCTTGGAGCTCAGTGCCCTTGTGACCAAACGGCACCATCAGCTCCTCTTGTGCTATGACTTCCTGTACTACCTCACCCCCAACGGACAGCGCTTCCGCCGGGCGTGCCGCCTGGTGCACGACTTCACGGATGCTGTTATCCAGGAGCGGCGCCGCACCCTCCCTGATCAGGGTGTGGAGGACTTCCTGAGGGCCAAGGCCAAGTCTAAGACTTTGGACTTCATTGATGTGCTCCTGCTGACCAAGGTGGGCTTCTTGGGCATCGGAGTGGAAAAGTAAGAACGGGCCTCGATTTCCAATGTCAAATTGAAGAGCTGGGATTTGATGCAGGGGGCACGGGGGAGCCATGGAGGGTGCTTGAGGAAGGGAGGGATAGTCAGGGATACGTTTTAGAGACGACTGTGTGCAGTGCAGCCGGTAGGGGATTGCTAAATTTGAAACTGTGAAGGGCCTGAGGTTTTATTCTACTTCTAATAAGTTAGTTTAACACACACACTAGGGGACGGTGCATAAAATTCATGCATGGGGGTGTGTCCCTTAGCCCAGCCTGCACCCTCTTCAATCTGGGACCCCTTGAGGGATGTCCAACTGCCCGTTTAGGCCCGATCCCAATCCCTCTCACAATCCAGGACTGCTGGCTCCCATCTGCTCACCTGCCTGCCTTCCTGATTTCCCCTAACTGCTTCTGCCTGCCAGCCTGATCACCCCCTAACCACTCCTCTGCCAGCCTGTTTGCCCCTAATTGCCCTCTCCTTCAGGCCTGGTCACCCTAACTGCCCTCCCCTGCAGGCCTAGACACTCCTAATTGCCTCCCCCTGCAGGTCTAGGTTCTCCCACCCACCAACTGCCCTTCCCTGCAGGCCTGGTCACCCCCAACTTCCCTCCTCTGTTGGCCTGGTCACCCCTAACTGTCCTCCACTGCTGGCCATCTTGTGGTGGCCATCTTGTGTCCACATGGGGGCAACCATCTTGTGTGTTGGAGTGATGGTCAATTTGCGTATTACTCTTTTATTAGATAGGATACCAGAACTGTGGATCAGAGCAGCCCATTATTACTTATAGCGGTAATAGTAGCCAGATTAGAACTACAGCCCTGGTTCCACACTCCCAAATCCTCCTGAGGGCTACACGATATGTCTACCATGCTTGCATCACAGGAGAGGTTCCTGCATCTTTTGAATCTTAGAACTTACATGGGACAGCTGGAACATCTGCCTTTTCTTCAGTAGGTGGGGGGAGGAAGAGAGGGGAAGGAGAAGGAGAAGGAGGAAAAGGAAGAGGAGGAGGAGGAAGAGGGGATTGTTGTGGTTTTGGAGCATAAACAAATCCTTTGAGAAGGCAAAGTCTATAGGTTCTATAGATTTATAACTCATTCCTCATGTCCAGGGAAGGTAGAGCCTCTGGATTGACCATCCTAGAATGTGAGCCACTGGCTCTGAAGCAATGCTCACTTTCTAATTTCCACGGCAATTCAATCATCTGTGACCCAGGTTGCCAGTAACATTTTTAAAACCAGAAAGCCCTCTCCACCAGGAGGCAGTGAGGCCAGGAGGAGGCCTGTGGGTCGAGGCCTCCTAGGGCTGGTGAGGAAGGAGGCCTAGGAGTGCAGTGTGGGCTTTGGCTGATGGAACCTCAGAGTTTGCCTCAGGGGCCGTCAGAGCCGGTGTGATTTGGGGAGTCCTGCTTTCTCTCCAGGATGAAGATGGGAAGGGGCTGTCCGATGAGGACATCCGAGCTGAGGCTGACACCTTCATGTTTGAGGGTAAGGGTCCTGGTGTGGGATGCCAGCGGGAGAGGGGTCTCTCTATCCCAGGGACCTGGCAGGTGGGCCCTGGTCCACCCCACCCTGCCCGATCCCCCTCACCCTCCCAGAGGGCCTTACTATGAGGGCACGGCCCACCCTCTGGCGCTGCGGTAGCCCAGAGACCCCAGCCCGTCTGACCGCCTCCCAGGCCATGACACCACCGCTAGCGGCCTCTCCTGGGTCCTGTACAACCTCGCGAGGCACCCGGAATACCAGGAGCGCTGCCGGCAGGAGGTGCGACAGCTGCTAGGCGACCGTGAGCCTCCAGAGATCGAATGGTGAGTGCGGGTCCTCCTGGCCCCTTCCTGAGCCCTCTGACAGGCTCTGCCCCCAAAGTGGGGGAGAGGGAAGATCTTTCTGCGGATTCTGTCACTGTGTCCTCCCATTTAGTGGGAACGGAAGCAGAGGCCAGAGGCAGGGTCTGGTGCCCAGCCTGGATAGCAGGGAAGAAGTTACAGGCTTTTGGGACAGAAAGATCTGGGCTGCTGAGAAAGTTAGTGACCATGTGGGAAGGCATAGTCACTGAGTCCACTCCCTTCCTGTCCCCTCTGATATAACATTTCCCCCCAAATATTTTCACAACCTGAATATTTACTTATCTCTTGCCTCTTAATCCCTTCCGTATTGTTCAGTCCAGGATTCATAGGGAACATCTAGGCATAAAGCCACTCAACTCTTGTCCAGTTACACCTGGATCTTCTCCCACTCAGTCTCTATTCAACAAACACTGCCACACTGTGCCCCCATCTTCAGCTCGGTGCATTCTGGGAGTTCCCAGCTGGTGGGGGAACAGTCCCAGCCCAGGAGCGGGAGTTGACAGGAAGATGGGCAAGGCTGAGGGCGGAAAGAGCGTGGCTGCTGTGACCCTGAATGCTGATCAGTCAATGTTTGCATGTATCTACTGACCTGGCCCAGTTAGGTAAAAAGAGACAATTCTGCCCTAAGCTGTTTGGCTCAGTGGATAGAGTGTCGGCCTGCGGACTGAAGGGTACCAGGTTTGATTCTGGTCAAGGGCACATGCCTGGGTTGCAGGCTTGATCCCCAGTAGGGGGTGTGCAGGAGGCAGCCAATCAATGATTCTCTCTCATCATGTTTCTATCTCTTCCTTTCCCTTCCTCTCTGAAATCATTAAAATATATTTTAAAAAGGTAAATAAACATTCTTCTTAATCCTCACCCTAGTAGTAATTTCCACAATAATTTCCTGTGTGTTCTTTCAGGGGTAGTTTTATAGTTTTCCAATTATGCACCAGTTAATTATATCAGCTATTAGAAGTTTAATTCATCACACAAAAAGAAGGGGATTAAAGAAAAAGAATTTAGCTCTTCCAGTGGATTCTTTTGTCTTCTAATTATGAAATCACCATCTGCCAGAAATGGCACATTTATGCTCACATTCGAATTATATTCCTCTCCTTTTATCCTTTGCCTAACTGCATTAGCTACTATCTTATCATGAAAAGTAAAATATTGGATGTGTGTTTTTTTCTTTCTTACTCATTTGCCTTTTGATTTTGCTCTCTTGCCATAAAGAATATTTTTTAATGCAAATTTGTAAACCTTTTTATGGTTGGCATTCTTGTGTTGTTCAGAAAAGCTTCTGGAATTTTCCCTAGTAGTTTTGTGACACTGATTTTCTTTTCTTTTAATTTTTTAAAAATATATTTTATTGATTTTTTACAGAGAGGAAGGGAGAGATAAAGAGAGCTAGAAACGTCATTGAGAGAGAAACATCGACCAGCTGCCTCTTGCACACCCCCTACTGGGGATGTGCCCGCAACCCAGGTACATGCCCTTGACTGGAATCGAACCTTTCAGTCTGCAGACGGACACTCTACCACTGAGCCAAACCGGTTTCGGCCTTTTCTTTTAATTTTAAACCACTTTATGGAAGTGTGATTGACATACAGAAAGCTGTGCACATCTAATGTACACAACCCATTGAGTCTGGAGATATTCGATCCCTCTGGAATTTATGTTGCACAGAGAGACGATCTCATGGAGCTGGGAAGTGGTGTGTGTGTGTGTGTGTGTGTGTGTGTGTGTATGTGTGTGTGGTGGTGCCTGGCTTTGCTGTGAGTGGATAACTGTGTGGGTTTTTAGGGACGACCTAGCCCAGCTGCCCTTCCTGACCATGTGCATCAAGGAGAGCCTGCGCCTGCACCCCCCGGTCACCATCATCTCCCGCTGCTGCACCCAGGACATCACGCTCCCCGATGGCAGGGTCATCCCCAAAGGTGCTGGCCATGACGGGGGGAGGAGCCACCCTGCAGAAAGAGGGGGCCCTCAGGCAGGGGGCCTCCTCCCGACTGACCCCTCCTCTCCCACAGGTGTTACCTGCCTTATCAGTATTTTTGGGACCCATCACAACCCAACCGTGTGGCCAGACCCTGAGGTGCTGCGTCCCCCTCCCTCATCCTTGTCCACTCCCTTGGGGGGACCTGAAGGGGGGTTAAGCAGGGTTCTGACCTGCAAATCAGACATCATCCCCCTCATCATAATCAGGCTGCCCCTCCAAGGCGGGCTTCGGAGACCCCACCCAGCAGCCTGTCTTGGTCTCGCCCTCAGGTCTATAACCCTTTCCGCTTCGAACCAGAGAAGGTCCAGGAGCGGTCACCGCTGGCTTTCATTCCCTTCTCCGCGGGGCCCAGGTGAGGTTGATGGGGCAGGGACCTCGGGCTGAAGTCCCAGAGGGCAGTGAGGGCAGGAAGGGGGGACTGAAGAAGGACAGAGCTTCCCTCTCCTTCCCTTCCCTTCCCTCCCCCGAGGTTAGGGGGTTGGGTGGATCCAAGGAAGGAACCCCGATGTGCTCAGAGCCGCTTCCGCCTGCGTGCTGCTCCGAATTTGGGGCTGGAGCCAGGGGATCTGCCAGCCTGCACAGTTCCCAGCACTGTAGCCCCTCTCCATCCTGGGCACAGCAGCCCCTCCCCCTCCTGGGCACAGTAGCCCCGCCCCCTCCCGGGCACAGTAGCCCTGCCCCAACCCCGGGCACAGCAGCCCCGCCCCTTCCCGGGCACAGTAGCCCCGCCTCCTCCCGGGCACAGCAGCCCCGCCCCTTCCCGGGCACAGTAGCCCTATCTCCATGGGGGGGGGGCACAGTAGCCCCTCCACCTCCCAGGCACATAGCCCTTCCCCATCCCAGGCACATAGCCCCGCCCCATCTCTGCAGGTGTGGATAGGGGTCTTGGCCAGGGCCCGGGCACCCTCTGAGACCCCTCCCTCTCCCTCACCCACAGGAACTGCATCGGGCAGACGTTCGCCATGGCCGAGATGAAGGTGGTGCTGGCGCTCACGCTGCTGCGCTTCCGCGTCCTGTGGGATGAGGACGAGCCCCGCAGGAAGCCTGAGCTCATCCTGCGCGCAGAGGGCGGCCTGTGGCTGCGGGTGGAGCCGCTGAGCGCAGACCCACAGTGACCCTGTGCCACCCGGGCTGGGTCAACCCGTGACCCCACACACACCACCTCCTTTGTAGGTTCCCGGCAATAAAACTGTTGTCTCCTATGTCCCAGCCTCTCTGAGAGCCACCAGGAGGCTTTTGAGGCCTGTGGGGACCCAGGGGCTGGGCATACCTGGAGGGGAGGGTGGGGGTGAAAGTGTCCCTGAGCCCAGACCCTGACTGCCTCTGTCTAGGGCTCCACGCTGATAGCGGAAGGAGGGTTCTCCCAGAGACACCTATGGATTTTATAGGGGCAGAAAGAGGGGCACAGTTGAAGTTCTTAGTCACGGAGAACCCATAGAGGCAGATTCATTCCTACAAGTCCCGGATGCCTCCCCAAGCAGTTCGCTGGCGGGCCCAGAACCCAGGGCAGGAGCCCCGGCATCCTCTGCAGGACTCAAGTTTCTTTCTGCCCTTGTCAGCAGTCCCACCCTGTGCCTCTCCCCTTCTCCTCCCTCCCTTCCCCCAGGTGTGTCTCTCAGGTGACCCCTGCCCTGCCTCTAGGAAGCCCCTCTCTTCCCTTGATGTTGCCCAGGCAGCCCGTCCAACAGGTACTGGTTGAGGCCCCATTGTGTACCAGGCACTCTCACAAGAGTGCTTGGAGTGCCCCAAACCCTCATCCCTGACCTTTCACCTCCAAGTCCTTCCTTGGGGTGGAGTGAGGGCAGGCCATCCTTTGACCTTGAAACTCAAAGCCAGACCATTGTAAACTGAACCTTCCCCCAAGGATATGGGTTCCAGAGTCAGACTGCTTGGCTTTAAGTCTCAGCTCTGCTATGTGCCCTGGGCAAGGCCAGTCCCTTTCTGTGCCCTGGTTTCCTTCTCTGTGCAAAGAGGCAGCAATGTGTACCTCAGGGTTGACTACCTGTGCTTGGTGAACAGTAAATGCTCAATAAATGTTGCCATTATTACTTTCCCTCTCAGAAAGCCTGCCTCTTCTTAAGTTTATTTTTTAATTTTAATTTTTTAATTTTAATTTTTTAATTACAGCTAACATTCAATATTATTTTATACTAGAGGCCTGGTGCACAAAATTCGTGCATGGAGGGGGTAGGGTTTGTCCCTCAGCCCAGCCTGCACTCTCTCCAATCTGGGACCCCTCGAGGGATGTCTGACTACCTGTTTAGGCCTGATCCCACCTGAATCTGGCCTAAATAGGCAGTCAGACATCCCTCTCACAATCCAGGAGTACTGTCTCTCAATGGCTCACCTTCCTGCCTGCCCAATTGCCCCTAACTGCTTCTGCTGGCCAGTGTGATCACCCCCTAAACACTCACCTGCCAGCCTGGTTGATACCTAATTGCTCCCCTGCCAGCCTGATTGCCCCTAACTGCCCTCCCCTGCAGGCCTGGTCTATCCCAATTGCCCTCCCCCAATGGCCTGGTCACCCCTAACTGCCCTCTCTTGCCAGCCAGGTCACCCCCAATTGCCTTCCCCTGCCAGCCTGGTCACCCCTAATTGCCCTCCCCTGTAGACCTGGTCACCCCCAACTGCCCTTCCTGCCAACTGGGTCACCCCTAAATGCCCTCCCCTGTTGGCCTGGTCAACCCCAACTGTCCTCCCCTGAGGGCTAGTTGCCCCCAACTATCCTCCCCTGCAGGCCTGGGTCCCCTGCAGGCCTGGGTCCCTTTCCCCTAGCTGTCCTCCCCTGCAGGCCTGGTCCCTCCAACTGCCCTCCCTTGTTGGCCTGGTTGCCCCCAACTGCCCTCCCCTTCAGGACTGGTCTACCCAACAATAGCCCTCCCCTGCAGGCCTGGTTGCCCACAACAGCCCTGCTCTGCAGGCCTGACCCCCTCTCCCCAACTTCTGTCCCCTGCAGGCCTGGGTCTCCCATAACTGTCCTCTCCTGTAGGCCCAGTCACCCCTATCTGCCTTCCCTGCAGGCATGGTACACACCCCTCCCCCCACAACTGTCTTCCCCTGCAAGCCTGATCCCCAACAATTGCCCTCCCTTGTAGGCCTGGTCCCTCCCAACTGCCCTCCCCTGCAGGCCTGATCGCCTCCAACTGCCCTCACCTGCAGGCCTGGTAACCTCTAACTGCCCTCCCCTGAAGACCTGGTCACCCAAAACTGCTCTCCCCTGAAAGCCTGGTCTACCCCTCTCCCCACTACAGCTCTTCCCTGCAGGCCTGGTCTTCCACAAGTGCCCTCTCCTGCAGGCCTGATTGACCCCCCACCCCCCAATGTCCTCCCTTGCAGGCTTGGGTCCCACTCAACTGTCCTTCTCTGCAGGCCTGGTCACCTTTAACTGCCCTTCTCTGCTGGCCTGATCGCTCCCAACTTCCCTCCCTTTCAGGTCTGGTCCCTTCCTACTGCCTTCCCTTGCTGGCCTGATTGCCCACAACTGCCCTCCAGTGCGGGCCATCTTGTGTGTTCGAGTGATGGTCAATTTGCATATTACCTCTTTATTATATAGGATTTTCTTCAATTTATTTCCTCATTGTCTTGTAATTTTCCAAGTACAGGTCTTTTACCTCCTTGCTTAAATTTACCCCTAGTTATTTCTTTATGCAATTGTAAATGGGATTGTTTCCTTAGTATCTATTCCTGATAGTCTATTATTGGTGTATAAAAATGCACCTGATTTCTGAATATTAATTTTGTATTTTTCTACTTTACTAAATTCATTTATCAGTTCTGATAGTTTTTGGGAATCTTTAGAATTCTCTCTATATAGTATCATGTCATCTGCAAATAATGACAGTTTACTTCCTTCTTTCCAATTTAGATGCCTTTTATTTATTCTTGTCTGATTGCTGTGGCTAGGACTTTCAGTACTATCATCATACCTAATAATAGACAAATATGTAAATTGACCATACTTCTGCTATGCCCACAGCCAATCAGAGTGAGCATGTGAATTAACCTAACAAAGATGGCAGTTAATTTGCATTAGTAGGCACCCAGCAGCCTGGGTCCTGTGAACTTTCTCAGCACCCAGATCACTCTGAGATAGGCCCCCCCATGAGTCCTGAGCAACCTGGGTAGGACCTGAGCCAGGGGGCCTGGGCAGGGCTGGAGCTGGGAGGTTGAAGGGAGCTGGGGGGTCTCCTGTCCGGGCCAGAGGCTTGGGGCCTGAGCAGGGGCAGAGCCGGGTAATTGGGTGATTGGAGGGAGCTGGGGGGCCTCTGCCTCAGGCCCTGAAGCTTTAGGCCTTGATAGGGGTGGAGCCAGTGATTGTAGGGAGCTGTTGGTCCCCTGTCCAGGCCAGGGGCTTGGGGGCCTAGGCAGGGGCGGAGCCAGGCCATCGGGTGATCAGAGGGAGCTGGGGGGCCCCTACCTAGGCTTGAAATGTGGAAGGGGCAGATCAGGATGGTTGGAGGGAGTTGAGGGTCCCCTTTCCTGGCCAGAGAATTGGGGCCTGGGCAGGGGCGGAGCCAGAGATTGGATGCGATGGGTGTGAACTACAGAGGAAATACCATTTCTCACCATTCATTGGCTAAGCTTCCTGTATGCCACTGGTAATATTCTCAGTAACTTGAGTAATAAGAATCCAAAAAGGTGATCTAGGATTTTTCCACCACACTCCTAGAGAAAAAAAAAAACAAAGGTCCACTGCTGGAGGGCTAAGAAATGTCGTATCCTGCCCTAGCCAGTTTGGCTCAGTGGATAATGCGTTGGCCTGCCAACTGCAGGGTCTGGGTTCGATTCTGATCAAGGGCATGTACCTAGGTTGCAGGCTCCTCCCTGGCTGGGGTTCAGGGGTCAAGGCACATGCAGGAGGCAACTAATCAAAGTGTTCTTCTCACTTTGATGTTTCTCTCTGTCTTTCCCTTTCTCTTCCACATTCTCTAAAAATCAATGGAAACCTATCTTCAGGTGAGGATAAAAAAAAAGAAAGAAAGAAAGAAAGAAAGAAAGAAAGAAAGAAAGAAAGAAAGAAAGAAATGCATGTACTATGAAAGACACATCTTGAAAATGCCTAAAAAAAGTTGTCATTTTTTTCATGGTGAGGGGACTGGAGTCCATGTTGATAAAAACAGCTTGGTGGCTGCGGTGACTGGCAGTGGCTGCAGCAGCGGAGTGATGGGACTGGTGCTTCCTCTGGGCAACCTGGTCACCTCCCACAAAGAGGAGTGGGCCTAAGCTATCACTAGGACATCCTCTGAGAGCTCCCAGTATGTGAGAGGGGGCAGGCTGGGCTGAGGGACACGCCCCCAGTGCACGAATTTCATGCACCGGACCCGTAGTGTTGAATAAGAGTGGTGAAAGGGGACATCCCTGGCCCTGGTCTTAAGGAAAATGCAGAAAGCCTGGCTCTAACAGTGTTATCTTCCATTACTATTATTTCAGCTATGAGCTTTAAGAGTGTCTTTGAACTTAAAGGCCTTTTAGTATCTCTGTTTCTTGCATCAGCTCTTCCCCTCACTGTGGGCCACACATATCAGAAGCATTTGCTGAGAGTGGTGGGGTGCCCCAAAATGCAGGGAGACGGAAGAATAGAAGAAACCTTAGTTCACGTCTCAAGGTGATATCCTGCTACACATGCTGGTCTCCTCTCATGGCCAAAGGGTCTGTGCACCCCCGATCCCCTGCTGACACTGAGAGCCTCCCCTCCCTCCCTCAGTTCACGCGCTCACCCTGGCTTCCATTCTGATCTCCCGTTATACTCGGTCTTTCCTCTCCTCGGGCCTTCTCACATGCTGCTCCTTTTGTTGGGGATGTTCCTTCGAGGCTGCATCTCATCAATCAGGGCGTGACTGACATGGCCCCTCCCCATAGAGGCTCTTCCTTCACTGCAGAAGTACCACCCATCCCCGTTAACTTCCTTCCCATGACTCCATTTATTTATCTCATAGGTCTTGTCACCACCTGAAGGAATCCTACTTGTTAGTCATGTGGAATATGTAAGGTTCAAATGCCCATTAGTTATGTCTGTGGGAAGCAGCAAGGGCCTTTGGTGCTAAGTTGGCCCCAAGCACAGAACTGGATGGATAGCCCGATGGTGAGGAAGTGGGGAAAAGGGAACCCTTGTGCACTGTGGGAGGGGATGGAAATGGGTGCTGTCATAATGGAAACCAGTATGGAGGCTCCTAAAAAAATTAAAAATGACTACATTATGATCCAGCAATCCTACTTGGGTGTTTATAGGAAAGAACTGAAATCGCTCTTTCATAGTGACATCTGCACTCTTATTATTCATCATAGCCAAGACATGGAAACAACCTAAATGTCCACAATGATCAAAGGATGAATGAATAAAGATAATTTGGGGGGTGCGCGCGCACACACACACGCACACATGCGCGTGCCTCCAAGCGCGAATGTTTTTCAGCCATAAAATCAAAAGGAAATCCTGCTTTTGTGACAACATAGATGGCCTTGATGGGATTATGCTGAGTGACATAAGTCAGAGAAAGACAATTATGGTACGATCTCTCTCACATGCACAATCTAAAAAACCCAAAATTGTGGAAACAGTAGGTTTGTGGTTGCCAGGGGCTGAGAGTAAGGGGAATGAGAGGATGTTGGTCAAAGGTTACAAACTGGCTGTGTCTGGCGCCCCACTCATTCATGGGGACTACACAACTCTCACGAAAGGTGGGTATGGCTACTTCTCTATGAGCAGGAACGGCAATGACTGGTTTCCATCAGAAAACAAAAAAGCATGTGGGTGGTAGGAGAAAGAAGCCCTCTTTTCCCTCAGTGGGGTCAACGGCCTAGAGCAGTGGTCAGCAAACTGCTGCCCCCAGAGCCACATGCGGCTCTTTGGCCCCTTGAGTGTGGCTCTTCCACAACATACCATAGCCTGGGTGAGTCTATTTTGAAGAAGTGGTGTTAGAAGAAGTTCACATTTAAAAAAATTGGCTCTCAAAAGAAATTTCAATCATTGCACTGTTGATATCTGGCTCTGTTGAGTAATGAGTTTGCTGACCACTGGCCTAGAGGAACTGAGATGATGCTTGTCTGTGCAAAGAGCAGATGAAGTAAAATCACACACAAAAACTGGAACTTTCAAAGCAGGAGAGCCTTGAGGACATGGTTCAAGTCCCAAGGTAACCTCCCCCAAGTCCTGCATGTCCTAGTACAGAATTCACTGCATTTCTGTTGCCTAAAATTGACATTTCTGCCCCTGATTTTGAAACAGTCCCCACCAAATCAGAAAAGAAAGTAGGAGTCCATCTCCCCTTCCACCCTTAATGGGGGAAGGGACAGCAATCTCTGTCTGAAGCCTCACTTTCTCCCTGGTCAGTTCCTCTTTAGTGCCTTTTTTCCTGAGAAAACACCTCTTTCCCTGCAGTCCCCCGGACCTCAGACAGTCATTCAGGTGTGTGTGTGTGTGTGTGTGTGTGTGTGTGTGTGTGTGATATAACAATCTCAGAAACATGGGTGCATTTAGTTCAATGCTTTAGGGCACATGATTTGAAAACCACAGTATGTCTTTCATTTCCTTTAGCACCATAACACAAACGTGTAACCTTTTGATTCACTCACTCATACGCTCATGAATTATTTTCACTCCAGGAGGAGTGAAACCAGAAGGCAGGGGACCTGTTTTACTTGGTGCCTGGATTCCTAGACCCTGGCATACAGAGAGGGCTCAGTTCAATGTTGGCTTGGATGCCCGACTGGATGAGTTCCAAAGCACGGGGCTGGGCAAATGATGTAACTGACTGTCTGAAACCCTTGCTGAACTCGGCAGAGTGATGAAACAATGCTACCTAGCATTTGCTAAGTGCCAGCAAGTTTGGATGCACCATCACGTGCTGGCCAGCTGGTCTCTGTTTAATAAATGAAAATACTAAATTAAGGGGGTGGGAGAGAAGCCCAACACGTGCCCAGAGGATTCAATGGAAGTGGTGCGATGGGTTCTCCTTAGCAGGCAATTAGCAGAAGTCGCCTGAACCTGTGCCTCCGGTCCCAACCCAGTGCCCTCTGTGCCCATCAATCAAGGTCCCTGGGCATTCTTCCTTGAGAACACAATTAGGTTAAAAGTATTACAGAGTTACTTGCATTAAAGAGCCCCGTGGGACATGCATCCTGCACACGCAGCAAACCTCTGCGGGCATCATAACCCCAAGAAGCCAATTTCAAGTTTTGCTGGTGACAGAGCCAGGAGATTTTCCCGAGACACCTGGGAGCTCATTAAAAGTTGGTTCTCCAGTCCCCACCTCCAGCTCCTGTGTGCAAATTAAATTACCCCTAAGGGGCGCAGCGCGGCAGGCAGATGAGGCCTGCTGCACAGCTCAGGGCAAAGGGAAGGCGACCCCAGGTTCACCTCACTTCTGAGCGATGGTCCCCAGATAGTTTCTCCAAACTTGGGCGCTTGATTAGTACCAAGAGACACGCATGGGAAATGGAGTTGGCATTCTCTTCCACAAGTTGCTCAGAGTTCCAAATAGCCAAACGCACGATGGTGCTCGGGGCAGGAGAACCCAAAGTAAGCAGAGCCCCTGGTGCTGAGCGAGCCCACTGTGGGTGCCCCCTGCCGGTGGCCGTGCGTGGAAGGGGAGGCCTCCAGAGCAAAGAGCAGTGGTGGCCCCCGCTGCCATAGTATGCTCACTGCAATGTGTTGTCTAAGTTGCCTGATCAACACCTGCCCTCCTCCCCTGCCGGGAACCGATCACCGTCCCATCAATAGAGAGATGTGGACAGGGAATCCGGAAGGCTGGTCAACCTTAATTGCTCTGAATGGTCGGAGCTAACCACTCATTGTTTAGTTGAGACATTAGTAGCTAAAGCAGCCTCCACCTGTTAAGTCTTTTTTTTTTTTATTGTTCTCTTTTATTACTATTGCTAATCTCTTACAGTGCTTAATTTAGAAATTAAACATTATCATAGGTATGTGTGTACCTGGATAGGAAAAAACATGGTGTATATAGGGTTTAGGATTGTCCACGGTTTCAGGCATCCAATGGGGACCTTGGAACGTATCCCCCACAGATAAGGGGGAACTGCTGTATAGAGACCTCAGCTTTCTTTCCAAGTGGCTAGATTGTGAGCAATAACCACTTAGCTCCACTAAAGCATCACACTGTAGCCCCTTGTTCGTGTGAGAGGTCCCTGGACTTTTTATGTTAATGCTTGCTGATTGGCTATTATTGGAATTTCCTGCCTGAGGGATAGAGGTGTATCCCATAATCTTAATAAAAGGGATGGCAAAGCCAGAGTGAGTAGTAGTCCTCTCTTGGGCCTCCCCCTGGCTCCCATTTCCCAAATTAATGCTTTTCTAGTCTCTTTTTCATTTGTGTGCGGCCTTCTCCAGAACCTGAACCCTGAACTGGAACCCTGAACCACAGGGGACGTGAAAGGGGTTTCCACACTGGCCCCCTAGAGAGAGGGCAGGACCACCTGGCCTTGCTCACCATAGTGTTCCTGGCACTTAACAGGGACTCCGTCAATACTTGCCGAGGGGAACGGGTGACTCACTGTTATGCCCAGATTTCGTGATCCCCAAAGACCACCAGGGAGCCGAGTCCGATGCAAAAGCAAAAGAGTCTTTTTATTTCAGGTTAGCCCAAGCTCACCCCCACATACCGACGCAGCGGCAAGGTGGAGAAAGAGAGAGGGTTTCTCTAGAATAAAGGATTTACAGGGGTGGTGAGGTCACTGCTTCGGCTGACCCTGATTGGTTGGGTGAGGGCTAGGGTTCAGTGACATAGTGACATGTGACATAGTTATACAAGATGGAGTCAGGAGTTAACCCTGTCCTGCCCTCTCACTCACAATGTTACCGCTAGTCTGTGGGCGGTAAGATCCTCCTGAAACGTGAGTGGACATTCTCTCCCTCGATCTGAAGTGCACTTCCCAGGTGTGATTGACCTCACAGGAGCCCACCTGTTCTTGTAAGGGCATCACATCCAGGATCCCTGTGTGAATGGGTGTCCTCTTGGGCCTGTTGGGATTATGGGGTGGTGGTGTCATTGGTAATCGGACCCCTGTATGTTATCTCAGCTGCCCCTACACCTTGCTGCTCAAGCCCTCCGTCATGTTGGCCTTCTGTTCCTTGGATATGCAATCGCCCTCCCACATCAGGTCCTTTGCTGTCTCCGCTGCCTGGCGCACCCGTTCCCCTTTAAAACGGAGCCAGAGCAGCCAGGCCAGGGGAACTGCCTTGCACGTCTTATGCCTCGAACATCTGGAATGTTAAAACCGGGCAAAACAGACTTTGGGCTGCGCCTCCAGCAACACTGTTTTCCAAAGAACTGTTTGCCAAGATAACAAGGAAGCAGACCACCAACGGATGACTACCAAACTGAAAAGTACAAACATTGTTTAGGCCCTAGCTGGTGTGGCTCAGTGGATAGAGCGCTGACCTGTGGACTGAGGGTCCGGGGTTCAATTCCGGTCACGGGCACATGCCCGGGTTGCGGGCTTGATCCTCATTGGGGGCGTGCAGGAGGCAGCCGATCAACAATTCTCGCTCGTCATTGAAGTTTCTATCACTCCCTCTCACTTCCTCTCTGAAATCAGTAAAAATATGTTAAAAACAAACTAACAAGCTGTTATGTTATCTTCACCGGTAGAAATGCCTTCCTTCTATGGATATAATTGTTACCCTCCCCTTTCTCATAAATACCCACTGCCTCTGTGTGCTAAGCAGAGCACTACTGGGGCTTCTGTGTGGCTCAGCACTTCCTGAATAGCTCTTCTCATTGATCTCAGAGAAATGCTGTTGCCTCTCACTTTGAAAGGCCTTTTTTATTTTTATTTTTAAATATATATTTTATTAATTTTTTACAGAGGAAAGGAGAGGGATGAGAGTTAGAAACATCGATGAGAGAGAATCATCGATCAGCTGCCTCCTGCACACCCCCTACTGGGGATGTGCCTGGAACCCAGATACATGCCCTTGACCGATTGGAACCTGGGACCTTTTAGTCCACAGGCCGGTGCTCTATCCACTGAGCCAAACCAGTTTCGGTAGGCCTTTTATTTTTAGGGCAACACTTTCCACCCTCGAACTCCTCACCGCTTTACTACATTCAGTTACTCATCCTCCTTCTCACCCCCACCGTTATGTCTATGAGAGCAGGTCATGTGTCCATCCTGGTGTCTGTGGTCTCCTCAGGGGTGGGCTCAGATGTTCCGGACACATCTTTTCTGGGGATGGATTTTCTCTGAGCTGGAGAGAAGTTATCTTTTGTACAGTCTTGAGGTACTGAAGCTTAATGATCAAGCTAGCAAGCTAGTGTGGCCAGTTCTGAGTTTATCCGGTTGTCAAAGAACAGTTCAAACGGGAGGTATCCTTTCTCCACTTAGCATCAGACAGCCACTTATCTACGAGAAGAGGAGACCTCTTGAGCAAAACATTGGCAAGGATTTGAAGAACTCAACTTAACTGTCCGATCCTTAGTGCGAATTTTATCCTATAAGTATTTACAGTAGACCTAGTCTGTGCTAGAGATGAAAGATGACGGAGAACCGAATTTAACTTTTAAAAAATATTTTTTATTGCTTTTTTATAGAGAGGAGGGAAAGAGATAGTTAGAAACATTGATAAGAGAGAAACATCTATCAGCTGCCTCCTGCACCCCCTCCCCCACTGTGGATGTGCCCACAACCGAGGTACACGCCCTTGACCGGAATCGAACCTGGGACCCTTCAGTCCACAGTCTGATGCTCTATCCACTGAGTCAAACCAGCTAGCGCCTGAATTTTATTTTAAGAGCTCCTAGACAAGGGAGGGAGACAGACACGTGCACAAGTCATTCAAATACTGGGAGATACACGCAATGAAGAGGTGACACACGCATGAGAACATTACAGCTCCTTTAACCCATTGAGGTACAAAAAGAAAAAAAATCAAGAAAGGAAATCCATTGACAATTAATTTACCATTGCAATGAAGAGTATCTCCAGAGCCATATATTTGGGATGAGACCGAAGACACGTGGAAAATTGCTCCACACTCCCAAGTCAAGAGCAGGGTGCAACAGAGGGAAGTATCTGGAGAACATTATTCTTGAGGAAAGGCTGGGGTCTCACCCACCTCTTCATCTGCCCAGGTTCTATCATTAGACATTCACTAAGGATACTAATCAACATAGAGCTTCTCTTTACATTTTTGGTAGTTATGTTTTTCTTCTTAACCCGAACGGTAATTACCAAGTGTTGCTTTGTTATTATTTTCTAAAATGTATACAAATGTTTTATACACTCTTATGGTTGTACAATATATTTCACAATAAAAAGATAACATGGGAATATAGCTTTACATCAATACATTAATAAACGTAGGCAACATATATTCCCAGAAAAATGTAAATGACCATAACTGCCTCAGGAAAATATAGAAACAGAGAAAACCTAAACAGAGCAAGGGGCGATGAATGTTTTAGGGAGTTTGAGCCGATATTTGCTGGTCCTCACCTGGGCCACATTCAGTGAAGAAATCAGAACTGCATGGCTCATGCCTGGGAGAAAAGTTGAGCAAAGATTAGGGCTCAAAGAGATTTTGATTACTCATTGTTTCTTTGTTGGCCACATAGCAGGTGCTCAACAAAATCTGTGAAACAAATAAAAGCATGGTATTCATAGTTCAAGAAAAAATTTGAAATTGTGGTGAAGGGAGGGGAGTTCCCCTGGACCAAGCACTTACTCTGTGCCAAGCTCTTTATACATAACTAGAGGCCCAGTGCATGAAATTTGTGCATGGGTGTGTGTGTGTGTCCCTCAGCCCACCCTGCACCCTCTACATCTGGGACCCCTCAGGGGATGTCCACTGCCGGTTTAGATCCTAAACCGGTAGTCGGACATCCCTCTCACAATCCAGGACTGCTGGCTCCAAACTGTTCACCTGCCTACCTGCCTGATCACCCCTAACTGCTCTCCCCTGCCAGCCTGATCACCCCTAACTGCCTCTGCCTTGGTCCCCACTACTGTGGCTTTGTCTGGAAGGATGTCCGGTCTAATTAGCATATTACCCTTTTATTAATATAGATTAGAGTCCCAGTGCACGAAATTTGTGCACTAGTAGGGTCCCTAGTGGCTGCTCCCCCCTCTCCCCCCTGCCATGCCCCTGGTCGAACTCTGGGAAGAACTCGGGTTGTGGGGACAATGTTCATACTCTGCTTTTATTATATAGGGTGTGTTTCTTGTCCGTAATTCAGCCCCATTTTTAAAGAGAACACAAGATCCAGAGAGGCCAAGTCACTCATCCAAGGCCACAGTGCCATCTCCAGGCCGTAAGATGCAAGGAGATGTGACCTTGGTATCCTCCACTACAACCCTGGGTTAGCATTGGCCTCCTCTGTGACCTCAGCCTTACAAACTAACTTCTCTGGGCATCCTGGAGCAGCATTAAAGAGCTTTCTCCTCAGTCCTGGATTTATTTCTTGGTTGAACACCTGTCCCTCTGAGGCCCTTCCCTGATTTGAGTTATGTCAGGAAATCCCCTAAGATGTTTCTTACATTCCAGGTTGTTTGCTGTCCCATTACGATAGAGCTTAAAGGAGGATGATGTTGGCTGGGCCCTTGTCCAGTCCAGACTGGCATTTGCCCTTGCCAAGCTGGCTGCCCCAGCCCCTTCTTGGCCTCTCCTTCTAGCCCACCCTCCTTTTGTTGTTCTCCCGGGCTCTAGAACAATGTTTTTAAGGTGCCTTCAAGGTCCTTCACATTTTGGTCCCAGGCTGACTTCTCAGCCCCCTGACCCTACTCTGGGCACTTCTCTATGCTTTTGCTTTGCTTGCAATTCCCTCCCTGACAATGTGTGCTGGGGACTGTTGTTCATCCTTCAGAGCCCAGCTCAGTTTATACCTCCCCCATTCCCTTGCTTGCACTATAGGGTCTCATGGCACCATGCAGGTCCTTCATTTATTATTTTCTCCAACATATATACTTATTGAATACTTACTCTTCTATTTGACATGTGCCATTCTAGGTTCTGGGAACACAGCATGAAACCTGTGAGATGCCATCTCTGTCCTCAGAAGGTCCATATGGTGGGAGACACAGACACATACACAAATGATGACAACGCCATGTGCTGGGGGGACTTCAGGAGAAGCTACGAGTCAGAGAGGCACCTGACCCAGGAAAGGGTGTGGAAAGCATGGTAGGCTTCCTGGAGGTAGTGGCATGTGACCTGAGACGGGTTCATTGAGGCATATGGGAGTGAGGTATGAGGTGTATGGTGGGATCTGGGGTGTGTGTGAGAGAGAGAGGACACATTCAAGAAACTGAAGATGCTTGCATCTCATTTTAGCCTAGAGATACAAAATTGGGGGTGTGTGTGTTGGAATTGGAGGAGACATGTCCAATTTCTAGTCCTAGGACAGCCTGCCTCTTTCCCCAGAATCCTCCTGTGAGTCCAGCCCAACGCCTGGCAGGTGTTTGGGGTCTCCTGTTACTATGGCTCCACAGACAGCTCTTCTGAAATGAGGCCAAGGCTCCCTTACACAGGAGGGTGCTCACCTCATCACTATCAGCAGCTACACAGAGAAGGAGAGGACAGGGGCCTTCTCCAAGACAGTGTCTGGTCATGTCGTTGACCAGACCCCACTCCAAACTGCAGCACCCACTCCAAACCCAGCCTCCAGCCCACAGCTAATCTCTCATCAGCGCCCTAGCCCATGGACACGACCCAGCCATGCATTGTCCTACTCTACACAGTACTTTTATTGATTCCAGTCCCTGTGGCAGGAATTCCCCCTCCCCCTCCCCCCATCAGCCCAGAGAATGCCAATTCATCCTTGAAGTCCCAGAAACATTCCTTCCTCCACATTTCCCATAGTCACCAGCAGGTGTCTCCCTCGCAAGCCTGCACGCGGTGCTGCAGCTGGTGGATCACGGAGACTGGAGATGCTGTATCTCTGTTCCCAGGGCCTGTGATGGTGTGGGCCTCACAGTGGAAACTCAGCACACAGATGCTTCTCGGCTCACAGTAGCATTGCATCCTGATAAATGCCTTGTAAATGGAAATGATAATAAGTTGAAAATGCATTCGATACGCCTGATCTATCAAACGTCGTAGCTTTGCAGAAACTGGTTTGGCTCAGTGAATAGAGCATCGGTCTGCAGATTGAAGGGTCTCAGGTTCGATTCTGGTCAAGGACATGTACCTTGGTTACGGGCACATCCCCAGTGGGAGGTGTGCAGGAGGCAGCCAATCGATGTTTCTCTCTCATCGATATTTCTAACTCTCCATCCTTCTCCCTTCCTCTCTGTAAAAAATCAATAAAATATATTAAAAAACAAAACAAACAACCAAACAAAAAAAATGTCATAGCTTGGCCTGGCTCCCCTTCGGTGTGCTCAGAGTGCTTACACCGGCTGCAGTTGGGCAGAATCGTCTCACCCAGTGAACACCCTGTGGCATGTCTGTGGTTTACCCTCGTGGTTGCGTGGCAGACGGGGAGCCGCAGTGCGCTCACTGCCTCTGCCCAGCATCACCAGAGGGTGTAGTACCACACACTGCCACAAGTATCATGCCGACTGAATGTGATTTGCTTCTGAACCATCACAAAGTAAGAAAAGTGTACGTCGCGCCATTGTAAGTTGCGGACCAGCTGTGCCTCGTATGGAGTTCAGTGGCAAAGCCATTGCTACTGTCCAGGGTCCAAGACCTCTAGCCTGGTGTCGAATGTCCTGTGACAAAACTCAGGTGCAGCTGGGACCGGTTTGGCTCAGTGGATAAAGCGTCGGCCTGCGGACTGGACTGAAAGGTCCCGGGTTCGATTCCGGTCAAGGGCATGTACCTTGGTTGTGGGCACATCCCCAGTAGGGGGTGTGCAAGAGGCAGCTGATCGATGATTCTCTCTCATCAATGTTTCTAACTCTCTATCCCTCTCTCTTCCTCTCTGTGAAAAAATCAATAAAAAATATATCAAAAGACAAAACAAGCAAACAAAAAAACCCTCAGGTGCAGTGCTGCCATGGGCATAATAAGGGCACACAGTGTGTTCGCATGACCGTGACCAAGGATTAGAGTCATTTGTTCTGGCAGGGAAGGGCTGTTCCTACGCCCAGTTTTCAGATGAGGACACTGAAGTTCTGAGGTTTGTGTTAATCCCCCCCCCTCCCCCCCGAGGTCAAAGGGCTTGTTAGCGATGGAGCGGGAAACCACACCCAGACTCCAAATAAAACATTGATTGAAAGGGGACAGAGCAGAGGTCAACATGTTTTAGAGGAGAGAGAGGTGGACATCCTGGCTCATGGCTGTGGCTGACTGATGGAGACCACGCTAGGGGCCAGCAGCAGAAAAGGTTCAGGGGAAGGGACTTCTGTCACCATCCCTGCCCCATTTGGAAACTGAGAACAATTCACTGCATCAGAAAGTGAACACTCAAGCCTGGCCGGTGTGGCTCAGTGGTCGATCATCCGCCTATGGACTAGGAGGTCCTGGTGCGATTCCCGGTCAGGGCACATGCCTGGGTGGTGGGCTTGATCCCCAGTAGGGGCGTGAAGGAGGCAGCTGATCAATTATTCTCTCTCATTGATGTTTCTATCTCTCTCTTCCTCTCTACAACCAATTAATATATATAATATATATATATATATATATATATTTAAAGAAAGAAAGTGAACACGCAAGAGCACATGCACAGGACAATGCATAAGTCAGGCTCCAAGGTGATGTTGACCCATCTGTATCCCAGGTCCCTGAATGCATCCTAGGTCCATGGCGAATGCCCTCCTCCCCAATTGGTGCATTACTACCTCAGGATACCATAACCCAGACGTACCTATAAAAAAAATGTCATGCCACCATGGCACACGTACAAATCTTAGAGCTGCTTTAGTCTTGGGTCAACCCTATATGCAGGTTTGAGGGGTAAGAGGGCCCCCAGAGGGAGAAATGGGGACCAGGGCTGTCCCTGGGGGGTGATGGGCACCAAAGGGGAGTGAAACATTTGAAGCAATTCTTTCCTGTGATGCAGATCCACTCGAACTCAGCCTGGTTCTCCACACTTAGAAACCCACATGGTCCAACCACTGAGACTGATAGATCCTCCCTTCCTCCAGTTGACGGATGGACGTAAACCCCACCTGTGGCCAGACATTCCTGAGCACTGAACCATCAGCACCTGCCAAATACCCTAAGCCCCCGATTCCTAGGTCCCTAATCACCAATCAGCATGTGCTGAGTGCCCTAAGCCCCGTCCCCTATTCTCCCCTTGAAAGTAAATGGACCCCAGCCCTCGCTCTCTTCCGCTCTCTCTCTGGAAGCAACCAGCAGGGTTACTCTTCTCTTCAATAAAGCCTATGTCCTGCCATCCTAATCTCAGGCCCTCTCTATTTCATCTATCAAAGACCAAATTGACAAAGGAGCCATTCAACGTATCCAGGTGGCTCTGGACACATGACTGCATGTGAAGTTCCACAGAAACTCATCTCTCGTGCCTGCAGCTGTCTGGAACGTAAGTGACTGACAACCTGAAGTCACCGCTGCATTCACGCAGTGGCCAATGTCTGAGGGCAGTCGTCCCCTCGGATGGAACGTGGGCTCCACCCTCCCCATCAGCTTCACCAGAGAACGGCACTGTGGCCTGGGATCGTTTTACCCAGCCTGGTCCCTTCTTCTCTTCTCCACAGGGGTCAGACTGCCCAGCGGTCTCCAGCTCTCCCAGCCTCTTCCCGGTCCTCCTCACTCCTCCTCATGGGTGTCTTCCCATGTAAGCCCTTGTGAATCTCATCCTGTCTCAGCATCTACTTGTTGGAAAACCTGAGCAAACACAGTAGGTAGAGGGCGCCATTTGCAAATCCACCTCAGAAGGTTGGGCAGGTCTTGTCTCATTGCTTTGGAGTCTTATGGGCTTCACAGGACTCTTGAAGAAGCTGTGATGAAGGTACCTAGGATCCCAAGAATATCGTCCTTCATCCTTCAACAAGACAAACTCCACCCACCACAGCCCTTCCCAAAGGATTGTACCATTTATCACTCCCCCCTGCCCTCCCCCCAGCACGCTCAGTTCCCCTCATCCTTGCCAATACTGAGTGTTTTCCATGCTGTGCATTTCTACCAGTCTGCCAGGCCAAACGTTATATTTCATGTTCCTGTTGGAATTTCCTAAACCATGAGGGAGATTGAACTTCTTTAGTGTTGAAGTTCACATAACATAAAATTAACCAGCAAAGTTAACAATTAGGTGGCATTTAAGGCATTCACAATATTGTCCAGCCACCTCCTCTATGTAGTTCTAGAGCACTGTCATCACCCATCCTTATTAAACAGTCACTCCTATCCCCCTTCCCTCCAGCCCCTGGCAACCACTAATCCACTTTCTGTCTATGGATTTCCAGTTCCAGATATTTCATATACATGGAATCATATAATAGGTTATCCTTTATGTCAGCTTTTCCCACTAACCATGATGTTTTTGAGGTTCATCCACATTGTAGCATAAGTCAGCACATGAAAAGATACTAAAAATCATTAGATGTTCACTTAGGTTATTAATTAACCTATAATTTTTCTTTATTATTTAGTAGTTAGTGTTTTATTTCTTAACCTGAACGGTAATTACAATGTGTTGCTTTGTACTCTTCTTAAAACATATACAAATGTTTTATATGCTCTTGTGGATGTATAATATATATCACAATAAAAAGATAACACAAGAATATAGCACTGCATTAATACATTGATAAACATAAGCAAAATATATTCTTAGAAAAAAACATAAATGATCATAACATTCTCAGGAAAATATAGAACATCTAAATACACCTATGATTTGTATAATATGTTTTTTAGAAAGGAGGGTGGAGGGCCTGGATGGCATAGTGATGGGAGTATGCCACTGACAGAAGCATCTGGTTGATTTTCTAATTCTAAGTGCATGAGTTCCAGGAGGTTTCCAGGAAAAGAAGCTACATCTACAGCAACACTTCCTGGTGTTACTTTTTTCTTTCTTTTTTAAACATATATTTTATTGATTTTCCACAGAGAGGAAGGAAGAAGGATAGAGAGCTAGAAATGTCGATGAGAGAGAAACATCGGCCAGCTGCCTCCTGCACACCCCATGCCAGGGATGTGCCCACAACCAATGTACGTGCTCTTGACCAGAATCAAACCTGGGACCTTTCAGTCCACAGATCGACGATCTATCCACTGAGCCAAACTGGTTTAGGTGACTTCCTGGCATTTCTAATGCTGCATCAGCTCCTTTCTCCACTGCAGAGGGGAAGCTGAGAGTCCTCTCCACAATCAATGAGTTAGCTGGTCAGCTCTCCTTTCTCTTTAAAGAAAACGAAACCATGCTCAGCATCATTAGTAAAATACAAATCAAAATCACAGTGAGATTCCCCTTTCACACCCATTAGCATGACAATAATTTTTAAAAATCAAGCAAACAACAACAACAGTAAGTGTTGGCAGGTGTGTGGGGAAATTGGAACCATCCTCCATTGTGGAGGGCTCAGTGGAATGCTGGTAAGACTGTGAAGTGGTGCAGCTGCTATGAAAAACAGTTAGGCAGTTTCTCAAAAGTAAAATGTAGAATTGCTATATGACCCAGCAATTCTACTCCTGGATATATAACCAAAAGAATTAAAAATAGGTCCTCACACAAACCTTGTATGCAAATGTTTACTGCAGCACTATTCATAACAGCCAGTAGGTGAAAACAATGCAAATGTCCATCAATGAAAGGCAGGACAAACAAAATGTGGTATTATGTAGTAATCGAATATTTAAAAAATATTTTTATTGATTTCAGAGAGGATAGGAGAGGGCAAGAGAGAGAGAGAAAAAAAAGCAATGGTGAGAGAGAATCATTGATTGGCTGCCTCTTGCATGCCCCACACTGGGGATCAAGCCTATAACATGGATATGTAACCCTGGTACACAGGTCAATGCTCAATCACTGAACCATGCTGGCCAGGCTGATATTGTAATATTATTCAGCAATTTAAAAATGAATTATTGATACATGCTACAACATGGATGAATCTGAAAACATTATATTGAGTGAAAGAAACCAGATCCAAAATCTATGGCCTTTTAAAAATATATATATATATATATATATTTAATTATTTTTCACAGAGAGGAGGAGAGAGGGATAAAGAGCTAGAAACGTCGATGAGAGAGAAACATCGATCAGCTGCCTCTTGTACACCTCCTGCCGAGGATGTGCCCGCAACCAATGTACATGCCCTTGACCAGAATCGAACCTGGGACCTTTCAGTCCGCAGACTGACGCTCTACCACTGAGCCAAACCGGTTTCAGCATCTATGGCCTTTTTATACACCAATAATGAATTCACAGAAAGAGAAATGAAAAAAAAAAAAACCCACAAAAAAAAATCCCATTTACTATTGCACCAAAAATATTAAGATACCTAAGAAAAAATTTAACTAAGGAGGTAAAAGACCTCTACTCAGAAAACTACAGTACATTGGGAGGGGGGAAAAAAGACATAAACAAATGGAAGAACATACAATGTTCATGGATTTATACAATCAACATAATTAAAATGTCCACACTACCCAAAGCAATTTACTAGTATAGATTCTACACAATCTCCATTAAAATGCCAATGGCATATTTCAAAGATCTAGAACAAACTCTCCAAAAAATTCATCTGGAATAAAAAAAGACCCCGAATAGCCACAGTAATCTTGAGAAAGTAGAACAAAGTTAGAGGGATCACACAACCAGTTATCAAGCTATATTACCAAACTACAGTTCTCAAAACTGCCTGGTACTGGCACAAGAACAGACATGTAGACTAATGGAACAGAACAGAGAACCCAGAAATCAACACAAGTTACTATACTCAATTAATATTTGACAAAGGAGGAAAGAGCATACAATGGAGCCAAGACAGTCTCTTCAATAAATGGTGCTGGGAAATTTGGTCAGATACATTAAAAAAAAAAAAAAAAAAAAAAAGAGGAAAAAAAAAACTAGATCACCAACTTACACCACACAAAAAAACAAACTCAAAATGGCTAAAGTACTTAAATGTAAAATGGGAAACCATAAAAATCCTACAAGACTTCACATAGGCAGCAAAATGGCAGATATATGTTGTAGAAATATCTTTATAGACACAGCTCCTAGGGCAATGACGACTAAGGAGAAAATAAACAAATGGGACTACATCAAAATAAAAAGCTGCCCAGCAAAAGAAACCATCAACAAAACAACAAGAAAGCCCACTGCATGGGAGAACATATTTGCCAATTATATTTCAGATAATGGTTTAATCTCCAAAGTTTACAGAGAACTCAGAAAACTTAACGAAAGGAAGATAAACGATCCAATAAAAAAAAAATGAGCAAAGGATTTAAATAGACATTTTTCAAAAGAGGACATACAGAAGGCTGAGAGACATATGAAAACATGCTCAAAGTCATGAATCATACAAGAGATGCAAATCAAAATGAGACACCTGTCAGAGTGGCTATCATCAACAACTTAACAAACGACAAGTGCTGACGAGGATGTGGAGAAATAGGAACCCTTCTGAACTGCTGGTGGGAATGTAGATTGGTGCAGCCACTGTGGAAGAAGGTATGGCTTTCTTCAAAAAGTTAAAAATTAAACCTCCATTTGACCCAGCAATCTCACTTCTTGGACAGTAACTCAAGAAATCAGAAACACCAATCAGAAAGGATATATGCACCCCTATGTTCAGAGCAGCACAATTCACCATAGCTAGGATTTGGAAACAGCTCATCAGTAGATGAGTGGATTAAAAAACTGTGGTACATCTACACAATGGAATGCTATGCCGCTACAAAAAAGATGGCACTTTTACCATTTGCAACAGCATGGATGGAACTGGAGAGCATTATGCTAAGCGAAATTAGCCAGTCGGAGAAAGATAAATATCACATGATCTCAATCATATGTGGGGATATAATGATCAACATAATGTGATGAACAAGAATAGATCCAGGGACAAATGGCAGGGGAGTGAGGGTGGGGAGTTAGAGAGAAACCAAAGGACTTATATGCATGCATATTGCATAACCAATAGACACAGACACCGGCAGGGGATGGGAGGGGGGGGCTTGCCCAGGTGGGAATGGCAGGGCAAGGGGGAGAATGTCAATTGGAGAAAAAGGAGACATACATAAAACTTAGATAATAATAAAAAAATAAATAAAAAGAAACCAGACCCAAAGTCTGTAGAGTTCCATCTATGTTACATTTCCATAATAGACAAATCTATGGAGATGGAAAGAAGATTAGTGATTGCTTGGATCTGAAGGAGAAGTTGAAAGTGGAGACAGGGTAAAGGGGAGGAAAGGGCTAACATACACAGGGTTTATTTTTGGTGAAAATATTCTGAAATGGATTGTGGGTGTGGTTGCACAGTTCTGTGAATGTACCAGAAACCTTTGGATTGTACACACACAATGCGATATCATTCAGTCATATTGTATTAAAAATATTTTTAAGTGTGTGCTCAGGGCCATTGATGTTCATGCGTTTTGCCCTGCAGTCAGACTACCCAAATGGAGACCTAAATCTACCACTTGAAGCCTGTGATGATGGGCAATGAGAGTCTTCGTTTCCATCCTCACTGGGCTATGGTGAGAGCCACAGGACATTGCATGCTGATCAGAGCTCCAACCAATAACAAATACTGGAACCATTCTTAGCCATAAAATAGTTAAAAAACGTCTTCATAGGAAACATTGGCTGCATTCTATCCTCTGTCAACCAGGAGAGACAGGTCTGAGGAAAGACGAAGCTCTTGAGACAAAACTCTCTCCCACCCGGTGGGGAGGGGGCCTGGGCTTCAAGGCCCCAGTAGGGAAGGTGAGTTAATTGTACTCATTCTGACAAGGCTCTCTGGGCATCACACCCCAGGGGCCAGAGCTGGTATAAACCTGCAGGAGAGGTTCTATGTGCTCCCAGAGAAAGCACAATCATCCTCCACAGCCACAGGATACACGTGAGGGGCAGCATCCCAGCCCCCTGGAACCACAACACCTGAGGCCTGAGAAGTCCTGGGACTGATGCAGGTGCAGAGGTCATGGGTCAAGTAAGTGTCTCATGTAGAGGAGTAGCAGGACCTTGGCCTTACTGCCCTGGAACTTCCCCTCAGAGGTGTGGTGCTCTCTGCTCAGTTTCTTTCCCCCACAAGGACTTGAGGTGCACTGCACCAGCCTCAGGAGTGGGCAGCATGATGGGGATCAGGTGGAGAGGGGTCAGCATAAACAGAGCCTGTCTGGATCTCAGTTCCAAGCTGGAGTTACTATGGCTGCCTCAGGGGCTGCGGAGGGCTCAGAGAATGCTGGGTGTCAGAGGTCAGTTCAAAGGCGGATTGCATCAAATAGATGTAATTGTCCTGCTCAGTGTGTGCGGGTGATGCAGAGCGCTGAGTTCCTAGAGCTTTAGCCTAGACCAGTGGTCCTCAGGGGGAGAGACCCTGAGCTCTCCCCAAGTGACCTCAAGATCTTTTTGCAGCCAGAGTTGGGGAGGGGAGGCTACTGCCCTCCAGTGGGTAAAGGCCAGAGGTCAACTTTCTAGACAAAGACATGATACAGCCCCACATGTCAGTGGTGTCCTAGTTGAGAGCCCCTCACTCCACTTAGTACAGGGGTCAGGAAAGCATTCCTGCAGAAGGGAAGGCAGGTGGGTGAGGGGAGCCACAGGTGCACGGGCCCTAAGGCAGGAGAGAGGAAGTGCAGGTATGGGGGGAGCAGAGCAGTGGGAGCCTGGCAGGGTGAGGCTGGGGGAGACCCATTTTCCTTTGCAGCCACTTAGGCTTCAGGATGGAAAGCACTGAGGGGAGGAGGGTGGCCATGCAGAGAACACTGCATCTTGTCTCCTCCAGGTGAGAGATAACGGTGGCTCATGCTGGGAATAAGCTTCCTGTTTCTGTCCCAGAGATGGAGATGATGTTGTAAATCTACAAATTAGGCGTCGGTGGATGTGAGAGGTGAGAGAGGAGGTGGTGGAGCTGGCTAGGGTTGTGAGACTGTGCACCCTTGAATGGTGATGTGCAGACTCCGAGGGCCGACCCCAGCAGCCCACGTAGTGGAGCCCATGATGGACCTGGTGAGACTGGAGTGCTGGGGAAGGAGGTGTCTGGGGGTGATGTCCAGGAAGCAGTATAATCACGGAGCAGTTTGGAGAGAAGCAGGTGCTGGTACCAGAAATGCAGTCATTGAATGAAACGTGTAAGGGAGTGTGGAGGAGGACAGAGTCCTCTCATCAAGGCCCCTGCCACCTGCATCTTAACTATTCTCATGCCTCAGAGGGGCCTTGAGCCTAGCCTGGCGGTCAGTGTCTGGGTTGCAGGGTGAACAGCCCTCCTGTGTTCTGAGCATAGGACTCCAGAGACAAAAGCCAGACATTGTAATGCATAGAAATGCATGCACTCCCCTCCTCAGCCCTCGGTGGAAGAGAACAGTCACAGCAAAGCTTTGGAGAGTCTATGATTTTTCACTCATATTTGGGGCTGTTTCCTGGAGAGATTTCTGGCTCTCCACCACCTTCGTCTCCACTGGACACCAGACATGGTCTTTAAGTGTGAATGAAGGTGAAGATGAGGGGTGGGGAGGGTGTTTGCTGATACAAGATCTTAGGGGCCAGTGTACAATGCACTTTGCCCACTGCTGCAATGACTGGCAGTGTCCCAGACACGGGTCTGTCCACCAGTCTGAGTCCGGGAGTGAATGCCTCACAGAGCACTACCATAGCTCCCTGCTATGGACATGGAGAGTGAGAACTCAGCTCTTGGTACTGTCAGCCAGTGAGGTTTGGACCTGTATTTTACTGCAGCATAATTTAGTCTAAACTGACAAATTCAGAGCCGATGGGCTGTTCAGTGGAGGCCAGAATAAGGTTCACATAAGTCTCACCTGTCACTTGGGTTCCTAATTTGTGGAAAAAGATCATCTGTCTCTGAGATTTATGTTAAAAAACATAGGATGAGTAAAATTAGCTTCCTTTGGAAAGAACTTACTCCAATATCCAATGAATCAGTACAAGCTCTCACAGCCCAATGAGGAGGGAAATATCACTGGTGTAAACAGAACACTATTGTACAGTTTGAGATTAGTGCCTTCCTCCTGGCCAGTGTCTCTCAGTGGTTGTTGACCTATAAATCATGGTTTGATTCCTAGTCAGAGCACATGCCAGATTGCAGGATGGATCCCCAGTGGTTGACGTGCAGGAGACAGTTGATCAGTGATTCTCTCTAATCATTGATGTTTCTATATGTCTCTCCCTTCTCCCTTCCTTTCTCAAATCAATAAAAATACACACATAAGAGAGTTATTAACCCCATGTGAGAAATGAGGGAACTGAGGCTCAGAGGAGTTGAGATGCACCTGGAAAGGTGAGTGGGGAAAGGCAGCCATGGGTGCCTGGTTTCCTCCCGGGGAGTCCCCCACGCTGACAGCCTTGCTTCTGGTTGTAGAACTGCCTGGACATGGCCAATCAGACCCAGGTCTCTGAATTCGTCCTCCTGGGCCTGTCTGAGCATCCCCGGGAGGAACAGGTGCTCTTGGGGCTCTCCTGCAGCCTGTATCTGATTGGTTGCCTGGGGAACCTGCTCACCATCCTGGCCATCATGTCAGACCCTCACCTGCACAGCCCCATGTACTTCTTCCTCAGCAACTTATCTCTACTGGACGTCTGCTTCACCTCCACCACCATCCCCAAGATGCTGCTGAACCACCTGTGCGGGCTCAGCACCATCTCCTCCTCTGCTTGCCTGGTCCAGATGTACTTCTTCATCACCTTTGGGGCAGCCGACAGCATGCTTCTCTCAGCCATGGCTTATGACCGCTACCTGGCCATCTGCCTCCCACTGCACTACATGACGATCATGAGCATGCCTCGGTGTGCCCTACTGGTGGCGGTACCCTGGATCTTGGGCAACATCTTCTCCATGATCCACACTACTCTGATGACCCAGTTGTCCTTTTATACCAGCAGGATCCCACACTTCTTCTGTGACATCAACGCCTTAATCAAGCTCTCCTGCTCTGACACCCATGTTAATGAGATGCTGATGTTGGTGCTTGGGGGTTCTGGGGTTCTGGTCCCTTTTGTGTGCATCCTGGCCTCTTACACCCCCATCGCTGTGGCTGTGTGGAAGGTGCCCTCGGCCCGAGGGAAGTGGAAAGCATTCTCCACCTGTAGCTCTCACCTCTGTGTCGTCTCTCTCTTCTACGGGACTGTGATTGGGGTCTACTTCAACCCTTTATCCACACACACCACCCACAGGGACATGGCAGCTACCGTGATGTACACCATGGTGACCCCCATGCTGAACCCCTTCATCTACAGCCTGCGGAACCGAGATCTGAGGAGGGCCCTCGGGAAACTTCTCAGCCACAACCTCCTGGCTAAGTGTCTTTGAACACTCTTCTTGTACCCAATTGCTCTGCAAGTGAACTAATGCTTCCCAATGTTAGAACTCATGGTGGCATTTCTTTCTTTCTTTTTCTTTTTTCCCCTTCCTTTTCAATAGTGGAAACAGTTATTATTCATGTAAGTTCTTTATTTTTTTTGATATATTTTGAATATATTTGAAATATAACATTGTGTAAATTTTATTTTATTTTATTTTTTTTAAAAATACATTTTATTGATTTTGTACAGAGAGGAAGGGAGAGAGAGAGAGAGTTAGAAACATCGATGAAAAAGAGTCATTGATCAGTTGCCTGTTGCACACCCCCTATTGGGGATATGCCCACAACCAAGCTACATGCCCTTGACCAGAATCGAACCCGGGTCCCTTCAGTCCCCAAGCTGACACTCTATCCATTGAGTTAAATCGGTTTCGGCAACATTGTGTAAATTTTAGGTGTACAATATTGTAATTTGTGACACTTAAAGATGGTAGTATGGCCGAAACCGGTTTGGCTCAGTGGTAGAGCGTCGGTCTACGGAAGGAAGGGTCCAGGTTCGATTCCAAACAAGGGCATGTACATTAGTTGCAGGCACATCCTCGGTAGGGGGTGTGCAAGAGGCAGCTGGTCGATGTTTCTCTCTCATCGACGTTTCTAACTCTCTCTCCCTCTCTTTCCTCTCTGGAAAAAAATCAATAAAACATATTAAAAAAAAAGATTGTAGAATGATTGCTGTTGTAGTGACATGTAGTCGTTGTCACATTACATAATTATCCTTTCCTTTGTGTGGTTGAGATGAAGGTTCAAATTCCCCCTTTGTCCGTGCATAGGCTGTCTCTTATCTACCCTCCCTTTCTCTGAGTGGAAGCGTTCTTCTTCACAGAGTGGGGCTCATCAATCTTTCCTTTTACCCTGCTGTTCCACGTCAGTCAGTTTCCCGTCTCAGTGGTATTGTTCTCTGGGTTGTTAAGTGGAGTTACTAATGGTATCCATATTCCCAGGTGGCCGTGAGAATTACTCCAAATACAATGTAAACCATTTCTCAAAGACTCAGTACGTATTAAGCACGAGAATAATCAGACTTCTGTGGTTTGAAAATGACAGACATCTAGGCTGGCCGGCCTGGCTCAGTGACTGAGCATCAGCCTATGAGCCAGGAGTCATGGCTTGATACCTGGTCAGGGTATGTGCCTGGGTTTTGGGTTTGATCCCCGGAGTGGGACATGCAGGAGCCAGCTGATTGATGATTTTCTCTCTTCATTGATATTTATATCTCTCTTCCTCTCTGAAATCAATAAAAAAAATATTTAAAAAAATTATAAGCCGAAACTGGTTTGGCTCAGTGGATACGGCCTGCATACTGAAGGTTCCATTCTGGTCAAGGGCATGTGCCTTGGTTGAGGGCACATCCCCTGTAGGAGTGGGCAGGAGGCAGCTGATCAATGTTTCTCACTTTCATTGATGTTTCTGACTCTCAATCTCTCTTCCTCTCTGTAAAAAATAAAATAAATAAAATATATTAATAATAATAATAATAATAAATACGTGACTTCATGTTGATGATCATTCATTGACGTTTCCAGGAAAACAAGCTACAACTTCTCCTTGGAGTTTCTAAGCTGCGTCAGGAGCAGGGGAATCTGAGAGGCGCCTGCACATCTGATGAGCTGGTTGGTCCCATGATTTCTTTTTAAAGAAAAACTACTCAACATTGTTAGTAAAATGCAAGTAAAAACCACAATGTGATACTACTTCAGACCCATTAGAATGACTATCATTTTTTTTTTTAAACCAGAAAACAGTCAGTGTTTGTAAGTCTGTGGGGAAATTGGAACCATCCTCCATTGTGGAGGGCTCAGTGGAATGCTGGTAAGAATGTGAAGTGGTGCAGCCGCTATGAAAAACAGTTAGGAAGTTTCTCAAACATAAAATAAAGAATTGCTGTAAGACCCAGCAATTCTACTCCTGGATATATACCACAAGGAATTGAAAATAAACCTTGTATGCAAATGTTTACAGAAGCACTATTTATAACAGCCAGAAGGTGAAAACAGCCCAATGACCATTAGTGCAAAAAGATAGCACAGACAAAAGGTGGAATTATGTAGTAAAGGAATATTATTCAGCAACCTAAAAACTGAATTATTGCCAAAACCGGTTTGGCTCAGTGGATAGAGCGTCGGCTGTGGACTCAAGGGTCCCAGGTTTGATTCCAGTCAAGGGCATGTACCTTGGTGGTGGGCACATCCCCAGTAGGGGGTGTGCAAGAGGCAGCTGGTCAATGATTCTCTCTCATCGATGTTTGTATCTCTCTATCCCTCTCCCTTCCTCTTTGTAAAAAATCAAGAAAATATATATATTTTAAAAAATCACTGAATTCTTGAAATAGGCTACTATATGGATGAATAGGAAAATGTTATAGTGAAAGGGAAAAAACATACACAAAAGTTTGTATACTGACATATCCATTATCTTTGCCCCAAAGACTCTGTGCATGAAAATTCATTCACTGGAGGGTGGTCCCTCAGCCCAGCCTTCTCCCCCTCTCACAGTCTGGGAGTTCTCAGGGGCTGGAGGTGACCTGGCAATCAAGGAAATCCACAACATCATCTAATGTCTGCTGCTGCCACTGCCGGCAGCACAAGCCTCATCCAGGCCTGGTTACCTCAGCCTAGAGTGGTCTTGGGCAGTTGGGCCGTGGACATCAGGGGCTTACCTGTACCTCATGCTAACACTGGACACCTGGGCAGCAGACATCTGAAGCTTGCCTGTGCCTGAAGCTGGCCTGGGAGTCTGAGGTGCTTGGAGAATGGGTGCCACCATCTTTGAGGGCGTGACAGCAGTTAGCATATTCCCTTCGTATTGGCTGTGTGTGCTGCCATCTTTTTGAGGTTTGATGGCCAATTAGCATATTCCCTCTTTATTAAAAAGCATAATACACAAATGTATGGAGATAAAAAGAAGATTAGTGCTTGCTTGTATCTGGAGGAGAAGTTGAAAGTGGAGGTGGGTGGGGAAGGGGGAGGATGAATGCTAAAATTTACAGGCTTTCATTTTGGTGAAAATATTCTGAAATTGATTATGGAAGTAATTGCACATTTTCTGTGAATGTACCAGAAAACTTTGGATTGTACACATACAATGGGATATCATTCACTCATAATAAATTAAAAATCTATTTATGGGTGTGCTCAGGGCCATGGATGCTCATGCATTTTGCCCTGCAGTTAGACTACCCAAATGGAGCCCAAAATCTGCCACTTGAAGCCTGTGATGATAGGCAATGAGAGTCTCCATTTCCTTCCTCACTAGGCTATGGTGAGAGCTATAGAACAGTGTTTCACAAAGTGTGGATGCGTACCACCAGGGGTACGGAAAGTTTTTGGTGGGGGTACACGATGTACCGGAGTTTGGTGGGGATATGCGCTGCACTGTGCTTAGCTGCGCCTAATTCTGCGTTCTCATGAGTACGAGGTATACTCAGCCTTATGAAAATTATAGAAGGGGTACACATATGTCAAAAGTTTGGGAAATACTGCAGAACATTGCATGCTGATCACAGCTCTAATCACATAAAAAATACCAGAACTATTCTTAGCCATAAAACAGTTAAAAAATATCTTCATAGGAAATATTGGCTGCATTCTATCCTCTGTCAACCAGGAGAGACAGGTCTGAGGAAAGACGAAGCTCTTGAGACAAAACTCTCTCCCACCCGGTGGGGAGGGGGCCTGGGCACCAAGGTCCCACTAGGGAAGGTGAGTTAATTGCACTCATTCTGACAAGGCTCTCTGGGCATCACACCCCAGAGGCCAGAGCTGGTATAAACCTGCAGGAGAGGTTCTATGTGCTCCCAGAGAAAGCACATTCCTCCTCCACAGCCACAGGATACACGTGAGGGGCAGCATCCCAGCCCCCTGGAAACACAACACCTGAGGCCTGAGAAGTCCTGGGACTGATGCAGGTGCAGAGGTCATGGGTCAAGTAAGTGTGTCACGTAGAGTTGTAGCAGGACCTTGGCCTTACTGCCCTGGAACTTCCCCTCAGAGGTGTGGTGCTCTCTGCTCAGTCTCTTTCCCCCACAAGGACTTGAGGTGCACTGCACCAGCCTCAGGAGTGGGCAGCATGATGGGGATTGGGTGGGGAGGGGTCAGCATAACCAGAGCCTGTCTGGATCTCAGTTCCAAGCAAGAGTTACTATGGTTGCCTCAGGAGCTGCGGAGTGCTCAGTGGAATGCTGGGTGTCAGAGGTCAGCTCAAAGGCGGATTGCATCAAATAGATGTAATTGTCCTGCTCAGAGTGTGCGGGTTATACAGAGGGGAGAGTTCCTAGAGCTTTAGCCTAGACCTGTGGTCCTCTGGGGAGCGACTCTGAGCTCTCTCCAAGTGGCCTCAAGATCTTTTTGGGGCCAGAGTGTGAGGGGGGAGGCTACTGGCCTCCAGTGGGTCAAGGCCAGAGGTCAACTTTCTAGACAAAGACATGATCCAGCCCCACATGTCAGTGGTGTCCCAGTTGAGAGTCCCTCACTCCACTTAGTAAAGGGGACAGGAAAGCATTCCTGCAGAAGGGAAGGCAGGTGGGTGAGGGGAGCTCCAGGTGCACAGGCCCTAAGGCAGGAGAGGGGAAGTGCAGGTATGGGGGAAGCGGAGCAGTGCGGAGGCTGGCAGGGTGAGGCTGGGGGAGACCCATCTACCTTTGCAGCCACTTAGGCTTCAGGATGGAAAGCACTGAGGGGAGGAGGGTGGCCATGCAGAGAACACTGCATCTTGTCTCCTCCAGGTGAGAGATAACGGTGGCTCATGCTGGGAATAAGCTTCCTGTTTCTGTCCCAGAGATGAAAATGATGTTGTAAATCTACAAATTAGGCGTCGGTGGATGTGAGAGGTGAGAGAGGAGGTGGTGGAGCTGGCTAGGGTTGTGAGCCTGTGCACCCTTGAATGGTGCTGTGCCGACTCTGAGGGCCGACCCCAGCAGCCCACGTAGTGGAGCCCATGTTGGACTTGGCGAGACTGGAGTGCTGGGGAAGGAGGTGTCTGGGGGTGATGTCCAGGAAGCAGGAAAATCACATAGCAGTTTGGAGAGAAGCAGGTGCTGGTACCAAAAATCAGTCATTGAATGAAACGTGTAAGGGAGTGTGGAGGAGGACAGAGTCCTCTCATCAAGGCCCCTGCCACCTGCATCTTAACTATTCTCACGTTTCAGAGGGGCCTTGAGCTTAGCCTGGTGGTCAGTGTCTGGGTTGCAGGGTGAACAGCCCTCCTGTGTTCTGAGCATAGGACTCCAGAAACAAAAGCCAGACATTGTAATGCATAGAAATGCATGCACTCCCCTCTCAGCCCTCGGTGGAAGAGAACAGTCACAGCAAAGCTTTGGAGAGTCTATGATTTTTCACTCATATTTGGGGCTGTTTCCTGGAGAGATTTCTGGCTCTCCACCACCTTTGTCTCCACAGGACACCAGACATGGTCTTTAAGTGTGAATGAAGGTGAAGATGAGGGGTGGGGAGGGTGTTTCCTGATAGAAGATCTTAGGGGCCAGTGTACAATGCACTTTACCCACTGCTGCAATGACTGGCAGTGTCCCAGACACGGGTCTGTCCACCAGTCTGAGTCCGGGAGTGAATGCCTCACAGAGCACTACCATAGCTCCCTGCTATGGACATGGAGAGTGAGAACTCAGCGCTTGGTACTGTCAGCCAGTGAGGTTTGGACCTGTATTTTACTGCAGCATAATTTAGTCTAAAATGACAAATTCAGAGCCGATGGGCTGTTCAGTGGAGGCCAGAATAAGGTTCATATAAGTCTCACCTGTCACTTGGGTTCCTAATTTGTGGAAAAAGATCATCTGTCTCTGAGATTTATGTTAAAAAACATAGGATGAGTAAAATTAGCTTCCTTTGGAAAGAACTTACTCCAATATCCAATGAATCAGTACAAGCTCTCACAGCCCAATGAGGAGGGAAATATCACTGGTGTAAACAGAACACTATTGTACAGTTTGAGATTAGTGCCTTCATCCTGGCCAGTGTCTCTCAGTGGTTGTTGACCTATAAATCATGGTTTGATTCCTAGTCAGAGCACATGCCAGATTGCAGGATGGATCCCCAGTGGTTGACGTGCAGGAGACAGTTGATCAGTGATTCTCTCTAATCATTGATGTTTCTGTATGTCTCTCCCTTCTCCCTTCCTTTCTCAAATCAATAAAAATACACACATAAAGAGAGTTATTAATCCCATGTGAGAAATGAGGGAACTGAGGCTCAGAGGAGTTGAGATGCACCTGGAAAGGTGAGTGGGGAAAGGCAGCCATGGGTGCCTGGTTTCCTCCCGGGGAGTCCCCCACGCTGACAGCCTTGCTTCTGGTTGTAGAACTGCCTGGACATGGCCAATCAGACCCAGGTCTCTGAATTCGTCCTCCTGGGCCTGTCTGAGCATCCCCGGGAGGAACAGGTGCTCTTGGGGCTCTCCTGCAGCCTGTATCTGATTGGTTGCCTGGGGAACCTGCTCACCATCCTGGCCATCATGTCAGACCCTCACCTGCACAGCCCCATGTACTTCTTCCTCAGCAACTTATCTCTACTGGACGTCTGCTTCACCTCCACCACCACCCCCAAGATGCTGCTGAACCACCTGTGCGGGCTCAGCACCATCTCCTCCTCTGCTTGCCTGGTCCAGATGTACTTCTTCATCGCCTTTGGGGGAGCGGACAGCATACTTCTCTCGGCCATGGCTTATGACCGCTACCTGGCCATCTGCCTCCCACTGCACTACATGACGATCATGAGCATGCCTCGGTGTGCCCTACTGGTGGCGGTACCCTGGATCTTGGGCAACATCTTCTCCATGATCCACACTACTATGATGACCCAATTGTCCTTTTATACCAGCAGGATCCCACACTTCTTCTGTGACATCAACGCCTTAATCAAGCTCTCCTGCTCTGACACCCATGTTAATGAGATGCTGATGTTGGTGCTTGGGGGTTCTGGGGTTCTGGTCCCTTTTGTGTGCATCCTGGCCTCTTACACCCCCATCGCTGTGGCTGTGTGGAAGGTGCCCTCGGCCCGAGGGAAGTGGAAAGCATTCTCCACCTGTAGCTCTCACCTCTGTGTCGTCTCTCTTTTCTATGGGACTGTGATTGGGGTCTACTTCAACCCTTTATCCACACACACCACCCTCAGGGACATGGCAGCCACCGTGATGTTCATCATGGTCACCCCCATGCTGAACCCCTTCATCTACAGCCTGCGGAACCGAGATCTGAGGAGGGCTCTCAGGAAACTTCTCAGCCACAACTTCCTGGCTAAGTGTCTTTGAACACTCTTCTTGTACCCATTTGCTCTGCAAGTGAACTAATGCTTCCCAATGTTAGAACTCATGGTGGTCTTTCTTTCTTTCTTTCTTTCTTTCTTTCTTTCTTTCTTTCTTTCTTTCTTCCTTCCTTCCTTTCTTTTTTTTCTTCCTTTTCAATAGTGGAAACAGTTATTATTCATGTAAGTTCTTTATTTTTTTTTGATATATTTTGAATATATTTGAAATATAACATTGTGTAACTTTTAGGAGTACAATATGATAATTTGTGACACTTAAAGATGGTAGTATGGCCGAAACCGGTTTGGCTCAGTGGTAGAGTGTCGGTCTGCGGAATGAAGGTTCCCAGGTTCGATTCCGGTCAAGGGCATGTACATTGGTTGCAGGCACATACCCGGTAGGGGGTGTGCAAGAGGCAGCTGGTCGATGTTTCTCTCTCATCGACGTTTCTAACTCTCTCTCCCTTTCCCTCCTCTCTGTAAAACAAAAATCATCAAAATATATTTTAAAAAAAAAGATTGTAGTATGATTGCTATTGTAGTGACATTTAGTCGTTGTCACATTACATAATTATCCTTTCCTTTGTGTGGTTGAGATGAAGGTTCAAATTCCCCCTTTGTCCTTGCATAGGCTGTCTCTTATCTACCCTCCCTTTCTCTGAGTGGAAGCGTTCTTCTTCACAAAGTGGGGCTCATCAGTCTTTCCTTTTACCCTGCTGTTCCACGTCAGTCAATTTCCCATCTCAGTGGTATTGTTCTCTGGGTTGTTAAGTGGAGTTACTAATGGTATCCATATTCCCAGGTGGCCATGAGAATTACTCCAAATACAATGTAAACCATTTCTCAAAGACTCAGTACGTATTAAGCACGAGAATAATCAGACTTCTGTGGTTTGAAAATGACAGATATCTAGGCTGGCCGGCCTGGCTCAGTGACTGAGCATCAGCCTATGAACCAGGAGTCATGGCTTGATACCTGGTCAGGGTATGTGCCTGGGTTTTGGGTTTGATCCCCGGAGTGGGACATGCAGGAGCCAGCTGATTGATGATTTTCTCTCTTCATTGATATTTATATCTCTCTTCCTCTCTGAAATCAATAAAAAAAATATTTAAAAAAATTATAAGCCGAAACTGGTTTGGCTCAGTGGATACGGCCTGCATACTGAAGGTTCCATTCTGGTCAAGGGCATGTGCCTTGGTTGAGGGCACATCCCCTGTAGGAGTGGGCAGGAGGCAGCTGATCAATGTTTCTCACTTTCATTGATGTTTCTGACTCTCAATCTCTCTTCCTCTCTGTAAAAAATAAAATCAATAAAATATATTAATAATAATAATAATAATAAATACGTGACTTCATGTTGATGATCATTCATTGACATTTCCAGGAAAACAAGCTACATCTTCTCCTTGGAGTTTCTAAGCTGCGTCAGGAGCAGGGGAATCTGAGAGGCGCCTGCACATCTGATGAGCTGGTTGGTCCCATGATTTCTTTTTAAAGAAAAACTACTCAACATTGTTAGTAAAATGCAAGTAAAAACCACAATGTGATACTACTTCAGACCCATTAGAATGACTATCATTTTTTTTTTTTTAAACCAGAAAACAGTCAGTGTTTGTAAGTCTGTGGGGAAATTGGAACCATCCTCCATTGTGGAGGGCTCAGTGGAATGCTGGTAAGAATGTGAAGTGGTGCAGCCGCTATGAAAAACAGTTAGGAAGTTTCTCAAACATAAAATAAAGAATTGCTGTAAGACCCAGCAATTCTACTCCTGGATATATACCACAAGGAATTGAAAATAAACCTTGTATGCAAATGTTTACAGAAGCACTATTTATAACAGCCAGAAGGTGAAAACAGCCCAATGACCATTAGTGCAAAAAGATAGCACAGACAAAAGGTGGTATTATGTAGTAAAGGAATATTATTCAGCAACTTAAAAACTGAATTATTGCCGAAACCGGTTTGGCTCAGTGGATAGAGTGTCGGCTGTGGACTCAAGGGTCCCAGGTTTGATTCCAGTATCTTGGTTGTGGGCACATCCCCAGTAGGGGGTGTGCAAGAGGCAGCTGGTCGATGATTCTCTCTCATCGATGTTTGTATCTCTCTAACCCTCTCCCTTCCTCTCTGTAAAAAATGAATAAAATATATATATTTTAGAAAATCACTGAATTCTTGAAATAGGCTACTATATGGATGAATAGGAAAATGTTATAGTGGAAGGGAAAAACCATACACAAAAGTTTGTATACTGACATATCCATTATCTTTGCCCCAATGACTCGGTGCATAAAAATTCATTCACTGGAGGGTGGTCCCTCAGCCCAGCCTTCTCCCCCTCTCACAGTCTGGGAGTTCTCAGGGGCTGGAGGTGACCTGGCAATCAAGGAAATCCACAACATCATCTAATGTCTGCTGCTGCCACTGCCGGCAGCACAAGCCTCATCCAGGCCTGGTTACCTCAGCCTAGAGTGGTCTTGGGCAGTTGGGCCATGGACATCAGCGGCTTACCTGTACCTCATGCTAGCACTGGACACCTGGGCAGCAGACATCTGAAGCTTGCCTGTGCCTGAAGCTGGCCTGGGAGTCTGAGGTGCTTGGAGAATGGGTGCCACCATCTTTGAGGGCGTGACAGCAGTTAGCATATTCCCTTTGTATTGGCTGTGTGTGCTGCCATCTTTTTGAGGTTTTGATGGCCAATTAGCATATTCCCTCTTTATTAAAAAGCATAATACACAAATGTATGGAGATAAAAAGAAGATTAGTGCTTGCTTGTATCTGGAGGAGAAGTTGAAAGTGGAGGTGGGTGGGGATGGGGGAGGATGAATGCTAAAATTTACAGGCTTTCATTTTGGTGAAAATATTCTGAAATTGATTATGGAAGTAATTGCACATTTTCTGTGAATGTACCAGAAAACTTTGGATTGTACACACACAATGTGATATCATTCACTCATAATAAATTAAAAATCTATTTACGGGTGTGCTCAGGGCCATGGATGCTCATGCATTTTGCCCTGCAGTTAGACTACCCAAATGGAGCCCAAAATCTGCCACTTGAAGCCTGTGATGATAGGCAATGAGAGTCTCCATTTCCTTCCTCACTAGGCTGTGGTGAGAGCTATAGAACAGTGTTTCCCAAAGTGTGGATGCGTACCACCAGGGGTACGGAAAGAGTTTTGTGGGGGTACACGATGTACCGGAGTTTGGTGGGGATATGCGCTGCACTGTGCTTAGCTGCGCCTAATTCTGCATTCTCATGAGTTCGAGGTGTACTCAGCCTTATGAAAATTATAGAAGGGGTACACATATGTCAAAAGTTTGGGAAACACTGCAGAACATTGCATGCTGATCACAGCTCTAATCACATAAAAAATACCAGAACTATTCTTAGCCATAAAATAGTTAAAAAATATCTTCATAAGAAATATTGGCTGCATTCTATCCTCTGTCAACCAGGAGAGACAGGTCTGAGAAAGATAAAGTTCATGAGACAAAATCCTCTCCCACCCGGTGGGGAGGGGGCCTGGCACCAAGGCCCCACTAGGGAAGGTGAGTTAATTGCACTCATTCTGACAAGGCTCTCTGGGCATCACACCCCAGAGGCCAGAGCTGGTATAAACCTGCAGGAGAGGTTCTATGTGCTCCCAGAGAAAGCACATTCCTCCTCCACAGCCACAGGATACACGTGAGGGGCAGCATCCCAGCCCCCTGGAAACACAACACCTGAGGCCTGAGAAGTCCTGGGACTGATGCAGGTGCAGAGGTCATGGGTCAAGTAAGTGTGTCACGTAGAGGAGTAGCAGGACCTTGGCCTTACTGCCCTGGAACTTCCCCTCAGAGGTGGGGTGCTCTCTGCTCAGTTTCCCACACAAGGACTTGAGGTGCTCTGCACCAGCCTCAGGAGTGGGCAGCATGATGGGGATTGGGTGGGGAGGGGTCAGCATAACCAGAGCCTGTCTGGATCTCAGTTCCAAGCTGGATTTACTATGGCTGCCTCAGGGGCTGCGGAGTGCTCAGAGAATGCTGGGTGTCAGAGGTCAGCTCAAAGGCGGATTGCATCAAATAGTTGTAATTGTCCTGCTCAGTGTGTGCGGGTGATACAGAGGGCTGAGTTTCTAGAACTTTAGCCTAAACCTGTGGTCCTCAGGGGAGAGACCCTGAGCTCTCTCCAAGTGGCCTCAAGATCTTTTTGCAGCCAGAGTGCGAGGGGGGAGGCTACTGGCCTCCAGTGGGTCAAGGCCAGAGGTCAACTTACTACCATAATACATGGGGCAATCCCCTCCACAAAGTAATGACCCGGCCCCACATGTCACTGGGTTCCCATTTGAAAGCCCCTCACTCTACTCAGTAGAAGGACAAGAAAAGCATTCCTGCAGAAGGGAAGGTGGAGTGGGGGGAGTGGAGCAATCGGGAGCCTGGCAGGGTGAGTCTGGGGGAGACTCATCTTCCTTTGCAGCCACTTAGACTGCAGGATGGAAAGCACTGAGGGGAGGAGGGTGGCCATGCAGAGAACACTCCATCCTGGGTCCTCCAGGTGGGAGATGACGGTGGCTCACACTGGGAATAAGCTTCCTGCTTCTGTCCCAGAGATGAAGATGATGTTGTAAATCTACAAATTAGGCGTTGGTGGATGTGAGAGGTGAGAGAGGAGGTGGTGGAGCTGGCTAGGGTTGTGAGACTGTGCACCCTTGAATGGTGCTGTGCAGACTCCCAGGGCTGACCCCAGCAGCCCTGGTGTGGGAGCCCTTTTTGTTCCTGGTGAGACTGGAGTGCTGGGGAAGGAGGTGTCTGGGGGTGATGTCCAGGAAGCAGGATAATCATGGAGCAGTTTGGAGAGAAGCAGGTGCTGGTACCAGAAATGCAGTCATTGAATGAAACGTGTAGGGGACTGTGGAGGAGGACAGAGTCCTCTCATCAAGGCCCCTACCACCTGCATCTCATGCCTCAGAGGGGCCTTGAGCCTAGCCTGGTGGTCAGTGTCTGGGTTGCAGGGTGAACAGCCCTCCTGTGTTCTGAGCATAGGACTCCAGAAACAAAAGCCAGACATTGTAATGCATAGAAATCATGCACTCCCTTCCTCAGCCCTCGGTGGAAGAAGTTGGTCACAGCAAAGCTTTGGAGAGTCTTTTATTTTTCATTCGTGTTTGCGGCCTCTTCTTGGAGCGATTTCTAGCTCTCCACCCGTTTCCCCTCCACCGGACACCAGGCTGGGCCACTGAAATGTGAGTGAAGGCGAAGGTGAGGGGTGGAGAGGGTGCTTCCCGGTAGAAGCTCTCAGGGGCCAGTGTACAATGCACTTTGCCCACTGCTGCAATGACTGGCAGTGTCCCAGACACGGGTCTGTCCACCAGTCTGAGTCCGGGAGTGAATGCCTCACAGAGCACTACCATAGCTCCCTGCTATGGACATGGAGAGTGAGAACTCAGCCTTCGTTGCTGTCAGCCAGTGAGGTTTGGACCTGTATTTTACTGCAGCATAATTTAGTCTAAACTGACTAATTCAGAGCTGACGGGCTGTCCAGTGGAGGCCAGAATAAGGTTCATACAAGTCTGACCTGGCAGTTGGGTTCCTAATTTGTGGAAAAAGATCATCTGTCTCTAAGGTTGATGTTAAAAAACCATAGGATGAGTAAGATTAGCTCCCTTTGCAAAGAAGTTACTCCAAGATATAATGAATCAGTACAAGCTCTCACAGCCCAATGAGGAGGGAAATATCACTGGTTTAAAAGGTACACCATTTTATCCTTTAAAATTAGTACCTTCAACCTGGCCAGTATCTCTCAGTGGTTGTTGACCTATAAATCATGTTTTGATTCCTAGTCAGGGCACATGCCAGATTAAAGGATGAATCCTTGTGGGTGACATGCAGGCGACAGCCGATCAATGATTCTCTCTCATCATTGAAGTTTCTATATGTCTCTCCCCTCTCCTTTCCTCTGTCAAACCAAATATATATATATATATATAATCCCATTTTATTAATCCCATTTTGTAAATGAGGGAACTGAGGTTCAGAGGAGTTGAGATGCACCTGGAAAGGTGAGTGGGTAAAGGCAGCCATGGGTGCCTGGTTTCCTCCCGGGGAGTCCCCCATGCTGACAGCCTTGCTTCTGGTTGTAGAACTGCCTGGACATGGCCAATCAGACCCAGGTCTCTGAATTCGTCCTCCTGGGCCTGTCTGAGCATCCCCGGGAGGGACAGGTGCTCTTGGGGCTCTCCTGCAGCCTGTATCTGATTGGTTGCCTGGGGAACCTGCTCACCATCCTGGCCATCGTGTCAGACCCTCACCTGCACAGCCCCATGTACTTCTTCCTCAGCAACTTATCTCTACTGGACGTCTGCTTCACCTCCACTACCATCCCCAAGATGCTGCTGAACCACTTGTGCAGGCTCAGTACCATCTCCTCCTCTGCTTGCCTGGTCCAGATGTACTTCTTCATTGCCTTTGGGGCAGCCGACAGCATGCTTCTCTCAGCCATGGCTTATGACCGCTACCTGGCCATCTGCCTCCCACTGCACTACATGACGATCATGAGCATGCCTCGGTGTGCCCTACTAGTGGCGGTACCTTGGATCTTCGCCAACGTCTTCTCCATGATCCAGACTATTCTGATGACCCGATTGTCCTTTTATACCAGCAGGATCCCACACTTCTTCTGTGACATCAATGCCTTAATCAAGCTCTCCTGCTCTGACACCCATGTCAACGAGATGCTGGTGTTGGTGCTTGTGGGTTCTGGGGTTCTGGTCCCTTTTGTGTGCATCCTGACCTCTTACACCCCCATTGCTGTGACTGTGTGGAAGGTGCCCTCAGCCCGGGGGAAGTGGAAAGCATTCTCCACCTGTAGCTCTCACCTCTGTGTTGTCTCTCTTTTCTATGGGACTGTGATTGGGGTCTACTTCAACCCTTTATCCACATACACCACCCTCAGGGACATGGCAGCCACCGTGATGTACACCATGGTGACCCCCATGCTGAACCCCTTCATCTACAGCCTGCGGAACCGAGATCTGAGGAGGGCCCTCGGGAAACTTCTCAGCCACAACCTCGTGGCTAAGCCTCTTTGAACACTCGTCTTGTACCCAATTGCTCTGCAAGTGAACTAATGCTTCCCAATGTTAGATCTCACGGTGGCATTTCTTCTTCTTTTTCTTTTCAAAGCTATTATTCATGTAAGTTCTTTATTTTTAATGTATTTTGAATATATTTGATATATTGCATTGTGTATGTTTAAGGTGTGCAATGTGTGTTCATTTGAGATATACATTGTAATATGATTAGCAATACTTAGTACTTGTCACATTGCATTATTATCCTCTCTTTTTAGTGGTCGAGATAATTAAGATTTATTGTCTTAGCTGGTTTGATGATTGTAGGACAATATTGTTGTATGTATTCATTATACTGTACATTAGGTCTCTATGGCTTATTTACCACTCTTGTAGATGTACTACACTTTATACATCCTTAAACATCAATCTTGTCTTCCCAACCTCCGTCTCCTAGTAACCACCATTCTGTTTTTCCATGAGTTTGATTTTTTTTTTTTAGAGTTCAAATATAAGTGGTATCGTACACTACTTGTCTTCCTCTAACTCATCTTACTTAGCATAATGTGCTCAAGGTCCATCCAAGTTATTGCAAATGGTAGGATATTCTCTTTTTTCATGGCTGAAAAATATTTTATATATATATATATATATATTTATAATAAAAACCTATATAATAAAAACCTAATATACCAAGTGTCTGATTGCCTTTCAACCAATCAAAGCATAATATACTAAAAAAAAAAAAAAAAAAAAAAAGCTAAGGTCACTCAACTGCTTGTTATAACATACACTGACCACCAGGGGGAAGATGCTCTGACCGGTAAGTTAGCTTGCTGCTGGGGTCCAGCTAATGGGACTGGGCAAAACGAGCCCGACATGCTCTAGAGCCCTCCCCTGGTCCTTCCCTGGCCCTGATCATGCACCGGCAGGGTCCCTCCACCTGGCTTGCAGGGATCAGGCTGAAACCAGCTCTCCGACATCCCCTAAAGTGTCCTAGATTGCAAGAGGGTGCGGGCCAGGCCAAGGGACCCCACCAGTGCATGAATCTGTGCACTCAACCTCTAGTGTATAAAACTTATTATATTAAAACAGGTGACATTTCAAATCAGTGGCCTATTTATTAAATCATATTGGACAATTAGTCATTAAAAATGAGTTTATCACTACACATCTATTAGAATGGCTGAAATCCAGAACACTGATCACACCAAATGCTGGTGAGGATGTGGAGCAACAGGAACTTTGATCGGTTGCTGGTGGGGATGCAAATGATACAGCTACATTGGAAGACCACCTGGTGATGCCTTAAGAAAACAAAAATAATGTCATCATACGATCCAGTGACCATGGTCCTTGGTATTTACTCAAAGTAGTTAAAAACATAGGTTCAGCCCTAACCTCAATGGATAGAGCATCGGCCTGTGGACTGAAGGGTCCCAGGTTCGATTTTGGTCAAGGGCATGCACCTTGGATGTGGGCACATCCCCAGTAGGAGGTGTGCAGGAGGCAGTTGAATCGATGTTTCTCTCTCATCGGTGTTTCTAACTCTCTATCCCTCTCCCTTCCCCTCTGTAAAAAATAAATACAATATATTTTTTTAAAGCAAACAAAAAATGTAGGTTCACACAAAAACCTGCACATGGATGTTTATAGCAGCTGTATTCATAATTATTAAAACTTGAAGTAACCAAAATGACCTTCGATAGGTGAATGGATAAAGTGTAGTATGCTACATGATGGAATTTATTCAGTGCTAAAAAGAAACGAGCTGTCGAGCCATAAAAGACATTGAGGAACCTTAATTGCATATTCATGAGTGAAAGAAGTCCATCTGAAAAGGCTACCTTCCGTATGATTTCAACTATATGGCAATCTAGAAAAGGCAGAACTATGGAGACAATAAAAAGATCAATGATTGCCAGTGGTTAGGGGAAAGGAAGGATTTTTAAGGCAGTAAAAATACTCTATAAAACTGTAATGATAGACACATCTCATTATGTATTTGTCAGAACCCATTGAATGCACAACACCAGGAGTGACTCATAATGGGAGCTATGGGTTTTGGGTGATGATGATGTGATGATGTAGGTTCAATTTAACAAATGTATCACTGAGGGGGGTGCACGTGTTGATAATGGGAGAGGCTGTACATATGGTGTGGGGAGGGGGTGGTATATAGGAAATTTCTGCACTTTGCTCTCAATTTTGCTGTGAACCTAAAATTACTCTTTAAAAAAGTTTTTAAAAATGTTAAAACTCAACCTGAAATACCTGCACAATATTTTTCTGGTAGGTTAAAGCTTAAGGGCTAGGCAAGGTATCTTTTTTTTTTTTTTTAACAAATGGATAGATGTAAGTATTTTTTAAAAATATATTTTATTGATTTTATATAGAGAGGAAGGGAGAGAGATAGAGAGTTAGAAACATCGATGAGAAAGTTATTGATCAGCTGCCTCTTGCATACCCCCTACTGGGGATATGCCCGCAACCAAGGTACATGCCCTTGACTGGAATCGAACCCGGGACCTTTCAGTCCCCAAGCCAACGACACTCTATCCATTGAGCCAAACCGGTTTTGGCTAGGTGTAAGTATTTTTGATGTTGTAGGCTCATATCTCTGTCACAACTGCTCAACTCTGCCACTGTAGCACAAAAACAATTATGATGTCAATTAATGGGCATGAATGCATTCCAATAAAACTTTATAAAAACAGCCAGCAGATCCCCACGTTGTGGTTTTTCACCCCTAAACCTATACTATAAAAGGCATTAGAAGCAACCAAACAGGATGTTTCTATTATATGCTGTATATACTAGAGGCCTGGTGATGAAATTCGTGCATGGGAGGGTATCCCTCAGCATGGCCTGCACCCTCTCCAATCTGGGACCCCTTGGGAGATGTCTGACTGCCAGTTTAAGCCAGATCCAACTGGCAGTCGGACATCCCTCTCACAATCTGGGGCTGTTGGCTCCTAACCACTTGCCTGTCTGCCAGCCTGATCGCCCCCTCACCGCTCCTCTGTCAGCCTGATTGATGCCTAACTGTTCCCCTGTTGGCCTGTTTGCCCCCAACTGCCCTCCCCTGCCTGCCCAATCACCCCTAATTGCCCTGCTGGCCTGTTCACCCCCAAATGCCCTCCCCTGCTGGCCACTTTGTGGTGGCCATCTTGTGGCAGCCATCTTGTGGTGGCTATCTGTGATGGCCACCTCGTGATGATGTAGGGCGTCATGCAAGGGTGCGAGGACCACTTAGGCTTTTATTAGTATACATATATACTAGAGGCGTGATGCACAACATTTATGCACTAGGTGGGGGGTGTTCCTCAGCCTGGCCTGCGCCCTCTCACAGTTTGGGATCCTTCATACTTCATTTGAATCAGTTAGTGCCTTGTGTAGTAAAAGACCGACAAGGAGATGCATTGCATTCCTCCTAATAATGGTGAAAAATTGGAAGCAACTGAGGTGTCTATCAGCTAAGTATGCATATATTCATAAAATTGAATCTTAAACTAATTTTATAAAAGTAAGGTGGTCTGGCTGAAACCAGTTTGGCTCAGTGGATAGAGCGTTGGACTGCAGACTGAAAGGTCCCAGGTTCAATTCCGGTCAGGGGCATGTACGTTGGTTGTGGGCACATCCTCAGTAGGGGTTGTGCAAAAGGCAGCTGATCGATGATTCTCTCTCATCGATGTTTCTAACTCTCTATCCTCTCTCTTCCTCTCTGTAAAAAACCAATAAAATATATTAAAAAATATATAAAAGAAAAAATAAGGTGGTCTGTAGCAGTGCCTCTCACCTGGAGGTGATTTTGCCTCTGTGGGCACATTTGGCGATGTCTGGACACATTTTCTTCATGTCAGGGATGGAGGTGGGGAGGTACTGCCATCTAGAGAAGCTAAGTTAACTGTATACAGATGCTGTTAAACTTCCTGCAATGTCCCGACTGGCACCCGCAGCAAAGATGACCCAGTCCCAGGCTGAGAAATATACAAACTAACAGAGGAAAAAGCCAGGTTATAAAGAAATACCTAGAGGACAATCATAACTGTATTAAAACACACAGTATGGAAGCATAAAATTAAACATAAAATGACCATATGACCCAGCAATTCCACTCGAAAGGACTGAAAAGAGCCTGGCCCGTGTGGCTCAGTTAGTTGGAGCATAGGCCCATACACTAAAAGGTTGTGGGTTTGATCCTCAGTTGGGGCATTTATGGGAGGCAACTGATAAATGTTTCTCTCCCATCGATGTCTCTCTTTCTCTCTCTCCCTCTCCCTCTCTCTCCCTCTCCCTCTCTTTAAAATCAATTTTTAAAAAATTGAAAAGAATTCAAACAAATCCTTGTACACAAATATTCACAGCAATACTATTAACAATAACCAAAAGGAGGGAACAACCCACAGTGAGTAGATAAACAAAATGTGGTCCATCTACGCAATGGACTATTACTCGGCCATCAAAAAGGAATGAAGCACAGACACATGCTGTGAGATGGGTGAATCTCAAACACATTATGCTGAGTGAAAGGAGCCAGACTCTGAAGACCCATATTGTACAATTCTGCTTATGTGAAAAGCGCAGAACAGAACGTGCAAGTCCATAGAGACAAGAGGCAGGTCAGTGGTTGCCAGAGGCTGTGTGTGAGGGAATGGGGTGTGACTGTTCGTGGGGACAGGGTCTCCTTTAGGGTGATGGAAATGTTCTGGAACCAGATAGAAGTGTTGGTTGCACAACACTGTGAAGGTACTAAATGCCACTGACCTGCTCATTTTATGGTACAAGGATTTTACCTCAAAAAACAAAACAAAACCCCGCATTAGAACTCATCTTATGGGTTTGTGTTTGTTCATATGCCTCATACAGACAAGTCTGGAAGGATGCCCATCCAGTTTACTAGCAGGATCACATGGCTGGTCATTGCATAACTTTTGGCCTTACTTGTGGTGTTTCAATTACTTGATAAAAAGAAACAAATATTTACATGTTGTTGGTTTCTCAAATAGTTAAAAAAAAAAGACATTTAATTGTGCAAATGCCCTGGATGCGGAAGGATGAAGCTAGAGGGCTGTGTCAGGCAACCGCCTCAGCCCCCTGGGCAATGGCAGGGCCGCTCTCCTGCCCAAGTCAGCAGCCAGGGCCCCAAATCCCAAATCTGCACAGCACTGGGCTCTGCTCAGCCCCCGAGAAGCTCAGCTAATTAACTCACCCCTAGCAGGGAGAAAGGGAGGGACGGAGGGACTGAGGGGACACTGTCCCCTCGAGGCTGCCCTCTCCTTTGCAGGATCCCCAGGGGCCCCAGCCTCCCTGGCAGCAGAAGCAGAGGCAGGAAGGACCAGAGCGAGAGGAGGCAGAGGGCGGGAGCAGAGGCGGCATAGGTAATGCAGGTGAGGCTCAGATAAGCCCCGGCCCAGCTGGCATGCTCAGGGCAGCAGGCTCCTCACCCTGCAGCCAGCCTCACCTGTACGCCCTCACCCGCAGGGCAATGCCATGCTAGGGCTTTCCGCGGGGGTGAGGCAGAAGCAGCTGCAGGGCCTGGAGCCCCAGGTAAGCCACCTTCCTTCCCTTTCACCTGAGCCAGGAGACACCTAGGAACCCAGCATCGACCCCGGACTCAGAGAAGCCCCCTGTTTATAAAGCTCCTTGTACAAGTTGAGTTTGGGGGTGGTGGGGGGCAGAGGGAGGCGAGCAGCAGGCAGGGCACCGCTTCCTCGCTTCAGGGCCATGTGCTGCTGCTGATCTCACGTGGAAGGTTCATTGGACCGGTGAGGAAAGTCAGGTGCCCAGAGAAGAGCTGACATGCCAGGGTCCCCAGCACACCTCCTCCTCTGTGTCCTGGCCAGAAACCAATGGTGGAAGCGCTGGGATGGGGAGAAGGAGAGAGACAAGAGGATTCAGGATTGAGGGACTCCGGCCACCTCCCAGGGGTGTGAAATGTGGGAGAGGGAGGGACTGGTGGGATCATGGAAACGAGTTAAGGATGAAAAAAGGGAGAGAACACGGAGCGCGGAGGTGGCTGAAATGGAAAGGAGAACCCAGAGGGAAACGAAACAGCTCATTAAGAAGAGACAGCCAGGGAGGGGCCAACATGCAAGGCAAGTAGGACCGAGAAACAAGACAGACCTAGCCCGCGGGTCTCAGCCAGGGGCAGTCCTGAATACACCCCCCCCCCCCCCCCCGCCCAATCCAGGGGACATTTGGCAATGTGTGAAGATTAAAAACAAACAAACAAACAAACAAAAAAACAAAAAAACACTCACTGGAGGGTATTTTTTTTGTTGATTTGAGAGAGAGAGAAAGGGAGAGAGACCTCAGTATGAGAGAAAAACATCGAGCCTCCATACACGTCCTGACCAGGGATTGAACCGGAAACCTAGGTACAAGCCCTGACTGAAAACCAAGCCTGCAGCCTTTTGGTGTATGGAGAGGGTGCTCCAACAGAGCCACCTGGCCGGGGCTGAGATGCTTTTGATGATTACACTTGAGAGATGCTCCTGGAGCCAGGGAGGCTGTGTAACGTCCTGCAATGAACAGGACGGCCCCCCCCGTAAAGAATGACCCAGCCCCAAATATCCCTGAGTCCGGAGTCAGGAAACCCTGCCAGAGGGCAGGGTTTGTACTTGCGGGCAGGACTTGTCCACGGAACGTGTGGCCCCAGAGTCTGTGAGGGGGTGGGGTTGGCCTCACTGCCAGGGGTCCCTCTAAGTCCCAGGCAGCCGTGTCTCCCAGCTCGCTCACTCTCTGCTCAGCTTACTGACAGAGGAACCCCTAGGTGTTCTCCTGGGGGCCCGGTGCCAGGGCGTTCACTGCCCTCTCTCATATCCTGCACACACCCATCGTGTACTATGGTGTTTTATTTTTGTTTTGTTTTGTTTTGCTTTTACTAAAAAAAAAAAAAAAAAAAAAAAAGTGAATAGAGCAGCTTTAGGTTTACAGAAAATTGAGCAGACAGCACAGAGAATGCCTCTAGCCTGCCTTTCTCCCTGCAGAGTTCCCTTCGTGAGCATCCTGCATTAGTGAGGTACCTGCGTGACAGCTGCTGAACCCGTGTTGACAGATGATTATGTTTTTTCCCCAATTTGAAAATGGAATGTATTTTTTCTTTCTTTCTTTTTATTGTCTGAAGTTTTACATATGTTTCCTTTTTCCCCAATTGCCACCCCCCCTTCCCCAGCCATCCCTACCCTGGGCCAGCCCCCACCGCCCCAGTGTCTGTGTCCCCTGGTTATGCTAATATGCATGCAACCCTTGTGGCCTAGGGGTGCTCTCTAACCCTCCTCCTCCCTGCCATTTGTCTCTGGATCTATTCATGTTCATCACATTATGTTGATCATTCAATTCCACCTAAGAGTGAGATCATGTGATATTTATCTTTCTCTGACTGGCTTATTGACACGTGATCATTAACTAACGCCCCCAGTTCACCCCCAGGTTCACTCTTGCTGCTGTACATCCTATGAGTTCTGACAAATGCACAATGTCATGTGTTCCCCAGGACAGTGTCACACAGAACAGTTTCACCACCCCAACAAAGACCCCGGGTTCCACTGTCCTTCCCCTCCCCTCTCCCCCTGAGCCCTGCAGCTACTGATCTTTTCACTGTCTCCACAGTCTGACCTTTTCCAGAATGAACAAGCAGCTAGCTCTCTTAGCTGCGTTCTGCATCCCCATCATCTCCCCAGGCGGCACATGCAGTCCTGGGCCTCCTCCAGGGGCGTGGCCGGCTCTTGTCTTCTCATAGTTCTCCGCCCTTTCTTTGCTCACTGATATAAAGAGATTTGTTAGAGGGAATTGTGTCATGCAATTATGAGGCTGAAAATTCCTAAGATCTTCACCTGGGAAGCTGGAGAGCCAGGAGAGCTGATGGAGTGAGTTTGGGGGATCTTAATTGAGGAGGAGGGAGTGTGTGCATGGTGAAGCCGACGCGGTCCCGGAAGTGGCCGCTGACAGGAGCAGCCATCAGTCAGGGTGAGTGTAAAGAGAATCAGGAAAAGATAGGCTTTAGGGTCCATCAGATGTAGGGTCAGACCTGGAGCTGTGATCTCCACGCAAAGGGTGTGTCTTCTGTGGGATTCAACGGCCACGGCTGTAACCAGGGGTCACGGCCCGCGCTCCATCATGTCGCAGTAAACATGTGATAAGAAATGCAGAGCACAGGTGCCTCGTCGGTAGTATTACCAAGCGAGGGGTCGCTGACGGAAGCCAATTCGATGGCTCTGGCTTTGAGGAAAGAAAGTGCTTCCAATTGTGAGTTCAGCCGGCCAGGGGACAGGAGGCCAGGCTCAAACCTGTCTCCCTGATCCTGCATGTGGGGCAAGATTCAAGGGGTTTCAGCACCAGATCTTCCTGGACAATGGGCCCTTCACCTCTGAAAGGGTTTGCGGGGGGGGGGGGGGGGGGGGGGAGGGGGGGGGCAGGTTCCGGTCACGTCCGGTCCTTTGTTTCTATGGGGCGAGCCGTTAAGTGCTCACAAATGTTACTCGTGAGTGACGTTCACATGTGTTGCTCCCACACTTTGGCTCTGGGTCTTGTTAGAAGCTGGACAGGACAAGTTCGAGTTGGTTCTGCGTTTGCATTAGGACACATCAAAATCCAGGGCCAGAGAGAGTTGCGTCTCCAACAGGACTCTTTATGATGTGGGTCATGACAGGAAGGAGCAAGGATTTTTTTACACTCACTCAGGGATTGTTTGTTCTGGAAGCACCCAGGAATGAGGGACCAGATCTGCTTTGTGAAGAGGGTGTTCAGGAGGGCTGCCCAGAGGAGGTGGCAGTTAAGCTGAATCTTCAAAAATAAACAGGAATTTGTAGGTGGAGATGGGAAGAAACCAGGCTCTGGGCAGAGGGAGCCTGCCAAAGGATTGTACCTGCTCTCTCTAGATCCTGTCAGCTCGGGAGAATTTGCCCCCCATGGGGACATTGGCAATATCTGGAGACCTTTTTGGTTGTCATGACAGAGTAGGGGCTACTGGCACCTAACTGGTAGAAGCCAGGAATGTTGCTAATCACTTTACAGTGCATGGTATCTCCCCCACCCCACCTCGCCCCCGCAATAACCTTCATAGCAAAGGATGATGTGTCCCCAAGTGCCAACAAGACTTCCACAGGTGAGGACCTTGCTCTATTGGAGAGCAGGAAGGCTGTGAGCACAGCCCAACAACCCTGGTCTCACCCATTGGAGACTCTTGTTTCCAAGTCACTGACTTTGACTCATCCCTGAAAGATCTCAGAGTGACAGGACTGAGCAGGGCTGTTGGGGCCACCATTCTGGTCACCTTATGGGCAGGCGCGGACCCAGAAGTAGAGAGGGGATGCAAGTGATCCCAGGAGAGGGAACCCAAGAAATTCTGGAAACCAGGGATGTTTGGCGAATGCAGCCTCCAGCCACCAAAGTGTCTGGTCCCTCCTTCGTGTCTCTAAGCCCATGTAAGAGGCATTTACTGTTTTCATTTTCCTATTTTTAAAGTTGCAGTGAAATACACATAAGAGAAAATTACCATTTCAGGCATTTTATAATACTATTCGTGATGATGTGCAATCACCACCTACGTCTAGTTCCAGAACTTTCTGCCACCCCAAAAGGAAGCATCATACCCACTGGCAGTCCCTCCGCATTCTCCCATCCTCCCAGCCCCTGGCAATCACTAATGTGCCTTAAGCTGCTACAGGAGTGTTCACAGCAGCACTATTCACAGTAGTGAAGGACTGGAAACAGCCCAGATGTCCATCCACCGGCGAATGGGCAGACAAAACATGGTCCATCCACAAGATGCAATATTGTTTGGCCATGGAAAGGAATGAAGCACTGACACACTCTTCAACATGGATGAACCTTCAAAACATCCTGAGTGAGAGAAGCCAGACCCCAAAAGGCCCATATCGTATGATCCCATTTATGTGAAGTGGCTAGAACAAGCAAATCCATAGTGTCAGAAAGGAGATGAGTGGTTTACTGCCTTTCAAACTTGACATGGCCTCATAAAAAAAGATCATTTAATAATAGGTAAGCTCTTTATAAATTCATAAAGATCTCATTAAATCGGTGTTACTTACTGAGTGTAGACGAATGTACCTTGGCTCACCCGGTGCACAGTTTTAATTATCATCGGTAACACTGACTGTGTGCCAGGTCCCTTTCCAAGAATAGCTTATTATTTACCTCTCACGAAGGCCTTTTGAGGTAGATACAGGCAAAGGGAGGTACCGAGAAGTGAAGAAACACTCTCATGTTTATACAAGTGGCAGTGCAGGGACTCTAACTCATGTTGGCCACTCCCATGTCCCTTTGTCTGATGGCTATGTTGCATTGCCTCTGAACGTCCTGACACGGCTCATGGAAGCTGGAGAAAACCAGAACATTGTTCCTACAAAGTTCCCTGCCTCTGATTTCCGGCATGAACACCTCCAGAGAAAGAATCTGATTGATTCATATTTAGGAGATGTGCACTAGTCCAAAGAGTTGTCCTCATGGGGTAGGGACAGCTCACAGTATCTGAAGCTATGAGAAGAACAGGATTTATCCAGAGGGGGCAGGAGGGCAGAGCAGAAATGGCTGCTCTAAAGGAACATTTTCATTTTAGGAAAAAACCTAGAGACATAGTCCTTGGAGGCAGCCAGGCATGGGTCTCTGCTGTTTTAACGGCTTCACCTAAAAAAATTAGACTCTGCACCCCAATATTCCCAATGAGTATGCTCTAGATACCTAAAATGGTGGTTATAGAGACAGCACCTTCCTCACCAGGATGAGTAGAGGATTGAATCCTAGGCTGCACAGAGTGAGGGCCCCATCAATGCCCCGGTCATTGATGAGAGCAGGCCCTGAGCATGATGACCTTTCTCCATCTGGGACCTGACCTCTCCCTGTCACACCTCCCCCCAGGCACAGCCTCCATGCACAGGGCCAACCTCTCAGTAGTGTCCGAATTCATCCTCCTTGGCTTCTCCAGCTTCCCCCACCTCCAGCCTGTGCTCTTCCTGCTCTTCCTGCTGATGTACCTGTTCACGCTGCTGGGCAACCTGCTCATCGTGACCACCGTCTGGGCCGAGCGCAGCCTCCACACGCCCATGCACCTCCTCCTGTGCGCCCTCTCCGCCTCCGAGGTCCTCTACACCTTCGCCATCGTCCCACGCATGCTGGCCGACCTGTTGGCCGCCCGCCGCCCCATCGCCTTCCTGGCCTGCGCCAGCCAGATGTTCTTCTCCTTCACGTTCGGCTTCACCCACTCCTTCCTGCTCACGGTCATGGGCTACGACCGCTACGTGGCCATCGGCCACCCCCTGCGCTACAATGTACTCATGAGCCCCCGTGGCTGCGCCTGCCTGGTGGCCTGGTCCTGGGCCGGCGGCTCGGTCATGGGGCTGGTGGTGACCACGGCAGTCTTCCGCCTCACCTTCTGTGGGCCCAACGAGGTCCACCATTTTGCTTGTCATGTGCCTCCACTGTTGAAGTTAGCCTGCGGAACCAATGTGCCAGGTGTGGCCCTAGGCGTGGGCCTGGTGTGCATCACGGCCCTCCTGGGCTGCTGCCTGCTCATCCTCCTCTCCTACGCCTCCATCCTAGCCAGCATCCTGCGCATCCCCTCGGCCGAGGGCCGGCACAAGGCCTTCTCCACCTGCGCGTCCCACCTCACCGTGGTGGTCGTGCACTATGGCTTCGCCTCTGTCGCCTACCTCAAGTCCAAGGGCCCCCAGTCTCTGGAGGGGGACACCCTGATGGGCGTCACCTACACGGTCCTCACGCCCTTCCTCAGCCCCATCATCTTCAGCCTCAGGAACAAGGAGCTGAAGAGCGCCATGAAGAGGACCTTCTTCCCTAAGTTCTAACCAGAAAAAGAATACGACAATCCGAGAGGAATTCCTCGGGACAGGTGAGTTGGGTTACCTATGCTACCATCAGAAATGGCAGCCCGTAAATGAGTAATAACCGGTATTTGTCTGGTGCTTTAAGCTTTGCAGAGACCCTTGCAGGCAACGTTCAAATGGTTAAGTAGCATCAAGGATGTATTCAGGGTGGAAGTATGTATGAGATGAAAACAGAGAAAAGTAGATTCAATGATTTCAATTGGTTGCAGGATGCTTTGTCAGGCAGCAGGAAATCTGGAATCTGTTCTTTTTCTGCCAGAAGCCAGGGTGGTCTAGTTACTCCCACGACCATCAGCCTATATGACAAGCAAAAATGGAGTCTGTCAGACCCACCCTCCACAAGGTAACAACAGGTGGCTACAACACTGGTATGGTAATACTACAAAAATATAAGCCAGATTTCAGCAGAGGAGACCAAAGCACCCTAAATTTCAGCATTTCCCAGGCCTGTGCAGTAGCCGTTAGAAACAGTAATAAGCAGACTTACAGAAAAAGTCAAGAAAACCTCTGCATGTTAAGTGTGAAGCTTGAGCAGCTGCAGAGAGACAGAAAAGTCTCCACAGTTAGTTCAAGGGGCCAAGTCCCACCATGAGAAATCGCCGGCTGTGTTAGAGGGTGATTATGTTCATGGCCAGTGGGGGTGGGGGGTGAGGGGGGGGTGGGGAGTGTACTCTTTGTTGAACCACATAATGAGTACAGGGCCCAGGATAAATGTGTACCCATGGTCACACCGGTGCAATGCGACCTACCCACGGGTATGAAGGGGGATTTCAGACCGACTGTACTACACAGTATTTATAATTTGTTGAAAATGTGTGTATTCAAGAGGATGACACAGACACATATGATATCATTTATACGTGGAACATAAAAAAGCCTTACTTGTAAAAAAAAACAGAGTAAAATGGCAGTTCCCTGGGGCTGACGGATGTGGGAAATGGGGAGATGTTTAAGGGTACACGTTTGTAACCAGCATGTGAATAAGTCCTGGAGGTCTAATGCACAATATAGTGATTATTAGCAATGCTGTATTATGAACTTCGAAGTTGCTAAGAGACTAGGCCTTAATTGTTCCCACCACGAAAAAAGATATTATAATTATGTGACTGTTTGGTTTGGTCAAACAACTGAATCGATATCCCTCCCCTGGGAGCTGACCTTTAGGCCATTTCACAACAGACATTCCCTTTTGCTTAGACCACATTCCTCTTGCTTAGACCACATTCCTTTTGCTGTAGCCATCAGAATTGCTGGAGGCAAGGGCCAGCTTGAGAGATGCAGTTGCTGCCAGATGTAGATGTTGTTTACTCAGCATAGACTAATGTACTGTGACCTCCTGGTTCATAGACCACATTCCACTTGCTAAGACCATTATCTCTCCCCTCCCCTCTGGATTTTCCCAGGGTCTGGACTGTCCAGAGAATTCTCCTCCCAGAGAAAGCCCACCTAGAGTCCTTTAAAATCTCTTACTCCCCGTCTCTGGGTGCTGGCATTATTTTGGGGCTCAGCCCATCTGGTCTCCAGATGACCTAATAAATTTATAGTCCCTTACCAAGTTGGCCTCATGCGCTCCTCCTTCGGCGACCCTAACAGTGATATGATAAAGGTGCTAGTTTATGCGATAGTGATAATCATATTGCAATATATAAATGTATCAAATCAACACATTGTATACCTTAAACTCATACGATGTTATATGCCAACTATAATATCAATTTAAAAAATAAGGTTTCCTTGAAAGCTTAAGTCATTTCTTAATAAAAGTTTATACATTTATTTAAAAATAATCCTATCTAATAAAAGAGTAATATGCAAATTGAATGTCATTCCAAGGCACAAAATGGCTGCCCCAGGTGGTCAAAGATGGCTTTTCCCCCATCTTTGTGGACACAAGATGGCCACCACAAGATGGCCAGCAGGGGCGGAAGTTGGGAAGCGATCAGGCCAGGAGGGGAGGAAATTGGGAAAGACCAGGCCTGCAAGGGAGGGCAGTTGGGGGTGATCAAGCCTGAAGGATAGGGCACTTAGGGGGGACCCAGTACTGCTGGGGAGAGCTGTTGGGGGAGGGGAGGACCAGGCCTGCAGGGAAGGGCAGTTAGGGGCAATCAAGCTGGCAGGGGAGTAGTTAGGGGCTGATCAGGCTGGCAAGCAGAAGCAGTTAGGGACAATCAGGAAGGCAGGCAGGTGAGCAGTTGGGAGCCAGCAGTCCTGGATTGTGAGAGGGATGTCTGACTACCCATTTAGGCCCAATCAGACATCAGTCAAGGGGTACCAGATTGGAGAGGGTGTGGACTGTGCTGAGGGACACACACCCCCATGCACAAATTTTGTGCACTGGGCCTCTAGTAATTTATAATAATACATAATGGACACAAGTTTATGGTGATACTATTGTACATAACAAAATATAATTTACATGCCCAAACAATAAATTGGTCAAATTAGCCACAATTAGAAAAAAGGAAATATGTGCATTCCTGTTTAAGTTGAAAAGTCAACTATTCCTCATTTGTCCTGAAGTTGAATTCTTTCTCTAAAACATGAAGCAGTGAAAACATCCCATGTTAACATGAAGTGAAAGGATTTGGAAAACAATTTCAGTGAAAACTGGGAGCCCCAAGCATCTTCCTCTGTAGAATATAAGCATGTTTCCCCTTAACACTGCACGTACGGGGTCTCATTACAGCCTCACGATGGAGGATCAGGGCAGACAAACTCATATCCACTTAATTTGAGAGAAGGAAAACCTGAAGCTCAAAACCATTGCGTGGCCTAACCAGTTTGGCTCAGTGGATAGAACATCGGCCTGCGGACTGAAGGGTCCCAGGTTCGATTCTAGTCAAGGGCATGTGCCTTGGTTGCAGGCACATCCCCAGTAGGGAGTGTGCAAGAGGCAGCTGATCAATGTTTCTCTATCATCGATGTTTCTGACTCTCTATCCCTCCCCCTTTCTCTCTGTAAAACAAACAAACAAACAAAACCAATAAAAAATATTTAAAAAAATGGAAGCTAAAGAGAAAATAAACAAATGGGACTACATCAAAATAAAAAGCTTTTTTACAGCAAAAGAAACCATCAACAAAACAACAAGAAAGCCCATGGTGTGGGAGAACATATTTACAAATGTTACCACTGATAAAGGTTTAATCTCCATCATCTACAAACAGCTTATACATCTAAATAAAAGGAAGATGAATGATCCAATTAAAAAATGGGCAATGGACCTAAATAGAATATTTTCAAAAGAAGACAGAAGGAAGGCCAAAAGGCACATGAAAACATGCTCAAAGTCACTAATTATCCGAGAGATGCAAATCAAAACAACAATGCGGTACCATCTCACACCTGTCAGAATGGCCAACATCAACAAATCAACAAATGACAAATGTTGGCGAGGTTGTGGAGAAAAAGGAACACTCGTGCATTGCTGGTGGGAATGCAGACTGGTGCAACCACTGTGGAGAACAGTGTGGAGTTTCCTCAAAAAACTGAAAATGGAACTCCCATTTGACCCAGCAATCCCACTCCTAGGAATATATCCCAAGGAGCTAAAAACACCAATCAGAAAGGATATATGCACCCCTATGTTCATAGCAGCACAATCTACAATAGCTAGAATCTGGAAACAACCCAGGTGCCCGTCAGCAGATGATTGGATCAAAAAACCATGGTACATCTACACAATGGAATACTATGCTGCCATAAAAAAAGGAATTCTCATCATTTGCAGCAACCTGGATAGAACTAGAGAACATCATGCTGAGTGAAATAAGCCAGTCAATGAAAGAGAAATACCACATGGCCTCACTCATTTATGGGTATTAAAGAACATTATAAACTGACAAACCAAAAGTCAGATATAAAGACAGTAAAGCAACAAGCAGATTGTAAAATTACAGCAGGGACAGTAGGGAGATCTGGGGGAAATAAGAGATCAACCGAAGGACTTGTATACATGCATATAAGTACAACCAATGGACACAAAACTTTGGGGAGGGAGGGTATGTATGGGAGGGGGGGAGTTAAAATATGTACACAGATAATAATTCAATAAAAAAATAATAATAAAAAACAAACAAACAAACAAAAAACAACCAGGTAGATCACAAGTGAGAATACCGATTGGAGGGGAAACCAAGATGGCGGCGTGGGTGAGCAACTGGTCTGCTGCTCCCACAACAATTTAAAAATTGAATCTAATATGAAGGACATCTATCATCCAAAACCACAGGAGGGAGGTGCTGGGTAGTTAATAGTCAACAGTGGAAGCAGAGGGACCGATGGGGATCTTAAAATGTGACCAGCTGGAGAAATGGAAGAGTGGCAGTCATGGAGCAGCCAGGCCCGGAGCAGCCAGGCCTGGAGCAGCAGCAGCCAGGCCTAGAGCATCAGGCCTGGAGCAGCCAGGTCCTGAGCAGCCAGGCCCAGAGCAGCAGCAGCCAGGCACGGAGCAGCAGCAGCTAGGCTCAGAGCAGCCAGGCCTGGAGCAACCAGGCCTGGAGCAGCAGCAGCCAGGCCTGGAGCAGCCAGGCCCAGAACAGCATGTTCCTGCTCATGCTAGCATCTGTTAGCTTCCAATCTTCTGCAAAGTCTTGTGCAGCAAGTCCAAGGACTCTGAGTAAATCTACACCAGCAACAAAAGAGACTCATTTAGTAGCCAAAAATATTAATATGTCCATAATTCTGATTTCTCATTTTGTTGTTTTGCATCGGCATTGTTGTTATTATTTAATAGCCAGAGTTTTGCTCTTGACATTCAAGTTTTGAAAATAACATTCATGTGGTTTAGTTTTTGCATTGGAATTGTTTGCAATTGTTTTTAATTTTAGAGCCCTATTATTGATGTTTAAATTTTATTTTAATTAGTAAAAAAGGGTGAGATGTAGAGAGCCACCTGAGAAGGCACATGGACATTCTTTTAGTTCTTATCAGCTGAGCCCAAGGGCACTGGAAGAATCCTCTTATCAGTGCTGATTTCTTAATCCATGTGCTTGGAATGAGGAACAAATAGGACCTTCACTCACCCAGGTCTCGATATGCTAAATCTTGTACCAAAAAATAGGGAGCTTACCCAGATTTTGATGAATGGGATCTGGGCACACCCGAAGCTCCTTTTGACCTTAAACTCCCTTTTGGAAGCCAATAATTTTTTTTTTTTAAAACAAGGGAATTAAAAAACCTGATGAACAATAGTAACTGTTAAATATAATAGAGTCAGAGGTATGGAAGGGGAGTGGACTGATGATTCTCAGGGGGTGCAGGAAGAGACTGAACATAAACTGTTCACCTATGGATAAGGACAATGGGGGGTGGGGAAAGGGCAGAGGGTGGGGTGGGAACCTAGTGGAGGGGGAAAAATGAGGAACATTTGTAATAATATGAACAATAAAGGTTTATTTAAAAAACAAAAACAAAAACAAAAACAACAACTATTGTGTGACTCATCCAAGATCACACTTTGTAGGTCAGGTTTCCAATATAAATCTTTTCTGATTCCCACAGTGTCTTTCTACAGTGCGATTTGTGGGTCCACTGTCCAAGGATTAGTCCATTTTCAAATTAAACACTGCAGTATCCCAAGGACTTTTAATCCTCAGGCTGTTGAAGCTGTAGTTAGGATAATATTATAATTTCACGTTTTGCTTGGTGAGCTTAGGATCATAGGAGAGGAGTGAGTTGAGGAAATGACCAGTTGGACTCACCTATGATGTTTTCATCTTGTATCCATGCAACAAAAGTGGGATTGTATGAAGGGCTGTGGTCCAGCAGGGGGCCCCACAGGGAGACGTGCTACTTCACCTGAGCTTCCTCACCTATCTCCCTCCTCCCAGAACCTCCTTCTCCAGGAATAGCCAGCTCTCTATGGTCCCCAGGACCCAATAGCATGGTCACAGCAGATGCAAAGGAGTCCTTGCTCTCTCAAAAGATAAAGAGAGATGCTCTGGGGGAGGGGAGGGGAGTAAGGAAGATGAGGGGGTCAATTGGGGAAGGAAGAGGGCATCTGTAATACGTTCAATAATAAAGATAAATTTTTGCGAGAGAGAGAGAGAGAGAGAGAGAGAGAGAGAGAGAGAGAGAGAAAGAGAGAGAGAGAGATGCTCTCAATTGCAGATAGGGATAGAAAGTGGTTAAGTGATGAAGCGAAGTGGCTTTGGTTAAATCACATTCATCTTTCAGCTTCAGTTTCCCATCATGAAAATGGGTTAAATAATATTATCTCCACTTCTTTTTTAAAAAATAAATATATTTTATTTATTTTTTACAGAAAGGAAAGGAGAGGGATAGAGAGTTAGAAACATCGATCAGCTGCCTCCTACACACCCTCCACAGGGGATGTGCCCACAACTAATGTACATGCCCTTGACCGGAAGCGAACCTGGGACCCTTCAGTCTGCAGGCCAATGCTCTATCCACTCTGCCAAACCGGTTAGGGTGTGTCTCCACGTCTTAGGACAGTTCTGAGGATTAAATAGCATCCTCTCTGCAGGGCAATTGACAGTGGCTGGCACAGAGTAAACACTCGATCAATGTCGGCTTTTCTGATCTATTTAATATGTGGGCCTCTGTGTCTCAAATCCTGTGCTAGTTCTGGGCTACAGCGATGGGCTTGCTGCTGGTCCCTGTCTTTGAAAGTTTCGGTGGTGCTGGGTGGAAGGATACACACAAATATCAGTGCTCTCGAGATGGGGACACATGAACTGCTGTAGCTTGGGGTGCACCGGCCAGGCCTTCCCTCATTCCTCTCTTCCAGGGGTTCTCTCCAGTGCTCCCCCTGCCCAGAGCACACGTGGAAGTTTCTGAAGACATTTTGATTTCTGTTCAAACTTCAAGAGAGAGAAATGTGCTATACTATCTAGTGGGTCAAGGCCAGAGATGTTGCTCAGCATCTTAGAGTGCAGGAGCCAGCCCCAATGTCAACAGCTCAAAACGGACACCGTATTCACTCAGGAAACAGGCACTTTTATAAACACCCCTAGGAGGATACCATGTTGAACTAATTAGACATGACCACTGACCTCAGTGGCTGCCATTTGAGAGGGGAAGATGTGGCTATGAAATCACTAATCACGCTAGTGACTATATGATAAACTGTGATAAAAAATTGTGAAGAGAAGAAAGGAGTTGCTATCAGGGCTGATGGTAGAGATGGGGACTCAGAATGGGGAAATCAGGGAAGACTTTCCTGAGCAGGTGCTACCTACCTAAGGTGGGACCTAAGGATGCGTAGGAGCAGGTGCTCAGTTAGAAGCAGCAGCAGGTACAAAGCTCCTGGGGTCCATGCATGCCTGGTTTATTGCAGGAACAACCGGGGAGCCCGTGGGACTGGAGAGCGGAGAAGGCTGGGGGACAGAGTCAGGGATGAAGCACGAAGGGGACCACATGAGGGTCTGTGCTGTATCCCAAGGCTACAAGCAGAGGGGTGACCTCTTACATTTCCCCTTCACAGAGGTCCCTCTGGCTGTCGAACAGAGGCAGCTGGTCTGGGGACAGCGGAGGGCGGAGGGCAGGGGTGAAACATCCTTGAGGAGGGGACCAGACTTTCATCCACAAGCAAGGGGGTGGGGTGAACACTTCGAAAGAACAGAATGGGAGAGGTGAAGGCAGCAACCGCATCTCTCAAGCTGGCTCTTGCCTCCAACAATTCACACCGGAACATGGAACATGGAACATGGAACACAGAAGATGGGGGGGGGGTGTCTATAATTAGCACAGGTGGGGCCCCTGAAGTCAGGAGATCTCCCCATCAGCACTCATGCTCTGTTCTCTGGGTCCTTAATCACCTCTCTGGGCTCTGGCCCTGCCTTGGGGGAAACGGAAGAATGTAGCACAGAGGGGACCATTAGGCAGGAATGACAAACAGCTAGGGAGGCGGATGGGGGGGAGGGGAGGACTTCAGAAAGTGGGCGCTAAATAATGGAGGGGAAGGAGGACAGGGTCTCTGGGGGCTGGGGAGGTCCTGGTGGACACTAGTGGGCAGAGGGGTTGGTCCGTACCCCCAAACCCTGGCTGTTTGCACCGACCTTTTGCCATTTATTCCTATTTTCCATCGCCAGGGAAGCTGAGGATGGCTTCCATTATTGGCCATGCCCTTGATTGGAATCGAACCTGGGACCCTTCAGTCCACAGGCCAACGCTCTATCCACTGAGCCAAACCAGTTAGGGCCAGACTTAATCTCTTTATATCTCAGTGTTCTCATTTCTCAAAACTGAACTAACTTGGCCTCCCTTGTGAAATAGAAGAACTGATCTGTGTTAAGCATTTAAGACCCTACTGATCATGAGACATCAGAAAAATGCAAATCAACCCCACAATAAGTTACTCCTAGAGTAGCTACAATAAAAAGGATAACTTAGCATTGGTGAGAACGTGAAGAAATTGGAATCCTTTTACGCCGCTGGTGGGGATGTGAAACGGGGCAGCCACTTTGGAAAACAGTCCAGCAATGTCTCAAATGATTAAACACAGAGTTACCATATGAGTCATTCATTCCACTGAGGGGAAGGTATAGACTCTGACATGGTGGTGTGGGCATCCCCTCCTCCATGCCACTACCAGGCGCAGGAAACAGGAATAAGTTGACACACAAGGTCAATATTAGAGAGGTCATTACCCCAGTGCAGTGGTCGGCAAACTGCGGCTCTCAAGCCACATGTGGCTCTTTGGCTCCTTGAGTGTTCTAACACCACTTCTTCAAAATAGACTAACCCAGGCCGAAAACTGACTTCTGCACATGGGCCAAGAAGTTTCAATTGCACTGTATGTCTGCGCCCACACGTGGTATTTTGTGGAAGAGCCACACTCAAGGGGCCAAAGAGCCGCACGTGGCTCGCTAGCTGTGGTTTGCAGACCACTGTCCAGTGACTGGAAGAGGAATGAGGTCAACCAGATTGGGGAGGGCGGAGTGCACCTTGCATTCACAGAGCACTCGCTACGGGTGGAGGTAGGGGGAGTTCACACGTAGGAATCACCACCGAGGAAGCATAGATATATACATCTTACAGACGGGAGGCTGAAGGGTCCTCACCCGCCACATTCCGCGCCGTCACACCAGCCCCGCCGGGAGCCCCAGAGAAGGACCCGGCTGAGGAGGGTCCTCTTCATGGCGCTCTTCAGCTCCTTGTTCCTGAGGCTGAAGATGATGGGGCTGAGGAAGGGCGTGAGGACCGTGTAGGTGACGCCCATCAGGGTGTCCCCCTCCAGAGACTGGGGACCCTTGGACTTGAGGTAGGCGACAGAGGCGAAGCCATAGTGCACGACCACCACGGTGAGGTGGGACGCGCAGGTGGAGAAGGCCTTGTGCCGGCCCTCGGCCGAGGGGATGCGCAGGATGCTGGCTAGGATGGAGGCGTAGGAGAGGAGGATGAGCAGGCAGCAGCCCAGCAGGGCCGTGATGCACACCAGGCCCACGCCCAGGGCCACGGTGGAGACGTCGCCCCCGCAGGCCAACTTCACAAGAGGCGGCACGTGGCAGAAGAAGTGGTGGACCTCGTTGGGCCCACAGAAGGTGAGGCGGAAGACTGCCGTGGTCACCACCAGCCCCATGACCGAGCCGCCGGCCCACGACCAGGCCACCAGGCAGGCGCAGCCACGGGGGCTCATGAGTACATTGTAGCGCAGGGGGTGGCCGATGGCCACGTAGCGGTCGTAGCCCATGACCGTGAGCAGGAAGGAGTGGGTGAAGCCGAACGTGAAGGAGAAGAACATCTGGCTGGCGCAGGCCAGGAAGGCGATGGGGCGGCGGGCGGCCAGCAGGTCGGCCAGCATGCGTGGGACGATGGCGAAGGTGTAGAGGACCTCGGAGGCGGAGAGGGCGCACAGGAGGAGGTGCATGGGCGTGTGGAGGCTGCGCTCGGCCCAGACGGTGGTCACGATGAGCAGGTTGCCCAGCAGCGTGAACAGGTACATCAGCAGGAAGAGCAGGAAGAGCACAGGCTGGAGGTGGGGGAAGCTGGAGAAGCCAAGGAGGATGAATTCGGACACAAAGGTGCGGTTTGGCCCCAGCATGGCAGTCATACCTGGTGTGTGGGGGAGAGGGAAGAAGTTAGTGGGGAGGGTCTCTAGGGAGTTCTACCCAAGGACTTCCCCCAGGCGCTCCTCCGCCTGGTTAGTTTATCTGCAAAATAGCATTCATAGCAATGGCCTGTGCTTCCCAGAGCCACTGGAGGTTTCAATAAGATCATGCATTTCAAATGCTTACCGCAGGTAGGAATTCAACAAATAGATAATAATTTTATTATTATTACTACTACTATTTTAAAATCCCATAGTTAGGGACTCAGGGTCTCTATTCAGTTCCATCCGGATGGAGTTGTTACTGAACAGGAGGTCACCACCTGATGCGCACAGAAGCCAATACTACGGCACTGGCTTTGAGAAGAGAAAGAGCTTTTACTTGAGTGTTCAGCTATCGAGGAGACAGGAGGCTCACATCAGTCTACTCGATCCAAGTTGTGGGGCAAGGTTTGAGGGGTTTCAGCACAAGGTCTTCATGGACAATGGACCCTTCCCCTCTTAAAGGATTCCAGCACTTAGGTTCTGCCCGTGTTCTTGTCCCTTTGGTTCGGTGGGGTGAGCAGTTGAGGGCTCAGAAGTGTTACTGGTGGTTAGAAACAGGTTAGTGCCTGTTTGAGCTGGTTCTGCAGCCACAGAGACCCCACTTTAGAGGCTGTCATTGCCCCTCATCATTTTTCTTAATTGGAACAGAAATTTATAAAAGAAAGCAACACTTCAGTCTTTAAAAAAAAATTATTATTATGGGATTTTAAACAAATTCTCACCCAAGGACATTTTTTAAGAGAGGAAGAAAAAGAGAGAGAGAAACATAGATTGGTTGCTTCCTGTACCGAGGATTGAACAGGCAACCTAGGTAGGTGCCCTGACTGAGAATGAGCCTGCAGCCTTTGGTGTATGGGACGATGCTCAGACCAACTGCGGTGCCACGCAACCAAGGCAATGGGATTCCCCCCCCCCAATTGTTAAAAATAATAATAATAATAATAATAATATATATATATATATATATATTTTTTTTTTTTTTTTTTTTTTCATTTCAGGGAAGAAGAGAGAGGGAGATGAAAACATCAATGATGAGAGAGAATCATTGACTGTCTGCCTCCTGCATGACCCCTACTGGAGATTGAGCCTGCAACCCAGGCATGTGCCCTCGACTGGAATTAAACCCGGGACCCTTCAGTTCACAGGCCGACACTCTAACCCACTGAGCCAAACTAGCCAGGACTCAATGGTTTTTTTAAATTATTTTTCAAATTACCATTTACATTCAACATTCTGTGTTAGTTTCAGGTGTATAGCATAGTGATTAGACAATCGTATACTTTACCAAGTCTTCCCCCTGATATTTCCAGTATCAGGCACCACACATAATTATTCTAGTGGTAGAGGCCCAGTGCACAAATTCATGCAAGGGGCCCGGTCCTCCAGCCCCGGCTTCGTCAGGGTTTCTTTGGCTATGTACCCAGAAGTGGAATCCCTGGGCCATTGGGCAGTTCTAGTTTTGTTTTTTGTTTTTTTTGTTTGTTTGGGTTTTTTTTGTTTTTTGTTTTAATATATATTTATTGACTTTTCTTACAGAGAGGAAGGGAGAGGGATAGAGAGCTAGAAACATCGATGAGAGAGAAACATTGACCAGCTGCCTCTTGCATACCCCCCACTGGGGATATGCCCGCAACCAATGTACATCCCCTTGACCGGAATCGAACCTGGGACCTTTCAGTCCGCAGACCAATGCTCTACCGCTGAGCCAAACCGGTTTCGGCAGGCAGTTCTAGTTTTTAATTTTTTTGAGGAACCTCCATTCTGTTTCCAATAGTGGTTGCACTATTTGGTAGGATCTTTAATATAGGGTTGGAAAAATCTGGCACTGGCTGGAGTTTGCCTTTGAAAAGATAATGCAAATTCTGGGATCACTGTGCTCAAATCTGCCTGAACTGCTGTAGGCAAGGCTGAGTAAGTATCAGGTGCCAGCTTTTTTCTTTTCATACAAAAATTCTGCATGTTATCCATATGAGTTAAAAAATTTTTGAGAAGTTTTTTTAAAAAAAACAACAACAAAAAACAGTGCTTCAACAACACTAGTTTGACTCCTTATCTATTTGATCCTTAGCTTTCTCATCCCTTAAAGCAGTGGGTGGCAAATTCTTTAGTTAACAGAGCCAAATATCAACAGTACAACGATTAAAATTTCTTTTGAGAGCCAAGTTTTTTAAACTTAAACTTCTTCTAACGCCACTTCTTCAAAATAGACTCACCCAGGCCGTGGTATTTTGTGGAAGAGACACGCTCAAGGGACCAAAGAGCTGTATGTGACTCTCGAGCTGCAGTTTGCCAACCACTGCCTTAAAGGAATTTGGTCGTAATAACCCCTACCTGACAAGGTTCTTATGAGGATTACATAAGACAAACACATAAGGGGCCTTCCACAGACCTGGAATGAACAATGGGAAGTTAAGATTGAGGGCAGGCATACGTAGTCAGAATTGGATTCTCTTAAAATGTAGCAATCGCCCTAACCGGTTTGGTGCGGTGGATAGAGATCGGCCTATGGACTGAAGTGTCCTGGGTTTGATTCTGGTCAAAGGCACATGCCTGGGTTTCGGGCTTGATATCCAGTAGGGGGTGTGCAGAAGTCAGCTGATCAATGATTCTCTGTCATCATTGATGTTCTTCTCTCTCTCTCCCTTCCTCTCTGAAATCAATCAATCAATCAATCAATCAATAAAAAATGTAGCAACCTATCATTGTATCTCTCTTTTAACTGGTGCATTTAATGCATTTATCTTTTTGGTTGTTACTGTTGTTTTGAACTTAATTCTGTCATTTTATTTAATACCTGAGCTATGTATAAATACATTAATAAAATATCTAATGTATGTATACGCCTACATATGTATATTTAACATATACAAATACAAAAATATTCACTAAACCAAACACACACACACACACACACACACACACACAGACAAAAAACAACAACATAGTAAGAACATGAAATTGTCACCAAAAAGGACCTTGTGTGAGGTAAAAAGGAGGCCTACGTAAATTTCCAAGTGCCGATATTGCAAAGACCCAGGTAGCCTGACCACACTGCAATATATTTGGAAATTAATATGAACAGAGTACCTGAAAGTTACTGTATATTGGAGCACAAATATTAGGTTGAACTTTTGACAGTGGTATAATAACATATTACTCACTAATCTTTGGGCTACACAGGAAATGAAGGAATACTAAGAACTGAATGGTAATGAAAAGTTGAAATGACTAAATGAAATGGGTTTGCCCTGGAATAGAAAAAGGACATCAGTGGGAAAACTGGGGAAACTCTCGTAAGATCTGTACTTTGCTATGTAGTATTATGCCAGTGTCAATTTTCTGGCTCTGATCCTTGCACGGGGGTTCTGTAAGATGCTGGCATTTCAGGAATTTGAATGAGGAAAGCACAAAAATTTCCTGTTTTTGCAACTTTTTGTAAGCTTAAAATTAAAGAGAAAAATAATTTAGAAAAACAAGGTACCATCCAAAGTAGCACCAAATCTATCAAGTATGTACAATTAATTTAAATAAGCACACACAAGACCTCCACAGAGAACAATTAAACCTCTAATTAATAGAAAACACAGCAGATAATATAAATAAATGGATGAAATGGAAAGATAATATCATAAAGGCATTAATTCTCCCCAAATTTAATCTATACATTCAATGTAATATTCTTTAAAAAATTCAGTTGGATTTTTTTGAGAAAAATAATAAACATATTCTAAAATTTATATGAAAAGATAATGATCCATGAATAACTAAGTCAACCTTGGCATGGAGAGTAAAAGGAGGTGGGGGAAATTGCCTTCTGAGAATTCTACAAACCTCTTGGAAATAAAGCAGTGGAGGTTTATTGCAATGGGAGACAAACAGACCAGCCGTTCAGAATGGAGACTTCAGATATGGAGCGGCTCAGAAATGGTTAGGTTCACACCACAGGCAAATCAGAAAATGACAAATTGCTCAGGAGATGCTGTAGAGGAGAGTATATCTTTATGTAGATAAAAACAAAAATTGGGCTTTCAATTAGTACCCTGTACAAAGAGAGGACCAAGCTGGATTAATAACCAGCTTGGATAATAAGATAAAAGAAAATATAGTGGAATTTTTGTGATCCAGGAACAAGAAATGAGTTCTTTAAAAAGAAATAAAAAACACAAATCATAAATGAAAAAGGTTAATTTCATTACATCAAAATTATAAATCATATCAACATCATGGACAAAGTTAACAGATGACAGAGGGCAAGCAGATATTTGTGACATTGAGTAAGTCCTAGAGATCTGTACACCACAGAGCCCGTCATTAACAATACGATGATGGGCACTTAAAAACGTGTTAGGAATATAGACAACAATGTTGTATTACAATCATCAAACTTGATAAGAGATTTTACTTATTCCCGCCACACAAAAAAAAAGAAAGAAATGAAATCATATGATGTCATAAAGGCGCTATCGTGACAATGGCAATCATATGACAATAAGTAGATGGATTAAATTAACACATCCACTTCAAATTTACACGGATATATGTCAAATCTATTTCAATTAACACAACTTGTTAAGAGGGCAGACCATAGGTTTTGTGTTCTCACACACAGAAAAGTAAAGAGCCGCAGGAAACCTATTGGTGCCTAACTGGTTTGGCTCAGTGGATAGAGTGTTGGCCTGAGGACTGAAAGGTCCCAGGTTCGATTCTGGTCAAGGGCATGTACCTTGGTTGTGGGCACATCCCCAGTAGGAGGTGTGCAGGAGGCAGCTGATCGATGTTTCTCCTCATTGATGTTTCTAACTCTCTATCCCTCTCCCTTCCTCTCTGTGAAAAATTAAAACACACACACACACAAATAATTTTAAATTTAAAAAAAAATTTAAAAAAACAAACAAACTTGTTTGAGGACCTTGACTGTGGTGATAGTATCACAAGTGTAGGCATATGTCTAAACTCATCAAAATGTATACATTAAATATGTGCAGGCTTTTGTTTATGACATATACCTCAATAAACACTGACAGGAGATTCATACCTAGAATCTATAAGGAATGCCTGCAGACCAATGAGAAAAAAGGCTAGAATTACAACAGGAAGTGGGAAGGGACAGGCACAGGCAAAGTGCAGAAGAGGAAACGGAATAGGTAGGCAGGAAACTAAGACCTGCCGTTGCTCACTGACAGAGGAATGCAATTTAAACCCGCAGTGTGGTACCCTTTACACCTTTGAGAAAGGTGGATGCTGCTGGGTGTCGGCCCAGATGTGAAGATGAGTGAACTTCAGTCATTCTAGCAGGTGCCTGGGGGCTCCTGGCCAAATGAAGGGAGCACTTACCCTACGTCCCCAAACACTGCTCCTGAGTCTCCCTCTGAATGAAACTCATAGGTCAGTGAGGGGACACGGGCAGGAATGTTCATCTCAGCATCGTCTGTGTTGGCAAGAGAGTGGGGGGCAGTCTGGGAGACCCCGCTGTCTGTGGGAGTAGAGAACTAAAATCTGGTGGAGGTGCTCCCTGAGCCCTAAACTACATTTAGGGGAAATAAATAAGACTGACATAGCAATATGGAGGGTTCCTACAAACATAGCACTGGGTTAAAAATTAGGAAAAATAGGAGACCTCCAGCACCGTATAACACACCACTGTCAGAACATGTCTGTGCAGAACATACATTTTATAAGAATTCACACAAGCAAAAGGACACACATGGAACAAATAAAAGACACTGCCTGTTGGGGGTGGGGAAAGGAGCGGGATATAGTGACAAATGGGAATAAATAGAACAAGATCCTTGTGAAAATCATGATTTACTCAAAGCTCCTAATTTTAAGTCCAACAAAAATGGGGAATATACTATATATATATATATATATATATATATATATATATTCAATCAGTGATACATACATATACCCATCATGTATACCATATATATATATATATATATATATATATATATTTGATAACAAGTTTTCAAATACACTCAGACAAGGCTCACTGCCCAATATTACACAATCCCCTTCCATTTCCCCCTAGAACAGTGGTCGGCAAACTGGGGCTCTTTGGCCCCTTGAGTTTTTAGCAAAGGCCAGCTTAGGAGTACCCTCAATTAAGTTAATAACAATGTACCTACCTATATAGTTTAAGTTTAAGAAATTTGGCTATCAAAAGAAATCGTGTACTGTTGATATTTGGCTCTGTTGACTAATGAGTTTGCCACCACTGCTCTAAGATTGGCCCCTCAGAGCCACTTGGAAAATGGACAATTTGGCTCCAGTGTCAGGATGAGGTCCCTCAAACAGGCCCCTCCGCACCGTGGCCCCAGCCCTGTCTCCTGGAGCAGTGCCTACCCATCATCCTTCCTCTCCTCCTCCTCCTGCTTCTAGAATCTATTCTGTTCTCTGAGACACACACAGGTGGTGAGTCATGCAGACCCAGGGTTCAAATCCCGGCCCTGACCGAGTGCTGGGACAACCAGAGAACGGCCCTCGCAGGTTCTCTGTGGGGCCTGGACACCAAGTGCTCATCACAGGATGTTCTCGGGACATGCTACCTCCATCGCTGTCCTCTGTTATGGTCACTGCTGGGCTGGCTGTCACTCACCCTTCCCCAACAGGTGACACATTTGGCACCGTGCCAGTGCAGGGTTTCAGCCCCAGTTCCAGGCTGATCCTTCCTCTGACTCTGCGGATGCCCTTTGGACCCCAGCCCTCGATCCCTGGGTCAGCCCCCCTCCTGCTCTCTTCTGGCTACAAACGGGCTCCAGGGCACCAGCCCCTGAATATCCAAATGTGACAAACATACACACAAAAGGGCCCTCCGGCTTCCTGCCCCCTCTGGCGCTGTCCTGTGCTGCTCCTCCCGGGACAGCCCTTCTGCAGGAGCTCAGGAGGGCACTCCAAGGCACCCGCACAGGCTGGGCTTCAGGGAGGAGAAGGGCCGGCACCCTCATCCCAGCTCCGGGCTCCCAGCCAGAGCCCCAAGCCAGGCTCCCAAATTCTGTCCCTGTGCCCTTCCTCCTCAAGGGACACGACTCAACCCACTCATTGCCCTCTGCATGTGCGTCTGGCCATAGCCCACGCCTGGGCTCATATCAGTGGACAGAGCGGAACGCTGTCTCAGTTCATCGGTTCTGAAACACACAGTAACAGTGGCGCCCAGGAAACACGGAGCCAGGAGCAGACACTCTCCCTGCATGCATCCCCTGCGCGCCTCCCTGGGACTGGGAGAGTCCAGGGACACACAGCAAGGGTACTGTGATGGGTTGAATTAAATCCCCCCTCCCCCAATATATGCCCTGCACTCACAGAAGTGGACAGAGCTTAGCACCGGCTCAGGTGCATAGGTTTTGGAACCTCAACTTGGAAGCAGGGTCTTTGCAGATGGAATAATGTAAGGATAGAGATGAGATCACACTGGATTAGGGTAAGCTCTTGATCCAATGGCTGGTGTCGTCATAGGAACAGCGGGGGACACAGAGGGAATGCCATGGGAAGATGGAGGCAGACTGGAATGATGCAGCCACAAACCAAGGAATGCCAAGAACCACAGGAGCTTCAAGAAATAAGGAAGGATCCTCCCCCCACCCCAGCACCTTCAGAGGGAGCATGGCCCTGCCAACACCTTCGTTTTGCACTTCCAGCCTCCAGAACTGTGAGGGGATAAATGTCTGGTCTTTTAAGCCACTGGTTTGTAGCACTTGGCTACAGTAACGAAAAGAAACAAATCAGGCACATGCAACTACACAGACACAGACACACACAGACACAGACTCAGATACAGACACAGACATACACACAGACACAGACACAAACTCAGATACAGACACAGACATACACACAGACATAGACACACAGACACAGACTCAGATACACACACAGACATACACATATACACAGACACACACACACAGACATAGACACAGACTCAGATACAGACACAGACATACACACAGACACAGACTCAGATACACACACAGACATACACACATACACAGACACACACACACACATAGACACAGACTCAGATACACACACAGACATACACACATACACAGACACACACACACACATACAGACACAGACACACACACAGACATACACACATATACACACATACAGACACAGACACACACACAGACTTAGACACACACACAAACACACACACAGACACAGACTCAGATACAGACACAGTCACAGACACAGTCACAGACACAGACACACACAGACACACAGACACACACAGACACACACAGACACAGAGACACAGACTCAGACACACACACAGACACAGACACACACAGACACACAGACTCAGACAAACACACAGACACAGACACACACAGACACACACAGACACAGACTCAGATACAGAAACAGACACAGACACAGTCACAGACACAGTCACAGACACAGACACACACAGACACACAGACACACACAGACACACAGACTCAGACAAACACACAGACACAGACACACACAGACACACAGAGACACAGACTCAGACACACACACAGACACACACACACATAGACACAGACACACTTGGTGTCTTCAGAAGCACACACAGGCGACACACACATGAGCACACATGCATGTGACACACCCAATGTGACCCTTCTGGCTCAAAACCGCCCTCTCCCTCTCTGTCCAGCCCAAAGACCACTCCCTGCCTGGGACTGGACCTGGTGAGCATGGCTGCTGAGGAGGAGGCAGGCAGCCGCCAATGGGCTCTGTGAGGGACCCTAAGTGGGATAGGAGCCCAGACTGGCTCACGCAGCTGGGGCTGGATGCTGGGGCTACAGACTCCCCTCTCCACTCTACCTCACTCCTCACGTCCATCCCTCAGCCAGGTCCTTACTCTGCTCCTCTCTGTTCTCCTCTCCATAGTCTGAATGCCCTCTCCCTCTCCCTTCCAGCTCCTGCAGCCCTTGTCACCTGTTCCTGGAAAAGGGCCCTGGAAACAGAAGCACTGCTTGCCTTGGTCTCTGGGGGACGCCTGCCAGGAGCCTGGCCTGAGATGGGGGCAGCAGTGGGTGGGGAGGGAGTTTTATCTCCGCGGGCGACATCCCAGGGGTGGGTTCCCACAGGTGTCTCCCAGGAGCCTTCCTTCCTTGTTCCTTCCTTCCTTCCTTCCTTCCTTCCTTCCTTCCTTCCTTCCTTCCTTCCTTCCTTCCTTCCTTCCTTAATTTTTCCCTTCTTTCCTCCTCCTCCTTCCCTCCTTCAGTCATCCATCCGTCACATCTTCACTGAGCCCCGACTAAAGAACTTGGTATGGATCTGAGAGTCCAAAGAGAACGCTGCCATAGCCTAGCCCTAAAGGAGCCCTCCATCTTGGGAGAGGCAGAGCTGAGTACAGACACCCACCTCCTTGTGGTCAGAACTAGACCACAGGGGCAGCACAGAAGGAAGTGGACCATCTTCCTAGTGGAGATACTGAAGCAGGGTCTGGGAGGACACTTTCTCCTTGGGCTGTGTCTTAGAGTCCCCTCCCCGCTGGAGAAAGAGATAGAAACATCAATGATGAGAGAGAATCATTGATTGGCCACCTCCTGACCGGGAATCAAACTGAGACCTCCTGGTTCATAGGTTGACACTCAACCATTGACCCACTGTGGCCAGGCAGTCCTGTTCTACCTTCAAGTTTCAGTTTAGACACCCCCTACTCCCAGGAGCTCTGGTCATCAATCCTCCCCCATTCCAAGCTGGGTAAGTCAAGCTGGGCTGTCCCCAGTAAAGGCATTTTGGGGAAACGGGACTGGATTCCAGGATGATCTCTCCCAGGGTGGTTCCTCCTCTCAGGAGATGTCAGGAAAGGATACTGGGATGCTGAAGATGTCTGTCTAATCCTCAGAATAAATATCCTCTATTGCTGCCTCTTCCCACCCCAAACGCTAGATGTGGTGACACATCAACACTTTCAGAATTGTTCACATCCCCCATGGTCTAGAAAGAGACCAGCAAATATAGGTCAGACACAATAGAGGAGAGAAATAAAAGTAATGGAGTCTAATTGTAGGCTATATAAAATGTAGAATTAAAATATTGGATTACAGCCCAGCCAGTGTGGCTCAGTTGGTTGAATGCTGTCCCATGCACCAAGAAGTCACCAGGTCAGAACTCATGCCTGGGTTATGGGCCCGATCCCCAGTACAGGGGGGTGGGAGGGTTTTGGAGCAGCCGATGGAAGTTTCTTCCTCTCTCCCTCTCTCTGAAACCAATAAAAACATATATTTTGCCAAAACTGGTTTGGCTCATTGGTAGAGCATCGGTCTGCAGACCAGGTTCGATTCCGGTCAGGGGCATGTACGTTGGTTGTGGGCACATCCCCGGTAGAGGGTGTGCAAGAGGCAGCTGGTTGATGTTCCTCTCTCATCGACATTTCTAGCTCTCTCTCTCCCTCCCTTCCTCTCTATAAAAACATCAATAAAATATGTTTTTTTTAAAAACATATATTTTTTAAAATATTTTTTATTGATTTCAGAGAGGGAGGGAGAGGGAAAGAAAGAGATAGAAACATTAATGATGAGAGAGAATCATCAGTCAGCTGCCTTCTACACACCCCTGTCAAGGATCGAACCCACAGTCTGGGCATGTTCCCTGACTGAGAATCAAGCCATGACCTCCTGGTTCATAGGTCAATGCTCAACCACTGAGCTACACTGGCAGAGCAATAAAAATATTGGATAATAATAGTATGGAAGGAAGAGTAAGAAAACGAAAGAATTATTAAATCCATATTTTGTTTGAGGGAGGGGTCAAGATAGTGTTTATTCACAGATGACACATAGAAAAATCCCAAGAAATTGACAAAATGCAATTGAAATTATGAATGAATTTAGCATGGTCAGAGAATGTAAAATTAATATACAAAAACCATGGGTGTACTAGTAATAAATGGAAAATGAAAATGTTTTATGTCAATACCATTTATAATAGCATCATAAGAAGCCACCAATGCCCTAGCTGTTGGCTCAGTGGATAGAGCACCAGCCTGCAGACTGAAGGTACAGGGTTTGATTCCAGATAAGGGCATGTACCTTGATTGCAGGCTTCTCCCTGGCCTGGGTCCTGGTTAGTGCTAGTGCAGGAGACAACCAATGGAAATTGGTTGTCTCTGTATCTTTTCTTCTCTCTTATACTCTCCCCAAAAATCAATGGAAAAATATCCTTGGGTAAGGATTAACACACACACACACACACACACACACAGAGTCACATTTTCATCTAACAGGAGGTGAGTTCCATATTTACCCATCACTGGTGATTATTTTTTGTGTGTAAATATTTCCACCAGGTTAGTCCCTGCATTTCAGCTTTCTCAACTTTGAATATGTTCAAAGTTCATATTCACGTATCTTTGTTATAATGCAGAGATAGAACTTTTATGACTTTGTTATAAAAGTTCACTGTCACAGAGAACTTTTAGCATATCTGCCTGAAATATGGTAGAAATCATACTTGGGTAAAAACTGCTGTTTGAATTTTAACCCTGCTATTCTGGCTTCGGCACTCACTTACTTGCTTAAACAATAGGGTAGTTGTCTCAGCTTCCAGATTGAGACCTGGGGGCTAAGGCAGTTTTCCTGTGCCTGTGGACCAGGACCACAGGAGATTGATTCCCACTGACTCAGTAGCTTCAGGAGTAGAAACTGTAGATAACCTTTAGAGATTAACCGCTGAGCTCTGCTTCTGTACTATCTGCTTTTGCAAGATAGGGCTACATTCCAATGTCCAGCAGGATGTGGCTGGGAATGACCCTGCAGGCTGTTCCCAGCATTTAAAATTTAGAATTCAGAACAAAGGAAAATTCCTGTGGTTTAGACCTTTAAAAGGACTGCCTACAAATGCAATGGCACGATCTTGAGTGTGGCCACCTGCGTGTGGTACTCTTGCAGCCATCCTAGCCAGTTCAATAAATCCTTGCCTGATTTTTTAATCAATTAGCAGCCTCTGGTGGTCTTATTTTTTTTAAATATATTTATTGATTTTTTTTACAGAGAGAAAGAGAGAGGGATAGAGAGCCAGAAACATCAATGAGATAGAATTATTAATCAGCTGCCTCCTGCACACCCCCCACCGGGGATTTGCCCACAACCAAGGTACATGCCCTTGACCAGAATCAAACATGGAACCTTTCAGTCCATAAGCTGACGTTCTATCCACTGAGCCAAACCGGTTTTAGCCGGTGGTCTTATTTTTGACTCCAGGGTTTGACCCCACAACATACCGGGCTACACAGTCCACAGAAGAACCCTGGTGCCCCTCAATTCCTATCCCAATACAGTTGGTTGAGCACAGACAACATGCCAGACCCTGTGGTGAGTACCCTAACAATGCCACGGTAAATACTTATCCTTACCGCAAACACCAAAGCACTGCCTGCCAATGAGCACATCTTGCAGCCCTGCTATTGGGATTCTTTCCTTTGTTGACGGAGTTCCAAAGATACTCAACATTCCTCCTGAGCCATCTCAACATTTCTTTAATCTCCTCAACAAAAAGAATGGCCTAAGAACCTGGCTTGAAACAAATTTTGTTAACAAAAGCCAACATAATGTTGAATAACAGGATGCCATTTCATGTGCCAATTAATGTATTTCTTTTCTAGGGCTGCCGTGACAAATCATAACAATTTATTGGCTTAAAACAACACACGTTTATTCTATTTGTGGAGGCCATAAGTCTGAAACTGTCTCGCTAAGCTTGCATCCAGGTGTCTACGGGGCTGCATCCTTGTGGAGGACCTAGAAAAGCATCTGTCTCCTGCCTCTTCCAGTTGCTAGCGTAGTGGTTCCCAAACTCTTTCTGGCCATCCCCCCACCTAAGCATCTCTAAAATTCTGATGCTCCCGTGGCCTCCCCGTGACATGTAATTCTTATTATTCAAAAAGTGAACTCCTATTCATGTGGAGGAAGCCTAAAAGGCGTAGTCTAAACAAGCTTCCAAAGAACATGGCATCCATAAAAGAGAAAAAGAAAAGATCAAAAGGACAGTTGAAGTACTGAGGAAGAACTCACTAAGAAATTATTAAAAACAAAACAAAACACACACACACATCACACAATAGTAATATGAAGTGATATGAAAAAATAGCAAATAAAGTTTCAAAAGATATAAAAGAGAACTGAAATGCATCAATATTTCACAATAGATATTTATATACTGTATATGAGGCCCCTAAAATCATAAGAAATGCAAAAAAAAAATGACTGGTAATAACTCATTCTCGAATTGCCCCCTTAAAAATTAAATTGCCCTTCAGTGTGTGTGTGGGGGGGTGCCCCATGTTGGGAACCACTGTTCTAGAGGCAGCCTTCACCCTTTGGCTCATGGTTCCTCTCTCAAATCACTCTAATTCCTTCCTCCCGTCATTATATCTCCTTCTCTCTGTCTTTGTCTCCTGCTTCCCTTTTATAAGGACCATTGTGGTCAAGTAGAGCTCACCTGGAGGATTCAGGATACTCCCCTTCCCGCATCTTCAGACCCTTAACTGGATTGCATCTGCAAAGTCTATCTTGCCAGGTAACGAAATACATTCACAGGTCTGAACATGGACATCCTTTAGGGGGTGGGAATTATTTAGTTTATCACAATAATGAAATCAAACCCCAAACTGTAGCCAGTTTGCCAAACTTCCAGAGTTTCTCATTGATTCCCTGGAATCAGCATTTCTTCCTGGCTGTGTGTACCTAAGACTGCACCTGCACGCTTTTCCTTAAGTGTGTCTATTCCTTCCAATGGGAGCCTTCCCTCCTGATCAAGACGAAACCTCCCACTGTAGGAACCTGGGAGAGAGATTTCTGATCACCAACTTCAGACTATTCCAGATTCTAATTGATTCCTGCTTCACCAGTTCATCACTGTGCAACCTTGGACAGGAGCTTCATCTATCGGAAGCTCATTTTCCTCATCTCACAAACATTGACTATAAGAGATGTGGGTGATGTCTCAATGTGGGTAACTAATTTATTGTGATACTTAGTGGAGCTAATACATATGAAATCCTTACCATAGTATTTGGCAAGCTGCAGGCACTCCTATGTGACAGCCATTCTTAGGTTTATTATTATAAAACATCTTCTGCTTCCAACTTAAATATCTGGGCTCACCTTTGAGTTAACAATTTACATCCCGCAGTGGGACCCCTTCCTGGATCTCCTACATGCTTCCTAATGAGGATTGAGCCTGCAGCTGGGACATGTGTCCTGACCCAGAATCAAACCAGTGACCTTTTGGTGCATGGGGCAGTGCTCAACCAACTGAGCCACACTGGCCAGGAATAGAAACGATGTTTATTTAAAATATACAGTATATGCCGAAACTGGTTTGGCTCAGTGGATAGAGTGTCAGCCTGCGGACTGAAAGATCCCAGGTTTGATTCCGGACAGGGGCATGTACCTTGGTTGCGGACACATCCCCAGTAGGGGCTGTGCAAGAGGCAGCTGATCAATGATTCTCTCTCATCGATGTTTTTAACTCTCTATCCCTCTCTCTTCCTTTCTGTAAAAAAATCAATAAAATATATTTTAAAATAAATAAATAAAAATAAATAAATAAAATATACAGTATATTTTTATTGATTTCATATAGGAAGGGAGAAGAAGAGAAGAAACATCAATGATAAGAAAGAGTCATTGATTGGCTGCCCCCTACTAGGAATCAAGCCCTCAATCTAGGCATGTGACCTAACTGGGTTGATGCCCAACCAATGGAGCCACACCGGCCAGGGCTACCCCCCAATTTTTTTTTTTTTGCTTAATCTCAAGTAATGATGGTCTCAAGTTTAAGACCCTGTGTAATGGATTCATTTCATCATCTGTGCCTTAGAACGTGTTACCTGTCTGTGGGCAGGTGGGGAGCATCACACTGATGTCTCTGGGCTCAAATGCACACACATCTTCTTGAACAGACAAGCAAGGGAAGACTTCCCTCGTCTTCCTTTCTTTTCTCCTTCCTCATGTGGAAATTTCCTGTTACCACCCTTTTTTTTCTTTATTCCTCCCTTCCCCAGATTTTGCCCCATATTCTTTTTTATCCAATTGAACGTTCAGACCCATTTAAAACACTCCATTTCTACTAGCACTCCCCTCTCCACTTCACATTCCAACATTCTTCACTCCACTCAGCTCAACACCGAAAACCTCCCTTAGAGTCTATACCTCCCAAAGGAAGTGAAGAACTAAATATAGGGTGTCCGAGAAAAATGTACACACACACTGTGAATACTTATAATTATATAGAATTTAATGTTTATTAAAAAAATATTTCATTTTCAAAATTGAACTATGTGCTGTTAAAGTGTGTATACATTTTTTGGGGGGACACCCAGTAGTAAACCATATTCTGGGAGACAGTTTATTTTCCTTTGTACATTTGTTATAATTAAAAAGGTAATAATTATAAAACACTGGAAACAGTAATTGAAACACAGAGTATGTCCAGTGCTTGGTGGTATTTATTATTATCTTCATGTTTCTCTTTTTTATTTTTATATTTGAGGGGGAAGGGGAAAGTCTTCCTGGATCCTCAGTCCTAATGGTATTCCCAAACACCAGCAAGGGAATCAGACACACCTAAAGTTCCACATACACCCTTCATTCCCTTGCTGTGTGACCTTCACCCAATTTTCTCATCTGCATACTGAAAAATGGGCACTGAAGACTTGACTCCTACAAGAATAGTTCCTCAACTTGGCCCTCTTTTCTTCGCCTTCTCTGAACCTCTTCCCACACCCTGTCACCAGTACTATACCTGGGAATGGACATTGTGGGGTCTCTTTGAGGTACAGAGGTGGCAGCCTAATGCTGAGGAGATGACTCTCAAACAGCTCCTTGACTATTTCAAGACAGAGCCTAAATTAGAGATCACCAGGCTGTCCCAGGGCATGTCTATGGTCTACTCCTTCTTCATGCCAGCCACCAAGCTCAAGGAATGGTTGGATCAACCAATGACAGAGATCTTCAGCCGTGTGTTGAAGCAAAAGCTGGGCCACCATGTTCGGGCACTAGTGCTTGAGCTGTGCTGCAATGATGAGAGCGGGTGAGGATGTTGAGGTACCCTATGTCCGATACACCATTCACTGACCCCAATCCTCCTTCTACAGAGCCCGTCCCTGCCAGGGTTCCCATTTGACTTGTAGCAGTGGCCCAGCTAGCCAAGCCTGGTATTCTCTCCTCATCTCCCTACCTGATTCTTCTTGCCACTGCTTCCTACCTTGTTCAGAACCTTGAATCCTAATAAATAAACATTTATTAACTTGGGGGTGGGGAGAAAGGCGGGGGAGAGCTCTATATAATTGAAAAATGTGCTTAAATTTTCTGACTCTCATAATCTTCATCAGTAAGATGCATTAAATTATAACACTTCTTTGCTTGATGGCTTTTATTAGCATTGATAAATACAGAAAATATCCAGGTTGCAATAGTTAAAGACATCAATGGTCAAGGTTATATTTTCTTTTATGGTATGCCTGTTCTAGAAAACTGTGTATAGTTGCATCTTGTGGTTTATTTTTTATTTTAACTCTGAGAGTCTTTATCTTTCCATTGATGTTTTAAAATCCATTCACACTTATTCAATACTGTTTTCACTGTACTCATTTCTGCCATCTTACTCCATATTTTGAATTTACTATGATAAAAGAACTGAAAGTTTGAAAATAATGGGGTGTCTGGTCAAGATAGCAGCACAAGTAAATATGATACTCGCCTCCTCCCATATCAAAATGACAAGTAAACTCAGAACAACTATCATTCAGAATTGCCTGAAATTTGGTTGAGTGGAAGTCCTACAACTAAGGATATAAAGAAAAAAAAAAAAACACATCAAGAGTGGTAGGAGGACCCTAACCAGTTTGGCTCAGTGGATAGAGTGTTGCCCTGTGGACTGAAAGGTCCCAGGTTTGATTCTGGTAAAGGGCATGTATCTGGGTTGTGGGCACATCCCTAGTGGGAGGTGTGTAGGAGGCAGCTGATCAATATTTCTCTCTCATTGATGTTTCTAACTCTCTATCCCTCTTCCTTCCTCTATGTAAAAATCAACATAATATATTTTTAAGAAAAGACTGGTAGGAGGGTGGAGATGCCGAACAGGCAGGTCCCACACCACATGTGGCAGATAAAAATTAGCTGTGCAGGTTCCCCCTGAGAAATGAGGGATCTCAGCTCCATATCAGGCGCCCCAGTCCAGGTTTCAGTGCCAGGAAGAGAAGTCCCCATAACTTCTGGTTGTAAAAACCAGTGGGGATTGAGGCTGAATGAAAAGGAGGTTTGCTGGAGTCCCAAGAAGTTCCTGTTACAGGGCCGATGCTCAGACTCACTCCCTCTGAGCTCCAGCACTGGGGTAGCAGCTCAAAAGTCACCAGAGATATATGCAGATTCTGGTATCAAGGAAAGATCTGGGGGGACACTTTATCCCACACAGAAGTGCCAACAGAAGCCATGGCTCCTTTTCTGGGCCTTCCTCCCACAGAGCCGGCAAGCAGGTGTCATATTTGAGACTCTATCCATTGGGCTCACACTCTTTGTCCTGGTGATTCCCTGAGGCCCGTCCTATCCAACTTTCAAGCTTACCCAAGTTATTTCCAGTAGCTTTTCCATATGAATGGCCTGTCTTGGCTATGCTTCAGATTTTCCTAAAATCTCTCAAACCAGCAGCATCTGGTCTAAGTAAGCCTCACCTCTCACTCAGTGACCCCCAGCCTGGCACTAGCAGCAGACGGCCTTGGTTTACAGCTTGGCCTCTCATGGGCAACTCCAAACCCAGCACAAGTTGTAGCCATCCGCAGATTTCTTTGTAGCTCATGCCAGGAGGCCCCAGGCAGAACACAGGCTGCACCTCCCTGAGGCTCCAGAGCCAGCACCCAGTAAACAGCTTCATATCATGTCAAAGCATCACCACCTCCTCAAGTGATACACTCAGGGGGCAAACTCAGAGGGCACCAGAACCCCACTGAAGTAAGCCCTGCTCTGTGGAGTGGGCCCCTGCACAGCTGATCTTCCATAGTGGTCAGAGGTCAGTGGCCACAGCCAGTCCTTTTGGCTAATCAGCTTGGAAGTAAATTTCTTCCATTGACATGCCAACAGCAATCAAAGCTCAACTGTAAGAAGTGGTTGTACACAGCCCACACAGGGGGTGCACCTTAAGTGCCCAGCTTGGGTGATCAAAGAGGCTATGACTCTGGACCCTGCAGAACACCTACTACAAAAGACCACTCTACCAAGCCTGCAAGTTGTAGCAGTTCTACCGAATACACAGAAACAAACACAGGAAGGCTGCCAACATGAGGAGACAAAGAAACATGTCCCAAATGAAAGAACAAAACACCAGAAAAAGAACTAAACGAGATGGAAACAAGCAATCTGCTAGATGCAGAGTTCAGAACACAGGTTATAAGGATGCTCAATGAAGGTAGGGGAAGAGTAGATGTGAGAACTTCAACAAAGAGATAGGAAACATAAAAGCAGTACTAGGAAACATTAAAAGGAACCAACCAGAAATGAAGATTACATTAATTGAAATGAAGAATATATTACAGGGAATCAACAGTGGAGTAGATGAAGAGGATCAAATAAAAAAAATTGGGAAGATAAAGAAACAGAAAACATCCAATCAGAACAGAAAAAAGAAAAAATAATCCAAATAAATAAGGGTAGTGTAAAGAGCCTCTGGAACCACTTCAAGCATTCCAACATTCACATCATTAGAGTGCCAGAAACGAGAGAGAGCAAGAAATTGAAAACTTATTTGAAAAATAATGACAGAAAACTTCCCTAACTTGGTGAAGGAAATAGACATATAAATCCAGGAAGCACAGAGATTTCCAAACAAGATGAACCCAAGGAGTCCTGGCCTGTGTTGCTTGGTTGTTAGAGTGCCAACTCATGCGCCAAAGGGTTACATTTTTTATTCCCAGTCAAGGGCAGGTCCTGGGTCGCAGTTTGATCCCTGGCCCTGGCTGGGGCGTGTGCAGGAGGCAACCGATCAGTGTGTCTCTCTCACATTGTTTCTCTCTCTCTCTCTCTCTCTCTCTCTCTCTCTCTCTCTCTCTCTCCCTCTTCCTCTCTCTCTCCCTCTCTCTCTCTTCCTCTCTTTGTTTATCTCTCTCCCTCCTACCCCATTCTACCACTTCTCTGAAAAGCAATGGGAAAAATATTGTCAGATTAGGATTAACAAAAATAATTAAATTAAAATATGAACCCAAAGAGGTCCACACCAAGACACCTCATAATTAAAATGCTGAAAGTTAAAGACAAAGAGAGAATCTTAAAAGCGGCAAAACAAAACAAAGCAAAAAAAAAACAAACAAAAAAAAACCAACAACAACAAACACTTAGTTATCTACAAGGGAGCTCCTATAAGACTGTCAGATGATTTCTCAATGGAAACTTTGCAGAAGGGATTGGCAAGAAATATTTAAGTGATGAAAAGCAGGGGCCTATAACCAAGATTACTCTACCCAGCCAAATGATCATTTGGAATGGAAGGACAGATAAAGAGCTTCCCAGACAAGAAAAAACTAAATGAGTTCATCACCACCAAATCAGTATTATATGAAATGTTAAAGGGTCTTCTTTAAAAAGAAGGGAAAAAAAGATTTTAAAATATGAACAAAAAACATCAATAAATACATATCTATCAACAATTGACTCTGAAAAAACAAAATGAATAATCAGAACAGAAACAGGCTCATAGATACAGGAAAAAATTTGACAATTTCCAGATGGGAGGATGAGTGAAAAAGGAGAAGGGATTAAGAAATACAAATTGGTTGTTACAGAATAGTCATGGGGATGTTAAGTACAGCATAGGCAATGTAGTCAATAATATTCTAATAACTACATATGGTATCAGATGGGTGAGAGATGTATTAGGAATGTCACTTAGTAAGTTATGTAATGTCTAATCACTGGGATGCACACCTGAAACTAATGTAATAATAATATATGTCAACTGTAATTAAAAAATTAAAAATAAATAAATAAACAAAAAAATTGGGTGGACAAATATTTGCCATACACATGTGTATCAAGTGAAAACAAAGGCAGCAATCTTGAAAACAAACAAAATATAATTTAAGGAAATACTAAAATATGCAATACCATCCTAACCAGTTTGGTTCAGCGGATAGAGCATTGGCCTGCAGACTGAAGGGTCATGGGTTTGATTCTGGTCAAGGGCATGTACCTTGGTTGTGGGCTTGATCCCCAGTAGGGGGCATACAGGAGGCAGCTGATAGATGTTTCTAACTCTCTATCCCTCTCCCTTCCTCTCTGTAAAAATCAACAAAATATGTTTTAAAAATTATTTGTAAAAAAAAATGCAATACCTATGTAATCAGGGGCACTGACCTCTTTTCCCTTAGATTGTCGAATTTAAAAATGACAACAGCCAACACAACAACGGCCATTTGATGTGAATGAAATAAAATTATAGCTTTTTTGGGGGGAGGGCGGTTCAGATGAACAAAAATACAATATACTATTTTTGTGTGTGTGTGTGCTGCAAAATTTTAGTAGTTAGTGTATGTGTGCCATAAGATGAAAAAAAGTTGAAAATCACTGGGTCAATGCAATCTTGATTCTAAAACTGGGTAGCACGTTTATAAGAAAAGATACTATGGGTCACCTATCCAAGCAGATTTTAAAAGCCATTAAATATAGGATCTGCCCTGGCCGCTGTGGCTCAGTTGGTTGGAGTGTCACCAAAAGGTTGCCTGTGGATTCAATTCCCATGAGGATGAGTACAGGAGGCAACCGGTTGATGTTTCTCTCTCTCTCTCTCCCTCTCTCTCTCTCTCTCTCTCTCTCTCTCTCTTTTCCTCTCTCTCTCTCCAAAAAAATCAGTAAAGCATATCCTTGGATGAAACAAAAGATTGCACATCCCCTTTTCCCATAAGAGGAGAAAGAAGGAATTGGAATTACCTGCCAATTGTTTTGACTTCCACGGTGCTTCCCACTTTCCCGTTATTGAGAGTTGAAAGCTGGGTCTCCGGGGGTAATTCCAATCTCAGGGGCCCTAGCTCCCATGGTTATTAATTTTCTCTTTGGCAAGGAAAAAAAAACAAAGGAGAAGCTTTCTGATGTAACACTGTCCCCCAGAGCCTCTATCTTCAGACAATTTTGTCATCAATCCCCAAGATCCATTCACCAAAGGTGCTGGATTCCAGGGAGGTTTAATCAGGAAGCTGTCCCAGGATAAGAATGGAAGTGTGTGTTGTGGCTAAGAGGGGTTCTCTCAGACCCTGGCAAATGAAGGTGAGACTCCGGAATTCCACTGCTTGTGGGCAAGAAAATCCCAGGGATTGGTGGCTTTATAAGTACTTTTTATAATTACACTGTTGGACTATATGCATTTGGAGGGAGAGGAATGGTACATTGATCTTAATCCTTTCCAGCTTGCAGGTGGGCGTTTGGCCATTTGTTTGATCTCAGGCCATAGCACTGCCATGAGGCTGAGCATGCCAGGGGAGGTCATCTATTTTCAAGTCCGTACTTGAACTTGCATTGAAGCTGCTGAGCTGGGAAGACCTGTAGCTCTTGATCACTGCTGATAGATTGGACTTAGGAAATGCTCCCCGGCACAGCCCAGAGATACCTTCAGCTCCCTTCCAGGGGCACTTTAAAACTCGGATTCCCCGCAGGTCTCCAGATCAAACCAGACTAGCGTGGAGAGCCAGAGCAGAAAGTGCCAAGCCTCTGTTGAACCATCAGGGGAGAGAATACGTGACTTGGAACCGGTCAGATGGGTTCCCAACTTTGCCAGTCAATCCCTTTATCAACTTAAACACAGCATCACACTAAGCATTTCCATAGCAGATTTTATTCGTTCAGAAAATGTTTACGAAGCCATTGCTGTGTGACTGGTGTGCTGTGTGGTTGGGAGTCGGGGTCAGATAGACAACGAAAGCGAAGTGTTTTGTGAACAGGGCTCTGAGTCCCTCGCTATTTATTACCAAACTAGTCAGGCGAGGAGAAGGCAGGGATGCCTGTACCTTTGATGAACCAGAGGCACTTCTGCTTCTGTAACCGTCTTCCTCCATAAAAAAAATAACACTAAAAATTGTATTTTACAGCTTGTTGTCAGTACAAAGACACTTGTACTCCATGTTGGACAGAGTCATCTTCTTTTCTTCCAAATTTAAAAGAAGTCAAAACATGTTTGTGGACTTCCTATGTCTGATGGAGAAGGTGCTCCTTCATTTTGCCTCGTAGGTGAGATGCTGGGAAGGTTTTATCAGCAGCAGGAAGCCAGCTAACTCCAATGCCTCTTCTTCCATCTCCCATGCTCGGCAAAGGAGAGCAGATCTGAAATGCAAGCAGCAATGAGAAAAACGCGAAAAGGTAAGATTTTAAAAGTCAACCAAGAACAATGGCTGGAGGAGTTCTTTAGCCTAAGGAGTGAAGGAGCTGGTTTAGGACAAGGAGATAACAAACTCTAAGCCAAAACTTTCCTCTGTCCAGTCCTGCCCACCTGCATGGGGAAGCTGGGCTTAGTGAGGGAACCATCTTTTCCCTAAAAATATCCTGAAGGGAGAATGTGTGCCAAACCCAGGGCAAGCCATGACAAGGGGGTCACAATCCTACTGAAAAGCTGCTTACGGGATCCTGAAAGCCAGGACAGGGAATGCACTGGCCTGTGGATTCATCATTTCCAAAGGGACCGCCTGGTACTCAGGAAGGGAAGGTGAGGTTAGGGGAGCACAGCATTGAGTGTGTGAGGGAAGGAAGAGGGCCTCCTATGGGTAAGACATTGGGGAGGTGCCACATAGTCCTCAGAAGTAGAGATCTGAAGTACCAGAGTCCGTGGCATTGAGTTCATATCATCTTCCAGACCAACCGGCACTTCTTTGAGGTAAACCAGAGTTGACCTACATAGTATTTTTCAAGGCGGAGGCTGAATGGCCATTGACCAATCAGCAGCGATGACCATCAGATATTGAATAAGACAGATGATGACCAATCAGCAGCGATGACCAGCAGGTATTGACCCTCCATTCAATTCAGGGATATTTCTTGTTAGTCAGGTCCATAATGGGCCTGTCTGGTTTCCACCCTCAGGTAGAAACAGATAGTTGGGTCTTCCCTCTCCTTCTTATAACAGTTAGATTTTGAAGACAGCTCTCTCCTGTCCAGAGCAGTTGCTCTCAACCACATTGTCCAAAGACGCTTTCTCTGGTAAGTTACTAAAGGATAGCTCTGTTTATATGTTTATATTTATTTTTATTTAAAAGTACATGGATTACTTGTTTCTTTGTTTCTTATGTCTCTCATGAGACCAGGGACTTGTTCATCTTTTTCACCACTGTGTAGTTTATGACTCCTTCAGTGATTGGCACTTAGGAGAAGCTGAATTAATTTTCACCGAATGAATGAATGAATGAATGAACAAATAGTTGGAGACAGGATAATAAAGGGCCTTTGTGTGATGGAAGATTAGACTAGGCAGTAATTTGAGAAGGGCTTAATTGTGCCAGCTTTAGTGTGGCATTAACATGGGCAAAACAGAGAGTTGGAGAGAAGGGGACAGTCAGCAGTTGGGCAAGGGGAAAAGCCTTGACTGGGTTTCTTGATTAGAAGGAATCAAGACAGAAAAGATGAAAGCTATCTAAGGTAAGTATAATCAATGATGTGAGCACCAGAGGGTCTTGAATAGACACCTACCCAATGCTGACCCTTCTTGGTCTCTAAGCAGCTCAGCAGCTTTGGACATCTGGTGAAGCAGACCTCTGTAAGCATCTATGCAAGGTTGAACTCTCCTGGTCTTAAAATGCTGGCTCCACCATACTTCTCTATACACATATCTGTTCTTTCCCATTGATGATGGCAATAAAGGCCACTTTGGCCAGGATGTTCTCAATGTTGGAGGTGATGTGTCTGAACAATATTCCAGGATGACCTGCATTTCCCTGCAAAGTGACATCGAATGTAAGGTCAAGTGGGTGGAGGGCAGGCTCTCCTGAAACTTCATCTGCCTTGTCTACTGCATTCATTGAGCAGATTTTTGTTGGGTACTTAATACACAGAGCCCAATATTCTCCACTCCTACCCTACGAAATGTAGCCTCAAAATGATGTCTGATATTCCGGACAACTTTTCACTCACTGCTCCAGACCATTTGGTTCCAACCTCCGTTACACATACCGTATTTTCCGACGTATAAGACGACTTTTGAAAACGGAAAAAAAAAGCCTTCTCAGATTGGCCAGAGTCAGAGAGGCGGTCTATTAAAAAAAGAATGGGTGTTGCCTCGGAAGTGAGGTGTAGTCTTATACAGCGAATATAGGCCTAAACCTATGTTTTAACTGTAAAATTAGGGGTCGTCTTATATGCCGGAAAATACGGTATGTCATTTTTACGGTGCAGAAGCCTTGGGTCCATATTCTAAATGTCATCTCATTGATGACTCCTTGCAGACACTGGCCTCTGCTGCAACTTTTCACAGCAAGCATTCAGGAATCTGGAGAAGGGGCTGTGTATAAATGGATATACTAGACAAGAAATTCCAAAAAATATGGAGGAAAACCAGGCGGATCACTTCCCTCTAGTGGAGAAGCTCGCTGAATCTCTGGACCCATGGCTTATTATTCACTAGAATATACATTTTGCCTTTAGCAAAGCAAACAGACATCAATGGTGAGGTCTGATAAACAATAAAGGATTATCAGGTTAGGAGAATTGCCTTCAGCTGTTCAGCCAGCAGCTGGTAATAATATGCAAGTTTTCAGGCCTACTGAATATCAAAGTCCGTTAGCCTTCTGAGGACTTCTCGCATTTATTATGCTAATTATTGTTGGTCTTTGCCTCCAGCAGTCCTCTCAATGAATTTGGAAATGAGAATTTCCTTATAGTTTGGTCTTAATTTTCTATCCATCCTCAGCACCCCATATCATTTGGACAAGATCTCCCTCCTTCATGTTCTAGTCTATTCAGAATCCTACCTCTGCTTTGTCCCCAGGGTATCTGGAATGGGGTGTATTCCAGTGGGGATATTCTTCGCTTGAGAACACATAGTTTAACTATAAGTATTGGTAAGTAGTACTTGCCTGGAGGGTGAAGGCAAGACTTTTACAAAGAAATGTCAAGAGCAGGGAATCATTTTGCTATTCTCAACCTCCTGATTATATCAGACATAATTAATCAATCATGGTATTTTTTTTTTCTACTGACACTGAATGTGCTCATCATCCTTCTCAAGAGACTCCAGCAGCCACTATCAAACAATTACAGCCGGTTTGGATGGTGAAACTACCCCCACTGAGACTTCTTGCCAAATATCCAGTTCTTTCTCCAGACGAATGATTCTTCCCAGGGGATGGGGAAATCAAATCAATCAGCGACCTCCGACTTCACTCTCATGGGGCTCTTCAGCCACTCAGGGCCGCATCTGGTCCTGTTCTCCCTTGTGGCCATCCTATTCACCTTCGGCCTTCTGGGCAATGCCATCCTCATCTTCCTGATCCACACAAACTCCAGGCTCCACACGCCCATGTACTTTCTGCTCAGCCAACTTTCCCTGCTGGATGTTGGCTTTCCCCTGGTCACCATCCCCAAGATGGCAGCTGACTTCTGCCAGGGAGAAGGCTCCATCTCCTTTGGAGGTTGTGCAGCTCAGATGTTCTTCCTGATGCTGTTGGGTGTCTCTGAGGGTGTCCTGCTATCCCTTATGTCTTATGACCGCTATGTTGCCGTGTGCCACCCCCTGCATTATCCTCTGCTCATGAGACCTCAGGTCTGCCTGCTCATGGTGGGCACCTCCTGGTTGTCAGGGGTGCTGGTGGCCTCCATCCAGACCTCCATCACCCTGCAGTTCCCTTACTGTGCCTCACGCGCTGTGGACCACTTCTTCTGTGAGCTGCCCGCTCTGCTGAAGCTCTCTTGTGCGGACACCTCAGTGTATGAGTTGGTGCTGTCCATCTCGGGGGTGCTGATCTTGCTGCTGCCCCTGTCCCTCATTGCCACCTCTTACAGCCACGTGTTGGGGGCTGTTCTCCGCATGCGCTCAGCTGAGGCCAGACACAAGGCCTTCACCACCTGTTCCTCGCACATCATTGTGGTGGGGCTTTTTTATGGGGCAGCTGTGTTTATGTATATGGTGCCAGGAACGTACCACAGCCCACAGCAGGACAATGTGGTCTCTCTCTTCTACAGTCTTGTCACCCCCACACTCAACCCCCTCATCTACAGCCTGAGAAACCAAGAAGTTCGAGTGGCTTTGGTCAAGGTCCTTGGCAGAACTGGTTTCAGATCAAACAGAAGACCTCGTGGAGGGTGCTGAAGTGGCCAAGGGACCCTCCCTTATATCTAAGATCCTTTTTTCACTTGCAGTCCATGTGGTGCAAGGCTTACTGTGGCCAGCCCCTTCCTCCTCCCAGACTCACTTTTTTTCTCTTGGGGGTTTGTAGAAAACAAACATAATGATCTTAATCACTTAGACAGGAGGAGGAGTGGGGTTATTTAGTTTCAAACAGAAGGAAATGTTTACTATAAGAATGACAGCCCAGCATCAGATATGGACCCCAGCTCATGGATATTTTGGCCACCTATTAGTGTACTTTTCTGCACACTGAGTGAAGGGACTAAGATCCAACCCTTAAAATCCAAGCAAGAAAGGGGATTCGGGTGCTGGTGCTCGGACGGGGATGCTCACAGTCTTTTCTGTCTTGGTTCTTAGCAGTGTCTTTGTCTGAGTTGTGTTTAGGTTTTACAGAAGTGGAAGACTGTCCCCAAGAGGACCCTGGTTGGGCAACCCAAGCACATGTTACTTCTTCGAAAAGTATTTTTTCATTGGTTTATTGGGACACAGGAAGAGAGAGAGAGAGAAACATTGATGGGAGAGTGGAACATTGTTCGCTTGCCCCTTGCACACACCCCTACTGGAGATTGAGTCTGCAACCAGGGCATGTGCCCTGACTGGGAATTGAACCATCAACCTTTCGGTGCATAGGACGATGCCCAACTAACTGATCCACACCAGCCAGGGCAACCATATGTGGTAACCTTTGCTGTCTCAGTTATTATAGAGCAGACAGAGATGCAAGATGGTGAAGCTCACTCTTGAATGAATGTCAGGGCGTTGTAAGATTGGATGCTGTCATTTTTAAACTTCTTATTCCACCAAGGGGAACAAGAATTAAGATTACTCAGTGAAGGATTCCCAGGGAATGCTATATTCCTGATCCTCTCTTTGCAGAGATGTTTCTCTCATGTATCATTGGAGTAAAAGCCATGTCTATGCAGACAAAGGCTGAGTTGACAGGCCATCCTCAGCATTTGTTTGTTTGTTTGTTTGTTTTTTTTGTGTGTTTTTTAATATATTTTATTGATTTTTTTTGTACAGAGAGGAAGGGAGAGAGATACAGAGTTAGAAACATCGATGAGAGAGAGAGTCATCGATCAGCTGCCTCTTACACACCCCCTACTGGGGATATGCCCACAACCAAGGTACATGCCTTTGACCTGAATCGAACCTGGGACCCTTCAGTCCCCAAGCCAACGCTCTATCCATTGAGCTAAACCGGTTTCGGCTTGTTTTTGTTTTTTGTTAATCCTCCCCTGAGGATATATCTCCTTGAGTTTTAAAGAGAGAGAGGAAGAGAAGGGGAGAGACAGAGAGAGGAAAACACTGATTCGAGTAAGACACATCGATTGGTTGCCTCCTGCATGTGCCCCAACTGGAGATAGAGCCTGCAACTAGGTACATGCCCTTGACTGAAATCAAACCCAAGACCCTTCAGTCCACAGGCTGATAATCTATCCTCTGAGCCAAACCAGCCAGGGCCTAAATATTCTGAATGGCAGGTGCCAAGTATGAACGGGGTGTTGTATATGCTGAAGAAAGGGATTGTTGAGTGGGACATTTTAAACATTTGAACTGTGCCATCAAACCCACACTCAAGCTCAAGCCTTAGTTCCAAAATAGGCTGGTACCAGACAATATAGGCATCAGGAATACTACCTCTAGTATACTATCCTACAGTGTAATGTCGTAACTTAAGACAAATACCACATGATTTCCCTTAACGTGGGCTCTAATGAACAAAATAAACAAGCAAATGAAATAGAAGCAGACTCACAGATACAGAGAACAACTGACAACTGTCAAAGGGGCGTGGGGTTGGGAGTCTGGGTGGAAAAGGTGAAGGAATTAAGCAAAACACACATACACACACACACACACACACACACACGCAAAACACACACACACACACACAAACAAACAAACAAACAAAAAACACCTCCTAGACGCCTGATTACCGGAGGGAAAAGGGCCAGGGGAGGTATAAGAGAATAAAGGCAGAATAAATGATTTGGGGAGGAGACTTGACTTTGGGTAATGAACACACAATACAATCTACAGATGATGTATTATAGAATTATACACTTGAAACCTATATAATTTTATTAATCAATGTCATCCCAATAAATGTGATTAAATTTTTTTAAAAAAAATATTGCCCGAGCCGGCGTGGCTCAGTGTTGAGTGTCAACCTATGATCTGGGAGGTCCTGATTTGATTCCGAGTCAGGGCACATGCCTGGGCTGCAGGCTTCTTCCCCTGTAGGGGGTGTGCAGGAGGCAGCCAATCAATGATTCTCTCTTTATACCATGTTCAGTGGGGAAAATGAAGAGCCTGTTCTGTCTCTTCCTCGTCCTTCATCTACATCACTGACCTTGTCAGAAATACTGGGTCTCTCAACTCTTCCCTTCTCTTCTTCTTTCTCATGCACAGTTGAAATCTCTAAACGATGAACTACTTTATCACAAAGTGCACACATTTTTATTTTATTTTAATAGACTAGAGGCCTGGTGCACAAATTCATGCACGGGTGGGGTTCCTATGCCTGGCCAGTGATCAGGGTTGATCAGGGCCATCTCACCCAATCCCAATCGGAGCTGGGCCAATCGAGGCTGGGCCAATCAGGGCCTGCCAGCTGGGGGCAGTGACCAGCCAGGGGGAGGGGCCACAGGAGGTTGGCTGTTCACTGACTATCAGGGGGCAGCTCCTGAATCGAGCATCTGCCTCCTGGTGGTCAGTGAGTGTCATAGCGACTGGTCAAGTGGTCATTCCAGTCGTTTGGTTGTAACGGTTGCCTAGGCTTTTATATATATAGACTAGAGGCCTGGTGCACAAAATTTGTGCATAGGGGGTGTGTCCCTCAGCCCAACCTGCACCCTCTGCAATCCAAGACTGCTAGCTCCCAACTGCTCATCTGCATGCCTTCCTTATTGCCCCTAACTGCTTCTGCCTGCCAGCCTGATCACTCCCTAACTACTTCTCTGCCAGTTTGATTAATCCCAAACTGTGTCCCTGCCAGCCTGGTCAACCTTAAATGTCCTCCCCTGCAGGCCTGGTCTCCCCCCCAACTTTCCTCCCCTGCAGGCCTGGTCACCTCTAAATGTCCACCCCTGCAGGCCTGGGTCCCCCCCAACTGCCCTTCTCTGCAGGCCCTGGTCACCTCCAACTGCCCTCCCCTGCTGGTTATCTTGTGTCCACATGGGGGCAGGATCTTTGACCATATTGGGGCAGCCATCTTGTGTATTGGAGTGATGGTCAATTTGCATATTGCTCTTTTATTAGATAGGATAGTCACAGCAAAAATCACCACCCATGGATGAGAGTATTTCTTCTGCAAATATGTCATCAACATTTTGAATGATAATAGTTTACATTTTTGCCACTGTCCTGGAGGAAAATTCTATTTCTTGGTTGTATTACTTTTACTATATTCCTGACTTTTAGAGAGGACATACATCTTTTTATGGGTTTCATGGACATTCAAGTTTCCTTGACTGTGGACTTTTTGTGAAAGTATAGAGAGCAAATCATGTAATACCTTAAAAGGGAGCAGTGTATATAGGGCAGATGCACTGGACAGGGGGATGATTCACATCCTGAGAGGGATGGAGCTGGACGGTGCGAAATTTCATCACCCAAGCTGCTCTGGATGGCACAAAATTTTAGATTCATGAATTGTTCATTTCTGGAATTTTCCATTTACTATTTTCTGACCGTGGTTAACAAAAGGTAACTAAAACCACAGAAAAGGAAACTGCTGATAAAGGGGACTACTCTGTATTAACTTCACACAAAGCACGCTAGAAAGTATGGGTAATTATCCTATATAATAAGAGAAATATGCAAATTAGGCTGGGATTCCTTAACATCAGGACAGCTGGAGGAGAATGGGGTCTGCCATTGGGATGTGAACCTGTGGTGCCTCCTCTGGAGTTGGGGAGCTAATGACTGATGGACTCCGGTCCTCCTCCGACAGCCCTTTCCCAGCCAGCATGGGATTGCTGAGACCCAGGCCAGGCTTCTGGCCACAGATCCACAGCTTCACAGAGACTGACTCTACCGGGCCGCCCAGAGGTGCCCATTGAAGATGTGACACGGAGAGAAGGTGCAGGAGGAAATCCAGAGAATGGGATGTGAGGTTCAAGACTCACTTTCTGTGGGCTTTGTCCTTGGTCTTGGACCTTTTCTTTCCGGCCTGGAGCCCAAGCACTGCAAGAGAGAGGGATGGACGAAGGCCGAATGTGGGAGAAAGGAAGTGACCCCGGTGAGGGTGGAGACCTAGCAGAGGGTGAGGCATACTGCGGGGCAGCCTGAGGGATGGCTCCCGGGCGATGGCATCAGCTTTGGAAAAGTGGCTGGCCAGGAGGCCACAGCCCAAGGGGCAGAGAGCGGTGCCACACCGTCCCTCTCTGAGGACACCCTCCACAGGTGCTGCCTTCACCAGCAGGCTCTGGAAGACATCTGCAATTGCGACTGCAACCTCTTACATTCTGGGCAAAGAACTGACCCTGGCCCCTCTGGGTACCAGGATTGCTAGGAGTGTGCTGTCACCAATGCCACAGATCAAAGGCAAAAACCTGGCGAAGCGGGTGCACCGGAGGGGGCTGGGGCAGGGGGCTGGTGGGGATCTGCCTCACCAGTGGAAAGCGAGATTCTGCAGTGGGCCGGTTGGCCCGGCGGGAAACAAGGGGCATGGAAGGACGCCCAGACAGAGGGGTGCGGACCCACAGCCCTGAGGCAGGGGTTGAGGGGCAGTGCCACCTCAGTGGAGGGGTGTCACACTGCAGGGTACCAGACTGACCCATTCAGAGAAGCTCCCAGGGCTAACCGGCCTCGTTCAGATGACTCCTGCTCCCACTTGGCCCAAAAGCAAGCCCCTGCACCCTGCCCCAGCCTGTACGGTGAGTGTGAAGCCTACCACCTGCTCCGGAGAAGGGGAGCAGTAAAGAACGGGGGTGGGGGGCGGGGAGAGGAAAGAGTGTGGAGTGTCCATGATGAAGAGGTGCTTGAGAAGGAGGCTCAGAAGTCTAACGGGAAGGTTTGTTCTGTTTGCCCCACGGCTGCCCCTTAGGAAGGGTGTAAGGGCTCCCTGCGTGATGATCCAGTTCTGCAGCCAATTGGAAAATTGGTCTCAGTGTCCTGGTCTGTAAAATGGACGAAGCATGTCCCAGTGCCTTCACTGATCTTTGAAGGCCAATGGAGATACTATATAAAGAAAATGAAGGAAGAAGTGAGGAAGAAAAGGAAGGACGAGCAACACAAAAGAAAGACTGGAAGAAATCTGTAAACCTATTGTCACTTAAATAAGGAATATAGTCAATAGTGTTGTAATGATGGTATGATGCCAGGTGGGTACTGGAGATATCGGGGAACACTTTGTAAAGTATATGATTGCCTAACCACTATTCTGTAACTAATATAAAACCTGAAACCAATACAAAATAATATAGTGAAATACAGTGGCAACCATACCTTGGTAAAAACTGCTGTTTGAATTTTAACCCTTCTAGTTTGGCTCCTGCACCTGATTAAACATGGAATATTTACCTTAGCTTTCAGGTGGAGACCTGGAGGATAAAGCAATTTTCCCTTTCCTGGGACCAGGACCACAGGAGATTGATTCCCACTTACTCAGTAACCTTCAGAGATAGAAACTGTAGATAACCTCTGAGCTCTGCTTCTGTGTTATCGGCTATCGCAAGATAGGGCCACATTCCAATGTCCAGCAGGATGTGACTAGCAAGGACCCTATGGGCTGACCCCAGTCTTTAGAATGTAGTCTTTAGGATTTAGAATTTAGAACAAAGGAAAATTCCTGTGGTTTGAACCTTTAAAAGGGACTGCCTACCCCTGAAACGGTGCAGTCGTGTGGAGTCCACCTGCGTGTGGTGTTCTTGCGGCTGTCCTGGCCAGATATTTCAATAAATCTTTGCCTGCTTTTTTTAAATCAATCATCAGCCTCCGGTGGTCTTATTTTTTTAAAATATATTTTATTGATTTTTTACAAAGAGGAGGAGAGAGGGATAGAGAGCTAGAAATGTTGATGAGAGAGAAACATTGACCAGCTGCCTCTTGCACACCCCCTACTGGGGATGTGCCCACAACCAATGTACATGCCCTTGACTAGAATCGAACCCGGGACCTTCCAGTCTGCAGACCGAAGCTCTACCACTGAGCCAAACTGGTTTCGGCCAGTGGTCTTATTTTGAACCCAGGGTTCGACCCCACAACAATAGAATGTAAAGAAATGAAAATAGGAGTGAAATTTTTATAAATTTCTAAGTTTAAATAAAAGCTGTAAAGGAAGGAAGGGGAGAATAAATAGTGTTTTTCATTTTACCACTTTATTGTCTTTTCAGTGCATGAAAAAGACAGTTGTCTTTATACGGTGCTTTTATACTTTTCTAAGTCATTATCTCATTTGATGTTCAGGGCAACTTAAAGACAAGATAATTATTCCCTCCACTATTCAAAGAAAGGAAATCTTGGTGTCTAGCCCCTGAAATTCAATTATAAGCCCTTATTGTAAAGCAGGGTTAGTGAAATTTTCTGTGAAGCGTCATATCTATACTAATAAAAGCCTTGGGGGTGATCAGGCCAGCAGGGGAGGGCAGTTGGGGGCAATCAGGCAGCAGGGGAGCAGTGAGGGGGTGATCAGGCTAGCAGGCAGAAGCGGTTAGGTGAAATCAGGCAGTCAGGTAGGCAAGCAGTTAGGAGCCAGTGGTACAGGATTGTGAGAGAGATGTCCAACTGCCGTCAATCGGACATCCACCGAGGAGTCTCAGATTGGAGAGGGTGCAGACCAGGCTGAGGGACACCCCCTTGCCCCCATGCATGAATTTCATGCACCAGGCCATTAGTTAGAGATAAAGAAGACATTTCATAATGACAAAAAAGCTACATTTATCACGAAGATATCAATATAAATGCTACAGATTAATTTATTCCTCAATCCCATTCACTGTTCATCTCTGACTCTTCCATTCTGTGTATTCCAAACCAATCACGAGGGGGCGCCAGCGTTTCAAAATCAAATAGGTTGGTCCCAAGATTCTCCAGAGAGGCCTATTTCGGAGCTAGGATTTCTGCTATTTCTAGGGCTCTTGGGGAAAATTCTCCCCAGGGTAGGAACCTCAGAGATCAGGGTCTCTCACCACCCTGGGAACAGCAGAAATGGAGGAAAAGGAAAAAAGAAAACTGATGAGTGTTGCTTGCTTTCCTGAAGAGGCCACATCTGGAAGTGGTTCTATCAAGGGCACATACTTACTTGGCATCTGGATCTCTGACAAGGCATTCAGGGTTCACCCAGGGCACTGGGATTGGGATATGAGCACTAAAGTTCATTTCTGAGGGGCTGCAGGCCTACCTTCCTATCACTCAGAGCCCCAGACTCCATTCTCCATGCTCACCCACCTCACCACACAACAGATACCTCCAGATCCAGAAAACAGAATTATATGGGTCACCCTAGACTCAGTGTGCCTGCCAGATACGTGGCGGGGAGAGGTTAAACAGGTGGAAGCAGAAAGAAGGAGTAGGCGTTCTGGAGTCAGCCAAACCTGCTGTGTGACCTTGGGCAAGAGACTTTGCCTCTCAGAGCCCTGACTAGTCTTCGTATCATATAAATGGGACCAGAAAGACTTCATCTACATAAGCTATGCTGGCTCCAATATTGAGATGTTTCATAGAGTGGGCTTGGGAACCAAAAAACATCTGAGCAATTTGACCCCTCTGTGCCTCAAAGTCTTCCTCTACAGAATAGGAGTAACGGCAAAATAAAATAAGAGAATGGAGAGGGAAGTTTGCAAAGTCAGAGAAGCGTAGGGAAGGGATGCTGTGTGGAGGGAGGACACCTCCTTCTAATCAGAATCTGAGTTTTGTGGCGATGGGACAACAATGAGGGAAGAGGAGGAGGAGTTGGGAGGCCATTAGTGGCTTACGTTGATTCGTTGATTCGTTGATTCCTCTGAAGCCATTTGGCCTCATCCTCGCGGGGACAGTTCCCCAGTTAGGACACTGTGAGGCGCTGGTACATCACCACACCCGTAGGTTTTCCGGTAAATAGTCTCTTAAATTGTTCGAGAACAGGAAAAGAAATTTTTAAAACCACGGTCTGATGTTGGAAAATACAGAAACAAGGCTGATAAGTCCAAACCAAACGTTTCGATGAAATCTCTTCGTAAGCTAACCTGATGTCAACTTTATTCGTCATTGGCTTTGACATTTCCCCGAAATGTCATTACGTTGAAACGTTATCTGTGGATTAAGTGTTCTCTGTTGGCAATAGTTCCTGTAGGTGCACATGAGTGAGTTTTTCATGGTGCCTAAATAATTTCAAAAGAAAGGGTATAGCTGTTCTTTCTACTTTTTTATGCAGAGGAAGAAATAGATAAAATGTGGATGCTTTTTCGTATGGTTGCTATGGGGCAGGGCAGGGTGCCCAAGAGTGCAGGTGCCCAGGGGTGCCACACCTCACCTCCTGCCTTCAAAAATACTGTTTCTTTGGCCTGAATCATGCCCCTTCCCACTTTGGCCAACTAGACTTCCATTCATTTCCCATGTCTCATCCCAGTGTCACCTCTTCGGCTTTTCTCTGGCCACAGATAGGGCCCCCATTACCCTGTCTCTTAACATCACAGGCTTCATAGCCTGTGTCACATTATAACCACACATGTGTGACTTGTGTAAATCTGGATTTGTGTCTTTCTTCTCCACTCAGCTGTGAGCTGGGTGAGGGGCCAATGCTTTCTTCACCCGGACCAGGGCTTGGCACATAGTAGTCATTCAATAACAATGGAATGAATGAATGAATGAATGACCAAACAAATAGGTAAATGAGCATGTAGAACTGTTCTTGTAGTCTTTCCACCTCATGAAAAAAATCACATGATGCCATTACAAAAACGTGAATCCTGGCTCGCTCGGTCCTCTTTGAAACTCATGCTTATTGTTTCAACAACAATGCCTGTCCTCCTGCCACCCTCTGTGCCCAGCCCAGGCTGAGCAGTTGCTGGGAAAGCAGAGAAAGCTCCATTCAAGGCTCTGCCCTTGGAAGTGCCAGTCGAAGTGGGAGTCCAGAGCTGGACACACACACTCCCAGCCCAACTGTCTAGAGATGGGCCAAAGCGTGGATCCCAGGGCTGGTGAGCAGAAGAGAGGACATGTCTTAGAGAAAAGAGGAGTCTGACACTTGGCCTGGAGAACAGAGTGTGAGGAATCATTAGCCTGGAGGAATGGGAGCACTCCTGGCAGAGGGACCTCGTATACGAAGGTCCCGGGGCTTGAGAAAGCATGGTTTTAGGACAGAGCGGGTGTGGGAACTAACTACAGGGGACTGACTGGCCGGGTCAGCTGAAGCCATGTTGTAAATACCCTGATGCCAAGCAGGTGAGGTTGGGCTACATCCCACGGCAGGAGAACAGCGCAGCATCAGCTGTTGTGGAAGTAGGGCAGGGAGGGCAGGCCACTTGTTCCAGAGAGAATCAGACTGGCTGCTAGGAAAACAGCAGAGCAGACTGTGCACTAACCTCAAGAGGGCGCCATTCACAGACTGCAATGAGAAGGGTGCGTGCACACATGCACATGCACACACACACACCCACACACACACACACACACTCGCACGCGCGCGCACATATAGAATCATTTAGAATCATGCCATATAGTGGCACTTTATGTAGGGAGAAAACTGAAGAACTTATGTTCAAGTTCATTTTCATCTTTCAAAAACTTTTCAAATAATTACAATTAGAAAATGGACAAAAGACTTGATCATTTGAACACCTCACCAAAAAGTATTTACAGTTGATGAAGAAGCAAATGAAAAGATGTTTGACATCATGCCCTAACCAGTTTGACTCAGTGGATAGAGCGTCGACCAGCAGACTCAAGGGTCCCAGGCTTGATTCTGGTCAAGGACATGACCATAATCAAACCTGGGCACATACCCAGGAGTGGGTGTGTAGGAGGCAACTGATCGTTGTTTCTCTCTCACTGATGTTTCTAACTCTCTATCCTTCTCCCTTTCTCCCTGTAAAAAATCAATATATATATAATTTTTTAAGATGTTTGACATCATTAGCCAATAGGGAAATGCAAATGAAAGCTGTGATGCGATATCATGACACACCTATTAGGATGACTAAAAAAAAACACTGCCAATACCAAGTGCTATCAAGCATGCAGTGCGAGCCAGCAGGACTCTCTGCAACATGGTGTGGCCACTCTGGAAAATGACAGTTTCTTATAAATTAAGCTTACACTTCATATGAACCAGCAGTCCCACTCCTGGGTATTCACCCTGGAGAAATGGAAACTTGTTTCCAGCCAAAACCTAGAAACAACTTAAATTCTTTCAACTACAAAATGTCTACAGAAACAGTGGTCCGCCCACACAATGGAATAATCCTCAGCAGTGAAAAAGAACGAACTATTGACACAGATAACCTGGGTGGTTCTCAAGAATGTTGTTCTGAGTTGACGAAGCCAATCTCAAAAGATAGCACACCATAGAGTATGATTTATGGAACACTCTCGAAATGACAAAATCACAGGGGTTATGATGACCAGATTAAGGTCACTGAGGGTTAGGGAAGGGGGGTGACTGCAAAGGGGCAGCAGAAGGGAGTGTCTCTGGGTGATGGGACAGTTCTGTTTTCTGACTGTGGGGCTGGTTACATGAACCTACACAAGTAACAAAATTCCATAGAGCATTTCAAAGCAAATGAGCACATAGAAAAGTTGGCGAACTCCAAAAAAGGTCTCCAGTTAACAGTGTTGTACCAGAGTCACTGTGCTGGTTTTTATAATTATACTATAAATACATAATTACATATGATCATTATATATAAATATAAAATATATAATTACATATGGATATGTTATATAATACATAATTATATATCTGACATGTAATTACATAATTGTAAGATGTTTTTATTGGGGGAGGCTGAGTGAAGGAAACATGGGACTTCTCTGCACTGTGTTTGCGACTTCTTTGTGGGTCTAAAATTATTTCAAAATTAAACAGGTTTTAAAAAATAAAAAGAACACGTACTTCACTAACATTTTCTGTTTTGCTAGGTTGACTCTTTAGCTTCCAGCCTGTTTTTGATGTGTGTGATGCAGTTTCCATGTGCCAACAAGTAGATTTACTCATTGTATTGTCCATTTTTCCCCCTCAACCCATCATCCAAAATGAGCCTATCACAAGAAACTAGAAACACCAATCAGAAAGGATATTTGCACCCCTATGTTCATAGCAGCACAATCTACAATAGCTAGGATTTGGAAACAGCCTAGGTGCCTGTCAGCAGATGATTGGATCAAAAAAACTATGGTATATCTACACAATGGAATACTATGCTGCCATAAAAAAGAAGGAACTGTTATCACTTGTAGCGACCTGGATGGAATTGGAGAACATCATGCTGAGTGAAATAAGCCAGTCAATGAAAGAAAAACACCACATGACCTCACTCATTTATGGATAATAAGGAACATTATAAACTAATGAACAAAAAGATAGATACAGAGACAGTAAAGAAATAAACAAACTGTCAAATTACAGCGGGGAGGGTAGGGAGATATGGGGGAGATAAGAGATCAACCGAAGGACTTGTATGCATGCATATAAGCAAAACCAATGAACGAAAAACTCTGGGTAGGGAGGGCATGTATGGGAGTGGGAGGGGGAATTGGTAAGGTATGTACACATATTATACCTTAATAATAAAAAAATGAGAAAAAAAATAAAAAATAATTGAGGTTAATAAATCAACAAAATAAGTGGGAAAATATTTTTTAAAATGAGCCTATCACAGCCCAGCCAAGCTGCTCAGTTGGTTGGAGCATCGTCCTATACACCAAGAAGGTTGCAAGTTTGATTCCCCAGTCAGGGCACATACCCTAAGTGGCCAGATTATGATGATCTCTGAACGCATAATAATCTGGCCACTCAGTGTGTGTGTGTGTGTGTGTGTGTGTGTGTGTGCGCATGAATTCGTGGATGGGTGGGGTCCAGCCAGTCTGGCCAGGGGGAAGAGACATGGGCGGTTGGCCAGCCTGCCTGCCATTCAAATTCCTGGTCAAGGGAACAATTTGCATATTAGCCTTTTATTATATAGGATATACACTGAGTGGCCAGATTATTATGCGTTCAGAGATCATAATAATCTGGCTGCTCAGTGCATGTAGATTATAGTTCAATCCCTGGCCTACAGGAGGCAACCAGTTGATGTTTCTCACCTCTCTCTCTCTCTCAAATCAATAAAACATGTCATTGGGTGAGGATTTAAAAAATAGAATGATCTTTCATTTCTGGTTAGATTCCCAAAAGTATTGAAAGCTGGGTCTCCAAGAGATATTTGTTCCTAACAGCTAAACCATGGAAGCAACCCAAGTGTTATGAATGGGTAAGCAAAATGTGATGTATATGTATGACAAAATATTATTTGGCCTTAAAAAGGAAGGCAATTCCAACACATGCTACCACATGGACGAAGCTTGAGGACATTATGCTGAGTGCAATAAGCCAGTCACGAAGAACAGGCACCGTGTGATTGCACTTCTGTCAGGCACGTAGAGAAGTCAAAATCACAAAGATAGCAAGTGAAATGGGGCTGCCAGGGCGGGGGGAGGGGTAACAGGAGCTCGTGTCCAATGGGGACAGGGCTCCAGTTCCACAGGATGAAAGGGGTTCTGGCGATGGGTGGTGGTGAGGCCGCCCAGCAATGTGAATGTATGAAATGCCACTCAACTGTCCACTTAGAAATGGTTAAGAGGGTAAAAACACAATTTTAAAATGTGAAAAGCACACACCGTGAGATGCCTCGTCACACCCACTAGGTGGTTATAATAGGAAAAGATGAACAATAACAAGCGTTGGTGAGGATGTGGAGAAATCGAAACCCTTGTGCCCTGCTGGTGGGAATACAAAACGGTGCAGCCACTGTGGGAAACAGCGTGGCGGTTCCTCAGAAAGCTAAACATAGGATTGCTGCATGACCCAGCAATTCTGCTCTGAGAGATAGACCCAAAAGAACTAAAAACAGGGACACAAACAGAAACTTGACCAGAGCAGAAATTTGTTCATAGCAGCACTTTGCATGGCCACCCAAAGGTGGAAACAGCCCAAGTCCATCAAAGGCTGAATGAATAAATAAAATTAATATTCTCCATGGGAAGAAATGAAGCTCTGACACAGGCTACAATGTGGATGAATCTTGAAAACACTACATTGAGTGAAGAAGTTAGACACAGGCAATTACACACTGTGAATGACTCCATTTACATGAAATGTCCTGAACAGGCACATCCACAGAGACAGAAAGCAGACTGATAGCTACCAGAGGTGGGGGAAGAGGGGAAATGAGGAGGGACTGATAATGGGGACAGTTTTATTTTGGGGTGGTGAAAATGTTGTGGAACTAGATAGAGGTGATGGTTGCACGTCATTTAAATGTGCTAAATGCCACTAAATTGCTTATTTTAAAGTGGTTCATTGATGGTATGTGAATCTCACCTCAATTTTTAAAAATGAATGTTAGGAGGCCATTGCTCCAGCAGTGAGGAGCCACGGACATATCCCAGTGGCTGGTAGAACCACTGGGGAAATTCCGCTGGGCCCAGGCCTCACGTGAGAGACAAATAGAAACATTAATGATGAGAGCAAATCATTGATCGGCTGCTTCCTGCATGCCTCCTATTGGGGACAAGACCGAAACACCAGGCATGTGCCCCGACCAGGAATCAAACCATGACCTCCTAATTCAAACCACTGAGCAACACCGTCCGGGCTAAGCCATATTTTCTTGATCCATTTATCCACTGATGGTAGCCTAGGTTGTTTCTATGTCTTGGCTATTGTGAATAATGCTGCAGTACTAGTAAGCAAGGGGGTAAAGATATCCCTTTGATATCCTATTTATTGAATGCATAGTGGTGCATATAAAGTTTTGAGGGGAAAAATGTTTCAACCATTTCATTTGAATTATATAGTTTTTAATCAGGTGAAGATAACCTAATAAAGAGAGTTAAATAATACCAAATTAAAACATCAGGATGTTTTGCAAATTTTGCCTGAAACTCGGAATTAAGTTATATCTGTACAATGTCCAAGAAAGTCTTTATATAAACATTTTCCATTGAAATGACATTTCTAAACCACCACCAGAACATCACAGGCATCATTTGATCCTGGTTTAGATTCAATAAATGGAATTCTTCCTTTTTTTTTTTTTTAACTTTTCCAGATTTTATTTCAGATGTTGTTCTGAAACACATCACAGCCTCGTCTGGTTAACAGCAAACCTTAACCTACCTTCAAAGCCTTGAATTTCACCTTTAAAATAAATCACAGAAACAATTTCAGTGACGGTGTTGAAGCTTCATTGATCATGTTTGAAATTTTGCTGACTTGGGCAGTTTTCCGCAGAACGGTGTCGTCAGTTTTGCATCGAGCAGATCTGTGAGTCTGCGTGGCAATGTCCTGCCCATATCAATATTACGTTTTTTCCAGTTCTATGATTTCCTATCTGAAAAGTCTCAATTGCTTTTAGCCATACGTTCTAGTGTTTTAAAAGTCTTGCATTACTTTCTAAATGCTTTTCAACTGCTTTACAAATATTCTTTGACATAAAACAATTTTTTTCTGGAAATTTTTTTTATTATCCAAAAACTTTTTAGTGTGGTACTGAATAACAACGTCCTTATCCTTTCTCCTTAACTATTACAAATTTTCTTTATTGGAGCTAAAATAAAGCATGGTTGCTGTTCAGGTGAAATATTTAAGCATCAGCCTTTCCAATTTTAACGAACACCCAATGTTTATATCCTGTTATCATAAACTACCCATATTTTTGTGGGGTTTTTTTATGCCCCAAATATAAATTAATTGTTATATTTTACAGAGAGTCTTGCACAGTAGAAAAACCGCTCCAGGCTGCTCTGGCTTCTGCAGGTTTTGGAGATTTCAGGGCTGCAACTCACTGTAAACATCATCTCTTCTCTCTCCTCCCACAGGTACAGCAGAATGTTGTTCCTGATACTGTAATAGGAATATTACAAAGCATGAGCAAGACTTTCTGGATGCTTTCTTTCAATGCTTTATCCTGTGCTTTCTAGTTTATAATCATGAGACCATTGCACATTTGCTACTTACACAAAAAATTACAATGCACCAAGAATAAAAACCAAAGTAAATCTTAGCTATTTGAAACTAGAACCAGGCTGGAAATTTGAGGGCAATGATAAGCTGGTACGTCTCTTGTGAGCCAGAGCGATTCATACACATACACCCTGCTCACAGTGATAAAAGTCAAATTGGCCAAGTTTTGCAAATGTTTCTCAGATGTCACCAGTGTATCAAAATTCATTGCAACATTCAACAACAATTAGCTGGAAATGTTGCATTTACATTAATTCTACTGCCCGTTGGGAGGAATATAAGGGTATTTTCTAGATGGTGCCAAATATCCCCGGATTTTAGCAATGGAACAATTATATCGGTGCATGCTATCCATACAGTAGCCTTGAGTTAACAATAGAAGGTCATGGTTGCTCTTGACAGGCAAGAAAAGGCAATGCTAGTGTTGTTGCTGCTGCTGTTTTAATCCTCATTGGAGGATATTTTTCATTGATTTGAGAGAGAGAGAGAAAGAGAGAGAGGAAGCAAGGGCAGGCAATGTTTTGAGAAGTGTTGGGGTCCCATGGAGAAAAGCAAGGGGGAGTAGCTAGAGGGGCATGTGGTGTGAAGAAGGGGGGATTCTTTCCCAGATGGAAGAAATTCCGGAATCCTGTGTCTTAGTTAGGGTTCTCCCGAAACCCGATGAGCATTGGGGAAAGAAAGGTGTGACTGAGCAGGTTCCTGCTCTGGTCAGTGGAAGGGTGCTCCTTCTAGGGGGTCTCTGAGAGATTGTAGAACACACCCCAGAACTGCCTCACTCAGGAGTGATGAAGCCAAGACTTCACCCAATATACCTGGGTCCTCGCTGTCCAAAGGTCACTTCTGGGCCTGTCAACTCCCAGAACTCCCTTGTTACCCCATGTGCGAGCTTAGCCTGTTCCTGTGGACATAGAGAGCCAGGCAGTGGTGGTGAGACAGAGTCAGCGCACCTGGGAGCCATGCGCCAAGCTGCCGGTGACATCCTGCAGGCGGGCAGGGAGCAGAGTGGGGTATTCACTGATGGAAATGACGCAGCAGATGTGTGTGTGTGTGTGGGGGGGGGTTGCAGGGGTCCTGTTGCAGGGGAAAGTGGGAGAACTGATGAATGTCTGAACTAATGATGGGATGAAGTCCAGGGGGCAATGGAGGGGCTGGCCTTGGCCAGGACCACGGACAGCTCCTCATTTCCGCTCTAGTTGCTCCAGAGACCCAGGTGGAAGAGCAAATCTCACCTGGGTCTCTGAGTTCCTTCTCCCCAGGCCTCTCAGAAGACCCCAAGCCGCAGCAGCTGCTGCTTATACTGTCCCCGAGTCTGTACCTTGTTATGGGGCTGGGGAACCTACTCATCGTCCTGGCCATCGTCACTGTCGCCAGCTCCACACACCCAAATACTTCTTCCTGGCCTACCTGGCCCTGTGGGCATGTTCCCCTTCCACTATCACCCCAATGTGCTGGCCAACCACGTGTCAGGACACAAAAAAGAACATTCCGGTCAGACTTCCTCTGACAGCCTGACCGAAATGTTCTTCACCTGGTTTGCTGGCATTGATCGCCTCCTGCTGGCCGCCATGGCCTACAGCTACCACGTGGCCATCTGCCACCCGCTGCACTCCCGCCACGTCTGGAACACCACAGCTCTGTGGCTCCTGGCGGTGGCATCCCGGACCACAGCCTTTGGAGATGTCCTGACCCACATGGTATTACTAAACCACCTGTCATTCTGCACCCACAACCAGGTCCCCTCTTCCCTCTCCTCCCCCACCCCTCTGCCCCACCCCACTTCTTCTGTGACCTAGTCCTTTTCTGAAGCTTGCCTGCTCCGACACCTTCCCCCATAATGTAATGGTGTACACCGCGGGCGCCCTGCCCATCATCATCATCATTATCATCACCCCCTCGGTGGGCATATCGGTCTCCACATTCAGCTTTGCCGCGGCCAGAGGGTCCCGCCCATAACAGGCAAGCAGAGGGCTTTCTCCACTGGTGGCTCTCAGCTCTCTGTGGTGTCGCTGCTCTACGGGGTGCTCATTGGGGTTTATTTCAGCCCCGTGTTCTCCCACACGGCCCAGAAAGACATGGCTGCTGCTATGATGTACCCTGTGGTCATGCCCAGGCTGAACCCCTCACCTGCAGCCAACACAACAGCGACATGAAGGGCACCTGCAGGCCTCATCAGCAGGAAGCCAGTTTTTTTTTTAATATATTTTATTGATTTTTCACAGAGAGGAAGAGAGAGGGATAGAGAGTTAGAAACATCGATGAGAGAGAATCATCGATCAGCTGCCTCTTGCACACCCCCTACTGGGGATGTGCCCGCAACCAAGGTACATGTCCTTGACCGGAATCAAACCCAGGACCTTTCAGTCCGCAGGCCGACGCTCTATCCACTGAGCCAAACTGGTCCCGGCAGGAAGCCAGTTTTTATTTGGTGACCATAGCGTTGGGATGCCCACCTGAGTGTCCGCACAGAATGCCCGTCTGTCCTGAATTCCCCTGTCCGGTCCCAATCTTAGATATTTCCTTCCTATCGTCTCGATTCATTTCTTTACTGCTTCATCCTTCCAGCAGCTCCTTAGTGAGCATCTGTTACAGTGTAGGCACACTTTTACGGATTGAGGGTAGAGCAGGAAACAAACAAAATCCTTGCCTCAGTGGGAACCAGCAGTCTCAGAAAGAGCCAACGAGCCAGCACCTGGATTTCAGACTTCTGGTCCCCAGCACTGTGAGAGAATAATGTTCGTTATTTAAATCAAGCAGTTTGTGGCCGTTTATTACGGAAGCCCTAGAAAACTATTTCAGCAAGTAAGCTATTAATCCTAGCACGAAAATTGGAGTCACCACAAAAATGAAAAATCAGTTGGTGGTGTGGTGGTAAGGACACATACACTGGGTGGCCAGATTATTATGATTATTATAATCTGGCCACTCAGTGTATATCTTATATAATAAAAGGCTAATATGCAAATTGTCCCCAGGAGTTTGACCAGCAGGCAGTTTGGCCAACCGCCCCAAGACCAGACCCCACCCATGCACAAATTCATGCACCAGACCTCTAGTGTATGTGTGTGTGTGTGTGTGTGTGTGTGTGTGTGTGGCTAGGGGGAGGGGACATGGGCAGCTGGCCAGCCTGCCTGCTGGTCGAACTCCTGGTCAAGGGAACAACACACACACACACACACACACACTAGAAGCCTGGTGCATGAAGATTTGTGCAAGAATGGGTCTTTCTTTCCCTTGCTGCCAGCACCGCCTTCACTCTGGCCCAGAGCCACCTTTCCACCTTCCCATGTTGCCCAGAGGCCTGGAGTGGCTGGCTGGGATGGTGCAGAACACCTGAGTCCCACCCCACCCCCAGCCACCACTCGGTGCCCGAGTATGAAAATTAACTCACCATCTTTGTTGGGTTAATTTGCATACTCATTCCTGATTGGTTAGTGGGCATTTCAAAAGTATGGTCAATTAGCATGTTACTCTTTTATTAGGTAGATACACTGAGGGGCCAGATTATTATGCATTCAGAGATCAGAGTAATCACTCAGTGTATATTGCAGGCTGGAAGGCTGGTGACCATTGTTCTGCCAAAGAACAACACTTGGTAATACCATCACTTTGATAACCTGAGAGGTAGATCATGTGTGGAGCCTGAGTTTCTAAAACTGATTGGAAAGAGCTAGCATGTCACTGTGGTTGGCTGCTCCTTGCTATTTGTCGCAAAGAATTGCAAGAATGTGATGATCTTAGACAAGAATTGGCCACATTTCAGACTCAGAAACATCACAAGACGGAAAGAGCCCACAGCTTCCTGTCCCTCAAAAGAGCATACATAGAAAGATTGCCTCTTGCCCAAGGCTACTGTTTCAGATGCCCATTCACTGAGAGTGGCACAGAGCTAGGTCATTTAAGGAAGCAAATGCTGCAAATGAAATGGACACAAGAACTCAGGCTAGGAAAGAGCATCGGGTGTGGTTCCTAGCAAGGAAACCAACTAGAAGCATTTACATCAGAAGCTAAGCTTTTCCAAGGAAGTGCATTGCTAAACAAATAATGCGGTCCATTTGCAGAGTCGTATGACTTTTGAGCCTTTGCACTTTAGGTACAAGAGCTAAACCTGAACCTTACCCCAAAGTGGGGCTTGAATCCTGGGGTCTGGTTTCCAGAGCGCTTCCTCCCGACCACGATGTGTTGCTCGGGCGGCAGTGTATCTCTTCACCACCCAAATCTACACCAGCTCGGAAAGGCAGCAGCTGAGGTCTAACTTAAACAGGCTGCATCCAGAATCCCAAGAGTGACACCTCGGTGACAGGTGGCATCACAGAGACAGCAAGTGGGTACCGAGAACTATAAGGTGTCTGGAAGTTTCCCTACTTTCAAACTGTCCATTTAATCTGTCATGGTTTCACTGATGCTGGCAGGAAAATGCAACACTCCAGGGTCAGAGACAAAAGACATACTCACTCCCAGCAGGGCAGGCAGCCTGAATCTTGGATTTGCCTGCTCCACCCAAGTTCCACAGGGACAATGCAGGTGAACCCAGATTGGCATTGGATGGACACTGGGTTTGCATCACAGCTGGGGAACTCCAAGCTTAGAATCCCCAATCTTTTCTTTCATTACATGTATTTTTACTAGAGGCCCAGTGCATGAAATTTGTGCATGGGTAGGGTCCCTAGGCTTAGCTGGCAATCAGGGCCAATGGGATTCCTCACCTCCCCACCTCCTCCTTCCCTTGCTCCCTCAGTGCCCCACTGCTGCTGCTGGTCGCTTACCATGTTCCATGCCACCCCCTAGTGGTCAGTGCACGTCATAGCAAGGAATCGAACTCCCATTCTCCCAGTCAATCTCCCCAGGGGATACTTTGCCTATTAGCCTTTTATATATATAGATTGATTTCAGAGAGGAAGGGAGAAGGAGAGATAGAAACATCAATGATGAGCCGAGACCGGTTTGGCTCAATGGATAGAGCGTCGGCTTGGAGACTAAGGGGTCCCGGGTTCGATTCCGGTCAAGGGCATGTACCTTGGTTGCGGGCCTATCCCCGGTGGGGGGTGTGCGGGAGGCAGCTGATCGATGACTCTCTCTCATCGATGTTTCTAACTCTCTGTCTATCTCCCTTCCTCTCTGTACAAAATCAATAAAATATATTAAAAAAAAAAAAAAAGAAACATCAATGATGAGAGAGAATCATTTATCAGTAGCCTCCTCACGCCCCCTATTGGGAATCAAAGCCACAACCTGGACATGTGCCCTGTCCGGGAATTGAACCATGACCTCCTGGTTCATGGGTTGATGCTCAACCACTGAGCCATACCAGTCAGGCAGAAACCCCAGTCTTTTCAAGTAGACTGCACACAAAGCCACTCTCCCTTTATCTCAGAGGCATTCATCTTTATTATATGGACAGCAAACAAACCTGCCCTCTGCTCCACAGGAAGAAACTCTCTGCCTTCTAAGGCTGTTTGTTATCCAAACATCCTTGAAAACACAGCAGAACCAAAAGCTGCCCATGCCCTTGCTTATAAGTTATATGAAAACCAGTGGCCTGGTGCACAAAATTCGTGAATAGGGCGGGGGGGGGAGGGGGGGAGAAGGGGAGGGGATGTTCCCTCACGACCCCTCAGGGATAACCAGAAGTCAGACATCCCTCTCACAATCCAGACATCCCTCTCACAATCCAGACATCCCTCTCACAATCCAAAAAGGTTGGCTCCTAACTGTTCACCAGCCTGCCTGATTGCCCCTAACTTCTGCCTGCCAGCCTGATTGTCCCTAACTGCTCCCCTTCTGGCTTGACTGCCCCAACCACTTCTGCCTCGACTCCACATCCGGAATCCAGGATTCCCTCCTCCAGCTGACCAAGGCACCCGGGATCCGGGCTTCCCTCCCTCTGGTCAGCCATAGGTGCCCAGGTGGGCTGCAGCCATGGGATGGTGGGCAGGTGGCTTTGCCTGTGCTGCAGTCACAAGTGCTGGCGCCTGGGACCGAGGGGTGGTCGACTTCTCTGTCTCCCAGGCCGTAGCCAGCTTCAGGTGTGGGGTGGGTGGCTTCTCCATCTACCAGGCTGTAGCCAGCCTCAGGCACTGGCACCCAACTTCTCCGATCCCCACAGGCCCTGAAGGATGGGGGGAGGGGGCTGCTGCCATGGTTTCAAGCTAATTTGCAAACTCACTCTGATTGGCTGGTAGCATGTGATGGTAATTTGCATATTTCTCTTTTATTAGTGTAGATACCAGAAACTCAGGAAGAAGTGTCTCCCAATAGTGGTAGCACTGGCATTCAATGGGCTGTGACAGGCATCTGTGAGGGTAATTTGGGCTGGAAGTCAAGCACACGAGGCTTTTCAATGCAGTGGTTCAGTGTGTAGATTGTGGAGTCAGACAGCCCAGGTTTGTTCAAGTCCTGGTTCTGCCACTTTTAACTCTGTGACCTTGACTTCTCCACTTCAGTTTCTCCTGTAAAATGAGAACAATAGGCCCTAGCAGCTAGGCCCTAGCTGATTTTGCTCAGTGGATAGAGCATCACCCTGTGGACTGAAGGTCCCAGGTTCGATTCTGGTCAAGGGCATGCAGGAGGCAGCTGATCAATGATTCTCTTTCATCATTGATGTTTCTATCTCTCTCTCCCTCTCCCTTCCTCTCTGAAATATATATATATATTTTTTAAGAAAGAAAAAGAACAGTAGCCCCAGTAACCATAGGGATATTGTGAAAATCATATATGGGCTACATGCTAGGCACTTCGAACAGCACAGGCAGATGGAGGGCCATGTCAGTGTTAACTATAATTATTATTAATTATCATGACGATGCTGCAAAGCTTGTGGTCATGCCTGCTCTCCCACATTCGTGGGCAAGCTGGGTAACCCACGCAGGGCCCTTGGAATCTGCCTCAGAGAACCCTGGAAGGGCACCAGGGCTCTCTGCCCCCTGCTCCCCACACGGACTCAAGAACGGGCTGCAGCGCCGGAGCTGGGTTTCAGGTTCCAAGGAATCAAACAGACTCAGGTTCAAATCCTGTCTTTGTCACGTGCCAGCTGCGGGACCTTGGCGAGCAGCTTCCCTCCTGGGGACTTCCAAGTGCTTACGGCACAAGGTCTGGGTAAAGGGGGAGTGAGCCCTCCCCCACACACACTCCTCACCCATACTCGCCCCAAGTGACCTGTCCAGCACACACTCTGGGCCGTCCTTAGCCAGTGCCATTTTGATTATCATCGTCATATTATTCTTCAATGAGCAAGAGCAAGACTCCGTAGGTGCCAGCTGAGAACATCTTGGCTCTTTTCCTCCAGCTCAGTGCATTCACTCTGGCCCCACCGTCTCTCGGCATGCCCCAAACTCCAGGAGAGACATTGGGGGGGGGCACCCCCATACTGTCCTCTGTTGTCTCATCCAAGGTACACCCAGCCCTCCCACCTGTGGTCTTTGAATCTGCAATCCCCATGTCCACCGCCCCATCTCACCTTTCAGTCCTCCTCCGGACCTCACCGCATGCTACCTCCTCAGGGAAGACCTCCCTGACTTTCCCCAAGGTTCATCAGGTCTCCCTATTAGACATTCCATTAACTTTTTTTAAAAAATATATTTTTTATTGATTTTTTTACAGCGAGGAAGGGAAAGAGAGATAGAGAGCTAGAAACATCGATGAGAGAGAAACATCGACCAGCTGCCTCTTGCACACCTGCAACCAATGTACATGCCCTTGACCGGAATCGAACCTGGGACCTTTCAGTCCGCAGACTGATGCTCTACTACTGAGCCAAACCGGTTTCGGCAACTTTTTGTTGTTTTTATTAATACTCATCCCAGGGTACTTTTCCCATTGATTTTTTAGAGAGTGGGAGGGAGGGGAGTAGGGGGGAGAGAGAGGAGAGAGAGAAAGAGAGAGAGAGAGAGAGAGAGAGAGAGAGAGAGAGAGAGAGAGAGAGAGAGATTTATTGGTTGCCTTCTGCACACACCCCAACCGGATGGATCTGGGATCAAACCTGCAACCCAGGTACATGCCCTTGATGGGGACTCAAATTCATGGCCCTTCAGTGCGTGGGCCAAGGCTCTAACCGCTGAGCACACCGGCCAGGCTCCAGTACCATTTTTATTGGACACTCTCCCACTCTCCCCACCCCACCCCACTCCTACCCAGAGATTCCTTCTTCCAGCAGCTGCATGTTTCAGAGTGCTGGTCTTTCGCCAGCTGCTGAAGCAGGCGTGGCCCAAGACAAGGCAACCTCCCCTTCCCAGGCCACCCAACCAGGGAGCAGCATTTAAGGAACGGGGATGGGGATTGGTGGATAAATAGCCCAGCTTCCCCGCCCTTCAGCCAAGATGACTCCGAAGAAGGTGCTCTCTGCTGCCTCCCAGAGGTGCCCGAGGTATTGCGCCCCAGTTGTCCAGACTGGTAGCAGCTGGTTTCATGATTGCAGTTACTGGCGCCTTCCCTTCTCTGTCTCACCTCCAACCCTTCCACCCTCCTACCCCCCAACTCCCATCCGTGTCTCCTTGGGCTGCCTCCCAAATAAATTACTTGCCCCAGAATTCTTGTCTCGGGGTCGGCTTCTGGGGGAGCCCAAGCTCAGACAGCAGTTCACCCCAACCCCTATGAAGGTCATAATGGTTTGCAGGCATTGGGCATCTCTGCCCCTGGCCGAGTTATGTCCACCCTGTGTCCTCAAAGCCCGCCCAGTGCCTGGCATGTAGCAGATGCTCCACAAATGATCCCAAGCCTCCCAGCCCTGGGGGCCAGGTGGTATTGGGGACTCTGCCCCCACTGGGATCCTCAGAAGCCCCCAGCTGGAGGGTTACATGCAGGAGGGGAGATGACTCCTACCGAGCTATAAATGGCAGCCTCCACTGCCCGGTGCCCCAGGCCACACAGCCTGGACAGCTGGGCCAGTGCCCCCGGGGGCCAGGGGCCCCAGATGACCCTTTAGGTCTGGCCAGGGCTTCTGGGATGTCCATGAGGCAGGTACATGGAGAGGACATCACTCCAGTCCCAAGGCTGCAGGGCAGGATGGCACCGCTGGGCCCTACAGCATGCCCGGGTCCCTCTCCCCTCCCAGGCATTGGATTCTACCTCTGGGAGCTCCCTGAGCAAAAGGCCGGGCGGACCAGGGTCTGCCCTACAAGGCCATGGAGCGAGCAGGTGCCTCCTGGGGGAGAGATCCCTTTTCAAGCTGGTGGTGTCAGACCTGGAATTAGCCACCCCACCTGCGAGGCAGGCTCAGGGTCTCCCAGGGCCGGCAGGCAGGGGAGGCAGCTGACTTCCAATGACTCAGCTTGAGACAGTCAGGGAATTGGGGGAGGGCGGGTTAGGACCCCTCTCCAGCTCTGTCCTAGGGTCAGCTAGGTAAGGGTCCAGCTCTGCCACTCGCAAGCTGGGTGACCCTGGACCTCAGCTTCCTCCTCTGTCAAATGAGAATAAAAACAGCCCCCTGCTCAGCGCTCAGGGAGGCTGACGTGAGATGCTGCCAGTTGAGAGCTCAGAACCCTGTTCAGCACACGGTGGGCACTCAGTGAGCCGTATTCCGTGGTCTACTCTGTACTCAGCACTGCCAGGAAAAGGGGGGAACAGAGTGGGGGGAGATGGGGATAAACCAATATCTTCAGAGCATAAAAGAGGTTCCAGAATGTTCTGTTTGCTGCTATTATGGCCCCAATACCTTTGAGTTGGGGAGTTCTAACCATGACAAAGAAAATGACTAATAGCTTAAGGGGCAGTGAAGGAATCAGGATGGGGCAAAGGGAAGCCAAGAACTCTGAATTTTGGCCTGTCTCTCTCCCCCCCACACGCCGCCCCAGACTCCCCAGGGGTGCTGACTACTGCTCAGTCTCTCTCATTATCCCACTCCTGCTGTGGCCTTGGGCAGGAAACACAGAAGCCTCTATACCACCTGGAAGTGTTGGTTCAGGGCTCTGTTCAGGAGGGCTTCCTGGAGGAAGAGCCATTTGATCTGGGTTTTGAAGGATGAATACAAGTTTCCTGGTTAAAGAACTGTGTGTGAGAGAGAGTGTGTGAGTGCAGAGAAGGGATTGCTCATTTTAATTCATAAGGATCACCTGGGTCCTATGCTCTCAGGGGCCCCCAGACAAGACCAAGGTACAAGCCTGCCCCAAAGCAGCTCCGTCTGAAAGTGATGACCAAGTAAGAGTAATAGCTCCCACATTCTGAGTACGTGATGCTAGGCCTCGACCTGTGAAAGGCACTGTGTTTGTCAAGTGAATGAATGAGCAAACAAGTCTTTCTAAAGGCAGCGAATCCACCCAGCCGGTGGTTGAGCATTGACCTGTGAACTAGGAAGTCATGGTTCCATTCCCGGTCAGGGCACATGCCCAGGTTACAGGCTCCATCCCCAGTGGGGGCATGCAGGAGGCAGCCAATCAATGATTTCCTCTCAGCATTGAGGTTTCTCTTCCTCTCTCTCTCTCTCTCTCTCTCTCTCTCTCTTCCTCTCTGAAATCAATCAAGATATATTTACATAAAATGAACTAAAGGCAGCGAATCCTGCCCAGTGATGGGGAGACGGGGAGGCACAGTGGGCAGCGGGGACCTCAGGTGCAGAGACGGGAAGGAGGAAATGGCAGCCCTGCGGACAGCTCTGGGCGCTGAGCTGGGAGAGCTGGGGGTAGGTAGGGGTGGGTGGAGTCTTGAGGAGAGGCAGAGGGGCTAAGCCTCCTATTCCTGGGGGGACTGCAGAGCCACAGCGGGATTCTGAGCTGAGCACGGAGGGCATCAGGGTCTTGCCTGGGCCTCCAAGTTTCTGAGAGAGAGGCAGGCAGCCCAGGTCAGTCTGACCCACGTGAGCAGGGTCCATGGGAACAGGGAGATGACAGAGGGAGAGGGGGATACAGAGAGATGGGGACAAAGAGAGGAGCCTGAAGAAATAGAGGGAGAGAGGCAAGGAGTTACAGAGAGAATCAGAGACAGGGAGACAGAGGTAGGGGGATGGAGACATATACAGAGACCTGGAGAAAGACACAGTGACAACATGAGAGAGACAGAGAGACTGAGAGATGGAGAGAAACAGAGACAGTCACCGAAGCAGAGACGGAGGGAGAAGATGATGAGACAAAGACCCTCCAGGAAGAGGGAGGAGGACCCCCGGATGGTAGCAGGAGATGGATGGGGGCCTGACCCCAATTCCTGGAGGCAGTACCAGGGGGGCAGGAGCAGGGAGGACAGGAGCAGGGAGGACAGGAGCAGGGAGGACAGGAGCAGGGAGGACAGGAGCCGCCCCGGCCCACTCTGACCCACCCACAGTCCTCTTCAGCCTCCCAGCCACAGGTGTGGAAATTGAGGCCGACCAGCAGGCCACAGGGGACCCTCCGGGACCAGCGCTGTGGCCCCAGCTTCAGGTGGGACCAGTGTCACCAGGTTAAAAATGGAAATGGGTTAGGCTTTTTTTTTTTTTCCTTTGAGAAAATCCTAGGCCCAAATAAGGTACGGGCTGCGGGTGCCTGGTGAGCTGGCCAAGTCCTCCTGAGTGAGCGAGTGGCGGCTGGCCCGGCCAGCCTGGGCTTGGGCCTCCTCCAAGACTCGCCCCGGCAGGCGGCACACCCTGGGCAGGCTATAAGGGCTTCCCCTCCGCCCCGCCGCTCACTGAGCCCAGCCACAGATCCTGCCACAGCCCCACCACCTGCGCCCCCTCTCCTGCCCAGCCATGGAGGCCATCAAGAAGAAGATGCAGATGCTGAAGCTGGACAAGGAGAACGCCATCGACCGAGCCGAGCAGGCCGAGTCCGACAAGAAAGCCGCGGAGGAGAGGTGCAAGCAGGTGAGCGTCTGGCCGCTGGGCCGCGCTGGGCGGCCCCGTGCCCTCTCTGAGCTGGCGACGCTCTGGGCTGAGGGTGGGGCTCTCGGAAACCTTGGTGCTTGGAGGTGAGGAAGGGGGTTGGGGTGATGCCCCAGCCAAGGAAGAGTGAGGGGATCACTGTCTCCCCTGGAGGGGGATCCCCAGGCTGGGAAAGAGAGGTGGCAGGACCCACCCAACAGGACCGGCCGGAGCCAAGCAAGTAAGGAGGGGTGTCTGTTTGTACAGGGTGTGTGTGTGTGTGCAAACGTATGAGTGAATGGAGGTGTGTTGGGGTGAGTGTGTCAGGTGGATGTATGTGTACTGGATAGGGTAGAGAGAGAGAGAGAGAGAGAGAGAGGGAAAGAGAGAGAGAGCCTGAAGAAATAGGGAGACACAAAGAGATACAGGGGGACACTGTGTGTAAGTGTGTGTGTTTGAGCATTTCTGTGTGTCTACGTGTGTGTGCGTGCGTGTTTCCACTGGAGAGAGTGTGGAGGGGTGGTGGTGGCTGTGAAAATGAGGGTGTGCAGGGAGGTATGAGTGTGAGCGAGCGTGTGGCTGTTGAAAAGTGGGTGTGAAAGAGTGTGGATGTGTGTGAATGGTGGTGTCAGTGTGCGGCTGTGTGTATGGAGGAGAGGCTGGCTGCGCATGCGCTTGTACAAAAGGCGGCCCGACTAATGGAATGTGCGAGTGTCAGAGCAAGTGTGTTGAGGTGACTCTATTGGGGCTGGCCTGTGTGTGTTTGACGGGGCTACTTTGTGTGTGTGTGTGTGTGTGTGTGTGAGAGAGAGAGAGAGAGAGAGAGAGAGAGAGAGAGAGAGAGAGAACATGACTGTTGAGGTCAGGCAATGCAAAGCTGTGGGGGAGGGGTGACCTGTGCCCTGTGACTGTGACCTGTGGGTTGGTGACTGCCCTGGGAGGGTGGCCACGGGGTGTGTGTGTGTGGGGGGGGGGTTAGCTGTGACTGGCTGCAGGGCGGCTGGTGAGGCCGAGGGGGCCTTCTGATGGCCGGGCAGGAACCCAAGTCCCCAGAGGTCACTTTCCCAGTCTGAGGTGGGGAAGGTCTGGAGACCGGGTACGTGGGGATCTGAGACTCTCCATGAGGCTCCGCTTATCGGGGTGCCCCTGCTGTCCCTGCTGTGAACCTGGCTTCGGGGCAAGAGTCCCAGGGGGCTCGGGCAATGAGGGGACATCAGGAAGCCAACAGAGGAGCAATGGCAGAGGCTGGGCTGGGCAGTCCAGAGCAGAAGTCAGTCGTCCGGTCTACGTGGCCTGAGCAGTTGTCCTGCCCCCCCTGCCCCCCAGGGCTCAGGCACCTCCCCTGAGTCGATGGCCAAGTCCTAGGAGCATCAGGGTCTCAAATGAGCCCCAAGAACTGCCCGGGACAGTGACACCAAGTGCCCAGCCCTGCCCAGCGCGGGTGCCAGGCCAGCTTGACAGGTAAAAGCACAGGCTCTGAGCCCAGACCGGTCCCATGGGAGCTTGGTCACTGAGCACCTGGAGCAATGCCTTTACCTCGCTCGGTGCCTTCGTGGCCTCAAGTGTGAGGTGGGGAAGTGACAGTGGCCCCTCCCTCACAGCCGGGAGAGGATTAGAGGTGACTACGTGGGTAGAGTCCCTGGCACTGCACCTGGCACAAAGTAAGCGCTCAATAAATGCAAGGTTGTTTCCTGCCCCTCCCGACTTCCTGGGGCCATGACACATCTGTGCAGGCAGCTCCACCTCAGCCCTCCCCGTCACCAACGCCCCTCCTCCCGCCCTGGGCCCCTCCCGGACAAACACAGCCGCCCATCCTGTGCTGGCCCTGAGCTGCCTGCTTCCATAGATCATGCCACCCACACCACGAGGAGCTTAGCAGAGAAAAGCAACTCCATGGCTCTAATTTTCACTAAGGTGTGAGTGGCTGCTATAGTAAGCTCTACCGAGGCAGACACAAGTTCAAAGTCTCCAGGCAGCTGTGTGGCAAAGGCGGCAGGGACAGGTTCTCCGGCCTCCAGCTAGATTTCCATTCTGTTTTCCCCACCTCCACAAAGCCTCCCACTCGGGTGGACTGTGCTCAAACCCAGACCGGATCATCTAGCTTTGTGACGCGGGACACGTTGCTGACCTGACCCCCTCTGAGCCCTCAGTGTTTTTATCCAAGAAATGGGGGCAAACGATGCTTCCGATGGCCCGGCATGAAACCCAGGACCTCAGAGGTCCAAAGGGAAAGCGGGAGCCCCCTGGGGCCAATGGACAGCCCTGCCTGGGAGCAGAAGCAGGGCGCCCACAAGGGACTCAACTTACCCAGAGTGCCGCCTGCTTCAGAGGAAGCCCCAAGGACCAGATTCCAGGCCTCTAACCCCGCCCCCACCCCCCGACTGCTGAGTGTGGGAATGGGACCAAGAGGTCCTGCCCGCCTGCTTCCTGCCCACTTCTCTCCCAGGGCAGTGACATCCGCCACAGCTGGCCTTTGACCCCACATCCTGCCTCAGCCCTGCCCGAAGCCCCCGGTTACGGGGACTAAGGTGTGTTGTCCGTGACCCTCCCAGCTGGTTTATGGACGGGGAACCTGAGGAGGAAGTGACTTATCGGAGACCTCCCAGAGCCAGGGCAAGGCTCTGCCCGCCAGCAAGGTGCCACCACCTGCACCTGCTTTCTGTGTGGAATTCAGAGGGAAAGGGACTGATGAGTGTCAGTCTTGTTTTTCACACCAACTCCAGCCATTTAAGGGTTGGGGTTGTGTCATGGATTCATTCTGAGAACTTCCTTCAGGGGTTGGTGGTGAGTGCCTGGCCCATGCTGGGTGATGCTGGGGCCCAGAGGGACCTTAGCCCCAGGCCTGACTCCCAAGGAGCCCCAGGCTGGGGAAGATGGAGCCAAACACAGAGGGAGGTTCCCTAACTCCAGGGTAGGACTAGACCAGGGAGGGACAGGGACTGGAGGGGCCCAGGGGGTGACAAGGGCTCTGTCCAGAACAGCAGGCAAACCCCCCAGCAGAGTGGGCATAGGTGCTGGCTGTGGGAGGTCAGTGGGAGAAGGCTGTGCTGGACAGTGGGCAAAGCACAACCTAGTGGTCAAGCAAACCCACTTGGAGTCAGTCAGACAAAGATTCAAATCCCCCATCTGTATGGCCTGGGGCAAATCCCTTCCTAAAGGGGGAGGGGGGGGAGTCTCAGTTTACCCTTCTATGACATGGACACGTTCTAATTGCTTCATAGCCCTCTGCCCACTTTATCCCAGTCCCCACCGGTGGTACACATTTTGCCAGAAAAAGTCATCAAACCCCAATCATCTTTGTAGCTGGATGGGCACTCAGGGACCACCATGTCAGGGCTTCCATTTTGCTGAAGAAACTGAGGTTAGAAAAGGGGACAGGGGGATACAGCTGGGGCTTGGAGTCAGGCTTCTTGCCTGGAGGTCAAGTTCAAGGCCCATAGACCCTGATTTAGGCCTGAGCTGCTGCCACCCTCTTCTTCCTCCAGTCCTCTAACCCCTTCATCATTTCCAGCTCAGCATGGGACACTCAGGGGTACCAGGGTGAGAGGCTAGGTGATGCCACCTTGGGACAGGGGCCCCTTTAAGAATCTGCACGCGTTCACGCGCACACACACACACACACACACACACACACATTCCCATACTTTGCACATCTCACCAGTGAACATGTAACCCATGTCAGATCCCCAGCTTGATCTAACAGTTGCAGGAACATATCCTCTTCCGGAAGGACGAGCAGGAAGTCAGAGAGGGATGCCGGGAGGAAGTCCTGGCGTGAGGACTGGTGTAGAGGGGACTCAGTTCCTGTGCTGTGTGACCCGGGGAAAGAGACTCTGTGGCGTTGGGCTTCCTGCTGGGGAGAGGAAGCCGGAGGATGCAGGGGGTCCGAGAGGGCTGCTGGGAGCATGGACAGGATCCCGAGTCAAACTACCCAAATCACAAGCCTGACCCAAGCAAGACTTGAACTAACCACCTCAGCCCAGGATTAGGGGCAGTGGGGGAGGTGCAAGCTGGGGTGTTCCTGAGCTGACCCTCTCTGATGGGCTGGGGTGCAATAGGAACGGAGAGGTGAGGGGTGTGTGGTTTGTCTGCCACAGACCTGAGCTTCTCAAACCGGGTGTAGGGAGGGGGCCAAGACTCTCAGGATAAACACAGATGCCTCAAAATTTGGGAAATGTAGGGAACGTTTTCGTTAAAATGAAAGCCACATGTGCAAGAATTTAAAATATTTCATCTGAGCCTCAGAAGAAAGTGGTTTCTGAAGGGTAGCTCTCTTCTAGCCAAGCCCCCAAAGTCCAGGAATGGGGGGAGGGGGCACGTCTGAGCCCTTAAACCTTTCATGTATTTTTGTGAGATAGTGTGAAAACTGCTCTCTTGGGCAATGGGAAGCCATGACAGGTTCTAGGCAGGGCGAGGACAAACATACACTTAGAAAGGTTCTCTGGCTTGAGGTGGTGGTGCAGAACTAGAGGGGGGTCAGCTGGAAGTAGGGATGGTCCATGAGACTCCCCCCCACCCCCATCTTTTTAAATATATATTTTTATTGCTTTCAGAGAGGAAGGGAGAGGGAAGAGAAATAGAAACATCTATTTCTAGGTGAGAGGGAACCATTGATTGGCTGTTTCCTGCACACCCTGTACACCCTGGGCATCGAGGGCAAAACCTGGGCATGTGCCCTTGACGGGAATCAAACCTGGAACCCTTCAGTCTGCTGGATGATGATCTATCCACTGAGCCAAACGGGCTAGGGCAAGACTTCTTTCATTTTAACCCAGATCTCCAGGAGGTGGCACCCCTGAAATTGGGATCCAAACCTGAATGCATATTTCTGGGAAACTGTGTCAGGACTCAAGTTTCTCCAAAGCTGTACTCGATTCCCCAAGAGTATTGGGGAACCCTAAAAAAAGAGATAAGCACAGCTGGTCCCAGGACGAGGAAAGGGTGTGAAAAGCAAATCCACAGGCACCATTCATTTATGGAGTGGTGCGTGGCATTGCCAACCCGTGTTACAGAGGAGGAGACAGGCCCAGGGAGAGGACCTTTGTGAATGTGTGTGTGTGTGGGGGGGAGGGGAGGGACCCCGCGCCGCGGGGCCGTGGCCCCAGCCTGACGCGCTCCCCACTCTGTCCCCAGGCGGAGGAGGAGCTGACCCATCTCCAGAAGAAACTGAAGGGGACGGAGGACGAGCTGGACAAGTACTCGGAGAACCTGAAGGACGCGCAGGAGAAGCTGGAGCTGACGGAGAAGAAGGCCTCGGACGTACGTGCGCAGGAATGCGGCGGGGCAGGGCCGGAGGAGCCTGGGCAGGGAGGAAGAGGAGCAGCAGGAGCAGGAGCAGGAGGAGGAGGGGGAGGAAGGGAAGGCGGCGCCTCCCTGCGCTTTCTCCAAATAAGTCCCGAAAAGGGGCACTTTCCAGCAGCTGCGGCCAGCGGTGCAGACGTCAGGCCCTCCCCCAGCGGTGCTGACGTCGGCGGTCGGGCCGGGTGACCTCATCGCCCCGACGGCGGCCGGGCCCGGGGCAGGGAGGAGCGGGGGCGGCACCGGCGCAGGCTCAGGCTCAGGCTCGGGGGCTGGGGCGCGGCTGCGGCAGCTTCTCCGAGGCCCATTCTAGCCGAGACCAGCCGCCCGCTGCGTGCGCCCCCCGCCTCCGTGCCATGGCCGGCCTCAACTCCCTGGAGGCGGTGAAGCGCAAGATCCAGGCGCTGCAGCAGCAGGCGGACGAGGCGGAGGACCGCGCGCAGGGCCTGCAGCGGGAGCTGGACGGCGAGCGCGAGCGGCGCGAGAAAGTGAGAGCTGCTGCCCCCCGCCCGCGCCCCCTTCACCCCGGCGAGGCCGCCCCGGCACCCCGCGCCCCCCGGCTCGCCCGCGCGCCCCCCTTTCTCCCGGCGCCGCTCCCTTCCCGCGTTCCCGCCGCCGCCGCCGGCCACCCCCTCCCCCGCGTTAGCCGCCTTTGCGCCCTCGGGCCCCGCCGCTCCCGATCGGGGACCCGCAAACGCCCCCCACTCCCACCCCGTCCCCGCCCGGGGTTGGTGGCTGAGACCCCCCCTTTCCCCGCAGCCTCCCGCCTTCCCGGGCCTGGGGCTGGGCAGGGAGCGCCGGAGCCGCGCTGGGAGGCGCTGGGAGGGGCCGGCCGAGCGGGAAATGGGGGGATGGGGCCGAGGGCTAAGGCGATCCCGGAGTGGGGCAGGGGCACCGGGCAACCCTGGAGCTCCGGCTGGTGTCGGGGTCCGGAGGCGGTGGGAGGGGGGCGCGAGGAGCAGCCTTGGGCTTCATGCACCCCGAGGTGCAGCCTCCCTGCCGGCCCCGTGGCTGCTCCTCGGGGCGGGAAGTGAGAGTGGAAACGGGCTTCCATTGTCTGGGGATTGTCTGGCGGCCGGCTGGGGGGATGGAGGTGGGGGGTTGCGTTGCACTCTCGCCTCTTCTGCGGCTCCCGGCTCCGGCTGAACTTTCCCAGCGGTTCCCCGGGGCGCGGCGGCCGCGAGCCCGCTCCCCGCGAAGGGCGGTGAGCCGTGAGCCCTCGGCCTTTCGCTTCCCGGCGGGTCCCTGCGGGAACCAGGGCTCCTTCCCTGGAGGACCCTCGGAGTGTTAGCATGGGCAAGATCGGTCTCTTGCACGTCCCGGGGGCAGAGGCGGCGGATAATGGGGCTCAGTGAGAGGGGCTGCCGCCCTCGCTCCATCCCCTGTCTGTCCCTCAGGATGGATGGTGCGGAGGATGGCCACCCCTGGGGTTGGAGAGAGATCTGGATTCTAATTCCATCTCCTGCTCCTGGATACTTGGCCCCTAGGAGTCTCCCCATCCGTAAAGGAGGGGCGATGATAATGGCGACTCTCCAGGGTGGTTGGGAGGTCCCAGGAGTAACACCTCCCTGGGAGCATCTGGCACATAGTAGGTGTTGTTTTCTCCCCTCCCTCTATCCCAGAAGCTCACAGTCTAATGCGGGTGGGTAAAGGGGACAGACACACAAAACTGATTCGCATTCCGGGCGGGGTCTCAGTTCTGTTGTGGGATCATAGTAGAGAAGAGGCCATCCAGTGGATTTTCAAAATGGAGGTTGAGCAGAAAATTCAGAATTTTCTGGGACAGGACACCTGATTGTATAAAGACTCAAAAGTGGGGGTGGGGATAGAGGTGGGGGGATGAAAGCCAAGGGACCCTGAAAGCTGGAATATTGTTGGTACTCAGAGTGGGGACCCCAGAAGTGGAGAAGACGCTCGGCCAGGTGGGACCGCTGTGGGTATTGTGCCCCAGACTGCTGCAGGGTTGGCCCGAGTCGCAGCCTTTAATCCCGTAAGCCTCCAACAGTAGCTGGTTTGGCCCTTTCGCACACGGAACCGGCATAATCCTCCCTCTGATCTCATCCCAAGTCATCTCACTGGAGGACAATTATTTCTGCTTAGAAATGGCCCTCAGCCGGCGAGCCAAGACAGGAGTGGGATATCCAATTGGGGAGGAGAGATGTTTTTGGAAAGTTGCAGACATCTTAAAAAGTTAGCTTTTCAAAAGCATGCTTCTCCTGGTCAGGAGGGGGAAAGCCTGGAAGAGGTTCTTGGGCAGAGGAATGGGGCCCAGAGGTGGGGAAGAACTCTCTCAGTCGCCTGTAGAGCGAGCCAAGAGCCGGCGTGTGGCAGACTTCTGGGGCTGCCTCCAACAGCTGGTTTCATTTAGATTTTTGTGTGATTAACCGACATCTTCCTGTTCCTTGGCCACATGTATCTAGCAAGCCTCTTTTACCTTATAAGGGAAATCCTTTGTAGAGTGTAGAAGCTTTGATTGCAGGAAGGGGTGGAGCCCCAAATGACTAGCAGTGACTAGCAGTTTTTCAAAAAATGTATATGTACATATATTTGTGTCCATAGAGATGAGTGCATCTCAGAAATCTTGTGATTCCAGATAGTTGAAAATATGCCCAAAGCCTGGTCGTCAGGATTCAGAATCCCCAACATAAGGAGCCCCACCCCCCCTTTTTTTAAGACAGCTTCTAAATTGAGCCCTCTGTATAAGCTTAAACATCAATTCCTAACTGCTCATTGGTATGGGATTTCTTGTTGGGGTGCCAAAAATATTCTGGAAGTAGTGGTGTTTGTTGTGTTATTTTATGACTGTACTAAAAATTGGTGGGGGGAATTCAACTCCTGCCCCAGTTGCTGAAGGAGTTACGATTCACCTAATTTAAAAAGAATAAAAAAGCACCCATTGGAAGGAGTGGATGACATTTCTTAAAAGAATTCATCGGTGGTGTTTAATGGATTCTCCAAACCGGTGTTTCCGAGAGGCTGCCATCAGAAACACTGGTGGGAGTTTCCCCGCCATTTGCTGCTGGAACTTTGGAGCTGAGGAAAGATGCCTGGCTCTCTGTTCTGTTACTCCGCATTTTTGCTGTTTAAAGGAAAAGGGGAGTGGTTTTCCACTCATTTTTACAGCCTCCCCAATTCGGAGGTTTCTTTTTCTTGGTATGAAGATGCCAGTGTGGCTTTTACCTGGGCCTTTGCGTCTCCCCTTGGTTCAGCCCCGTTTTCAAACGTCCTCACTATCCCTTCCTGCGCGTGGCTGGCCTCGATCGCCCCGGGACTTCGAGGTTCGGGGAGCAGGAGAAGAACCCTGGACTGCTGCTGCCCAAGAGGCCATTCCTTCCCAATTCTCGGACATTCACCAGAACGACGTCACCTAGCCTGGCCTGTTTTTCCATCTGTAAAATGGGTGGGATACTCGAGGATTAAATGAGGTGAAATCCTGGCCGAGAAACTGCCCTTCGGTGGGCCTTGCCCTTCAGTGACAGTCCTCACGGCAGCGTGAAGAAACAGGACAGGGAGGGAGAGGATAGGGTGGCTCAGAACCGTGAAATAACCAGCCTAATGCCTCATGGCTCAAACTGGCAAAGCGAGCCAACACTTTCTGATCCTGGAGTTCTTGCTTTTATGCACTCTCCACCACGTTACCTTCCTTGGGGGGGAGAACACCTTGAAAAGCCAACAACACTATTCAGACATCTCTTCCATGTTTGTAACCAAGATTTCTTCTGTAGTTTATCCTGTCATCTCTCTGCCAGACTTAGTTCCATCTTGGCTGCCTTCTTTCCCACAGTGTATGGCCAGGGTTTAACTGAGGGCTCCATGTCCTGGCATTTATCTTGCCATCGAGGGGCCTAGGAGCAGACCTGATTCTGTGACTGGGTGAGCCAGGTCCCTGGTGGCCTTGGTCTCTAGGAATGACAAGCATGGAGAGGCCAGCACTGTGCTCTCGCCACACATGGTAAATTTATTTCTCTTCTGTGTTGACTTGACCATCCATCCTGTACTGGGACACACACCCTCATCATTGGGTGGTGTGTTCCCTCATATTTTCAGGGAAGATCACACAGAAAATTCATTCTCCAGGAAAGGGTGGATTCCTTGCTATCCGGATTCCTGGACGGGCTCTGGGAGGGGGATCCATGTTAGCTGAGAGAAGGCTACTGTGAGAGGGGGCTTCCCACTGCTCACCTGTTACCTCCTAACCTGGCTGCCCCTCTGACCTCCCAGGCCGAAGGGGATGTGGCAGCGCTCAATCGACGCATCCAGCTCGTTGAGGAGGAGTTAGACAGAGCCCAGGAACGCCTGGCCACGGCCCTGCAGAAGCTCGAAGAAGCAGAAAAGGCTGCCGATGAGAGTGAGAGGTAAGGATGCTTTGAACCCAGTGGTGTCAGTGACGGCTTCTGGGAAATGGAGATCAGAAGGAATGGCTGGCCTCACTGATCTGGGGTGAGAGTGAGTGTAATCACACGATGTGAACATGCGCACGTATGTACAATGCACGGCAGCGTCTTGAAAACCCTCGCACTGTGTATAGAGCTGTTTGTCGTGGTGGTGGTGGTGGTGGAGGAAAAACTCCCACCAGGCAGAGGAAGGTAAAAAAAAGAAAAAAGAAAGGGCAGCTATAACTGCAGGTATGACTGTAATGCTGATGTAAAGCTATTGCGCAACTCATCCATGTTCTCAAGACATCAATTTCCGGGGTCATGTGAGAAGGGGGCAGGTAAAAACTTGGAACAGGCCACGCGTGTATGATTGTTAACAATGCTGTGGGTCAGGCCTCGGGCTCCTGGATAGGTAAGCACGTCAGGGACGTGCACAAACTTGAGCCGAAGGTGCTCCTCACCTCTGAGGCATGAGCACTGCATTGGGCACCCAGCAGGGTGCTCCGTCTTCTGGAGACAGTTTCCTGGCACAATCCCATCAGCTTGTAGGACTCACAGAGTATCTGTCTCTGTGGTGTAAATGGGTTTCTTGGTGGCGACAGTGCGGGCCAGGCTGGTGGTCATTGCGTGTCTGCCACAATCCCACCAGAATTCTCACTTGACCCAGCCACCGTGGTTTCACAGGATGGATTCCTTCAAGGGACTCATTCCTGAATGTGCTGTTGTGACCCATCAACTGTAGATTAAAAACCGATAGTGGGGCCCGGGAGGGTGGGACAGAGGCTGGGGAACTTGGAGATCTACTCTGGGAGCTGCCCAAGCAGGAAGTTTCTGCCCTGTGCAGTGGAACAACTGGAATGAGGGTGTGGACCCCAGGGCAGGCTCTGCTTTAGCCACTTCGAGTGGGGGAGGGAAGGATCCTATCACAAGGTGCTCATGGCTGAGCCTGGGGCCTGGGTTAGCTGTTGTCCATGTACACTGTCAGACCAGCCTGGCTGGATGCTTCATTTTTCAAGATGTCCCCAGGGCAAACCCGGAAAGCCTGGGATTGCTTCTCACTTGTATCACCAGAAGTTTTCGGGGACATTCTTGTTGGGGACTGATGTCTTTTGGTCAAAGGAGTTTTACACTCAGAAGCTGGAGGATCTAGGTTCAAGTCCTGCTGCCACTTGTTACATGGCCCAGGGCTGGCCACTTGGATCTGGCCAGGACTACGGAGGGTTTTTCAAGCTTGCTCACCTGCTGATCTTGAGGCCTTGTACAGGTGTGCATGGTGTTGTGACAGTCAGCTGAGAATGGTAGTGACAGCCCAAATGGAAGCATTTGTTAGACCGCGGAAGTATGTGCTCCTGTGCTCTCAGTGGGCACGGCACACATTGCTCTGTTATCCTGGGTCAGCCTTTCTGGAGGTGCTGATCTTACCTGCATCACTCCAAGCAGTACAGGCCAGAGTCAGCGAACTGAATCATGGGAGACTCCCAGCTGTCCCCAGGAGGTATCCACTTCAGGCTCTCCTCACCCCTCACCTTGTTGGTACCCCACTCTTACCTGGGCTACCATTCATCGTTCTGGTTTCCACTCCCTTGTTTCTGAAACTGGTCAAGTGCCACCCACCTTACTGTCCAGTCACCCTGACCTCCTGCTGTGTTGTGACATTTCTCTGGGGCTTTCTTGTGCAGCTCCCTCACTGAAGAATAACTCCCCTTGTTCACTTGTGGACTCTTCTGGAACGTCTTCTCTGGCACCTCTCCCACTGCCACAGAATTCATCCCTCCTTAGCCAACCTGGCCCAGATCTCTAGCCACATTGTAGTGACAGCGCACAAATACATCCTGTTACTCGTCAGAGGTTATTCAGAATGGGAACACGGACTCCAGGTTTGAGTTCCAGCTCTGCACTCACTGGTCACTTCGCCTCTCTGTGCCTTGGTTTCTTCTTCTATGAAATGGGGACAATGTACCTACCGCTTCGTGGGGTGGTTTTGAAGTTTAAGGCATTTAAAGCAGTACCCAGCGTTCAGTGAGGGCGAAAAGTACATGTGAGCAGCTCCATCATTTCCTCTTGGGAGTCTGGTTCTTGGCAGATGTCTGACAAGCTCTCAGATGCGCAGGTCCGTGGAGGTGTGTGGTGAGGGGGTACTGCGTTTGTGTTGGTCATGATAAGGTTGTCCTTGCAGAGGGATGAAGGTGATAGAAAACCGGGCCATGAAAGATGAGGAGAAGATGGAGATCCAGGAGTTGCAGCTCAAAGAGGCCAAGCACATTGCAGAGGAGGCTGACCGCAAGTACGAGGAGGTGAGTGGGGCTGGCAGATGGCGGCGGCAGCAGGAAGTGGGGAGGAAATGGATGTGTGATAGGGAGACCCTGGGGCTGCCCAAAGGAAGCCCTCTGTTAGGTCAGCTGTCCATCTGTATCCACATCTGTTTTTCCAGAGACACCGCTTGGCTGGGGACTGTATCTTCCACAATGCCAAAAGGTCCTGGGGGATTCTGTGACGCTTGGTGGGGAAATCAGCTGACCAGATCACTTTTTGTCCCGAAGCTGCGCATTTCAGCACAGCTTGGCTAAAATTGGGAATCATGGTCCCTGGTCATGGATCTTCAGTCCCCCTTCTGCCTGCATCCGTGGTCTCAGCTCTTCCTTCCTCTCCTGTCTGCCTCACTCTTGGGGCCCAAGGGAGAAAATGTGGATGTTTTCCAGACTGAGTTACAGCAGCAGCAGTAAGCCCCTGGCATAGTCTGGGCGTGGCCTCACTGGGAGGGCATCCTATTAGATGTGGCTGTTGGGCAGGGGTGTGTGTGTGTGTGTGTGTGTGTGTGTGTGTGTGTGTGTGTTGGGGGGCGGGTGGTCAGTCTCCAACAATCCTTTCTGTCTCTGCAGGTAGCTCGTAAGTTGGTCATCCTGGAGGGCGAGCTGGAGAGAGCAGAGGAGCGTGCCGAGGTGTCTGAACTGTGAGTGGCAGAGAACTGAGTGGGGCCCAGCTGCGGGGGAGTTGATTTACCCCAACCAGGGCCTCTGGTCAAGTGGATGGGCAACTGGACTCATTGCTCTGTAGCTCCTCTTTGCTTCTGTGGCTGACAGAGGTGGCAACTGTTTGTCCTTGCTGTTCACGCCTTGACTCTAACCACAAAGGTATTAGGAAGTAGGAGGGAGACAGCTGGTAGCAGAGAAGTCTCATTCTTCCAGAGAGACTATCTCAGTAGGCGTGCCTTCTTAACAGAAAGCTGACCTATAGAAGGCGGCCCTCCCCTCCTCCCACCCAGTGTTTAAATACTTTGCTTCTGAAGTCATTATTTGGCCATGACACATTAACCCCAACAGGCCGGGGAGGGGGAGTAAGAGGCTTGACCAGAATCCAGAAAGCTCCAAAATATAAAAATTCCCCTCCACGGAGCATCCCACAGTGCAGAAAGCGGTCTGGTTTTGCAAACCCATCCTGGGCTTGCTTCCTGTGGCGTCCATGGTAGCCTGCTGCCTCCCAGCCTCCTGCTCTCCATCTCATTCTTACACCTTCCGGAGTCAGCCTCATCAATCATAGATTCCACAAGTCCCTGTTGCCTCAGCCTTGGCAGGAGCCCAGGAGCACTCTAAAAACCTTCCAAATACTCCTCAGCCTGCCTGCCGCGCCTTTGCCTGGCATGACAGGGTTTTGATAAGTACACAGTACTCCAGCTCAGAAAAGGCCATTAACCTTTTGCCCGCATTCCTTGTGGGGGGCTCCAGGCAGCTGTGGATTCCTCCTTTGGAAGACTGCTGTTAGGGGAATAGCTTGCTGTCAGGGAAGATAAGACATAAAAATCCTTTGTCTTTGTGCAGAAAATGTGGTGACCTGGAAGAAGAACTCAAGAATGTCACTAACAACCTGAAATCGCTGGAGGCTGCCTCGGAAAAGGTCGGTTGGCTTTAGTGAGAGGCTGATTGGCTGGACTTGCTTCTCTTCTTCCCCAGAGGTACACAGGAGCATGCCAGGGCAACAAGGGATCTGTATTTGCTAACAGCAGCTTCAGTGGCCAGCTGCTGGGTTTTTCTCCCCACAGAAAGAGGTGTCTGGTGGCTGGATTTCTCTCTTTCATGGGGTCTTAGCACCATCTTTTATCTCCAATTCTTATGAAGGTAGAGATGGAATGTGAGATGAATGCCTGGTCAGGCCTTTCCTGGGGCGATCTGAGTACAATCCTATAAATACAGAGCCCCCCTCTCGCTTGGATCCCTTGGTTCTTCCAGAAATACCTTATTGAAGATTGAGCAGCAGATATCAAAAAGTGGGATATGGCTTTTAGGTGGACACAGTATCCAGAGTGAACACAACAGGATAGAAGCACAGTAGGAGCAACATGTATTCATCCTCATCCGCTGAATTCATCCTCATCGCTTCCCACCCTCCTCCTACTATCCTCCAGTAGCATTGAATTTCAGTTTCACAGACATTCCTTGTTCTCTCGTCATTGCCAGTTCTTTTAAACCTGCTTTCGGAAGCAACCTTTCCTTTTCTCTTTGCTTGATAACCTATCCATCCTTCAGGCCTTTGCTTAAACAGCACTTCTTCTGAGAAGCCTGCCCTGATTGCTCATCTAGGTTAGGCGTCTCTTAGCTTTTTAGCCCCACCTACATCTTTTCCTATCATGATGATTGATCTCATCCATCATAATTACTCAATTATATGCCTTCCTTTCTAGATTGTAAACTTTAAGGATTGGGTCCTATAGCTGACTTGTTTAGAGCTATATCATTAGTCCTAGTCTTGTGCTTGGCATATATTTGGTACGGATATTTGAGGAATACATAAAATCCAGGCATACATGACAACGTGGCTTCTGCTGTGAGAGCTCAGAGTCAAACTGAGTGGAAGAAACTAACATGATGACAATGTGCTTTGGAATTTCAACAGAGGGACCTGGGAAAGTTGGGAAAGGTGTCTTGAGGAGTTGACCTTAAAAAAGGCTGCAGAACATAATGATGGCCGGGAGCTCAAATTCCAGGGTCAGATTCCAGTCTCAGCTGGGTCATTTGATAGCCATGTGATCCTACACAAATGACCTCTTTACTCATCTGTAAAATGGGATTGAGGCTATCTAGCAACATTGCAAGCAGTTGGTAAATATTAATATTCATCTGAATTGGGCCATGAGAGACACATGATTTCTAACAGGTGGTAATTAGGAAAAGAACATTCTGATCCTGGGTCGCCATGGTAGACAGAGCTGGGAGATCAGAAAATACACAAAATTTATTGAGGAAGTAGATAGTATCTTGAGGAAGTTGGTGGGAAATGAGGTTAAAAATATAGATGTGAAAGGCCTTGAATAGCATGCATTTCCATTCAATCACTGGCCTCACTTTCACACTTTTAGCTGAAGTTATCAGCTCAGTACCATCTCAGAAGAGTCTCCCACAGATTCTTTGAGTTTTGCCTGGAAAGGTGCCTGCTTCTACTCTACTTCTTAGGCATATTCAAGCACATTTTATTCCAAGGAGCAGGGAATTAGTATTCTGTATGCCTTTTTCTCCTTTTTTAAAAGCAATATTTTGGTTTCTCCCACAGTATTCTGAAAAGGAGGATAAGTATGAAGAAGAAATTAAACTTCTGTCTGACAAACTGAAAGAGGTGAGTGATCACACCCCAACTGGTCAAGTTTCTCCTGGTGCTGGCCTTGAAGCAATCATAGTAACTCACGTATTTTCCTTTAGGCCGAGACCCGTGCTGAATTTGCAGAGAGAACAGTTGCAAAACTGGAAAAATCTATTGATGACCTGGAAGGTATGAGATTACCATCTAATTTTGTTTGCTCTGTCTCCCCCTACCTGACAGATCCATGGAATGTTGGGGAAAATGTGTGCAGGGACTAAGTTGGGCTACGTTCAGTTGAGGATAGTAAGTGCAAAGTGATGTCGCATCCGGAAGTCTGGAGCATTGGAATCAGATAGTGCAATTCAAATTCAGGCTCAGGTTGCCATTTTTTGAGAAATAAAGTATCTTTGAATAATTAGCTCCACGTGTGAGTACAAAGACCCAAATATGGCTGATTTTTTTTTTTTAAATGTCTTTAGAATTTTCTTCCATTTCCTCATTTCTGAGAGATGCCTTGCATTTTTCAGATGCCTTGAATTTTTACAGAAGCTCTCTCCCAGAGAGCTGAGCTTATCACTATATGAGACAACAGAAATATAGAGAACGTAGGGACTAAATAAAGACTCCAGTCTGCAAGCCTGGTGCCCCCACAGATTCCAAAATTTCTTGTAGAATTCCAACTTTTAAAAAAATTCTGTCCTGTCCTGGGTTCTTCATAAAATAATTCTAGAATTCCAGATCTTGGGGTTCAGACAGAATCTCCCAAGCTGCCTCTTTCACCTAGAAAAGGTACAAAACTTACTCCTTAGACCATGTGTCCCGAGCTTGGCTTGGGAAGTGAGGTTTCCATATAAGGAGAATTGCCCTCCTTCCCAGGTATGACCTTTAACCAGGTGACATCATTGAAAGTCAGCAACAACCCAGGGCAGGAGTCTAGTGACCTGTGCATTTGTAGTCAGTCACCATTCTTTTTAAAGGTTTTGACTAATCCCCAGTAGAACTTCAAAATGCTTAGAAATCACTCTATCTTTTGTTTTCTTGTTTGTTTTCCAAAAGACACAACTTCCTCCTAGTTCATGCTTTGTTTTCTCACCTTTTTTTCTCGCTTTCATTGCTCATCTGTGGCACGCCATTCCGACCCTCGCGTTCTGTCCCCTGTACCTCTTCTGAACTCTCTCTCTCTGGGGACATCCACCCTCTAGACGAGCTATACGCTCAGAAGCTCAAGTACAAGGCTATCAGCGAGGAGCTGGACCATGCTCTCAATGACATGACCTCTCTCTGAGAGGCAGCAGGGTGCTGTCCTCTGTCCTAGCCAAACCGAAGTCTGCCTTCTCATTGTGGTACCTCCGTTCCCATTTCCTGCCTCCTGGTTTGACCCTTCAAGCCGCCGTCTGCTGTGACTGTGACTGTGTAACCGACAGACAATCCTCATCTTCATGCCCTCTTATTTTCATTTTTTCCACTTGCTGCTCTTGAGCCGTAGTAGTTGTGGTGCCCTTGATGTGGGTGGTTTCAATGAAGAGCTCATTTCAGAAAGAAAGTTATGCCCATGTGATTATTTTCTGGTGACATGAAAACAAAAGCCAATTTGGCACGAGCTCTCAGACTCTCTATCTACCAGTAACTGTTTTTCCTTAAACAGACATTGTTTTGAGTGGAGATTCATCCACCCTCTTAAGCAGCCTCAGAGAGTCAGCAGAACTTGCAGAAACCAGCAGGCGTGTGTCTAAAAAGGCTACGCTTGAATGGGGTTTGCTCTACGGACTCAAACAGCGGCAAACGCATTCTTGTCTCTACACCTTTTTGCATGTGTTTCTCTTTATACTCTGAGGACAGTGCCTGGGGTTCCCTATGCTTTCATTGTTCATGGAACATCTATCCAGCTCCAGGTCCTGGGAAGACGTTCACCCATGAACTTCATCTCTATAGCTTGTCTGTAGAAAACTACCCTACAAAGAATTAAAGAGCATCCCATTAGCAGGGAGAGAGCAGAAGCTGCTGGAATGCCAAAGAAAGGAAGTGAGGTGATCCTTTTCTGAGTTTCAAATAAAGTTGCCTGAGATGCTAATCTCTACCTCCCCTCATACGTGAGTTAAGTAGAACCAGGAACTTTTGCAAGTCCATTCAGGCCTCCCCTGCACTCCACCACCGCTACCTCAGATTGTCTCAGTAACTCTGACATGTTGGTGTCCAAGCCACATCTTCCAGACTTCCCCTGGAACCTGACAGTGGCATGAAAATCTCCAGTTAGCATCAGTGTGGGGTCCCTATGGCTTGTTATTCCTCATCCTGTTTGATTCAAGTGGGAACCTCTGTCCTGATTTTTCTTTATAACCATTGCTCCAAAACACATCTCCCCTAAACAGCCCACACCCTTCCACCACCAGCATCTCCCTGTTTCTAACTGCCATCCACTAGGAACTTCTATATAAGCCACACCCCTCACACTGTCACACATCCACCCCTGGAAAAGTTACGGGCTGTGTGGAGGTGGGTGTATTCTGTTTGTTCTCTGTGAGTATTTGTTCCTGGGATTTTCCCAGACATTTGTAGCCTCCACCCTTTGAAACAGCTGCAGCTCTGCCTCTCTCTAGTTACTTTTTCTAAGTACCTCATGGTAATTCATTGACAGGGATTGGGGCTATGGTGACCTACTACTACCTGTCTGTGGGACTGTCATGATTCTCAAGGGCAATTAACAGGGAAAGTTGTTTTATCTCAGACCCAATAACAAAGTAGATGCCAGAAATCCAGTGGCCAGGTGAAGTGAAATCAGGATTTGTAGTTGGGATGTCGGAGTTTTGATTCTAGCTCTATCACATTAGCGGTGCGACCTTGAACACGCTATTTAGCTTTGATGCAAAATAAAGGTGGTATCTTCGTTATTGGGAGGATTAAATGAGATGATGGAGAAATGAGCTCACACAGTAGGCACTCAATTACATGTACCCTTCCTGGCAGGATGGGCCTGGGTCACTGTTCTGATGGAATCTTCTGAGGTCAGAGTGGCTTGGGTTTTTTGTTTTTTTTTAAGAGCCTGGTCAAATGAAAAGTTTCACAGTTTTATTTTAAAGGCTGCCGTCTTGTGCACTTTTTTCCTTTCTGAAAATTTCCAAGCTGATCCTGTCACCTTTTGGGAGACATTTTGCTTCCCTTCAGTATTTTAATGAGTCTTGGCCTAGTCCCTTATCAGCCATCACTCACGGCAAACCAGTTCTCCCTCGTGTCCTGTCATGCATAACTCTAAATGGCATCTTACTTTCTTAAAAAAATTTGTGTCATCAACTCAATCACGTAATAGCATACCCATAGTTTGGCTTAAATTTCAGTCATGTTGCATTTGCGTGGGTTTGACTACATTGCTATGGACACATAGACACAATGACACAATTATGGGTGGAATTTCAACAGCCATTCAGAGAAGCTCCAAAAGAAAGACAGGTTATAGGACTGATCAACTGGCATTGTTATCCCCATTTGGCAGGTGGGGAAACAGACCTAGAAAGGTTAAATGGCTTCCTTCATTGGCACAGCTGGGATTTCAATCCAGGTGTTCTGACTTTAGAATTGCCAGATGTAGCAGATGGAAGTACAGAACGCCCAGTTAAATTTGAATTTCAGATAGGCAATGAATAATTTTTTTTGCTATATGTATATCTCATGCAATATTTGGCATATACTTATACTAAAACGTTTGTGTACCTGAAATTCAAATTCAACTGAACACCTGTATTTTATCCTGCAATCTGATCTGTCTCCTAAATTTGGTATTTCATTTTTATTATTCCATGGTGTTCTATTATAATTAAAATGCAAATTTCTCTGCTATGACTTATACTCTGGCAGTATGGATTTTCAAAAACCTTCTCCCCCACCCCCACCCCTCTTTAAAAAGATGCTTATTAATTTATTTTTCTTCCACTCTTAATCCTCACCAGAAAAACTTGCTCAGGCCAAAGAAGAGAACGTGGGCTTACATCAGACACTGGATCAGACACTAAATGAACTTAACTGTATATAACCACAACAGAAGAGTCTTGTTCCAACGGAAGCTCCAGACCTCCATTTCTTTCTCTTCTCTTGTAAGAAGTTTCTTTTGTTACTGCATCTAAGCAAATTATGAGTATGTGACCAAATATTTTGTATCAGAGAAGCTTTGAGCATCAGTTAAATCTAATTCCTTCCCCTCTTCCCCAAATGGCACCAGATTTTTTTAGCTCTATTTTTATCCTTAAATTGCATTTATTCCTAAGCTAGTCAGGGTGTTTCCTATTGAACATTAGTCTCTTAAGACTGAGGGCATATGGTTTCTGGGAGATTAAACCACCGTACACTTCCAAAACACAGGCTCTAGTATCTAGTCACTGGCCAATTAAAAAGGTTGAAGAATAGAACCACTGGGCCACTATAGGAGGCCAGGGACCATCACATTAAAATGGGTGGGAATTTTCCATCCGGAGCACAAAAAAGCTGGGGGAGAGGCTATTGTGGGAAGTCATAAACCATAGATAGATTCATCATTCTGGCTCTTTCCCACACTCTACTGTGCAGAACATCCTTTGAGCAAACAGTATGAGAATGCTTGGGAAATATGACATTTACTCTTATTTGAGGCCATCCACTCAGCAGGAATGAATTCAGTCCTGTTCCGGAAGCCATACCACAAAGACTGCTAACCTTCAATAATTGAGCAAGAACACTTTTCTATTATATATTGGGCAGAAGGGTCCTCTCTGGCCGAAGAGATAATGTAATCGGCCTAACTTATCTCCTCTGTACTTTGGGAATGGTAAATTGAAGATTTACCGTACTTATTTAGGGCTTTAATTCCTTCATCAGGACCAAGTTAATAAAAGACCAGGAAACTCCTGATTCAACTGGATAATGGAGTATTTTGTAGACAGGGCTGCACATTTTGGCTTTGTTATATTTTTGCTTTCTTGGTTAACATCTCAGCTGAAACATTCCATATTCCCCAGCAGTGAGGGGTGTAACTCAAGTTTACAGTTTTGCCTAAAAATCACCCTGATTCTAGCTTTTTGGATTCCCTCTGCCCCTCACTCCTATTTATTATGCATCACACTACCCAGGAGATACACTAGCAAATTGTGCAATTGAATAAAACCCACACTTTTCATTTAGATTCTTGCAACTGTATCATATGTAATAGTATCACTTTTTCTACATTTTGGTCAAATAAATTTTTACATAAACTATAATTTGTGTGAATTTTATAATGTGTGGGGATATATTTAAGGCATTGTGGTTCAATGAACGTCAAATGGGTTGGAGAGATAATTGTGCCATGAATTGAGCAAATTTTATTTATTAGCTTTATACCATGACTTCATGTTATATGGATTATGATCTCTTTATTACAGTGAGAGCACTTTGCCTCAGTAACTCAAGAGCTCATGTCCTTTGTTATTCCCAATCATGAGCCGGGCTGTGAAGAATGAGTAGGATATTAATCAGAGTAGGAAATTTGGTCCCTGTTGCTTTAGCTAGAAAAGCACAGGCCTGCCTGGAAAAGGTTTTCTGTACATTGCATAAAGGGAAAATATAGGAAAGCTGGGAAGGTAGGCTGGTCCACCTTGATGAGAGCCTGAACATAATTTGGTCAGAAGTGATGAGCCATTGACATTAAAAAACTCCACTTAGCATTCAATGTTTCAATTAACTCAGGGTAGTATTTGTCAGGGAATAGGAAGGAAGAAGTGATCTGAAGGAAGTAATCTTAAGATTTAGCAGACTGCAGTACAACTACCTAAATGGTTTTGGTATTTGCCTCAAGATCTCATCTAGGGAATCAAAAAGAGAAATGAAAGGCTTTAAAACACTGATGCAGCATGCAAACAATGTTTTGTTACCCAGCGCAATTGAAAACATTTCCCGCTGTTCAACATTTAGCTGACACTGAGCTCATTTAGATGGTAGAAGAGAATGTCAATAAAATAGTATCCCCTCTAAATGCCCTACCATTACTAGATTGAAGTTCCTTCTCCCTCCTTCCCACCCCCTTGGGCTATAATCAAATTTCAAGATACTGTTTTAGTCCTATGCCTGAACACTTATCACAAGCATTCAATGTTTTTTAAATTGAACTGTCTCAGCCCTTGGGGAATTCCCAGTCCCATGAAGTGTGAGTGTAACACAAGGTGAGGTTAGGACCAGGTTGTCAGGGTGGATATTGGGTGTTTTAGAATGAGCACACACTGCAAGATGGAATCTGGATTAGAGAATGATCAGGGAGACCAGTGGGAGATGTGATGATCTGAGGGGCGATGGAAACAGAAGAGCAAGATTCAAGAGCTACTTACAATGTCCCCGAGAACCAGAATGTGAGGACTGAAGAAAAGTCTCAAAGATCACTTAGGTTTTAGACAGAAGGCAGTTGAGGATGAGCTGATGTGAGTAGATGATGAGGTCGGCTGAGGACCTGCTGAATTTGAAGGATCTTGGACAAATCCAAAGGCAGATGCTGAGAAAGCAGTTGGACATAGAGTGATAGCTGGGCACTAGATCTCTAAGAAGTGAGAATCACCAGTGTGGAGAGATACTGGAAGCCACATGGTTGGGGAGGATCACCTAGAAAGTGCAAACAGGGAAGGAAGCATGAGGCATATGGACTTCTAAGGGACAGGTAGAGACTCCCACAACTCCCCACCCCCGCAAAGACTACAAAGGAATCTGACAAGCAGCACCCAGAGAAGGGGAATTGTAGGTGGCAGGTGAAGGCAGATAAAATGGGAAAAGTGCCAAGAAAAGGAATTGCCAGAGTAAGGTGATCAATAACATCAAATTCCATGGGGATTGAAACCTACCAAATGGTCTATGACTCTGGTTGAAGCTTTTCCTAAACAAGATGAACAGAATGGGCTGAAGTGCAAGGGAGGAGAGCCATCTCTTGGAAACCACTCTGATGCCCCAGCGTGACAACAAGTGATGAGGCCACCCCTACACAGAATATGCCCATCTTTGAGACGCAGGAAACCCTTGTGCAGTGGTCAGCAAAGTGTGGCTCGAGAGCCACATGCGGCTTGCAAGCATGGCTTGCCGCTCTGTTGACTAATGAGTTTGCCGACCACTGATCTAGACTCTTGATTCCAATAATTACTGTTCCTTATGATTAGGCCCCTATCCCAGTGGTTGGCATTAGTCAACAGGGATTTTTGCAGGAGGCTACCAATTGTATGTGTCTCACGTGGCTGTTTCTCACCTCCTCCCTCCCTTCCACATTCTAAAAATCAATGGTAAAATATATTTTCAGGTGAGGATTTAAAGACAAAACAAAACAATAGTACCTACCTCAGTGGGTTGCCATGGGGATTAAATGTTTTATATTGTTTTATAACTGTTTCCACAAACACTGGCGGGCACAAAACCAATATTCCTAAATACTAACTGTAATTCTCACTATCCTAACCTACTGGGTGGGTTCTGAGCTCCAGAGGGCTGACTAGGTTTGGGCAAGGAAGCGCCAGGGTGTTTGGTCTGACCAAAGAATTGAATCGATAACCCCTTCCCTGGGAACTGACCTTTAGGCCACTTCACAATGGACATTCCACTTGCTTAGGCCACATTCCACTTGTTAAGACCATTATCTCTCCCCTGCGGAGTTTCCCAAATCCAGACCTGCATAGAAAAAGCCAGCCTAGAACCCTTTAAAAACCTCTGACTCCCTGTCATTGGTTGCTGGTGCCATTTTTGGGGGGCTCAGCCCATCTGGATACCCAGATGACCTAATTCTATATAATAAAAGGCTAACATGCAAATTGCCCCCTCAACCAGGAGTTTGACAGGGGGCAAGGCCACCGGCCAACTGTCCTCACCACCAACAGGGCTGGCCTGCTGGACCCCACCCATGCCCGAATTTGTGCACCGGGCCTCTAGTAAATTTATAATTCTTCACTCCTTTTGGCCTCATGCGTTCCTCCTTCAGCAACTCTAACACAGGGTAAAAGTAAAGGCAGAGAATGTCCTGGACAACCTCTAATTAGATCCAAGGGCAATCCTGAATTGTTCCTGCAAGCTCAGCTGGTGAAGGGCCTGGGTAGCTTTAAATCGGTCCCCTGGCCAGCGCCTAGGAGTATACTTGGATTGGTGGTGGGGGAAATAAGGGGAAGAGCCTCGTTTCGACTGTGACGAGCCCCCCTACTCTCCTTTCCTCTTTGGATTTCCCTGGCCTGCTTGCTGCCCTGCCTGGAGCGGAGGCCTCCAGACCAAACCAACGAAGCCACCACGCCTTCCCGCGCTCTTCCCGGAGCCTACTGAGTCTGCGCGGGCCGAGAAGGCGGGAGCCAGAGACCCCGTGCGCGTGCGCCCTCTGCTGGCACCTAACGGCTTCCCTGGCACGCTTGCGCAAGTTCCCCAGGCCCCTCCCGGGACTGCGGGGGCGCGGAGCCGTTGGCGCTGATCCCGGCGCAATCCCCGCCTTGCTGGGGGGGAGGGGGGATGGCCCCAAGGCGGGGCCTCGGTAGAGTCCGGGAAAGAAAGCGGGGACACGAGAGACCACACCCCTTGTCCCGATCTTCTTTTGAAGCCCCTAGACTCCTCACCGCTGGCCAATCGCAGCCCGCCCTGTCTGGAGCGTCGGCCAATGAGCGGCGCCCTGGGGCCGCTTCCGGCTCCGCGCCCCGCTCGCCCCTTCCCCAAGTCTCCCCGCGACGGGCGGGGCGCAGGGGCGGGCGCAGGCTGCGGTGACGCGCCAAAGGCTGGGAGCCAATGGGAGGCGACCTAGGCATTGATGGACGGGAACAGCGGCCAGTGGCGAGGCAGTGGCCGCACTTCCCGTCGGGGAGAGAGTGTAATATGGCGAAGACCTACGATTACCTGTTCAAGCTGCTGCTGATCGGGGACTCGGGGGTGGGGAAGACCTGTGTCCTGTTCCGCTTCTCCGAGGACGCCTTCAACTCCACTTTCATCTCCACCATAGGTAACGGGGCAGGGGAGCGGCCGGGGTCGCCGGAGGCCTGGGTTGGGCGCGCCCCTGAGAGGCTCGGGCTGAGGGAGCGGCGGGGCCGGACGGAGACGGGGATCTGAGAGGGTCGAGGGGTTCGGAACGGAGAAGAGCAGTCGCCTCCGCCGCCGTTCTAGGGTTCCTGGGCCATGAAGCGGACCGAGTGCCCATTTTGCAGATGCGAAGACTGAGGCCCAACCCTCAGCCTGCTCTTCGGGGAATAGATATGCCCTAGGCTAGGGTCTTGGCGCCTGTCATCTCGTTCGGTCCTCACAGCAGTCTTTGAAGCTGTTCTTTAAAGAAGCTGGGCTGCAAGAAGGGTTCCCGTCTTGCAGAAGTGAAATTGAGGCATAAGGAGCTGCTGTGGGAAAAGGCCCAGTGACATCTAATCTTATTAAGAATTTACTGTGAGCCAGGCTCTCTATGTTCATTATCACATCCTATAGTCCTCTGGGGTAGGTCTGTTGTGAGCCCATCTCACAGATGAGGAATTTGAGGCTCAGGGAGGCTTGGGGCTCGCCCAAGGTCATAGCCTGCAGGTGGCGGAGGTGGAATTTGAACCCATGTGTGTCTGACCCCAAAGCTCAAAGCTCAGGCATCCCAGAGACTGAGAGCACCAGACAGGCACGGCTGACCCACCCTGGAGCCAGAACTCTAGCCCAGATATCTTCTGCTCTACCCTCTGCTCTTACCCCTTCAGGGGTTAAGACCCTTCTCCCTCCCCATGGGTGAATTTCTTCTAGAAGAGGGAGTTCAGAGCCTTCCTCTGTCCCGCCTTCTATCCCACTCACGGGTCACAGCAATGACAAGTGACAGCTGCCCTCCCTGGGACCTGTCATTCCCCAAAGAGATGCTAGATAAAAGTCTCAGTGAGAAACCAGAATCGGCCGTTGCCACCGACAGCCCGACTTCCCTATCGCTGGGCCCAGGACACTGGCTGTCACTCTGCAGAAGAGCGTTTCCTGCGAGGCCAGCCCACATCGTGGCTGAACGGAATTGACTTGCTGCTTTTCAGTTCCGATAGCCACAGAAGGAGCTGACTTCGCCCCACACCATAAAACAGCTGTGGCCCGCGTGAGGCTTTTTGACCTTGGAGGAGCACGGGTCCATGCAGCCTTGCTCGGCAGTGGGGCAGTGAGAGAACAGTTGCCAAGCCCAGACATTGCTTCTGGATGGAGAACACAGGATCTGCCCTACCCCTGTGTGGCTTAAACCCGGTCACGTTGTCTCTGGACCCCCACAGTGAGCTGCTGATGCCCTCCTCCCAGAGCTGCACTTGGCAAAATGAGATGCCAGGTGCCAAGTAGAGGAAATCTTCATGTCTGACTCCCAGCTGTTGTTCATTCTGGAACCATCCTTCGCCTTTCTGAGCCCCGTGTAGGAATGATGCTCGCTGCCTTGCTTCCTGTCCTGAGTGGTTGAGGATCAGAACTATGCCATGAATAGGAGATGCTCCCCATTGCCTGGCGGTCAGCATTCTTCCCCGGGGCACAAGTGTTTCTGATTCCTTCCCCTCTCCCTCTCCAAAGTCAACCTTTAGTATATAACCCCTGGGCCCCCATCAATCAGGGAGTGGTGCCAACACCTGGCAAGCTGAGGGTCACTCTCACCCAGATCTCAGTTCCCCAGTGTCAGAAATCTCCTGTTTAGCACAAGCACCAGGAAGATCAGTGTAGGGGTGTGCTTTTGATTTGATTTCCGATTCGTGACCAGAACATCCAGGCTGGCACTTAGGGCTCTGAGGAGACAGGCCACCATTGCAGAAGAGACCATGGTTTGGGCAAGGGCACCTAGGAGAGTAGAGGAGGCACTTGAACCAGGATCTCTCCCTCCCACTGTTTTTCCCTCGTGACACGTGTAGCCTTCCTGCAGGTCTGTGTCTTCTAGGAAAGTTGCATTTAATTCTGACCTTGAAGTTATAGCCTCTTGGGCCTTGTAAACTCTACACTTCCTAATTAAGTTTGGTGTGTTAATAAAACCCAGGAGAAGAATAGGACAGTGCTATGGTGCTCTGCCGATTGAATGGTGATTCTTGATTCTGTAGGTCCCAGTGCATCTGCGATGGGAGAGGGGCGTTAGCAAGGGATGTCACTGGGATGCTTGGTCCTGAAATGCAACCTAATGCCTTATCGGGATTCTCTGTTGGCAGTGAGTGTGCCTCTGGTTTTCTTTATAGATCAGAGATGAAGTGGCTGTTCATTTTCTGCAGATTATGTTTTGCCAAAGCCTGTTCTCATAAGTCCATCGATTGTGGTGTGAACTTGGCCCCGTGGCTACCAGGATTGGTTCTCCCTAGCCTGGCTCACCCCACCACCTCCTCCAGACCCTAGTCATCCATGTATTCAAGCAGACAGATGACAGGGGAAACCATGGAGCACCACACAGATCCCATTGCTCCTAATTCTCTCATTCAGTCCTCTTTCCCGGACGCCCGCTGCACGCCAGGCCTCCACCTCCGTGTGGGGCTGGAGAGATGACTCAATGAATCAGGGAGGCAGCACTGTAACAAGGTCTGTAGTCAAGGTGTGTGTACAGGACTGGGCAGTTGGCTTCTAGAAAGTACATATCCAGCCCCTGCCATACTGTCACTGGATATGCAGTCGTAAAACTTGATTCTCTGCTCTCCCGGAGCGCAGGCTTATATTCTATGTGGCCCCCAGGACAGGTCCTGAGGCAAGCAGGGATGGAATTAGCATTGTCCTAATGGATTCTGGGGGTGCAAGTCAGGCCTGAGCCTCAAAGGCTTCACAGGCAGAGATGAAGAACAAACTCACAGAGGCAGAGGCTGGTTCCCCTCACACAGGCCATTCAGATCAGCAGGTATTGCTGCTCATTTTCATGGAGCAAATAACCAAATAGACAATGTCAGGGATAAGCGCATGAAAAAGGAAAAAGCAGGGGAGAGAGAATACGGAAGGTCAGGAAGACACCCCAGAGGAGGTGACCTGAACAGGAACCTGCGTGAAGGGAAGGGCGGAAGCCAGGTGACTGTGGAAGGAAAGGCCATTCCAAGGGAGGGACGAGCAGAGTGAAAGGCTGAGGCTGGAGTGTGCTTTGGGTTAGGAAACGGCCAGGTGGGCAGCGTGGCCAAGGAGGCTGGAGAGGAGCGGGGAGCTGTGAGTGCTGAGAGGTGCAACTGTTTTTCCTTTGTTCTGGGGCCGAGGTCCTGGTGGGGTTTTGGGGTTTTTGTAACAGTTTTATTGATATATAATTTACAATCCATACACCTCATCCACTTAAAGTGTACAATTCAGTGGCTTTCACAGAGTCGTGGAACCATCACCATCGACTCTCGAACACTTCTATTATGCCAAAAAGAAAACCCCAAACCCTTGGTCACAATACCACCCTCCCCGCTACCAATGGGACCCCATCTCCACATTCCTCTCACAGTCCCTGTCAACTGCTAATCTCCTTTCTGTCTCTATGGAATTGCCTATAGAAACATCTATAATAATAAAAGCGTAATATGCTAATTAGACCAGATAGCTGAACAACCTTCCGGATGTCATTCCAGACATCCTTCAGGAAGAAGCCACAGTGGCAGGACCCCAGGCAGAGGCAGTTAGGGGCGATCAGCAGGCAGGCGAGCGGTTAGGAGCCAATGGTCCCCAATTGCAAGAGAATGCAAGCCGGGCTGAGGGACTCTTACCCCTCCCCCAGCACGAATTTCATGCACTGGGTCTCTAGTTTCATATAAATGTGATCATATACTGTGTGGCTTTTTGTGTCTGATATCTTCCACTCAGCATGATGTTTTCAAGGTTTATCTCTGTTGTTTTAGCATGTCAGTGCTTTGTTCTTTTCATGGCTGAGTAATATTCTATTATATGCATAGTCCACATTTTGTTTACCCATTCATCTATTGGTAAACCCCTAGATTTAGAGGTTTGGAGCAGAGGTTAGCTTTGTGATGTGGTTCAGTTTGTGTTTTTAGAAGCTAGGGAAGGGACTCAGGGAGCAAAGCTGAGGAAGTTGAGCGGCCCTGGTCCTGGGGAGAGAGGTAGACGGGAGAGAGGAGGGCAGGGTCAGAAAGGCTTCTTGGGAGGTGACCTTAAAATGCTTTTAAAGAAGAGAGAAGTTTGCCAAGCTGAAAGGTGGGCAGGGTGGGGACAGAGAAGGAACAGTATGTGCCAAAGCTTGAGCCTGACTGTATCAGGGGCATCTTGGGGCCTATTGCCCTGGGTGCTTGGAGGCCCAGGGACGGGGTGGGTGGAAATGTGGGTGTCTGTCCTGCAAAGGGCTCTGCTGGGCCCACTCTTAAGGCTACCTGGTGGCAGAGGGAAGAGAACAAAGCTTTGGCACCTGAGTTACCTAGTTTACCTACCATCTTTGCCAGCTGCCAGGCAGCTGTGAGGGTTCCAAGATCCTATGTGCCCAGCACCAGCCATGGTAGCAGTTCCCTGCACAGGTTGGAGGTGCCCACCTCATATACAGCTTGGGAAATGGGCTGACAGTGATGTGCCTTTTTCCCCCCTTTCTTTCAGGAATTGACTTTAAAATTAGGACCATAGAGCTCGATGGCAAGAGAATTAAACTACAGATATGGTAAGAGTCATTACTGTCTTCCCCCGGAGGACACTTCAAGCAGATGCTCCTGGTGTCCCCTCCCACGCCCTGTGACCGCGGCCTCTTTGTGCCCAGCCTAGACACTTTCTTCGGAAGCTTCATGAACTGTCCTCTGCTGGCTGCTGGGGCTGAAGTCTATGTCAGCACCTTCTGGGGACATAGCTATAAGCCCCCATTAGCTCAGGTTTCCATATGGGCACTTGGAAAGAGCCCTCTGTGCCTGGCAGTGGTAGAAGCTGCCAGGAGGACAAAATACCCCGGCTGGCATTTCCTCCTGAGCCTGTCAGCTCACTGAGCAAGACTTCCTCTTTTCTTTCCCAGGGCAACCCAGGCCTCATTTCCTATTAGGCAGATCTGAAACCCCAGAACCAAAAATAAGCTGAGGCCAGGCCTCACCTGGGGCTGGCTTAGATGCCACATAAAATTAGAGAAGTGTGAGTCCCTGGCACTGATGCTGGTCTGCAGCCCACAGCCCTGGGAGCTAGGGCTGAGCTCAGATGGCTAGATGCAGGGGAGCCCTGTCTTGCAGCCACATCATTTGGCAGGGAGCACAAGCCCTGACCAAAATAAAGAAAAGTACTTTTTTGTAGGGTGGCACCATCCCTTCAGCCCATGGTCGGAGGGAATGCCATGAGATAGGCTTTAAAATGCCCTCTTTCCCCCACAGTTTGACCCCTCCCCCGACAGCTTGATCCCATTTATCCTCAAATCTCAGAGCATGAGCGTCACCCCAGCTTGCTTCATATCCCTCTCATCTTCAATGGCATTCACCTCTGAATCTGATCTCAGAACCAGAGGGATGAGGCCTAAAGCCTTTGCCCATCCTGCAGAGCTCCTAGCCTTCAGCTCTGGCCACCTTGTAAGTTATCTCTTTGTCAGCCTTATAGGTTCCTCCACTGCCAACTGGTGTTCCCCAGCAGCCTTGATGCCCAAGTCCAAAGTGACACTGTATCAGCAAGCAGAGTTTCGCTTTCCTTTCCTCTTGTCTTCTTGCTTCTGCTCTTAGCAATCTCAGTGGAGTTAGTGACTTTCTTAAAACTTCTAGACTAGGCCATGATTGAGAAGAAAATGATTAAGCACAAATGTCACCCCTATTGGCATCAGAAAGTCAGCTTAGCCCCACATGACTAGGCATGCAGATCCTTCCTGAGATTAAGGGTTTAGGGGTACAGAGTTGTAGGAGGTCCAGAGACAAAAGACATGGCCCTGGTTCTGCACCGATCTGCTAAAGCCCAGCGCTGAATGCCGTCCATGCCCGGAGCTGGGCTGGCACAGGCCTGTCTGTGAGGAAGGACTTTCTCCCTGGCCTCCCCCGAGATGGTGTGAAAGTGCCTCCTCAGTCCCCACTGAGGTCACCCATGCCACGTGAGGAGCCCCTTCCACAACTGTGGTCCCAGATTTGCACCAGTAGTAACATCGAACCATGGCTCTTCTGTGACCCCGAAACTCCAGGGTGAATTCCCAGGAAGCAGAGGTGGCTGTGTTGCGTCCCCAGCTGGGAGGCATCAGCAGGTTCCTAACCTGTCTGAGTCACAGTTCCTTCTCTGTAAGGACAGGGAGAGTGAGGGGTGCTGCCCACTGCAGGACAATGAATCAGAGTTGGCCCGCGAGACAGCCAGGCGTCAGCCCCTATTAAATCCCCCTCATCCTCACTGTGACATCCTCACTGCGACAGTGTCGCTAATACCCCTTCTCCTTCTCGTCTTTAGGGACACAGCTGGCCAGGAACGGTTTCGGACGATCACAACAGCTTACTATAGGGGCGCAATGGTATGGATTGGTGTTTTTGTTTGTTTGCTTGTTCGAGTAAAAGTGAAAGTCACTGCTTGGGTACCAAAAACCTGGCTGTTTCTGAGGGGCCCCAGGATCTGGCTCCTCGGGGTCCTTAGTCCCGGGTTAGTTTTAGGAAAAGGCTGTGTGCCCCTCCCCCATACACATACATCCCTGTGGTTTCAGAGACAATGCAGGGTTCAAGGAAACCTAATTCTTTGGAGATGAAGGAAGACACAGGAAGCCGGTTCTTCCAGGTGAAGTCAGTGAAATCGGAGGTGGCATGTCCCAACACTTAGGAGCGTTCACTCAGCCCGTGCTAGTCTCTGGAATTTGCTGCTGAAAACTTGAAGATGGTCCAGGAGCTGACTTGTTCTGGGCTCTTGGCTGCGGCTGAGGCGGGGTGACGTGATCAGAAGATGGGTTCATCCCTCAACTATTTCTACCGAGCGCCTTCTCCAGGCCAGGCTTGAAATGGATCCTGGGGGAGCTTCAAGGGGGGCTCTGAGCAGGTCATGCATGTGTGAGGCATGTACAGATGGGCACTCGGGGGCCAGCAGGAGCAGACACAGGACCCCGGGACCTGGCTTAGCGCCCTGGGTCACCCTCTAAGTTTCATCTCCTTACTTGCAAAGTGGAACAGAGAATAAGACTATGTCCCAGACAGCCGGGAGGATAGGTGGCCCTCTTCCCATTTCAGGATCCTACCACACCCTGCCCTGTCCATGGTCAGTGCCTGGGACTGTGCCGAGCTCAGGAAATGTGGAGGACTGCAAAAATGGAGGCATTAAGTATTTAGCATGTCCCACACAACGTCTGAAACATAATAGAAACTCAATCACAAAGATTGCAACCTTAGCTCTCCTCATTAAAATTAATTTACTAATTTCCCTCTCACCTTGCTGTGTTCTGGTGGGGCGGGGCCCTCAAGTCCCTGGGGGACCTTCTTTGTGGTCTCAAGTAGTCCCTGTCCTTCCAGGTCGTGGCCATAATTCCCTGTCTCCCCTGAGTGTGGATGCCAACGTTATCCCCGTTATACAGATGGGGACGCGGAGGCTTGGCACCAATGCATGCCTGACTTAGGTTCATGCAGAGTACATGGCTGGGCCGGTCCTAGCAGGCTCTCAGTCCACCCCTGGCCAGCAGGACTGAGCCATCTGTAAGGCACTCACCAGCTCTAAGACGATGGTGGTTTGCGATCCATGTGGCTCTTTGAATTTTAATCGGTTAAAATAGGACTCCAGCTCCACCGTCTCACTGGCCACATTCTAGGGGCCCCAGAGCCGAATGTGGCCAAGCAGAAACCTCAAGGACAGTGCCGAGAACATTGCCACCACTCCTGCCCCATCACCCTCTCCATGGGGTCTCGAAAATGGGAACATTGGCTGTCTGGTGTCCTGTTGTGAGCCTGCAAACAGCTATGGGGAACTGTGCCCAGATGGGGGCCAGGAGGATGATCACTAGGAGCCCCAAAGGGAGTTCAGGGAGGACCTGGAATAGGGTGACTGTGTTTTCCAGGAACTGATACTGTTTCCTGATAGACAGCTCTCTCCGCTGCCCTCTTCACCACCCCCGCCCCTCCCCACGCACACCTATAAGTAAAAATCCAGGACCTTGGAAGCTTGGTCTGTGGTGCCAACTTCCTGGTGGCAGTGAGAATCCTAGGCCAGCGATCAGCAGACTGCGGCTCTGTTGACTAATGAGTTTGCCTACCACTGACCTAGACTCTCAATTCCAATAATTATAGGCTGTTGTTGTTCCTTGTGATTGAGCCCCTAACCCAGTGGTCGGCAACCTCATTAGTCAACAGAGCCTCAGTTTGCCGACCACTGTCCTATGCCACCAGAGGGGCCAGTCCCTGGATAAAGGGGTGAAAAGTCCTCACTGCCCCTGATGGCAGGAGTGCAGCTTCTGAGCAGAGACCCCCTGCTATGCTCAACTCAGAGTCTGCCCACCAGCATCTTCTACTCATGCTGGCCTTGTGGGGGGGCAACACCACGTCCTCTAAAATCTCTGAGGCCGCCTGTCAGCAGTCTGTTCAGTTCCTCAGGAGGCCCCAGAATGAGGACCCAGATGGTATTATCGAGAGGTCATGACCATGGCTGTGGCAGGCAGGAAGGCCACTGTGGTATCCTTAAGGTCACGGTGGGGATTTGGAAGTGCTGAGGCTTTCTTGCCCTGTCTCCATGGTGACCCTCATCCCCGAGGTTCTCCACCCAGTGCATATGGCCATTTTCTTACTCTGCAAACTCAGGCCGCCTCAGAGACAAGGTCTGGGCCACACCAGAGGTTGTGGGCACAGGGCTGGGCCCTGGGAGCAGGTGTGAGGGAATGGAGCAAGCTGACCTGAGCAGGACAGCTCGAGCCCACATGCTGGGCTGCACAGGGGTGCACTGCGCTGCAGGCTGGTTTGCTGTGGATGCCCTTCAAGACGTCTGGAGCAACAAGGGTGGCCTGGGTTCCCCTTGGTGCTGAGGAGGGCCCAGAGAGGTCCCTCACAGGAGCCAGTGTCACAGCTCCTTCAGGGTTAACCCCATCTGAGCTTATGCCTTAAAAGTCACTCTCCTCTGTGCTTTAGTTTCCCCTCTAACTAACAGGGATATTTGCCCCTCACATGATGGTGAAATCATGGGCTTAGGTGGAGGCAAGGTCACTCTGTGGCTTTTTGGGGACCCATGACTGTACCTGGGCACTCACACATTGGCTGTGGAACCACTGGGCCTCAGTGCTGCCGGCCTGTGCTTGAAGCCAGCCCCCACTCTGGTGGGGTCCTGGAAGGCACAGGGATGTCAGGATCAGGCTGCCCAGGGTTCAGAACCCAGTTGTGCCCTTTACTGTCTATAGGGCCAGAGACAGGGACCTAAGCCTGTCATCCCACAACCTCAGGTTTTCCATCTGCAGAGTGGGGAGGAGAATGGGACCACTTGACCCAGGCCTGTGGGGCTTTAGGGAGACCCCGCTGCAGTGTCTGGTACATAGGAAGCGCCCAGAGGAAGTGGCATTGGCTGAACCCAGGAGGTGACTTGGGCCAGGGCAGGGCGGTGAGTGAGGATCTGGAGGAAGCCAAGCACAGAGAAGGTTGGCATGGGGGAGTACAGGGCTGTGGGACACTGGGAGGTGCAGGATGTGAAGTTGGGAGGTCAGCAGGATCTCAGGGGCTGCCGGGGCACAGGGCTGTACTTATCCTGCTGTGAGGAGCCAGCAAGGCCATTTATGAGCATGGGTACGGTGGGATCTGGTGTAGGGGTGAAGGTCACCTTGGTGACTGAGGAGGCAGGCCTAGAGCCTGGGAGACCAGGGATAGGCTGTTGCTGGAGCCCAGCAGAGGAAGAGCCCAGCAATGGAGAATAGGGAGTTGTAGGGAGAGGTGTCATGTCAGGGTCCCTGCTGCCCTGCCTCGCTGGGTCTCCAGCTCACAGCTTTTCTAGAACGCATCCCTGTCTCCCCTTGCTCAGGGCATCATGCTGGTCTATGACATCACTAACGAGAAGTCCTTTGACAACATCCGGAACTGGATTCGGAACATTGAGGAGGTAAGGCTTAAGGGAAACTTGCACCTTGCTTCTCCTCAGTTCTCACCCTGGAGCCCCCTGGTTTATAGGTGAGATCACTAGGCACAGAGCCACCCCCAGGAACTTGTCCAGAGACCCATAGCTAGCAATGTAGCCCAAGCAGGGGCTGGAATCCAGGCAGGCAGTCAACCCTAGAGACCACGCTGCCCTCGCCTGGTCAACAGTGACTCAGAGCCCATTTCCCCATCTGGGCTGTTGGGTTTGGTGATGTCTTGGTGATGACAAGAATCACCCAAACTCTCAGTCACCGTGAGCATTTGGTGCTTTCTAGAAAAGAAAGGTCCTGGAGTTGGCATGACCTTTGTCTTTGGAGGGTGTGGTGAGAAGCTGTATCAGTGCCTTTGAGCCACAGCAGAGTGGGTGTGAGCTCCCCGTGTTCAGCAGCACACAGACCACAGCTGGCTCGAAGAGAGACCTTGAACCACGAAAGGAAGGGAAGGTAGCCAGCCCAACCCCCATTCCAAAGCCAGTGTCGTCACCTTTCTGCTCCCCAAAGAGCTTATCTCACCCCAAAGCCTTCCCGGACCAAAGCGCTTGCAGCTTTTGATGACTCACTAGGTGGGGCATTGGGGTGAGGTGTGGCTGGAGGACTTTCCCCTCCTGGACTGCCACAGCAGAAGGTCACTCACTGCTGATCCGATGGTTGTACGTAAGCAGTTGCACTGGGGCTCCTCCCCAGCATCTCGCATTTGCTGTCAGCAGGCTGGGCCTGGCTGAGGAGGAGGAACTGCCCACACTCACGGTGGTCTCTGTGGAAGCTGCCAGCAAGGCCTTCCAGTTGGCAGGAAGTTAGGCGGGGAACCATGCAGGGCATTTTGGTGAGATCAGGTCTGAGCTGCAGCAAGAAGGTCCTATCCAGTGCCTCGGGTCTTCAGGAAGCAGGGCCACTGCACGGAGGAGGGGCGGGTGGGACAGAGTTAAAGGTGACGGCGAAGCTTCAGAGCTGCCACCACCCCAGGATGACCCATTTCTGGAGCCCGAGGAGAGTAAGCTGGAGTAGGGTAGAAGCTCTCAGGATAGCAGCTGCCCCCTCCTCCTGCCCCCACAGAGGAGCCTGACAGGGGTACCTCCCATAGACCCCTGGGTTCCCAGGGACACACACAGGAGCCTGGTAATTACAGTCCATAGAGAAGCCATCCTCAGCAGATAGAAAGCATGCACTTGGTCAGAGAAGCAGCCAGAACCCTAGACTTGGCCCTGGCATTGACTGTGACATGGGACAGGTTATTCACCCTCTCTGGACTTCAGCTTGTCATATGCACAAGGGTGTCCCTAGCAATCCTGACCCTAACACTCTGATTTCAGGGGTCAGGCCACAAGTTGGCCTGTGAGCTTGTCTAACTGCACCTTTCACCTCTGTCTGTCCTCTCCCCCAGCATGCCTCTGCAGATGTTGAAAAGATGATACTTGGGAACAAGTGTGACGTGAACGACAAGAGACAAGTTTCTAAGGAACGGGGAGAAAAGGTGGGTGTGGTGGGCCTGGTATTGCCAGGCATCTCAGGACGGAGGGACCTCAGGGTTTTAGGGTTCTCTGCATAGAGGCCAGCCCTTTCATGCCCCCTTCCCCCAAGGTTCCTTGATCGCTTGCTAAGCCCCTCAGAATCTGCATGAGCATAGAATGACCTACCATCTCAGCTTGTCTGAGACTGGGGGTCCCAGAATGCAGGACTTTGCTGAGCAAAAGGGGACGAGTCAGTCGCCCCAGTGGGGCGCATGCCAAGGGAAGAGAGAGTGGGGAAAACATGGCCAGCCAGGCGTCAGGCTAAAGACTCTGAGCAGTGAAGGCTCCTAAGCTGTGCTGTGCATGTTCCTTCATGCTGTCTCATGGGAACCCATCGAGGCTACCCGAGCAGAGAATGGAGCCGTGGTCCCGCCATAAATAGTCACCTGCTGTCCACTGTGACTCCAGGGAGCAGACCCACAGTACCCAGCTCATCTGGGGACTCCCCATCACTGTTCCAATTCAGGGTGCTTCCTGGTGGTCAGGTGCACCTGGCAGCTGACGTGTGTACATATATGTCTCCCTCCCTCACAGCTGGCCCTGGACTATGGAATCAAGTTTATGGAGACCAGTGCAAAGGCCAACATCAATGTGGAGAACGTGAGTCCCAGGCCCACAGCCCTAGCCCCTTCAGGCTGAGGGTTGGTCTATACCCTCTGAGAAGGCTCTGCCACAGGATCTGGTCACAGGCTATGGGCTGTCCTGTTGGCCATCTGTCCAAGAGGCACTTCTTGGACAGGGCCATTTGCCAGGCTCCTTGAGCTGCCTAGCTGGCCCCGGGTATGACCCCCTCTCCGTGCCCCTTCCCCACCCCATGTTCTGATGTCAGCAGGTGCAGGCCCCAGCTGGGCACCTAGGATATTTTCTCACTGGCTCTTAGGGAGCCTTGGGAAATAGGCAGGGTTTCAATGATGGGGAAACTGAGAGTCCCCGTGTAGGTGCTAGCCTAGCCCCTGGGCCACACCACCCACATAGACATCCTGGTCACAAGCCCAGACGAAGTAGGGAGCCTTGGCCTAGCCTTGGCCCAGGCCACCCTCTCCTCTCCACACATGACGCCAGCCTTGCAGCTGACCTACCTTCCTCTTTACCCAAAACCCAGTGATCTTTCCAAAACGGACCATCCATGTCAGTCCCAACTTCAATCCCCTACACCCGGCTTAGCAGGCCGCCCCAGCTGTGGTGCAGCCCAAAGATCAGGCCTCACCAACCGCTTCTCATCCCAGGCCACCGCCAAGCCTTTGCTTATGTTCCCTTCCCTCACACCCCCTTTTCCATCAGGGCCTGGCCCAACTGGCCCTTCTCCAAGGAAGTCTCCATCATCCCTAGAGCCTTAGGCCTACCACTTAGGGTCCCCAGCTCGGCTCTGTGACAGAACTGTCCACATCGCATGGGTGTTTGCTGAGACTCCACTCCTCCCACCAAACAAGAGGCCAGGTCTGTGAGGCCCAGGGGCTAGGCTGTGGTTTGTAGTGTTCTTCGAAAGAGCAGGTGAGGGAAGGGAGGAAAGGGCTAGGAGACCGCAACAGAGGCAGCAGCCTCTGGTCAAGCCATCCCTGGCGGACAGCCCTTTACCCCTTCCCAGCCCTTCCAGGCCTCTCTGCCAGGCAAGGACCCAAAATGAAGCTTGTTTGGCCAAAGAGCTGCTTGTCTTTCTACCCTGCCCCTGACCGTTAGAAAAGGCAAAGCAGGTAGGCAGCACACAGGAGTCAAGGATGGGTTCTCCTCCTGGATCCTTCCAGATTGGTCCGTTAACCTCTAGATTCCTTGGGACAAGTCACTTCGTCCTTTTGAGCCTCAGTTTTCTCCCTGACGAGTCGAGGCTGATTCACCTCCCACGGTCATTGGCTCAGGGGAAGTGCTAGTCTCGGCGGGTGGGGGTAGGAAATGGGGCTGGACAGTTGAGACCCCACCTCGCTGTCCCACTGTCCCCATTCCATAGTGGCACCGGGAACCAGCAAGGCCCCACCTGCTTCCTGCTGCTGGGGTACTAACGACGTGCTTATTTCACAGGCATTTTTCACTCTCGCCAGAGACATCAAAGCAAAAATGGACAAAAAATTGGTGAGTGTGTGTCCTTCCTCATCCCTGAGTGGTTCTCTGTTGGAGCCTGCCGTTTTCCGCCTCAGTGGTGTGATTCAGCCCAGACAGATCCTGCGTCAGGCCCAGACAGACTCGGTCAAGATGGCTAGGAAGGGGGAAGGGGTAGCAGTTGGGGTTCCCAGACATGCTCATCTACTTTGTTCTCTCTCTGTGGCTCAGAGCTGCTCAGCTCAGGCTGTGTCCAGGCAGACAAGGCCCTGCCTGCTGACTGCACTGGCTAGCAAGGGATACATGGCCTTTCCCCACCCATCCTGCAGATGACGGCCCCCAGCAGCACCCGTCCTGACAAATCTGGCAGCCTTTCTCCCACCGGCCCCAAATTAGGCAGGTTGTGATGGCTCTGACCTTTAATAGTAGGTCCAGGGCTCTGAGGCCTCCAGGAGGTCCTACTTGAATCCCTCTTATTCACCCTTTCATTTGTTTCTGGCTTTTTGCTCACCACACAAGCATTTCATGGTCCTTAATACTCAGCTTAATTGTACTTACTTGGTCGAGTCTGAAATCTCAGCTGTACTTCGGGCACGTTCAGCGCCGGAATGCTATTGTGCGTGTTGCCTGGGAGCCTCATTCGGTGGCCGCTCTTTCCCAGCCGGTGACGCTCTCCAGCGCTCTGCTTGTGGCTCATTTAGGTCTCGTTACACAGAGGGCACACACAGCACAAAAGGCCGTTCAAGTAGGTCACACCTGATTTAAAAATACAGGTATTTTTATAATTCTAAGATACCATGAATTCAGTCGTGAGGCACAAGATGGATTTAATAGCAGCTCTTTGGCCAAAACGGGAAACAGTCCATGTAAACCAGTGTACTTTTATTTTTCTATTCTTTTTTTTAATATATGTTTTTATTTGTTTCAGAGAAGAAGAGAGGTAGAAACATCAATGATGAGAGAGAATCATTGATTGGCTGCCTCCTGCACGCCCCACACTGGGGATCAAGCCCATAACCCAGACATATGCCCTGACCGACAATCAAACCTGGTTCATAGGTCAACATTCAACCACTGAGCCATGTCAGCTGGACACAGTGTACTTTTCTTTTTTTCAATATATTTTATTGATTTTTCATAGAGAGGAAGAGAGAGGGATAGAGAGCTAGAAACATCGATCAGCTGCCTCTTGCACACCCCCTACTGGGGACGTGCCCGCAACCAAGGTACATGCCTTTGACCGGAATTGAACCTGGGACCTTTCAGTCTGCAGGCCAATGCTCCATCCACTGAGCCAAAGTGGTTTCGACCCACAGTGTACTTTTCTTACAGTGGACTTGCTTGTCTCTTGAGTACAATGGTAAATTTTTTATTCTTAACGGTTCTTCTGACTCAGTTTTGCCCAGTGCAGTTACGTTGAACATCGAAGTGACACTTGGCCCATATTTTTGATTCTGGCCTGTTGATTGCCTCCAGACTGTGCCATATGTATTAGGGCTCAGATCACGAAGCACTGGTACACAGCCATAATCCTTACGATTTCTCTCTTCTTCTTTTTCTTTTTTTTTTTTTAACAGAATTGCAAATCACCCATTTCCTACCATCTTTCTGTTTGTATTTAGCATTGCAGCCCCATACTATTTTATATGTGTCTTTTTTTTAATTGAAATATATCTGATATACAACATTGTGTAAGTTTGAGGCGTACAATGTTAGCATGATACATTAATATGTTGCAATATGACTACCATGGTAGCATTAGCTGACACCTCTATCACATTCACATAATTATTATTTCTTTTTTGTCTTGAGAACAATTGAGATCTAGTCTCCTAGCAACTTTGAGGTTTATAATATTGTTGACTCTGATTAATATTGTGCTCTTCATTAGATTCCCTGGGACTTATCTTACAAGTACAAGTTCATGTTTATCTTTACCACCATTGACAGCCAGCTCTGCCCACCCTTTCTTCTCTCTTGAAAGTGTCACAGAGGGCGGGTTCTGCTGATGCCCACCCCACTCCCTGACCTGGCATTTTCCCTCTCAGCAGAGCCCAGTGCTTCCCACCGCACTGAGAGCAACTCCACACAGCGTGCCAGGCCACTGGGCTTCATGCCTGGCTGCTGCCACTGCTCCACCTTGTCACCCCTGTGCTCCAGCCATGCTGGCCTTTTCTTGTTCTTGAAGCACCGCATGTTTATTTGGGTTTCCTTTCCCTCCACCTGAGGTGCCTCTCCCCTCCCCATTAGTTCCCTGGGGCTGCCCTAGCAAATTCTCGTAATAAACTTTCCAGCTTGCACCAGACACATTATTATCTTAAGGTCCTAGCGATCAGGATTCTGAAATGGGTCTCACCAGGCTCAGATCAAAGTGTCAGCAGGTCTGAATTCATTTCTGGAGGCTCTAGCGGGAAATCCATTTAATGCCTGTCAGCTTCTAGAGGGCACTTCATCCCAAGCCTTAGAACCACTTCCTCCATCTTGGACCTGCTGCCATCGCCTCTCTTTCTTGGACCATAGCTGAGAAGGTTTCTCTGCCTTTGAGGATCCACAGGATTAGCTAGGGCTCACCGGGTGATCCAGCATGCTCTCCCCATCCCCATCTGACCTTACTCACATTTGCAAAGTCCTTCTTGCCATAGCAGTGCCATACTCATATGTCCCAGGGAAAAGGGTGCAGACATTATTGGGGCCGTTACTTTGCTGACCGAACACCTGGACTGTTCCAGGTCTCACTGCCTTACTTCATGAGGTCTCTGATATCACCATCAAAGCACACCTCCACCTCTTGCCCTGCCTTTTCTCTCATTCCTCACTGTGGTGGGAAATCACTGCTTTTTTGTTTACCTCATAATTTCCATCCCCATTGTGAGCTTCCCAAGGCGAGGTTCTTCACTGCATGCCCAGTACCCACAAGAGTGCCTGACACGGCATAGGCCTTCAGGAGTTATTGTTAAGTAAATTCAGGGTTTTTTAAACTAAGAGCTGAAAGATGAGAAAGAATTCATCAAAGAAAAGGGGCTGACCCTTTCCAAACAAGGTGACCTGGGAGGAAATAAGATTTGCATTCCCAGAGCTGGCAGAGGCTCTGGGTGCTGGCTGACAGGTTTGACAGAAGGGCCGGTCCTCTGACAGCAGTGTGGGGCGCTGAAGTGTTTTCAGTAAGCCTCGAGTGGGCAAGGTTTATACCACCCACAGCAGAATGAAAGGTGGACCAGGGGAGAAATGGTAAATCAGAGTCTTAGCACAGAGTCATGGAGACCATCCATGGAGTGGAATTGGGACCCATTTCAGCACCCCCAACCCCCAAATTCCAAGGAACATTTGGCTTCCCCTTGACTGCCTCACTAGTAGGGGTAGAAAGGAGAGAATGGTGGGTGAATGGAGAGAAGGAAGTAGGGAAAAGAGTGAGAGGGAGAATAAATGGAAAAGTGTTGAGGGGATGAAGAGAAAGGGGTGAATGAATAGGTGAATAAATTGAAAGAATGAATGATGATTAGGGGGGTTGATGGGTAATATAAAAAAATGTCTCTAGGTTTGAGTAAGATGAATTGTCAGTTGGAAGTGATAATTGGATGGATGGATGAACGGATGGATAGATGGAAGGGAGGAAGGAAGGGAGGGAATGGACAGATGTATGGTTTATAAGGAGGGGATGATTGACTAGAAGGAAGAGAATAGACAGGTGGATGGTTAGTTTGAAGGGGAAGGAAGAAAGGGGGTAGATAGATGGATGTTTGGTTGGTTGGAAAGGGATGAATCCACTAATGGTTGAAGGTGATGGATGATTGGGTGGATGGGTGATAGATAGGAGGAAATGGATAGCCTTGCAGCTGGATGGTTGGATGGATGGATGGATGGATGGATGGATGGAAGATGGTGGATGGGAGGGGATGGGTTGACTTGCAGTTGGGTGATTAGATGGTTCCTTGGTTAGATGGCTGGTTGGTTAAGAGACATAGTACTTATGCTCAGTCATAACCTCAGAAAACTCCTTGTGACTTCAGGAAGGCAACAGCCCCCAGGGGAGCAACCAGGGAGTCAAAATCACCCCGGACCAGCAGAAGAAGACCAGCTTTTTCCGATGTGTTCTTCTGTGAGGAACGCCGCCTTACTCTGAGCCCTGCTCAGCCGAGCTGACTGTGCCTGTCCTGAGTGAGCCCCTCACTCAGCCGGGGCCCCCCTCCAATGCCCCTGCCACGGCCACCGGGCCCAGGGCCACCAGAACACAATTGAGAAATTGTTTATTTTAGTAACTCTGATCTTTTTCAACTTTGGAGATGGAGTAAGTTAAGCATCTGCTATTTTTCCGGTGATGCCCACCAAACCGGCCCATGCACCGTGTACCTGGAGAGAAAGATGGACATGACGTGACCAGCAACCGTGACCAACATGGCGGGCCGCCATCTCTGGGGCGTGACAGCGGAAATTCCACTGCAAAGCCTGTCTGCGGCTCCTGGCGCAGAAGCACGGCTCCCAAAGGCCGGTGATGGTTCCAGGAGGGCTGAGCTTCGCCCCTCAGAGCGGTGACCCCACGGCCCAGGCGGCATCGCCGACACGTCTCACTCCCACTTCCACCTTCTCTCTGTTTTGGACAAGTGACAAAAACCGTTATGTTTCTCTTCTCCCCTCCCTCTTCTTTTTCACTCTCAAACCAAAGGGAAGCACAAATTAAGGAAATCCTGTGTAAAGCGTGCAGAAGGAAGGAGGAGGGGAGGGCCTTGCCTGTCCACAACCAGGTTTTGGTCTGTAATTCAGTCAGGCCTCAGGCGTGGCCAGTGGGCCTCGGCAGTCCCTGTCTGATCACCGAGGGGACACCACGCATCCTACGGGTGACCCCAAAAATGCAACCACGCTCCGATCACCCGCAATGAAGGCGTTGGCCTCTCGGCCCCCAAACAGCCCCCACTCCACAGTCTCCAAACCGGACGTTCTTTCTAGCTGAGATTTTTATTTTTCCAGATCTGTAGTGCCATGAAGTGATTCCGTCTTTGATTTCCAGCGACAGACCCAGGTGACCAGGACACGGATGCAGCTGGGGCCGAGAGCACGAAGCATCCAGGGCGGTGGTTTTTAACCGCTGTCGTCGCTTCTGTTCTGACAGCTCTGCCTTCCCAGAGAAGGTGCATCTGAGACCAGGTCACCAGGTCCAAGGGGTGTCACGAGGGAGCCTTTATATTTCTTTGTCTTACACTTCACCCCAAGCTGCCGTCCACCCAAGCCCCTGGCGTCAAAATGTCTTTTTTGAATTAAAACCAATGTACCAGCCATAGTCTGTTCCTGGAATCTCTCAATATGCTGTTTACATCAATAAACACACTTAAGGAAAACAAGTTAAAGTTCATTTTAAAGTTCTCAGATTTTATATCCACAGTTCTCTGTGGGTAGACAGGTGTGGCCCGGCGTTGGGTGGTAGGTTGGCAGAAGGCCTGTTACCTACCCCAGGCCAGCGGGGGCCTCGGATCCGGGCAGGACCCAAGTGGAGGTGCTGTGTGCCCCAGGCTCTGAGATGACCCCATTATCCAAAGCCTGGCGTAGGAAATAAAGCTTCCTACCCTGACCCCATAGAAAAACAGGAGACCCTATTCTCTGCACCACTTGGTTTTCCACGTCCCATGCCGAACCTGCTTGCCAACAGTAGCCCCCACACTGTCACTAGATTCTCTCGTCTGGTCTCTGTGGGCATCCGTCTGCCAAGCTGCACACACAGCTCTGAGGCTCCTTTCTCGCCTCGGGAGCATCCTCCCCCATCCCTGCAATCCTGCTGCCCCAGCTTCTGGCACATGGCCCCCATCTGCCTCTTCTCTAGATGGCCCCACTGGGTTTCTCTGTTGGGGTCCCTGGTTCCCTGGGACTCGGCATATAACTAATGTATTACAGCCAAAGGACACGGGAAAATGGGCCCAGGAAGAGGCGCGTGGAGCCACGTCTGGAGGAAACCAGTCACAAGCTTCCAGGAGACCTCTGGGCGTGGGGTCACACTTCTCTGTCGCCAAGCTGTGAGGAGTGTGAAGTGTTAGCTGCCAGGGCGCACCTTGGAGACTCAGCACCCAGGGTTTTACCGGGGCTGGTCATGGAGGCACCTCCGGGGAGAGGCATGGACCAGAATTGCAGCAGCCTGGAGAGAAAGCATAAACCGCATTCAGCATAAACCGCATTGTACGAACATTTAGGCATCGATGTGAGGTTTTATTTGGGCACAGGGAACACAGGGACCAGCCAAGTTCCTGCATGCCAGCCAATGGCCAGCCTTCAGGTGTGCTGGTGACATCTCTGTGCACCAGTCTGAGCTCCAGACCTATATACCTCACATGCACCATGGGCCACCAGCCCCTGCCTGTGGTGGCCCTGCCCACCTCTTCCCTTTTCTCTGCCACCCTCCCCTGGCTCACCTCACCCCAGCCCCCGTGTGCCTTACTCTCCCGCCTCACCCCGTGCTCGCCACTGCCTTGGTACCTTTGCCCCTGCTGCACCTGCGGCCTGGCAGTCCTCTGACATCTGCACAGCCCCCTGTGCCCGTCCCTCCTCCCACCTCATCATCAGAGCATCTGGGGGAATTCACGGCTCACGGCCAACTTGTCTCTCCCCACCCCCCCAGAAACTCCACAGAGCCTGGCTTGCCCACCCCTGATATCTGTGGCCAAGTGGCATTGTGGCCACTTCCCCGGAGGGCCACCCACCCCACACGAGCGGAGACAACCCCACTCACCAGCTGAGGCTGCCAGTGAAAGGTCCAGACCCGGTGTTTAGGGGAGGGGCTTCGGCATCCCAGCCCAGATCTCCCTGCTGGTCCCCTTCCAGGAGGTCCTCTGGGGACCACTTGTCCATTCGGTTTCCAGCGGTCGCTGAGGGCTAGGGGGTGGGGATTCTGATGGGACATTCTCAGGGGAGGATGTTAGTTTGTGGGAGACCACATGTGCCAAGCAGGTTGGGGGACTCAGGCTGCAGGCCTCTGTGGTGGGGCCTCCAGGGGCTGGGCCGGAGGTGGACTGATAAGGCCCCACGTTCCTGTAGGCTGAATGCCATGCAAATGATACCCAGTGGTCAGGCTTTCTAACGGACAAGGTTCACTCGGCACTTCTGATCCCCTCCCCTCATCACTGAGGCTAGGAGCCGGCTCCCTGGGCTGTGGAGGGCATGCGGAATCACAGTGGAGAGGTGAGTTGCCCAAGGTTGCCCTGGGAGGTCTGGAGCCTCAGCCTGCATCTCCCCCAGCCACACACAAAGGCATCCGGTTCCGTCACAGTGAGGAGTCCTGGTATCATTACTGCTGACGGGCCCCCTGCTGCCTACCTGAAGGTTGTCTCTGTCTGAGGAGGGCCAGTGTCATGTGACTTCACAGGTGAAGAAGCAGGCCCAGAGAGGTTGGTTGAGCAACTCACGCAAGACCACACAGTGGGTGAGTGAGAAATGGGTTCCTCGTGTTTTCTATTTGGGGCTGTTGAACCGCACACTGCAGGCAACCCCCTCCCCCATAGGGCAGGGAGTGGTCAGGGCACCAGCTTTAGCCTGCCAGGAGGCTATCTAAACCAGCTGGGCCAGGGCGATAGGCTCACAGGGCCCCTTCCCCCCCACCCCCAAGCTCAGCCATGAGGATCTGGGCCATTTCTGCTGAAAGAGGAGGAAGTGGTTTAGCCCGTGTCCTAGGACAGGAAAGGCAGGGGGGGGAGGGGGGGGCCGAGCATATATCTGGGGCTGGCTGATTTGTGAGGCACAGGTTCTCATACTCAGGGCCCCCTATGTTTGTGGTTTTAGTTTTTTAAAATCAATTAAAAATAAAAAAAATATATACAATAATGATGAATATATGATAATGATGCCAATGCAGTAATAAAATATAATTTCAAATGGTTTGGATTTTTTGTTGTTGTTAATCCTCACCCAAGGATTTAAAAAAACAAAACAAAACATTTTTATTGATTTTAGAGAGGAAGGGAAAAGGAGAGAGAGATGGAAACAATAATGATGAGAGAGAATCATTGATCGGCTGCCTCCTTCACGCCCCACACTGGGGATTGAGCCTGCAATCCAGACCTGTGCCCTGACAGGAAAGGGGGAGAGAGAGAGAGAGAGAGAGAGAGAGAGAGAGAGAGAGAGAGAGAGAGACATTGATGTGACAGAGACACATCAATTGATTGCTCCCACAGGAGCCCCAAGGGGTTGGGGAGTGGGGGGTGGCAGGCAGGGATGAACTTGCCACCCAGGCACCTGCTTTTAACCAGGAAGTGAACCTATGACCCGTTGGTACATGGGCTGACACTCTAACCATTTAGCCACATCATTCAGGGCTGGGGTTTTTTTAGTTTAGTTTTTTGTTTTGTTTTTACATAAGTCAAAATGTGGCCCTGTGTGCACAGTGAGACTCAGACTATCCAGCTCCATCCTGCCTCAGGCCCTTTGTGTGGCTCCCTCTACCTAATGCATTCTTTCTGCACACCCCCGCCACCTCCCCCCGATCCCCCGCAATCAAGTTGGCTCCTACCTGCCCCCAGGTGCCCCTTCCTCCATATAGCTCCAGACCCCATATAACTCACACTGCACCGTGGACCATGAGCCCCTACTTGCAGTGGCCCTGCCCACCTCTTCTCTTTTCTCAGTTAGGCCTCTCTGGGAGTTCTTGCAATCTCAGTTCCTCTTCCTGGCCTGCTGTTTGCTTTGAAACAACATTGACAATTCTTACTCTCTTCATTGCTCGCTAGATTGTAGATACTGGGAGGGTGGGGCTTGTACCTGCCTTGGGGCCTCCTCTCTGTCCCCTCAGGATCTGGTACACAGCAGATGCTCAATAAAGGTTTGTCCAGATCTGAGTGGAGCAAGGGTGCCCCTCCCTGAAGCTCAGCGGCTTTGTGGACAGAGGGGTTGTCCTGGTCCCGCCCCGGGCTCACCTGCTTAAGGAAACAGGAACCGCCTGGGGCCTCGCCCTGATGACGTGTGGACCCTGAACTGAAACTCAGGCACCTACAGGCGGCACGGGCATAGCCAGAGCGAGGGCCTCGGCACCCGGAGGTCTCCCAGGTATGTTCCCCTGGGTGGGGACTCCTCAGTCAACCACATGCCCACCTATGCTGGGCGAGGCTGGGTCCCTGAGAGTCTCAGCCCTAACCCAGTCCTAGAAGACAGAGCAGAGGGACCAGACTGGGCCAGGGGGATGATGGGGCTGGTGGGACCAGAGAAGGATGAGCAATTTTCTGGAGGTACCAGCGGTGACCATTGGAAAATGGAGCTGGCATTGGGAAAAGAGCATTTCTGGCAAAGAATAGCAACTGTGGAGGGAAAGAAAACCTCGTTGGTTTGGGTCAGTGGATAGAGCGTCGGCCTGTGGACTGAAGGGTCCTGGGTTGGATTCCAGTCAAGGGCACATGCCTGGGTTGGGGTTCGATCCTCAGTAGAGCCCAATTCTCACCAGGAGGCAGCCAATGGTTCTCTCTCATCATTGCTATCTCTCTCTCTCTCTCTCTCCCTTCCTCTGAATCAATAAAAAATATTTTTTTTAAAAAATAGAGAGAATGTGATCACTTTGGAGTAGAACAGAAATGCTGCTAGGGGATGAGGAGGTGGGGGGCTCCAGAGCCAGGGCCGGGAATTTGAAACACAGTGTGGCCTCACTCATCATTAAACCATCTATTCATCAGCACATATCCTGCACCCTCTACTGTGCTGATGCTGAGGACCCAGAAAATCCAAAAAGGATCTAGCCTGGGCCTAGACCCTGGGCACCCTTCATATGGGAGAGACAGAACCAGACACAGACACTCCAGCTCCCTTAGGCAAGGCTAGGCCAGAGGCAAGCGTTGTGGGGAAGGTGGGGGACATAGAAGGTGCCAGGGTTTTATCTCAAGGAAAAGGCAGGAAAGCTGCATGGAGGAGGGGGTATTTTCGCTGGGTCTTGAGGGGTCAGTAGGAGGTCTCCCAGATAGAAGAGCCTGTAAACATTACCCTGTGCTGGGTCATGGACATTTATTATACCTACAGGTGTCTGTTGGATCATCCCCCAAGGCCTGGGTTCAAGCCCCCGCTCCCCCACTCCACGGCTGTGTGATCTTGGGCTTCTCTGTGCCTGTATTTTCAACTGCGATTTGGGGAGAATGATGACTTTTTAAAATATATATATAGCTCTTACTGTGATTTCAAGATGCCCTTCAAGCAATAGTCATCAGGAAACTTTAAAAAAATAATAATAATAGTAATAGCCGAAACCGGTTTGGCTCAGTGGTAGAGCATCCGTCTGTGGACTGAAAGGTCCCAGGTTCGACTCCGATCAAGGGCATGTACATTGGTTGAGGGCACATCCCCAGTAGGGGGTGTGTAAGAGGCAGCTGGTCGATGTTTCTCTCTCATCGACATTTCTAGCTCTCTATCCCTCTCTCCTCCTCTCTGTAAAAAAATCAATAAAATATATAAAAATATAATAATAAAAGGTTTATTTATTACTTAAGGGCCTGGACATTTATACAGCACGCCTGGGGCCACGCAGCGAGATCGGAGGCAGAGCAAGCGTGCACACGGGCAAGTAGCCCACATGGTCAATTATTGAAAGCAACCAAGATGGCTAAAACCAAGGAGGCTTCCTGGCTCTTCCTGCGAGTGGCTGGCAGTGTTTGCCGAGATTGCCATCGCTGAAATGGATGCCTCTGCAATCAAAGCTTCAGCCAGGCACTCGCGTTACAAAAAAAGAAAAAAGAAATAAAAGAGAAAACCCACACACACTGTCAGGGCTTACACAGCACTAGGTAAATGTCATCACTCTCATGCCAAAACTGTTTTTGGCTCGGTGGATAGAGCATCAGCCTGCAGACCGAAAGGTCCTGGGTTCGATTCCGGTCAAGGGCATGTACCTTGGTTGCGGGCACATCCCCAGTAGGGGGTGTGCAGGAGGCAGCTGATTGATGTTTCTAACTCTATCCCTCTCTCTTCCTCTCTGTAAAAATCAATAAAATATATATATATTGATGAGAGAGATAGTTAGAAACATCGATGAGAGAGACACATTGATCAGCCTCCTCCTCACCCCCACTGGGAATATGCCTGCAACCAAGGTACATGTCCTTGCCCAAAATTGAACCTGGGACCCTTCAGTCTGCAGGCCGACGCTCTATCCACAGAGCCAAACCGGTTTTGGCTAAAATATATATATATTTTTAAAAGTCATCATTCTCCCCAAATCGCAGTTGAAAATACAGGCACAGAGAAGCCCAAGATCACACAGCCAGGGAGTGGGGGAGCCGGGGCTTGAACTCAGGCCCCAATTGCAGGCTCTTCACCACTTTGTCACCCTACCTTATCACCCATGGCTTTAATAGATCCCCTTTCCCTGGCCCCAGAATTCCTGTGGGTCGCTCCCCGAAGGGTGTGTTTGCCACGGGTCTTCTGGCAGGAGGAAGTCAATATTGACTGGGCTGGTCAACAGGGCCGCTCGCTGTGGAAACGGCCTGGTAACAGTGACCTTCCACAGGGCTGAACAATTAGGTCTGGTCAGTGTGGGGGTGGGGCCGGTGTGGGGACAAAGTTAGGGCGGGTATGAGGGTCCACCCAGCAGCGCACAGCCTTTTTGCTGGCTTTCCACCAACGTGAGACTGGGGAATTGGCACGGTTTTTCTCTGTTTCCCAGCTCTGTGTCGTTAGCTCATCAGTCCAGGGGCACCTGAGCTTGCAGTGATTGAGAACGGGTGTGAATTAGCCCTGCACCAGACACATTCTAGGTGGGCCATTTATGGCCGCCATGCCTGGTGACACTGGTGGCAGAGGCAACTGTCTGGGTCACCTCTCTGTGGTGTTTAAAGCCATCGTGGCATCCCGTTACGGCACCCACGGGGTGTACGCTATTTCACGCGTTCGCTTGTCATTTGGACGTCTCCACATCCCACCAGGTATTTAGTATTTAAACAAATCCAGTTCTTAAACGTAAACGCATGTATCTATAAAGAGAATTTTCTAACATTTGCAGTAATGAAATAATAATATTCTTATTCGTCCCTTTTGTTCTCATGATTTCATTTTTTCTTATTCTGACCTCATTGTATTCTTATTATTTCCTTTTATTCTTTTTTGTTTAGTTAATTCTCACCTGTAGATTTTTTTTCATTGATTTTTAGAAAGAGAAGAAGGGAGCGGGGGAGAGGGAGGAAGGGAGAGAGAGATACATAGGTGTGAGAGAGGCATATCAATTGGTGGCCTCCTGCACACATCTTGACCAGAGCTGGAATAGAACCTGCAACCCAGATAGATGCCTTTGACAGGGAATCCAACTGGAGACACTCTTTCGTGGGCCTACGCTCTATCCACTGAGCGACACTGGCTAGGGCTTTCCTTTTATTCTTTTATTCTTACTATCCTTGGAGGGTTTTGGGGGGGAAATCGATAAGTGAACATGCATAAAGTGCCAGCACGTAGTAGGTGCTCAAGAAACACAAGCCAGTTTCAAGCCTGTTGCTCTGGCCAGCCTGGAGGACGTCTCCAAAGAGGAGGCACCACGAGCTGCACGAATCAGGTAAAGATGGGACGTGGACCAGGCCTGACTCTCTCTCCTCCTTTCTGCCCCCAGGAGCCAACTTCCCCCTCGGGAAGCCATGACAGAGGCCAGAAAGCTGCCCCCGCCGCTGCCCCCACGGCTGGCCTGGTTCGTGCAGACACAGGTGGGCCAGCTGGCCCAAGGAGGAGTCCCTTCATGGTTCCACGGTGCCATCTCCAGAGAGTGAGGACCACCCCCACTGTCCACCCTGCCTCCCACCCTCTTTGTCTGCCCCCCCCCACACCTGGGCGGGCTTCCACTGTAGAATTCTGCGCTCAGTTCACCTACCTGTGTGGTAAGAAGATGAAAAGGGCTTTGGAGTTTCGGGCTTGAACCTTGCCTCCTCCGGACCTGCTGTGTGCCCTAGGGCAAGTTATCTTCCCTCTCTGGACTTGGCTTGCTCTATACAAGTGGCCGCAAGACAGAATCCTCTCCTTACCCGCCCCCCCTTAGACCCCTCACTAGACCAGGAATCACCAATCAATGATGGCAGGACACAGGGTCAGAATCCTTCTTAAGGTTGAACTCCTCTCAGTCTATCGGGTATATGGCTAACATGCACTTCCTTTTTTTCCCCCCCAATATATTTTATTGATTTTTTACAGAGGAAGGGAGAGGGATAGAGAGCCAGAAACATCGATGAGAGAGAAACATCGATCCCCCCCCCGCCCCAAGGATGTGCCTGCAACCAATGTATATGCCCTTGCCCAGAATCGAACCTAGGACCCTTCAGTTCGCAGGCCAAGGCTCTATCCACTGAGCCAAACCAGTTTTGGCTAACATGCACTTTCTACATTAGACTGAGCTCTGAGGAGATGAACAAACTCACGTACTTAGTCACCCCAGGGCCCGGCTCTACATAAATGGAGAAAGGAACATTCCTTGCCACCCATGACACTTAGGAAATTGAGAGAACATTGCAAAAGCCAAGAGAGACAGGACTGGACATGGTTTCTGAGTTCTGGGGCATGCCAGTAAGATATAACATGAGCCATGCATTGCAATTTTAAAGATTCTAGTAGCTATATTAAGAGAAGCAGAAAGAAACAGTTAATATTAATCACATCTTTTGTTTAACCCAGCATATCCATGATATTATCATTTCAACAAATACATATTCTTCTATATTTGTACTGCCTTTATTTTTTTAATTTTTTATAATTAAAAATGTTTAAATTGCAATTGACATACCATATTATATTAGTTTCAGGTGTACAACATAGGGATTAGACATTTATATAACTTAAGAAGTGATTACCCCAGTAAGTCCAGTAACCATCTGACACCGGATATTATATAGTTATTACAATATTTTTTTTTACTATATTTTCTATGCTGTGTACTGAGTCTTTAAAATCTGGTGTGTATTGTATGCTAAAAGCACATCTTGATTCAGACCAGCCGCATTTTGTTGTTGTTGTTAATCCTCACCCAAAGTTATTTTTTCCCACTGATTTTAGAGAGAGTGGAAGGGAAGGGGAGAGACAGAGAAAGAGAAACATTGATGTGTCGTGAGACACACCAGGACCGGGGATTGAGCCCCTCAGTCCGTGGGTTGGTGCTCTAACCATTGAGCAACCTGGCTAGGGCAAGACCAGCCACATTTTAAGCACTCAGTAGCCACCTGTGGGCAACGGCCCCGGTCCTGGACAACACAGGTCCAAAAGCTCCCCATAGCGGGCCACGCTCTGCGTGGCATCAGGAAACAGTAACAATGATAGCAATCCAGTTTAGAGGTGCCAACTCTGAGTCCTTTATATAACTTTTGCCTCAAAAATTTAACTACAGCCATTCCCCAGTATCCCTGGGGATTGGTTCCAGGACTCCCCACAGATACCAAAATCTGCCGGATGCTCAAGTCCCCTCCAGAAGAGGGTGTAGGTCAAGGCCCTCCACATCCATGGATTCCCAACCTCGGACCAAAAATACTATACAGAAGGCCAACTTGTATATTTATTGGGGGGAAATATCTGCTTCGACCTGGCAGGTCAGTTCAAGGGACAAGTGTGCTAACAGTGAACACCTTGAAAGCACGCACCACGCGGAGGTTCTCATGGTGCACGCGTTTTGTGTCCTCATGTCGGCCCTGGGCATGAGGGCTTTCTGTCCCCATGAGGAAGCTGAGGTCAGCAAGGGACTGACCTCACCAAGGGTCACACCGTGAGTGAACGGCAGAGCTGGGCTTGGATCTCAAATGCATCTGGAAACAGCTCCTGCTTTGGCCGAAACCGGTTTGGCTCAGTGGTAGAGCGTCAGTCTGCGGACTGAAAGGTCCCAGGTTTGATTCCGATCAAGGGCATGTATCTTGGTTGCGGGCACATCCCCGGTAGGGGGTGTGCAAGAGGCAGCTGGTCGATGTTTCTCTTTCATTGACGTTTCTAGCTCTCTATCTCTCTCCCTTCCTCTCTGTAAAAAATCAATAAAATATATTTAAAAAAAATAAAGTTAATTAATCTCTTAAAAAAGAAAGAAAGAAAGAAAGAAAGAAAGAAAGAAAGAAAGAAAGAGCTCCTGCTTTATTACCTGTCATCCTCAGATCCACCCAAAGGTGCCTTCCTGAGTGGATTCCAGGCATTGGAAGGCAGGCAGGGGTTGTGGACCGTGGGGCCAAGGTCCTCAGAGGCCTTCGCCAAAAAAATATATTTTAGGTCTTTGCTCAGTCCTGGGAGGGTCTGGGCAGAACACTGGGCAGCCAGCCCTCAGCCTCTGCCCCCTGTGTGTGCCTTCCCAGGGACGCCGAGAATCTGCTGGAGTCGCAGCCCCTGGGATCCTTTCTCATCAGAGTCAGTCACAGTCACGTGGGCTACACTCTCTCCTACAAGTAAGGCCTGGGCTTGGGGACGGCGGGCTCCGGGCTTCCTTGGAGGGAAGGTGGGGAGGAAGAAGCTTGGGGAGCTTCGTGTCACAGGTTTTAAAAGCAACTGGTGTGACGTTCTGGTCTGACCTGGCTGAAGGGTGAGCAGCTGCAGGTCTGGCTGTATCCAGCAGAGACTGGGGTCTGTGGTAGCAAAGACCGTGTGTCTGAGAACAGGAGCTGCTGGAGGGCCTGAGCCTGGCTCCTGCCCTTTCCCTAACCATCCACCTCCCTCTGCCATCTGCTGGGCAGCACCCAAGGAGAATGTGCTGGAAACTCAGGGCAGTCCAGCAATGTGGGGCTTCAAAGCCTGACCTGGCAATCCCAGTGAGAGGACTCAGCAGAACAAACTACTTTCTTTCTTTTTTTTTCTTTTTAAAATATATTTTATTGATTTTGTACAGAGAGGAAGGGAGAGAGATAGAGAGTTAGAAACATTGATGAGAGAGAGTCATCAATCAGCTGCCTCTTGCACACACCCTACTGGGGATATGCCTGAAACCAAAGTACATGCCCTTGACCGGAATCGAACCCGGGACCCTTCAGTCCCCAAGCCGACGCTCTATCCATTGAGCCAAACCGGTCTCGGCCAAACTACTTTCTGAAAGAATTCCAGGCCAAATGAATGAACATACACACACACACACACACACACACACACACACCACCACCCAACGGTTCTATTACGGAATTACCCACAGTGGGGAAACCTCAGCACCTCAGTCAAACAGTACAAGGCTCGGTTCTGCTCCTTACACACCGTGACCTGGGACACATTACTCCACCTTCCTGCCCCTCCCTCAACGTCCTCCTCTCTGACATAGGATGCTAAAATGAATTGTCTTGACGGGAGGATTAAAACCTATAGGAAGCACATCGTAGGCCATTCGTAAATGCACCCCTTTCATTAATGGAGCAGAGCGCCAGGCCCCAAACCTCCGGCTGGAGCCTGATCACGTTTTCATGATCATTTCTATTGATCATTCACCCCTAGCCAGGCACGGAGCTAAGTTTTCCCTGCAGCTTCTTGGTTCATCTTCACAAGGACTCCTGAGGTCAGTCTTCGTAGCCCCATGTGATAGATGGGGAAACTGAGGCACCTACCAAATGTCACGTGGCTAACGAGTAGAGAAGCTTATGTAGGAACCTGTGAGGTCAGGCTGGCAGCCCAGTTCAAGGACTTGGGGGCAGGTGGGGGTGAGGCGAGGCGGGGGGAGCAGGATGTCCCAGCCCGAGCCGTGTCTCCGCAGAACCCAGAGCTGCTGCCGCCACTTTATGGTGAAGCTGCTGGATAATGGGAGCATGCTAATCCCCGGGGAGGAGAAGGCCCACGCCTCGCTGGATGCCCTGGTCACCTTTCACCAGCGGCAGCCGCTGAGGCCGCACGGGGAGCTGCTGGGGCAGCCCTGTCCGCAGGTGAGGGCTGGGACCCCGGGGGGCGGTGGCTGTCTTCCCAGGGGCTGAGCTCTCCACACTCATTGTAGTCCTCTTCCTTCTCCTGTGATTCTGTCCCCGGCCTCCCACGGCCCACTCCCCCCGGCTCGTTTCCCCTCAGGCCGATGTTTCACGTGGCCCGCAAACTCATTCGTCAACAGAGCCAAATGTCAGCAGGACGACAATGGAAATTTCTTTGGAGAGCCAAATTTTTTAAACTCAAACTTCTTCTAACGCCACTTCTTCAAAATAGACTCGCCCAGGCCGCGGTATTTTGTGGAAGAGCCACACTCGAGGGGCCAATGAGCCGCATGTGGCTGGAGAGCCACATTTTTGCGGACCACGGCTCTAGCTGATCTATGGGACTAGCATAAGCCTCAGAGGGGCAGACCTCCTGATAAGGGTTTATGGGCAGGGCCTAGGCCCACAGTGCGCTCAGCGGAGCAGGCTTTGTTATAGGTTTGTGGGTGGGAGCAGCTCCTGAGCTCCAACGCCCAGGGTCTGGGGACCCCAGCCCTGTCCCCGTCCCCTCCTTGGGGCTGAGCTGCAGGTCCCCTCTGTCCGCAGAAGGATCCAGAGAATGTGGATTACGAGGATCTCTTCCTTCACTACGAGGCACTGGCTGAGGAAGCTGCCAGCCCCGCCCCTGGTCCTGGGGAACATCAGAAACCTTCTTCCCATCCAGCGGCTGCCCCCAAGGAGGTATGTGACAGGAAGCTGGCAGGGGAGGGGCCAGAACAGAGGTGGCCAACAGCTGCCAGGGGCTTTTATTTTATTTTATTTTTTAAAAATATATTTTATTGATTTTGTACAGAGAGGAAGGGAGAGAGATAGAGAGTTAGAAACATCGATGAGAGAGAGTCATCGATCAGCTGCCTCCTGCACACCCCCCACTGGGGATATGCCCGCAACCAAGGTACATGCCCTTGACCGGAACCCGGGACCCTTCAGTCCCCAAGCCGACGCTCTATCCATTGAGCCAAATCGGTTTCGGCTGCCAGGGGCTTTTAGAAGGAAGATGAGACCCTGTAGTTCCGAGCTTAAAACCTTCCAGTGATTTCCCAAGGCACTAAGGTTAAAATCCTGACGGCAGTCTGAGTTCCTCCTTCTGCCCATCACCAGCCCAGCTTCAAGCAACGTCAGGGCCTTTGCACGTGCTGTGCTGTAGGCTCTGCCCCAAATTTCCCAGCCTGGCTTCTCCCATCAGTTCTTCAAGTGTTTCCCTCCCCTCTCCAGACCTAAGGTCCTCCCCCCACCACCTCCTCCAACACATCGCCTTATTTATTTGTAACAGAGCACTCCTAGAAAATTTTAAGTCTTGTTTACTTACAGGTTTTCATGTTTCCAACTGCCTACCCGCTCCGTTATCACCACTTAGGGGTGAGGGAACTGGGGTATTTATCCTCCAAATTCCCCCAGTCATTGGTCAAATACTATTCCTGGGAGATTTGATTCTCTTGCACTTCTGGTCTGCCATGTGGACGCAGTGGGCACTGGTGGCCAGAGAAGGCCCCTAGGCAGAGTCCCTGCCATTGGCATTTGGGAGTGGAGGTGGGAGCAAAGAGGATATGGTAGGGCCTGGCCAGTTTTGCCCAGTGGATAGGACATCGGCCTACAGACTGAAGAGTCTCAGGTTCAATTCCAATCAAGGAATGTATCTTGGTTACAGGCTCCATCCCCAGTCCTGTTCAGGGCATGTACAGAAGGCAACCAATCGATGTGCCTCTCTCACATCAATGGTTCTCTCTCTCTGTTTCTCCCTCTTTCTTCCACTCTCTTAAAAAAAAAAAAATCAATGGCAAAATATCCTCAGGTGAGCATTAACAACAACAACAACAACAACAACAACAAAAAGCAAACAAATAAAGGACAGGGCCCGGCTGGCGTGACTCAGTGGCTGAGCATCAACCTATGAACCAGGAGGTCACAGTTCGATTCCCAGTCAGGGCTCATGCCTGGGTTGCAGGCTCGATTCCCAGTGAGGGGCACGCAGGAGGCAACTGATCCATGATTCTCTCTCATCATTGGTGTTTCTAACTCTCTCTCCCTCTCTCTTCCTCTCTGAAATCAATAAGAAACATATTTTAAAAAATGAAAAGAGGATATAGGTGGGCCATCAACAGCATCTGCCACCCGTGCCCGTGGCCTGCACTTGGCCTGAACGAGGGAGCCCAGGGGTCAGCACTACCGCCTGAGGGCCGCCTGCCAGCTTCTGTGTGGCCTTCGAGACCCAGGCCGTCAGAAGCTGCGATGGGAGGGACAGTTCTGTCCTCGAATGGATGAGGCAGTTACTAGTTCACGACTCGTGAAAATCAGATGAAACTCAGATTTCCGAGTCCAAAAGTTTTATTGGAACCAGGCCCACTCCCATGACAGCAGCAGAGCTGAGCAGTGAGATGCCGGGAGGGCCTGCAGAGCAGAAGCTGTTCACTCCCAGGCCCTTCACAGAGATTAGCCGCCTCCTGGGAAGGGAGTGAAGTTGGTTACAGAAATGGAAAGGATGGGGCCCGAGATCAGGTTTGGGGGTTCACCCGGGGACGTTTCTCGACCCCAGGGCATCTGGGTGGAGCCCTGGTGGATCCCAGTGTCCAGGGCAGAGTCGGGGTGCTGGGGGGTGCTGGCCAGGTCTCACCGGCTCTCGGTTTCAGGCCTCCGCAAAGCCAGCCGTGCTGCCCTGGCAGAAGGAAAGGATGCTGTCCTCAGCCATGGACAGAGCGCCCACCGAGGCAGCTGCTTCCTCCTGCCCCCCCAAGGCCCCTCTGGAGGAGGCCTGCCAGAAGCTCTGGAGGAACCTCAAGACCCTCCCTCAGACGGGCAAGAAGGTCCAGCAGCAGCTAAAGTCCCACCTGGTCACCGCGAGATCGCAGGCGACTCGCGGCTCAGCGCCCGGAGCGGCCCACGCGGCCTGGGACGCTAACGTCTACACGGACCCCTTTGTGGCCACGGACCCCTTTGTGGCCGCGTCCCCCGCGAGCCCCTCACAGCCTCAGGCTCGGAGAGACAGAGGGAACGCCTCCAAGAAGGCTTCGAGGTCCGTCAGCTGGAGCGAGGTGACCCCGAAGAGCAGGGGCTGGCACCAAGCAATAGTGAGGGCCCTGTCCTCGCAGGCATCCGGATCGGAGCCGAGGGGCGTGGCCGAACCCCCGGAGGACTGGGTCCCCGAGGAGTACCGCCCACCGCCACCCTTCGCCCCTGGGTACTGCTAGCGAAGAGGTTCGTTCTGGCTCTGGTGCCAGGGGCTGCTCACACCCGGACCTCTTGCCTTCTGCCCACCAGCATTCTGGGGCCTGAGAAATGTAATAACGACGATGCTTAGGTCTGGTTCTGCACTTGCCAGGGGGGCCTGGTTATGTGAAGAAGGAGGAGGAGGAGGAGGAGGAAGAGGAGGAGGAGGAGGAGGAGGAGGAGGAGGAGGCCGAAACCGGTTTGGTTCAGTGGATAGAGCGTCAGCCTGTGGACTGAAAGGTCTTGGGTTAGATTCCGGTCAAGGGCATGTACCTTGGTTGCGGGCACATCCCCAGTGGGGGTGTGTGCAAGAGGCAGCTGATTGATGTTTCTCTCTCATTGATGTTTCTAACTCTCTATCCCTCTCTCTTCCTCTCTGTAAAAAAATCAATAAAATATATTTTTTTTTTAAAAAAAAAAAAAAGAAGAAGGAGGAAGAGAAGAAGAATTAGTTAATAAGTTACAGCAAGGACCTGTGACACCTACTGTGTGCCAATCCCACACCTGGACACTGTGATTTCTTTTACTCTGTTGTGCCCAGATTTCGTGATCCCCAAAGACCACCAGGGAGCTGAGTCCGATGCAATAGCAGAAAACCTGTATTTCAGACTAGTCGGAGCTCTGTCCCACTTACACAGACAACGGCATGGCGGGAGAGAGGACGAATTTCAACAGATCAATGGGCTTTAAAGGGGTGGTGATGTCACTGCTTTGGCTGACCCCGATTGGTTGGGTGAGGGTTAGGGTCCAGTTACAAAATGGAGGGCCAGGAGTTAGCCCCGCCCTCTCATTCCTGCCTCTGAGCAGACCCATCGGGTAGGCACCTCCTGCACATTTCAAAGGAGAGCCAGCTTCCGAGAGGAGGAGAGGCACGGCAACGTCACCATGGTCACAGTCTGCTGGGTGTCAGCGCCAGGGTTGGAGGTCATGCCATTCTGAGTCCTTTCTCCCCCACCCCCTGCACCCAGGCTCAGCTCTCCCCTCTGGACACGCCTCCCTCCCGGGTTCTCATGCAAACAAAGGAGGTGAGACTTGTGGAGGGCGTGGTGCACACCAACATCCGCTTTAGGAGAAGCGAATGTGTCCTTTGCTTTAGAAAGGGGAGAGGCAGCCCTAACCGGTTTGGCTCAGTGGATAGAGCGTCGGCCTGCAGACTGAAGGGTCCCAGGTTCGATCCAGGTCAAGGGCATGTACCTTGGTTTCGGGCACATCTCCAGTGTGGGGTGTGCAGGAGGCAGCTGGTCGATGTTTCTCTCTCATCGATGTTTCTAACTCTCTCTCCCTCTCCCTTCCTCTCTGTCAAAAATCAATAAAATACATTTTAAAAAATAAATAAAAATGGAGAGGCAGCCTGGGACTGTGGTTGAGGTGGACTCTGCAGGGGGAATCCTGGGTTGCACGGCTGTGTGACCTTTGATGAGTCACTAGGTCTCTCTGGGCCTATTTCCTCAGCTGGAAAATGGGGAGAAGAGTAGGACTGTCCCCTTGTTCAGGAAAAGCAGTAGGATGTATGTAAATCCTAGGGCTTTGGTACATAGTACTAGGTGCTTTTGGTGCACAGGAGGAGTTTAGGGTGGGGGTGGGCTCTCTAGAAATGCTACCCGGGGTGGGGGTGGGGGGTCTGGAAGGTCCCTGGGGCTGCTCTCGGTTGCCCCACTCAAAATGACCACTGTGTAGACTGAGTGGGGCCATAGATGGGGCCCCTGGGTTGGCCGCTGGCAGAGTGGGTGTGGGGCTTCCCAAATCCACAGAGTGTAGAGCTCTGGGATCTGGAGTGAGCTGAGCCAGGCGTCAAGTCCTCCTCCGTAGAGACTTGAGGTGTGGTCTTGGGCAAGTCATTCTGTTCCCTCTGAATGAAGTGTGACTGGCTCTCGGCCAGCCCTCCCGGGAGCCAATGAGATGGCAGAGGGGCGGGTGCTTCATAAACGTTAAAGTGCTGTGCCTGTCTCAGTGAGTGGCATGCCTGGCACCCCCGCAGAGGCCTCCCCTGGCAGCTTGAATAAATAAACAAGAGTTGCCAGGCTGGTATGGCTCAGTGGTTGAGCATCAATCTATGAACCGGGAGGTCATGGTTCAATTCCCAGTCAGGACACATGCCCAGGTTGTGGGCTCCATCCTCAATGTGGGGTGTGCAGGAGACAGCTAATCAATGATTCTCTCTCATATTGATGTCTCTCTCTCCCCCTTCCTCTCTGAAATCAATAAAAAAAATTAATATATAACTAACTAAATAAATAAGCAAGTAGTTAAACCTTCAGTCCCTCTGAAGAATTCAGGGATTGAGGAAAAAGGGGACTAGGGTTTGTCCTTGGGGGGCCCTGGGGTGGGACAGCATGCCTCATGTGCACACCTTGTTTCTGCTCACCAAACACACAGCCAAGCACCCCAGCCTTCGCAGTGGGGGGAAGATCTGGAAGTTAGACTCTTCCTTTCTCAATCAGGGAGTCAGTAGCCCAGAGAGGGTGCAGCCACACCCAGGCTCACACAGGGAGAGCAGAGGTGGGCTCCCAGGTCTCCTCCCCCCCCCTCCCCCCATCCACCAGGCTTAAGGCAGGAGTGGCTCAGGGATGTGTTTATTCCCAGAGTCCAGATTCCACGGTGGGATGAGGGGTCGCCCTGCCCTCCTCCGGCCCGGCTCCTCCTCCGTGTCCTCAGATGCGGATGTGGAAGGTGCTGTGTGCAGAGAGGAAAGGATCAGTGTCATCAGGCAGAGGTGCCCTCCTGCACCTTCCTCCCAGCACTCCCGCGGGGAGTCCCCGGGCCGCCAGACGTCACATGGGAAGATGGGCCTCCTCCTCCAGAAGCCCTAGGCTGTGGCTCTCCTGACCCTGTCCCCCGGGGGTTGGGAGCAGATCTCTGAGTCGGTTCACATTCACACTGGCCGTAGGACTCTGAGTGAGTGACTGCCCCTGCCTGGGCCTCAGTCTGCTCCCCTATGAAGTGAGGATAATAGCTGTCTCCCCCTCATAGGGCTATATCGAGGGCTGAGAGTGGGACACCCAGAAGGTGTCATTATTCGTGTCTCCATCTGCCAGGAGACCAGCCTTGCTTATCCAGGGCAGAGAAAGGAAGCCCTCGGTGCCTATAAAGACACCACCAATAAGAAGAGCCACGCCAGCAACCACAGCACAGTTATTGAGCACCCACTGTGTGCCAGGCACTGCTCTACATTTGTTCCGTGGACTAACTCAGGGGTCAGCCAACTTTTTTTCTGGAAAGGGCCAAATAGTTGGAATGCCCAATGACTAAGCTCTGCCTTATAACTTGAAAGCAGCCATAGACAATGTACACAACAGGGCATGGCTGTGTGCCAGTGAAACGATTGCGTGACCTGGACATTTCAATTTCATGTCACTTTCATGTGTCAGGGAGTCTTATTATTCTTTGATTCCTGCCACCACCACCACCCCAATCATTTAAAAATACAATTTAAAAATGATCCTTGCCAAAACCTGTTTAGCTCAGTAGATAGAGCGTCGGCCTGTGGACTGAAAGGTCCCAGGTTCGATTCCGGTCAAGGGCATGTACCTTGGTTTTGGGCACATCCTCGGTTGAGAACGTGCAGGAGGCAGCTGGTCGATGTTTCTCTCTCATCGATGTTTCTAACTCTCTATCCCTCTCCCTTCCTCTCTGTAAAAAATCAATAATAAAATATACATTTTAAAAAACTATTCTTAGCTCTTTGGTGATACAAAAAACTGGGGTCCACCTCCTGCACTAACTCATGCAACCCTTGCTATCCACTCTACAGTGGGGGCTCTGACTCTCCCCAGGGCTGCCAAATACCGCTGTACAGCCTGTTCACTGCGAGGTGTTCAGGCAAGTAGGTTGACCACCCACAGGAGGTGCCCTGGGGCTCCTAATTATCCCTGGCTCACAGGTGCAGGCACTGAGGCCAGGGAGGCTGGAAAAGCTCACAAATGAAGGAAGGAAGGAACTTTCACAAACGGAGTCTATGAATTAGTTCCATAAGATCTGACACACGTGGAAATGGACTGTGGGGGATGGCGAGAAGGGTCACCTGAGGAAGTCAGGCGCCCGCAGGATCATGTTTTGGAAGTCTTCCAGGGACAGCCGCCCGTCGTGGTCCCCGTCGGCCTCGTCCAGCACCTTCTCGCACACCAGGCTCACCTCCTCGGCGCTCAGCTCCCCCCGCGTCAGCTTGGTCACCGTCTGCTCCAGGTCCCACATGCAGATGTAGTCATCGTTGTTAAAGTCTGCACGGCAGAACGGATGGAGATGTGGGGCAAGCAGACCGTGGGCAGCAGGCAGGCTAGGCCAGCAAGGGCATATCTTGTCTCTGTATTACGGAGGAGGAAACTGAGGCACTGGAGGGAACCCCGGCCCTCAGAGGTAAACTGGGTCTTGCTTTGAATCGGGCAGGGACAAGCTCATTCATTCGTACATTCAACAAGTACTTGTTGAGCACATATGATGCGCCAGGTAATCTGATACCTTTTTCATTCATTCATCACTCATCAATTATTGAGCACCTATTTTGTGACAGGCACTTTGCTAAATTTTCATTCATTCATTCATTCATTCATTCAAGTTATTTATTGAGCACTTATGTACCAGGCACCATGATACCTGTTTTTCATTCATTTGCTCACTTAGCAAGTATTTATGTAATGCCTACTATGTCCCAGGCACAGGAAACAGATGGTGAACTAAACAGACACTGTTGCTGCCCTGGGTCTCCTCAGAGAGAAAGTCAATAAGAAGTGGACAGATCAACGAACAAGAAATTAAGCAGCATTATCCCATCATCCTAGCAGAGAAATAAAATGGGGGTTGGAGAACAACTGGGAGGAGAGAGGGCTACTTTTGACCAAGACTTCAAGATAAGAAGGAGCCAGGAGAAAGGTGTTCTGGGCAGAGGACAGAGCAGAGGCAAAGGCTGGAGGCAGACAGAGCGGGGTGTGTTGGAGAAGGAGCGAGGCCGGTGTGGCTGGAATTGAGCAGCAAGGAGGTGAAGGCGGGAGGTATGGGGTGGGTGGAAGACAGGACCATGTTGGGCTTTGGAGCCCCTGGGGAGACAGTGTGATGGCCAGGCAGCCTCTGGCCCTGGGCTTGGTCTTGTGTCCACTCCCCACCGTGCAGCCCTTACCGCCGCCCTGCACACACCATAGATTTTGAAAGCATAGTAGGCTTTGAGGTCACGGGGAGCCATTTCACTCATCACAGAAAACATGTCCAGGAAGTTGTCCAAGGTCATGTGGCCATCCCCATCCTCGGAGAAGACCTGGGCAATCCTCTGGCGGAACGGGTTGTCCTGGGGACAGGAAGCGGGGAAGCCATCACTGATGAGGCTCTCAGGCTCCATGTGATCTCCCTCTCAGTACTCACCTTCTTGGGAACCTCCAAGTATCCCCACCAAGACTCCCTCCCTCTTAGGGTCCCTGGAAAGGACTTCAGGCACTTCCACTCTCTGCCCCTGTGGTCTGGGTGGTGCTGTTCCTACTCCCAGCTACAGAGGCAGCCACATGACCCTGCTAAGGACTATCAGAGATTTCCATTCACCTGGTCACCGGGATTGACTCTGGGAGAGGCATGTGACTTAAACTGGCCAATTAGAAGCTGCCCTGAAATTTTATTTTATTTTTTAATTGGGATGAAAGGACCTGCTTTCTGCTGGTTGCAGAGCTGTCAGGAGGAAATCTGGATACTAGACATTCCCTTTACCACCTCAAGAGGAAGGGCTGATTGGGACAGAAGCCTCTCCCTGGGGGAGCTGAGAGACGGAAGAAGATTCCTGAGCCCATCCTCAGAGACGCTGGTTCCAGCTGTACGGATGGACTTTTTTGCTCATGTGATGGAACCCATTCTGTCCCTCTTGAAGGAGGCTTTTGTCCCTTATGATACAATAATCTCTATGCACAGCCATTCACTCCACAAGTCCCTTTTAGAGATACAAACCATGTGTTGAATATCCAACTGAGGAGAACTTGCATGTAACAGCTCCTACCATGAACAGAACTAATGTTCCCTAAGTACTCGCCATGCAACAGGCCTCGTACTACGTCCTTTACCTGCATTATCCTGTCTCATCCTCCCAGCAACCCAGGGTTCGAATCCTATTTACGTCATGTCCTGTCCTGGCTGTGTGGCCCTGAACAAGTGTCTTAAACTCTCTGAACCTCGGATTTCTCACCCATCAAATGGGAATAATTGCAGCACCCACCACCTCCCAGGAATGCAGCAAAGGGCATCGCTACTGTTTATCCCTGCCCGCCCCATTGCCTCAGCATACCTTCAGCTCGGGCATGGTGCCGATGAGCTCGTACGGCACCTTCACGTCGGGGCAGCTGGTATAGTCAAGGGGGACCAGCTGGGGTGCTAGGTCCTGGTAGCGGTAGAAGAGCCTGGTGCGGGGATGGAAACACCGGGCAGGGTTGGGAGGTGATGGGAGGGTGGAAGAGGACTTGACCCTCCTCTCTCACTTGCAGCTGCTCACTCCAGGCTGAAAGACTCTGGGTTCCTAAGAACCATCAGCCCTGGACCTGGCCTTCAGGCTCACAGCCACCTCTACCTCCCAGGGGTCACAGCCAAGGTAGAAAGAGGGCCCTAGGGGGTGGGAGGAAAGGTGGGTGGGTGGGAAGTAATCAACCAAGAACCTTGTATGCATATATATAAGGCCCATGGCCGCAGACAATGGGATGGTGAGGGCCTGGGGGAGGGGGCAGGGGTGGGCTGGAGGTGGTCAATGGGGGAAAATAGGAGACATACGGTAATACTTTCAACAATAAAGAATTGTTTAATCCTCTCTCCCAACACACACAACAAAGAAAGATGGCCCTAGAGCTCAGGGAGACTTGAATGGGGAATGCACGCCAGGGAGGAGGAGAAAGGACTTCCTGCAGGAGGAGGCATTGGCGCTGGGCTTTGAAGCATGAATAGGAGCTCACCACGTCCATTGGGCGGGCATAAGGGAAAGTGCTTAAGGTCATTCCACAACCAGCCAACCTATGAAACTCTGGACATCATCACATTCTTGGCAAGTTCATGCCTCCAAAGACCCCATCCTCACACTTTGCTTCTCTCCCTCCATAATGAGGAGCAGGGTTCCCTCAATGGGGAAAAGCAAAGACAGAGGCTAAAATCCAGGCTTTGAAAGGGTGACTGACGTGCACTTCGGAAAACACCAAGTGACATGCACACAGCCTAGCCTGGGAGGCCAGCTCCCCACGCTGATGGCCTCACCTGGTGATGCCATACTGTCACTGGAGGAGCATGCTGAGCAGCAGCCTTGTAGAGACCATCCTTGATGAGTGAGGGGTCCCCAAGCTTCTAGGGAATGTCTCAGAAGGGGACAGGAGTCCCTGGGTCAAAGGACAACTAGGCACTCAAGGAGGGAGCATCCGGAATTCAGTCATGACCACCCAGTCCCTTCTTCGGGTCCCCTCAGGGAACAGCCTGAGTTCGGGTCTCTGTATGGACTTGAGCAAGTCCCCCTAATCCTCTGAGCTTCCGTTAGTCTGTCTAACACATGAGAAGCTTGGGACAGACAACATGCCAGCCCTCAAGCTCCTTGGGAGTTGGACCATCGGCAAAGCTAGGGTCAGCGGCCCCTGTCCCAGCCTCAGTTTCCCATCGGTAATTCGATAACGATGGCCAGGGTGACCCTGCCAACTGCCCTCGCCCAGACAATGGGGCTCACTCATGAAAGGTGTGCCCATCAATAATGGATGCCCTGTGCCCACATAATTGGACCCTTGGCCTCCATCACTCTGCAGCCAAACTCTGGGAAGCTTGGGTTTCACAGTTCCAAGTCCTGGGTCAGAGCCTCTGGGCGATGGCACCATGGGCCAAGCAGTGATGTAGGGTATCCATCCACACCTGTCTCGCTCACGCCAGGGGCTGGCAGCGGCCTCAGGGTGCCTCCCGCACCCTCCCCTGGATGCCAACCTCAAAGCCCAGAGCTGGCTGTGGACTCTGCCTCTGGGCTCCCAACCTCTTTGCCTTGACCTCCAGGGGGCCTTTTAACATGCTGATGTGTCTCTCCCCCGCTCACGCCCTCTCCACGGCTCCCTGCCACCCTTGGGAGAAAGCCTAAGCTTGTCAGCCTAGAGGCGTGACAATGACAAGAGGTGACCTCTCAGCCTCCCTATCTCTGCCTCCATCTACCGAACATTAATTATCACTCTGCCGCGAAGCATCGGGTCTTGTCAAATTGCAAACATCCTCCGGCAGGCCATGTATAGAAAGTTGTTTCAGGGTCTTCCTCCTTTCATCCCCAGACTGACCTCATGATCTCCTTCCTGGTGAAGAAGGTGCAGTCCTGCGGAGAGAGATGTGGGCTTGGCCCAGGCCCTACCCGGGGGGCCTCCTTCCTCCTCCACCAGCCCGTTCTCATTTCTGCCCATGCCGCACACAGGAGCCCCTGTGCCTGCACACCCAGGACCAAGGGATGCGGTCCCCCCTCCTCAGGCCAGGAATCCAAGGCTGACAAACCCACGGAGGGCCCTGCTCATCACTCCTACCTGATACTCTTCCAACTGCTCATGAGTGAAGACGGTTTGCTTGTTGCCCATGGTGAAGGCCACTGCCAAGAACAGCCCCCAGAAGCCCCCAGTCTCCTCAGTGCCACCCAGTTGCCAGGCTGCCTCACACCAGTGTCTGAGAAAAATCTCCCTGCCCTGGCTGTCACCCGCCCACCCGCCCCATCACCCCCAGCCTGGGGGAGACTCAAGTTACAGCCCAGCTCTTTGGACAACAGCCTGAGTATGTCCATGGCCACCAGGGCAAGTAGAAGGGCCGTGGGAGGTCACAGAACCTCAGACCACATCTGTCACCACCGGGTGAGCCTGCCAGCAGGGGATGCCTCCCAGAGACAGGTAGTGTGTTGGGGGGGGGGAGGGGGGGTTGCAAGCAGACCCCAACTCAAATACCAGTTCCCCAACCACTAGCTGTGCAGCCTCAAGCCAGTCACCTGACCTCTCTGAGCCTTATGTTATAAGGTGGAAATTACTCCAATACCTACCCCATAGAATTCTGAAGATCTAGTGGTCATTAATGCAACCAAAACAGCCAAGCAAGGTGAGCAAGCTCTATGATCTGCTGCACAACATTGCACCTGTAGTCAACATTCATGTACTGCACACCTAAAAATGTCTTAAGCCCGGCCGGTGTGGCTCAGTGGTTGAGCATTGTCCCATGTGCCAAGAGGTCGCTGGTTGGGTTCCAGTCAGGTCACATGCCCGGGTTTCAGGCTTGTTCCCCAGTAGGGGGCATGCAGGAGGCAGCTGATTGATGTTTCTCTCTCATTGATGTTTCTATCTCTCTCTCTCCCTTCTCCCTCTCCCTTTCCAAAAATCAATGAAAGAAAAAAACATATGAAAAAAATTTCTTAAGAGGATAAATCTCTTATGTTCTTACCACAAATAAAATAAAATAAAATAAAAACATATAACTATCATGTGATCCAGCACTTGCACTCTTGGGCAGGCCCAGATAAATGACAATGTATGTTCACACAAAAACCTGTAACAGCCCAAATGGGAAACACCCATATGTCCTTTCCACTTAAAATTTAAATTATTGCCCTGGCTGACAGTAGTTAGAGTATAGCAGGCTGGATTCCCAGTCAAGGGCACATAACTCGATTACAAGTTCAATCCCTGGCTCCATTTGGGAGGCAACCAATTGATGTCTCTCTCTCTCTCTCTCTCTCTCTCTCTCTCTCTCTCTCTCTCTCTCTCCTTTCCTTCTGCCTCCCTCCTCCCTCCCTTCCACTCTCTCTAAAAATCAATGGAAAAAATATCCTATTCCTTGGGTGAGGATTTAAAAATTCCTCACTGGGGGCAATATTAGCCCCTTTGGTCCCACCCCAAAGGTATTCAATAGTTTGTGGCTCTCCAAAGCTTTACCTTCCCTGACAAAATCTTATTAATCAATATTTAACTTCTCTCATTAAAGTTGGGTGTTTTTTTTTAAAGGGGATTAAAATGAGAAAAAAAGGTTGGGAAATATTGTCTTAAAGGTATTTACATCCACTTACAACAGGTAGTGACAAAAGCAAGGATGGAACACTCAGCACAAGTTGGATTACAGTTGTGCCTCAGTTTCCCTACCTACAAAACGAGTATGGTTTATGTAATAAGGTGACTGGGGAAGGAAACGAGATGATTCATATAAAGTATTAGTTGTTGTTATAATCATCACCATTTAATGAGGAAAGGGCAGGTCAGAGACAGGAAGACGCTTGCTCTAGGGTACAAAAACCTTGGGAGCGCCAGGGACCAGCTCCTCAGCTGCTGGGTTGGCTGGGGGAGAACACATTTCTCCTGGTGCGTCTTCCCTGTCCCTCTCAGAGGAGTCGGTTCTGTCACGCATGGTCCCAAGTGGAAACTGGCACAGGCTGGCAGCCTGCATCCTTCGCTTTGGGCACTCATCCAATTCTGGGATGCCCAAGGGTGAGCCTCGGCTAGAGAATTGGGCGGTCGTTTGCTGCCTCCTGCAGGTAGAACTGGAAAATGCAAGCACCGAGACTGTCCCAAGTCGTCTATATTTGGGAATGCTTCTTATCACACCGCCCCCCCTCTACCCCCAACACCCGCCCATCCCACCACCCCCAGCCTCAACAATTTGGGCAACATAAATAAATAAAATAAAAAGAACAAAAAAAATTTGGGCAATAGCAGTACAAACTAAAATTCACATTACCCATTGAACCCTCAAAATATGGCAATAAAAGAAAACGACATCCAAATGTACGCAAAACACTCAACAAGACGATAGATTTTAAGAAGTGGAATTTGTCAAACTGGCTTCACTGTGGGGGGAGCGGGGGGAGGGGGCAAGAGCAGAGAAACCGGAAGTGTGTGCCAAAGCCGGAAGTGTGTTGGCGGAGGCGGCGGAGCCTGACTCTCCGCCCCGCCCACAAACTCAGAAGTGTTCCAAACGCGCATGAGCACCGCCCACCTCGGCCAATGAAGACTAAGCGAGGCGGGATTTCGGCCGGATATGATGCTCCTAAACAGGAAATGTGGCAGTTTCGTCCTGATCTGCGAGCCGGCGCCATGGCGGCCTACGAGCAGGTCCAAAAGGGGCCCTTGAAGCTGAAAGGCGTCGCAGAGCTCGGCGTGACCAAACGGTGAGTCCCAAGAGCCTGCGGGGAACCCCGTCTTCCGCCCTTAAACCACTTCTCGACACTCTGGCCTCTTGCTCCCTGACCCCATCTTACCCCACATTCCCCATCTCCACCGCCCGGCTCCCCTTTCAGGAAGAAGAAGAAGAAGGACAAAGACAAGGCGAAACTCCTGGAAGCCATGGGCACGAGCAAAAAGAACGAGGAGGAGAAGCGGCGCGGCCTGGACAAGCGGACCCCGGCCCAGGCGGCCTTCGAGAAGATGCAGGAAAAGCGGGTGAGACGCGGGGGGATGTTGGGGGTGGTGGGAGGGCGGGCTGGGGATGCCCCGCTCCGTGGGCACAGGTCTCCCGGAGTGGAGGCGTAGCACGGGCTGGGAGACTCGAAACCCGGACGCTTGAGGGATGGCGAACAGTCAGGGAGGACCTTCATTCCGGAGAGAAGATGCTTTGTGAGGGGAAGAGCCCACTACGTAGACGGCGGAAGGTAGAGCTACAGGTGGCGTTGAAAGGAGCTAGAGCCGGCGACCCGAGTTTGAATCCCAGTGCTATCTCTTTATTTGTCCCGTGACACTGGGCCTGTAACCCATCTTCTCCCTGGGCCTCGTTTTTCTAATCTGTAGGAGTTAGGATAGACCCCTTTTCTTAAGAAAGATGGGACCTTTGAAATGCAAGTATATTGCATTTGTCATTAGGTCTGGTATGAAGTCAATGTTCAGTTGATGTTAGCTGTTGATATTAAATGGTCCTGCCCCCTGTTGTCAGTCACCACAGTCTGTTTCCATGACAACATTGTTTGCAGATTCAAATGTCTGTTATTTATTTTACTATTAAACTCTTAATAAATGTGTGGGATCAGCCTTAAGTAGATAAGCTTGGCCCTTATGCTGGGAGGAGGGGAAAATAGGTCTAGGTCAGTGATTGTCAACTGAGGGCCATTTTGCCCCCCACGCCCTCCCCTACTTACATCCCAAAGAAGTCAGTTGGCAATGTTTGGAGACATTTTTGTTTGTTGTAACTCAGGCTGGGTGCTCCTGGAATCTAGTGAGGTGGAGGCCAGGGATGCTGCCGACATCTGACATCCTACAGTGCTTAAGACAGCGCCCCCTACAGGAAAAACTGATCTGGCCCAAAACATCAGTAGTGCCCATGCTGAGAATCTACCCGTGGTCTGAGTGATTTGGTCCAGAGACATTAGGGAAAAGTTTACTCTTTGCTCCTAGGCCTAATTCAGTCATTAGAAAGAAAAAATGAGATGCACTGGCTTTGGCAAGACAGACCTGGGTTCCACTCTGTCTCTATTGTTTGTTGGTGGTATAACTGGACAATTTGGCTGATCCCCCCTACCTCATTGGTTTGTGGTGTGGATTTAACAAGTGGATGCACTAAGTCCCTGCCTAAGGCAGGGCTGGGCTGTTACTCCATTAGCAGAGGTGGGGTAGGGAGACGCTAATGTAACCTACAAGGTCGGACAAGAACAGTGGAAGGTATCTGGTTTGGGGTAGATTTTGAATGAAGAACAGGATTGGATGTGGGCTGGGAAAGGAGAACCAAGGATGATCAAGACTTTTGGCAGGACAAGCAGGGTAAATGAAGGTACTGGTTACTGAAATAGGAAGGACTTCAGGTAAAATAGGTTTCTGAAGAAAGGTATTAAGATCTTGGTTTTAGAAAAGTCAAATTTGAGGTGACTGTTAGAAATCAAGTGGAGAATTATGGTGGACAGTTGGACATCTGAATCTGCAGTTTGGGGAAGAGGTGGGCCCCGGATAGACATTGGAAATTGCTGTGGAACTGGATGAACTCCTGAAGAGATATAGTGCCTGATAAGAGGTGTGAGGTCTTTCCTCTGGTGATTAGAGGGTGGCAGAGAAGAAATTGCAAAGGAGCATGGGAAGGAGGAATAACAGGATAGAGTGTGTTTGAGAGCTGAGCAGAGAAAGTGTTTTGACGAGGAGGAAGTGATCAGCTTTGTCTTGTGCTGCCAAGAGGTCTTGTGGGGTAAGCACTGAGAGCCCTTAGTTGGCATTTAGAATGAGGAGGAAGAAAGACCGATTAAACATTGTATGTCAACTATAATTAGAAATAAGTTTAAAAAGAAAGGTGGATTACAGTGGATCCAAGAGGTGGGGAAGGCAGAGGTGGAGATGAGGAATAGAAATGGCTCTTGGAGGTTTACTGTTAAGGGGAACAGAAAAGTGGGCCTATTGTTGGTATTTTAAACCAGAAGTACTGTTGTCAGTTTTGTTTGACCCAGGAGAGAGAGAGGTGAAGTGGATGAGGGAGGAAAGAGGTGTGGGCAAAGCTGGGCACGGTTGGGCAATGCAGATTCCCTTGTGTTTGGTGGAAGGTGTTTGATTGGGCACAGGGGGAAAGAAGGCTGGTCAGCTCCTGGCTCCTGGGCGCAGGGCCCCTGCCTACTGGAAGGGGTCAGGGCTTGATATCTTCAGGCCTGTCACCCGCTGTACACTCTGGTCCTTATTTTCTCTGTATGAAATGGAGATGGTGACAGCTCCCGAGACACCCTGTGACCTTGGTGCATGGAGTTGGGAGAGAGAAGGCAGAGCCTGGCATTGGTGACAGCTGCTCAAGTCAGTTTGGCTTCTTGTGAGGACACATGGGTCTCACGTGGGCTCACAGCAGTAGGAAGAGAGGCAGGGATGGACCAAGCAGACAATTCGGAGGGAGGGTCATTCATTTGGGAGCTGACAAGGCAGAGGGAGATGAAGCAGCAAATGAAAACAGGAGGGACTGGGAGCAACAGCAAGGTGGCAGCTGACAGTATTACCTTCTGGGTCTGTGGATTGACTGGCTCATCTAGGTGGTTGTGGTGACCTTGCTTAGAATTTGGTGCAGATGGCAGGTGGGGCTGGAGACCCAGCGGCTGGAACATCCAAGAGGGCTTTGCTGTCACATGTCCAGTGCCTCATGCTCCTTCCGTGGCTTCCCTCCCCACATGTCATTTCATCTGCCAGGTCCTTTCTTTCCAGGGAGGTCATCAGACTTCCTGTAGGATTGCTGGCTCCCAAGGGCACAAAGCAAATGTTGTTGGGTCTTCTATGGCTTCTGGCTAGTCCTGTCACTACGTTCTGTTAAGTAAGCTGAGTCATGGGGGCAGTCCAGAGTCAGTGCAGTTAGACAACTGCACAAGACCAGGAATACTAGGCAGCAGTTTCTGGATGTATGAGGAGGTGTTGGCCACCAGTGTGAGTTGGCCACAGTCACCTAGCTAGTGTAGGGTACAGCCCTGGGTCTCTCTGGCTCTGCATCCCACACTCTTACCAGGTACCATTGGGTATTGGAAATGAATGCTGAGCAGGCCATGGTTGTGCTGGATACACAAGCTAGAATCACTCATGAAGGTGATCCTCCTGGCACTGTGAACATTAGATGGATACTGTCACTCAAGCCTACTATGTGTCAGGCTCTTTGCTCATTTCTCATCTTTCCTCAAACCCCATTGGGGACTTTCTTTTTGTGAAAAATGGGAAAGGGAATTCTGCCAATTGTCCAAGAAAGCACTATAGATCCCAGTAGTAGTCGTGCTAGTACATTTCCTGCCACTCAGACCAAAGGGCAGCTGACCTGAGTTTCTAGTGGGATGTGTGGTAGCCAGGTGTCCCTGTCAGACCAGCCTGAGTGGATTTGAGGGTCCTGAGGCCTCCAGCTGTTCTAGCTCTGAGAGCCAGGCCTGCTGGATCTCCGATCTTCCATCCTGTGCTAGCCTGGGCTGTGTCTCACCTGCATTCTCTCCTTCTGCAGCAAATGGAAAGGATCCTGAAGAAAGCCTCCAAAACCCACAAGCAAAGAGTGGAGGTAAGTCATGTGTCCATACGGGGAGGCTGAGCCATGTAGGTCCCACTGGGCCCAGAGGCATGGAGCCAGGCAGAGGATTCAGTCTAGTGTCAGTGGGGAGTGGGTTTACCTAACTTCCCTGGGGTCATTGAAGGGAGTGGCCAGGGTTCAGGCGGCTATAAGGCCTGGCAGGGTGGCTTTAAGAGAAGGTGGCTCACTGAGGGGAGACAGGATAAAGTGGGGATGGTTGGTGCCATGTGGCCCTAGTAACCCTGCTTGGTACTGTGATGACATGGGCTTTTTCCTCCGCTTCCCCAGGACTTCAACAGACACCTGGATACGCTCACAGAGCACTATGACATTCCCAAAGTCAGCTGGACGAAGTAGCCTCCCCACCCAGAGTATGGGTTGGCACCGAGGGGAAACAGAAGGCCAGGTTGGGGTTATGTTTGGTGCCTTTGGTATTTTCTAGAACACTCTTACATACACCCTGCGTCTTCTGCTGAGACAGTGCTTTTCAAAGCAGTGTGCCCTCATTCTGGAACTTGATTAAAGTAAGACTTTTACTCTATTTTAGTTTCTCAGTAGCACATTGAAGATGAAGCTTTTTAGTTTGGACTGGAAATTATTGAGAGTTTTCCCAAAGATTAAGGTGATTTTTGAGGAAGTATTTTTACACCCAAGTTGCATCTAACTCATGTTGACAGTCCACCAGCTGTCTCTGCCTGGAGGAAACTGTCCCCAGAGGAGAAGCAACAAACCCTCATGGGGCCCTGCCTGTGCTGCCCTTCCAAGTTCCCTCTAGCTTGGGGCTTATGCTCTTCCATCCAGGGTCTAGGGAAGCCATTTGCAGCTGTGGCCTTCAGACTGCCTCCTCAGCCCCGCTGGCCAGGGATGATAACTGCCCAAGGCAAGGATGGGATGAACGCCTTGCCCCTTTCTGAGCTGAGCTAGTGGCTGGCATGCAGCCTGTTCCCATTCCAGACATGTCAGGTGAGGTGTTGCCATGGCAAATATTGCCAGTCAAGTACCACGTTCTTTGTAATGGAACCCAGACACTGCTTCCTGCCTCACTACCTTCACTGCTGAGCTCCAGACAGCCCCCAGTGTGTGTCAGAGTTGGCACATTCATGAAACCTGTTTGACATTCTCAGCCTTAAGGACGCCTCAGGGTAATGGACCCCGGGCAGTGACCCACACAGACAGACAAGGGTGCAGTTCCAGGGGAGGACACAGGTTCCAGTGCTGCAGAGCCAGAGTCTGAGGGCCTGCATGTCCTCCCACTGCATGAGGATCGGACTGCATATGCTACTGGAAGAAATGGTCTCTGTTGATATACATCTGAAACAAATTCAGAAGAAAAAAATCTAAGTGTTGGGTTTGGGGCTGTCATATGTGAACTGTAGAATAAAACAAAACCAGTTATTTAATATAAGTCTGAGTGTTTTAATTTTGTTTATCACTACAAACTCTGTCTTGGTTTATTGCACACACAGGATGTTTGCCGCCAAACAACTATTTGCCCTCAATTTGGATAAAATTAGATGATGTGTCTTCACCTGTGGCTCATAACCCACCAAAGAGGTGACGTTCTGTCATGACCACTGGCTCCATTGGGCAGCCTCCCATATTACCTGATGGAAAGGCACTTGCAGATATTTTTAAAAAATATATTGATTGATTTCTGAGAGGAAAGAAAAGGGAGAGATAGAAACATCAAGAGAGAGAATCATCGATTGGCTGCCTCCTGCACACCCCCCACTGGGGATGTGCCTGCAACTCTGACATGTGCCCTTGACCAGACTCAAATTTGGGACCCCTCAGTCCACCGGCCCACGCTCTAGCCACCAAGCCAAACTGGCAAGGGCGCTTGCAGATATTTATCCACGAGCCAGTGGTTGGAGCCAGCATGTTGTGCTGTCAGTATGTGGAAGATAAACATTCCAATTCTCCCTCCCTAACAAACTGCTCCAAAAATGAGTGGCTTAAAAACCACAGGATTTCTCCCGATTCTGTTGATTTGTTGAGCTCAGCTGGGTGGTTCTGCTCCATGTGGTGTAGTTTAGTTCCCTTGTATAACTGTGTTGACTTGGCCTGGAATCAGAAAGTCAAAGGTGGCATCTTATCCTCGAGATTTCTCTTCATGTAGGCTATTTCATTGGACAACAAAACTTATGCCACCCAGTTTTTAAGAGTGGCTCTCAAATTCTGCTGAATGTTAGATATTAAAAACCACTGATATTGGGGGGGAACTCTGTCAGATTTTCTGTAGCTCCCCAAGTGACTCTAATATACAGCAAATTTTGAGAAACCTGATTTACCACAATATTTTTAAAAAATATATTTTTATTGATTTCAGAGAGGAAGGGAGAGGAAGAGAAACATCAATGATGGGAATAATTGATTGGCTGCCTCCTGATTGAGTCCACAACCGGGACATGTGCCCTTGACTGGAATTGAACCCAGGACCTTTCAGTCTGCAGGCCAATGCTCTATCCACGGAGCCAAACCAGCTAGGGCCCACAATATTTTTTTCCCCCCTGAGATGTTGCAGAGGTGAAATCTGGCTTATATACTTAAATATAAATGCCAAAGATGGAAGATGAGTCAAATTCCTCCACATAAGGAGGAAAAGTTACAAGTAATTTATGTGAAAAGTGTTTCTTATAAGAAAACTAGAGGCCAGAAATGCACAAAACCAGATGTGCCCTAACCCAGTCTGGGAGCCCTTGGGGGATGTCCAACTGACATCTTGGGCCCACTCCCCATGGGCATCCTTAGCACTGCCACTGAGGCAGGAGAGGCTCCCTCACTGCTGCTGCACTCACCAGCCATGAGCCCAGCTTCTGGCCCACTGACCACCAGGAGGCAGCTCCTGTGTTGAGTGCCCTCTGGTGGTCAGTGCCCTTTATAGTGACGGGTTGTTTTGTGGTTCAATCAATTTGCATATTAGCCTTTCATTATATAGGATGGGCTGCATTGTCCAATAATGCTTCCCAATCATCATTTACCTAGCAGTGCTCAAATATTCTAGTGTTCTCTGGATTTTCCTGCCTTTACATCTCTATCCTAAGCCAACTTTCAAGATCCAGATGGAGATGGGAAGGGGGGATCAAAAGTGAGAATCAGGCACCCTGGTCAGGTGTTCCGTTGGTTGGATTGTCAACTTGTAACCAAAAGGTGGTGGTTTTGATTCCCTGCTAGGGCACATCCCTAAGTCAGGGCTCCGGGGGGAAGGAGGAGTGGGGGGAAGCAGAGTGTAGCAACCAATAAATACTTCTCACTTCAATGTGTCTCTCTCCCTTCTCTAAAAATTCAGTAAAAACATAGCCTCAGGTAAAGGATTGAAAAATCGAAGGGCAGGCAGTGCAAGTAAATGGTTCTAATACTGCAGGATTGGGATCCCCAAGGCACTATGATGGTCTGTTTGGCACAGAATGAAAGTCTTTTTCCAAGCCCAAATGTTCATAAAAGCAAACGAGATACAATTCAATTGACTAGTCAGGAGTCACAATTTGCATTACCCATCAGTGGCCACTAACTACAGAAATAAAAACTGTGCTTTCAACCAGATGCAATGGGCTGTGGTTTTTCAGATCATTCCAGGCAATAAACAGACATTCTTGTTCACTGACTAATGCTGACACTAACAGGTGTCAGGTAGTGACTGTTGGTTAGACTTGATTGCTATTCAGGATTTGTTTGCCGGCATTCCAAGTAACCACCACCTCCCCATTAATGCGTATCACAATTGGTGACTGCATATACAGTATATTTGTTTCTAGACTCCCCCATCAGAATAGGTGTTCCATAGGGCTGGGCCCCAGGTGGCTCGACCCATCAGGGGGATCTCTCACCTAACAGAGAGATCAGTTTCCAGTGGCCAAATCTTCCACAGCAGCTCGAGTGTGCCAGTATCAGTTGGCTCCGCCCGGCCCCGCCCTTCTAGGTGTTACTTCCGGGACGCTTTAGGTGGGAGTGTGAAATAAGGTCTCATTTAGCGTACTGCGCCTGCGCACACTGCGCCTTGCGCCTGTACGTTCCTGGCCGCTCCTCCCCCTACCGGACATAACGGTCCGCGCGCGGCTCCCAGAACCGGAAGTGGAGTCGAACCGTCGCAGGGTGTGCCTGGCCCTACTCAACGCCCGGCAGTTCTTGCCGTCGCCGCCGCCCTCGGCCACTGCCGAGGCTTCACGCAACCGCCATGTCCGCCAGTGCCGTCTACGTGTTGGACTTGAAGGGCAAGGTACGGAGGGCTCCCCACCCTCCCTGTTGCCAAGCAACCGGAGAGTTCCTCGCCCCTGGGGACCCACCCTGTTAACTGGGTAATCGGCCAGGGGACCCACCCTGGTCCTAAGCAAAGAAACCAGTAGGTCTCACCCAGTTATATAACCAATATAATAGCCAATCTGCCCGACCCTGCTTCCCCTGTAGGCGGGGGCTCAGGCCGCGGGGAGCGTGAACCGCCGCCCGGCTGTGGAGCCAGGCCTAGAGCCCAGCAGCTGCGTGACCCGGGGCCGGAGGTGGGGAGGCGTGTCGCGGTCGGTGTGCCCTCGGGCCAGTTCCGCCCTCTAGGCGTGCGGCAGCTTGTCTTATCCAGCTGTTTCTCTGTGCTAGTCCCTGTATGAACTTTTTAACGTTCGTGGTGACATTCAGTTACCAGGTTTGGGTGAAGTGGGTGGGTGGCGGGAGACCCCTTTCACAGAAGGAAAAAACTGAGGCACGGAGATGTTCCACGAACCAACCGCTGGTCACGCTGGTCACAAAGGAGTGGCAGGTGTAGGAGTTGAACCCAGAACCATCTGTTCATTCAGCTGATAATTGGAGGAGCACCTCCCTAGGTGCCAGGCGGCGTGCTAAGTCTTGGGCTGCCCTGAGTGAGCAAAATCAGAATCAGGGGCCGCCCTTCTGGAGCTCACAGCCTGTGAGAGAGAGACACAGATCTCTAAAAGCACAAATAAATATAAATGGCAGTAGTGCTGCGGTGAGGATGTAATAGGGAGACTCAGCCGGGGCTGGGGTAAGGGAGGGCTTCCTGGAGGGAATGACAGATCCGGCGGGAAGGTGGAGGAGTTGGACTTAACTAGGACCCAGGTGCCTTGCCAGGGGTATCTGCAAAAGCTGCTTAAAGGAGGAGCAACAAGAACAGGTCCAGCAACATTAAACTTGACGTCCCACACTGATCAGCGAGACAACTGTGGGTGTCCAGCCTAGGTGGGGCAGGCAGGAGTTAGCTCAGAAGCAGGGGGGAGGGACGCTGAAGTGGCTGCTGCTTCCTGCCCCACTCCTCACCCCAGCTCTTTCACAGAGTTCCTTGAGTGGGTTGTCTGCCTTGGATGCTACCCAGAGTCAACAGCCAGTGATTCCCAGTGTGGGACTTCCTTCCCAGGCCTTCTTAGAGGCAAGAAAGACACAAGGCTCGCCAAGGCTAGGTAGGTGCTAGGTGGGTTCCTAAGTCCCTGGCAGCAACAGTTCTTGCTTCTACCTTGGCCCCGTGTCCCCAAAGGTCGCACAGGCTGCCTGTCACAGCTCACTTGTTCCCTCAGCAAACATTTCAGCAGTACCTAACGTACACCAGGCCCTGTGCTAGCCATCTCACCGTGGCTGTGTGGTTAGGGCTCTGGTCAAAACTCTGCTGCTCTGGGATGTGACCTTGGGCAAGTGCCTTCACCACTCTGGGCCCACAGTCCCTACTAGCCAACGTGGGCCTGAGGTCTGGCAGGGGAAACACACGGATCCACATGGTCAGAGCCGGGTAGCCATCAGGGCCTGGCCAAGGCCCCACGTGATGCAGTTACCCAACCTCAAGTTTGGCTGGAGAGAGTTATGGTGCTTCCAGGAGGGGCTGGAGAGGTGACCAGGGCACAGTCAGGTGGACAAGAAGGCATTGCAGCGGGTTTCAGTGGTGAGGAGCAGCCGAAATTTTTAATGCTAGTGGGGGGAGTTTGGCACAAGGAGGGCTCTGAGTGTTGATGATGTCCAGACAGAAAAGAGGGCCAGAGGGGACCGTTTTGATCTCACGAGGGAGGAGCCACAGTGAGGGGATTATAGCTCAGGAGAAGCATGGTCAGTCCTGCCTTGTGGAAGCTCTCAAGGCAGCCATGGGCTTCCGTCCCATCCTTAGCAGCCATCTGTCATTTATTTTTCCACACTCCACCAACTGCAAGTTTTGAAAGTTTGCCTCCTGCATAGACTGCATTTAATCCAAAATAAGGTCATGGCATATCAAGAAGTTCACAACCACACATCCAGAGCCTCTGATCCCAAAGGAAACCAGCATGGCCATACTTAGCTAACAGAGAGCGCTCCACAGCACTTCTCTGCCCTTATCTTTCTTGCTTCTCTGCAGCTCTGACACCACTGCCACTCACTCGTCAGCAGGCTTCCGCTGGCCCCCAGGTTGCTGTACTCTCTGTTTCCCTCCTGTTTCTCTCACTGGCTGCCGGCCCTTCCTCTCCTGCCCTTCCCTTGGGCCTAGCTGTGCCTCTCTGACTGTCCTCTTGGGCTGGCTTTGATTTATGTCATTGTGCCAATGCCTCTCAAATTTGTACTGTCCTCCAGAGCACTTATCTGGAGATGCACTGGCCTGCGGGACACCATGGAGGTCCCACAGCAAGTGCAAACTCGGCATTTCCCAAAATGACCTGCTCTCCCTCTACCTCAGTGAGTGACGCTGCCCTCCATGGGCCTGTCCACATTACATATCTGGGCACTATCCTGGCCTCATTTTTCTCACCTCCACATTCACTGCACAGACATGTACTGAGCAGCTACACGGGCCAGGCTCTGATTTGGATGGATGGACACAGCCATGGAAGAGTCGGAAGTGGTCACTGTTCTCTGGGAGTGTTGGACTTTGGTAGAGCGACAGGCAATAAATGAGGGCACAAATAAATGCATCTGTGATGTGGGCAGTGAGGGTAAACTCAGCCTGGGGGTAAAGAGGGATGGGATATGAGTTTTCAACCAGAGCAAGCAGGATGGATTTCTTGGAGAAGGTGCCATCTGCTTGAGAAAGGAGAAGAGCCAGGCCAGGGCATTCTGGGCAGCGGGAACTGCATGTGCAAAGGCCCTGAGGCAGGAGCAGGTGTGGATTGCTCAGAGACCAAGTCTGACTTCTGTTTAAGAAGACCCGTGGAGCATTTGAGATCCTTTAGTCATGTCATCAGTTTGGCTCAAATAAACTCATAACCCCGCACCCCCCTTTCCAAAAAAAAAAAGAAGACTCTTCTCACCCTTTATGGGGAAGGATTTATGGGTTAAGAGCAACAGCCTCAGTCTTTTGTCACCTCAGTGGTCTTCTCATCCCTTTGTCCTCTTATTGGGCATCCAGCTTAGAGGTTATCCTTACTCCACCCAGGTGGTGTAAGGTGGAGTGCTCCCAGGTCCCCCATGGGCTGTGTCCTCTACACCATGGCCTCAGCCACACTGGTTCTTCTGCTTATATCCTGCCCGTCCCCTCAGACCTCAGTTTGAAGGTCAGATCCTCAGGAATGCCCTCAGTATCCCAGTGTAGGGACTGTTTGTCTTGGTCATGTGTGTGTCCCTAGGCCCAGCACACTGCCACCTAGAAGGACACATGGTATGTGCTTGTTGAGTGAGCAGACCTCTGTTCATCCCTGATGAGGGTGAGCAAATAAGTTGCCCCCTCCTCTCTCTGAGCACTCTGGGGGCCCAGGGCTCCATGCTAGATCCCAAGATTTAGTTGTCTGGGGGAGGAAAGTAGCCTTGGGAAGCTCAGAAAAAGAATGTGTTTAGCAAGCAGAAGTGGGCCTGTGGGGACTGAGAAATGGGGCTAGAATCCTGACTCAGCTTTGCTTGTTGTGTGACCTCAGGCAGGTAGCACCACCTCTCCTGCATAGACTGCATCTAATCCAAGATAAGGTCATGGCACAACAATCTCTGTAAAAATAACGGTTCTCCCTCACGGCGGGGCAGTGTATGAGGCAGTATACACTCTTGGCAAGGAGTATCTGAGGGAGTACACTGGAGTCCCTTAGCTTGGTCCGGGTGCCCACAATCTCACCCACTGGTTGCTGGGTCCCTAAGAGCCGTGAGACTTGCCCACAGGTCAGGAAAGAGAAACTAGGAAGGGAAGGTTTTCTCCTCAGCCCTCTGGCTTGAAACGATAAAGACAATGATGTATGATATGTAACCTCAGGGTCTGAGGCAGGCAGTTCCCAGGTTGTCAGCTCAGTGATGATCTCAGCGCATTTCTGAGTTTTGCAGTTGGTTGTCCTCGTGAGCCCACGAGAGTGGCAGCGGCTCTAGGTGGACCCAAAGCCTCACACCTCCTTTTTATTCCTTCAGGGAGGTGTAACTTACATGTAACAAACTGGCTTATTTAAAGCCCAGAAGTTGAAGAGTTAGGCATTGTATATACCCTCGGAGCCATAAACACACATTCTGTCGCCCCCAGAGATTCCTCCTTTAGTCCAGCCTATTTCCCAGGATTTTATAAAAGGGGAATCGTGCAGGATATGCCATGTATTTGCTGGTTTCCACTTTTTTTTTTTTTTTTGTACATATAAATTTTTTATTTTAAAAAATCTTTATTATTGAGAGTATTATAGATGTCCCCTTTTTCCCCCCTCATTGTCCTCCTCCACCTGGTTCCTGCCCCAGGCCTTCACTACCCTATTGTCTGTGTCCATAAGTAATGTATATATGCATATAAGATCTTTGTTTAATCTCTTCCCACCCCACCCCCACCCTCACCCTTCTTCCCTCAGAGATTCATCAGTCTGTTCCATGTTTCCATGCCTCTGATTCTATTTTATTCATCAGTTTATTTTATTCATTAGATTTCTTTTTTGTTTATTTTGATTTTTAGATTCAATTGTTGATAGATATGTATGTATTGCCATTTTATTGTTCATCTTTTTTACCTGTCTCCTCTTCCTTCTCCTCTTCCTCCTCCTCCTCCTCCTCCTCCCATCTTCTCTTTCTCTCCTTAAAGAATATCTTTCACCAAAACCGGTTTGGCTCAATGGATAGAGCCTGCGGACCGAAAGGTCCCGGGTTCGATTCCGGTCAAGGGCATGTACCTTGGTTGCAGGCACATCCCCAGTAGGGGGTGTGCAAGAGGCAGCTGATCAATGCTTCTCTCTCATCGATGTTTCTAACTCTCTATCCCTCTCTCTTCCTCTCTGTAAAAATTCAATAAAATATATATTTTTTTAAAAAGAATATCTTTCAACATTTCATGTAATACTGGTTTGGTGGCGATGAACTCCTATAGCTTTTTCTTGTCTGGGAAGCTCTTTATCTGACCTTCAATTCTAAATGATAGCTTTGCTGAGTAGAGTAATCTTGGTTGTAGGTCCTTGCTGTTCATCATTTTGAGTATTTCTTGCACTCCCTCTGGCCTGCAAAGTTTCTGTTGAGAAATCAGCTGATAGTCATATGGGCGCTCCTTTGTAGGTAACTAACTGCTTTTCTCTTGCTGCTTTCAGGCAGTTCTGAATGATGGTTTTTCTGTATTTTAGTTGTAATTTTGATGTGGTTGTAGGAGGCAATGAGTATAGGTGTTTACCTATTGTTTTCGTGTACAAATAAGTATTTTCCATTTGCTGGTTTCTTTCACACGACCCAGTCATCCTGAGGTTCCTTCCTGCTGTTGCATGTGTCATTTCACTCCTTTTCATGGCTGAGGAGTGTCCCATGGTGTGGATGGATATGGTTTGTGTCCCTGTTCACATGTTGAACGACATTAACATTATCTCCAGCCTAGGTCCATTTGAAATAAAGTTGCATGAACATTCGTTTCTGAATCTTCATATGAACAGTATGGTTTCATTTCTCTTGTGTAAAAACATAAGAGAGGAATAGCTGGGTCAAAAGCTGGTTTAGCTTTGTGAGAACCTGCCAAGCTTTACTGAAATGGTGGTTCTATTCTTTGTTCCCATCAGTGGTGGGTGAGGACATATCTAAACCCACAGGCTATGAAAGAGATGCCAGGAGGAGGGCTTCTCCTCTTCAGGCTACGGAATGGGGTGGGAAGGGTGGTTGGGTTCCAGTAGATGTGAGCACTCAGCAGAGTCCCCCAAACAGGTGCCCTGACCCAGGCAGAAGAGCAGGGTGAATTAGCACAGGAAAGGCTCTGAGAAGGTCTGCAGTGAGAGTCTATGGAATGTTGTTGAACCTGGTGTCACCCAAGCAATTCAGTCCTGGGCCCTTCCCCCACATCGCCTTCCACCCTCCCCTGCAAACATCCTGCTGGTCCCTGTAGAAGTTCACTTGGGAAACACTCTCCTGGAGGAATTCCCTGGGGTATGGCAATCAGATGGCCTCCAGCCTGTGCTCTTTGATGGATAGAGGCGTGATTGGGGCCCCTGAGGGAGGGAAGCTGGCATTTCTCACCCCTACCCCAGGCACTCGAATTGAGTGTCTTCTCTCCCTCCGCCCCTGCCAGGTGCTCATCTGCCGGAACTATCGCGGTGATGTGGACATGTCGGAAGTGGAGCACTTCATGCCCATCCTGATGGAGAAGGAGGAGGAGGGGATGCTGTCGCCCATCCTGGCCCATGGGGGTGTCCGCTTCATGTGGATCAAGCACAACAACCTGTACTGTATCCCTCTGCAGGAGCTCCTGGAGGATCCTTTGTGGGCATGTGTGTATGCACCTGTGTGCTCACACATACAACAGAGCTGCCAGCGCCTGCCCTGGCACGGCCCAGGGTGCCCAGGCAGAGCCTTCCTGCAGCTCCCCGCTTCCTGAGGAGATGGGCAGAGAACATAATGATAAGTGTGATGGCTGTTAGAAGGGGGTGTGATGGGACCTCACCTGATCTGGGGATCCAGGAAGACTGCCCTGAGGAGGTGGCATTCTGGAGGAGACCTGCAGGCAGGCAAGGCACCTGCCAGCCAGAGGAGCAGTCAGACTCGAGGAGCACTAGGCCTGAGCGAAGGCTCTGCAGGGAAGCAGGGCTCATTCCAGAAGCTGGGAGGGGGGGGGGGGGGGGGCTGCACTCGGGTGGTTGGACGATGGGGAAGGGATGTGTGGGAGGAGTCAGCAGGGTGCATACTTCGGGGTCTCACAGGACATCACCTTAAATGTGAGGAGAAATGAACAGCTAGGGTACGGCTCAGGGAGGCTCCAAGCCCCAGGATCTGTGAGGTGACAGCTTAGGCTTGTGAATGCTCCTTAACCACAGCTGCCATACAGTGGTCGCCACTTCCAAGAAGAATGCGTGTGTGTCACTGGTGTTCTCTTTCCTCTATAAGGTGGTGCAGGTGAGTCGAGCCACAGGGACCACAGAGGGTCACCCTGATCCACCCCATACCAGCCATTCAAGAGCTATAGGGCAGCTCCAGCTGCCCCTGTATGGGATTCGTCGCCTTAGTTATCCCCACTCTTACCCCCCCGCAACTCCCCCTTAAGGAAAGTGAACAGGAGGAGAAGGTGAGGCTCAGGGCAGGGGTGCCCCCTAGCCTGGAGGAACAAGTATGCCCCCAGCTGGCTGTGGAACGGTAGAGGCTAGCCGGCTGAGAGTTAGGGGTTGGAGAGGTGAGGTAATTGGGAGAAGGGCAGAGCCAAGCTCTGCTCAGAATCTCCTCAGGGCTCTCACAGCAGAGGCCCGCCATGGAGAGAGCTGACACGCCAGGCCCAGGCTGACAGCGAGATGGGGAGGCAGAGATAGTGGCACGTGCAAATGCCCTGGGGCAGGTGTGCGCGTGGTGCGGACAGGGAGCATCAGGCAAGCCAGCATGCCCAGGACATAGGGAATGAGGGACAAAGTCGGGCTGAGGTCAGCAAAGTTGTTAGGGCTAGACCACAGTGGGGTGTGGAGAGGCATTCAGGCCTGGCGAGTTTAGATTTCATTCCAAGTGTGGTGAGAGATGCTGGGAGGGCTTTAAGCGAAGACTGTTCAGACTGATCTAAGTTAAGATGATCAATCTCTGACCGAAACCTGTTTGGCTCAGTGGACAGAGAGTCAGCCTGCGGACTGAAAGGTCCCGGGTTCGATTCCGGCAAGGGCATGTACCTTGGTTGCGGGCACATCCCCAGTAGGTGGTGTGCAAGAGGCAGCTGATCGATGATTCTCTCTCATCGATGTTTCTAACTCTCTATCCCTCTCCTTTCCGCTCTGTAAAAAAAAGAAAATCAATAAAATATATTTTAAAAAAAAAGATGATCAATCTCTGGCTGCTGTAGAGAAGAATGTGAGGGCAGCAGGGGGCCAGTGAGGAGGTCACTGCAGCTTGTAGAGGAGAAATGGAGGGGCCAGGCTGAAGCTGGGGTTTGGGGTGAGAAGTGGAGAGGGACCCAGGAGACCTGGGGTGGGCCCAGGACAGCGTCCATACCTCCAGTGGTACCAGGTGCAGCTAGCTCAGGAGCCACGTGTGCTAAGCCTTCAGGCGCAGAGCCAGTCTGACAGTGAGGGCACGCGGTGTGGGAGGGGAGAGCAGGGAGTGGGCTTCCATTCCTGAGTGGTGGTGCTGTGCAAGCAAGGCCTGGGAACGGGGAAGTGGGAAGGAGGAAGTTCTACCTGGAGGGTCTGGCAGTTCTCTCTGCTGGTGTTAGTGCTAATGAGACATTTCTCCGGGCATTCCTTCCTCGAGCCTTATAACTTCCTGCTGAATGGAGAGGATGTATCTGCCCACACAGCTATACAGACTGGAAACTCAGGGAGACCAGAAGAATCCAGAAGCATCGCTTGTTCTGTCCCCGGTGTCTCTTGCCTCTCACTTGAGTCACCTCTGACTCAGAGGCCAAGGATGACAGTTACAGTGAGGACTGAAGAGAAGCTGGGAAGGGGCCGCAGGGATGCAGATGTGGGGCTTCTGACCAGGCCTCTGAGGACGCCTGCATCCCCTAGCCTGGCTCCCGCCTCTCAGGTGGCCACAGTGCTGCCCTCATTCCCTAAGTCAAAGGTCTAGTCTGTAGTATGTTGCCAAGCCTAGAAAGTGGTCAAGTGCAGGTGTGGGCACAAAAGGGTTGTCATCTCTGGGTCTCAGTGTGAAAGGCAAATATATTTCCTCATCTTTCCCTCACCCATTTGCCTGCCCCCACTGCCAACATCATAGGTGTTCTCAGAGTACTTCAAGGAGCTGGAGGAGGAGAGCATCCGCGACAACTTTGTCATCATCTACGAGCTGCTGGATGAGCTCATGGACTTTGGCTACCCCCAGACCACAGACAGCAAGATTCTGCAGGAGTGAGTAGGCAGAGTGGGGGCCTGGGGGTCCCGGCAGTGGGCAGTTTGGGATCCTCTCCCGTGCAGCAGCCCTGCATAGGATGTGCATTTTCCTGTTGCTGGGTCTTTATATTCCACCCACAAAGGTGCACGAACTGCTTGGTTGTTAGGTGTCAGTCACCTGTCTTTGTTTTTTCCCATCACAAAGGAGGCTATGATAAAATATCTCCTTTTCCGGAATCCTGCCCTTCAGATAATGGCCACTGTGGATTAAGCACTGCTTGTGAACTGTGCGCTGTGTGAGCACTTAGCATCCACTCCATTCACAATCAGAGGCACTGTCTCCCATTGTACCAGGGAGCAGAGGACTCTCAGAGAAGCCATGTAACTTGCCCATGTCTCGTACCTGTTGGTCCCCAGGTTACTTGACCAGGGGGTTAATGCCCCTGTGCACCCAGTAGTGATTTTTCTCAACACCGCTATTAACTTCAAACCGCCCCCCCTCGCCCCCCTGCCCAAATGAATGTTCAGTGCTCGTGGTAATGAGTTTTTTGGGCTTTTTGAAATTTAAGATATTCCTGAATTAAACAGCCACAGATGAAACCAGAGCCTGCCTTTTCTGGAGCCTGCTACGGTGAGGGGCTGTTTTTAAGAATGTGGGTGCTTGACTGCCTAACACTGAACGCGGTCTCACAGGTACATCACTCAGGAAGGCCACAAGCTGGAGACGGGCGCCCCGCGGCCCCCCGCCACCGTCACCAACGCAGTGTCCTGGCGGTCCGAGGGCATCAAGTACCGGAAGAACGAGGTGTTCTTGGACGTCATCGAATCTGTCAACCTCTTGGTAGGCTTCTTTATTTTTTAAAATGCTGTCTTCTCCATGATTGCTGTAAAAGCTACTGGACTGTTAAAATTAGCAAAGTCCTGAGAAATAGTTAGGTTCTGTATGATCAGCAGGATTCAGTTGGGGCTACTCATTGCAACATGAGCTTGTTTTATCTTCGTGAGCTTTTGTTCTTACTTAGAATAAAGATATGGACGTTGTTTTAGAAAAGAAGAATAAAGTTAGAAAGTGAAGGCTCCATAATCAGAAAGCCCACCTCACTTAAGAATTTGTTGACATCCTTTGTGACTTTATTCTACAGATATATCTGCCTGCTACTTTCTAGCAGCCTGGGGCTTCCCTTTTTTATTCTGGGCTCTAGATCCCCGAACTGTCACACTGTCTGCGCCTGAGCCTGAATCCTGGGCTTGCCCCACCTCTTGGAATAGCAGCTACATTGCATTGCCTGGGGCCTGGGACATGAGAGAGCAGAAGTGGGGGAAGTGAGTGGCAGGAAATTCCCTTGAGGCAAAGCTAGAGGTTTCCGAGATCTCAGTCTGCACCCTGGTGGTGCTCACTTCTCCTTCCAGGCTCCTACACTTCCACATGGGGGAGGGGCACTGCTCCTTCTTGGCTGTTCCTGGTTCTCCTGCTGAACTTCCTAGTCTTCCTGCGTAGTTGCCAGTGCCTCGTGCCCAGGTTTTGTAGTTGAATTTGGTGACAGAAAAAGAATGCAAGCCAGCTCCTCCTCACATGCATGCTGCCTGTCTCCTCATCGGAGGTTGTCCCGCTCTCCTGTTTGGGTGGTCCATGATGCCTGGGCCAGGCCGTCATTGGCTTACCCAGGTGCACCCATTCTGATTACGACAGAGAGTGGGGAAATGAGCGTGCTCCGCATCCTCAGACGTGCATCTTGGACATCTCCCTGACCTGGCATGATTTCTGAAGGTTGAGTTCCCAGATGTGGCATTGTTGAGAAAGCTTCCCAAAGAGATGCTCCCAGCAGACTTAATATGACTGTACTTGCCTTCCTTCTCTCTTTTACAAAAAAACAAATTATTTTTTTTTATTGATTTCAGAGAGGAAAGGAGGATAGAGAGAGAGAAACATAGTGATGAGAGAGAATCATTGATCTCCTGGGGATGGAGCCCACAGCCTGGGCATGTGCTCCGACCAGAAATCCAACATGACCTCCTGGTTCATAGGTTGATGCTCAACCTCTGAGCCACGCCAGCCAGGCTGCCTTCTTTCTTTTTAAGCCAAGGGGCAAGATGGTAGCCTTGCTAATAACTGTGTTCCCTCCTGCCTGAGACTTTGGTCTGACATCTTACTGAAAACAAACATCTGGTTCTGGGAGGAAAAGCAAATCCCAAGAGCACTTTATAACGATCTGCGTGGGAAAGCCTGAGCGTTCCGAGGGCCTGGGGGTACGTTTGGGGGCTGTGCCTGGAGAACCCTGTTCCTCCGTGCGCAGAGGCAGTGTGGACATCTAGGCACGTTAGAATGCCTTATTCCTAAGTGTGTTTGCAGATCTGGCAGCTGAGCCAACATTGGCCTCCAGGTGCCGGAAATCTGGATGGAGTGGAGCACTCAGCAGCTGATCCCTCAGCAAACATCTCTGTCCACCTGGGGAAGGCACTGGCTCTGGGCCACCTGTCACACCTCAGCTGCAAAGGGCAATTTGTTGTGATTGCCGCCCTTAAGGCCAAGATTAGCCTCTGGCTTTGTGGCTTTTTGTCTCCACTTCCTGGCCCTCCCTCCCAGCAATCATGACTTCCTGTGGTTAGTTACAGAAGGCCCTGCAGTCTCACCTCCCCAAGGAGGAAACAGCCCCCCAGAGAAGGGGACCTAGGGGCAGGCACAGACATGGGGAGCACGGGGGGCCATGGATTGAGGCAGGTGGGAGTAGCTCCCAGCCAGCCTGCAAAGAGAGGACCCACATCTGCCGCGCTTGCTGAGAGCCTCCTGTCCTCAGGCGCAGTCTCCCTGCTGACCCGGCAGTGAGCAGCTCGGCGTAGCCCCTCACCGGAGAGGGGATGAGACAGGCGGACAGGCTGGCGAGAGGCCGGGGAGGTGGCAGCTGCTGGGCCCTGTGAGGTCAGGGAGCTGCCTGCTGGGATGAGGACAAGGAGAGGCAGAGTGGCCAGAGTATAGCAAGTGATAGAGGTGATGGAGCTAGAACCTGTAGGGCCTTCTGTCCTGCTTGGTGCCTTTCTCACGGTCTTCAGCCACTCGGCACCTCATGTCTCTGTTCCCGTCAGAGGCAAAGGCTTTCATGTGGGCATGTGGTGCTGTTGGCACACTCATTAGACAGCACAGAATTTCCTGCTCTACAGAGACAGGCAGCTCGGGCCCCCACCATGTGAGTGTGGCTGGCGCCTGGGAGGAGTGGCCATAGTGTCTCAGACTCGCTGTTGGTGTCCGTGTGGCCTGGTGCAGAGGGACACTCTGGGGTGGTGGTTAGGGCTGTGGCTGTTCTCTTCTGTTCCTTTGGTACATGACTCCCCCCTCTTTGTCTCAGTGTCCTTTTCTCTAAAGCGAACTCAAGGAGATTAGCTCCAGCCCTGCTTGGTTGCTCAGTGGTTAGAGCATCAGGGTTGCAAGTTCAATTACCAGTCAAGGGCATGTACCTGAGTTGTAGGTTTAATCCCCGGCTCAGGTCTGGGTATGCAGGAGGTAATCAATCAATGTGGGAGGCAACCAAATGATGTATCTCTCTCACATTGATGTTTCTCTCTCCCCCTCCCTCCCTTCCACTCTAGATAGATAGATAGATAGATGAAGAAGGGAGATACCTCCCGGTTGGCATATGAGTTATAGGGTTGCTCATGCCATAACCAAGCCCCACACTGTTGATGGGTACAGGAGGGCGCCTGGTGCAGAGACACTGTTCGATCGTATGAACACCGATCCCCTCTGTTATTTTGGATCCGTGGTTGTCAGACTTCAGGGCAGCCCGGGGAGCAGGGAGAGCTCAGGGCTTAGGAAACTCCATCTTTAACGAGCCCTCAGGGATGTGAGCCCGGTGGCCTCCCTACATGGAGGAGCTGCCAGGTCTACCCCGAGGCATTGGGGCTCCTGAGAGGGCACGGCGCATGGGAGAGCCTGAGACAGCACGCCAGGCCGGTCACCAGGCTTGTCCATGAGGGAGGGGCTCCTGTGGCCCAAGGCCTCGAGGGTAAGACCCAGAGTGTCTGCCTCACGGACTCTGGCACGGGGGCTGGATGGGATGGATGAGGCTCCCAGCTCAGGAGACAGGAGAAGGGCATTGAGAACGGAGGTGGCAGGAGAGTCCTGCAGCATGGTGGGGGCAGCGGCTGGCGAGCTGGGACCTCCCCTCACACCGCCCCCCCCCCCTCCACAGGTCAGTGCCAACGGCAACGTCCTGCGCAGCGAGATCGTGGGCTCCATCAAGATGCGGGTCTTCCTCTCGGGCATGCCCGAGCTGCGCCTGGGCCTCAACGACAAGGTCCTCTTCGACAACACGGGCCGTGAGTACGGCCCGGGCGGTCTCAGAGCCGCGTCCCGCTCCGGCCAGAGCTGAGGGAAGGCCACCGAGTGCAGGGACACGCGACCCCAAGCACCTGGAATGCTTTCACACCGTTTACACGACAGCTACGAAAATTAATCTAAAAAAATTAATGATAACCTAAAATTAATGCGTAATAAATTAATAGGAGGGACCTGGCCTAGAAGAAGAACTTCCTGTGTGGGGCAGGGCCAGAGCAGCCTCAGGGGTCCAGATTGTTGGCGCTTTGTGTTTGCAAACTGGATCACCCACCTCCCGGTTGCCACAGGCCCAGCAGCGGGAGCAGTGCCCGCCTGGTCAGTCATATTCACAGCAACAGTGGTCGGGCCTCTCAGGCATTCGAATGCCCATCAGGGCAGCTCCTCTGGGGGCTGGATTTGACCCACACAGCTCTCTGGGGTGGGAAACCAAGGCAGGACTTCAGAACCCACGGGGTCAATGGGGCCAGAGCCTTCGGAGCCCCGAGCCATCATCACACACACACACACACACACACACACAACACACACACAGCTGGGTTTGTTAGTCATTCAACAAACATATCCCAAGCAGCCACTTTACCTGGTGACGTGGTGTGAACCAGGCCAGCCAGCCCTGCCCTCAGCATGAGCCCAGTGTCGGGATGTGAAGGGGGCCTCCATGTGGGTGAGGAGGGATGGGGATGGGGTGGAGGGTTGCCTCAGAACCAGGTCCCTTTTGGTGTTTGTGGCCCAAGATGCTCTCGCAGATTTGGGGCAGCTCTGCTCTGCCAGGGTGGGCCCATGCCGTGGGAGCATTGCTGAGAGTGCCCAGAGGCCTCGGGTCCTTACCCCTCCCCACTTTAGGCGGCAAAAGCAAGTCCGTGGAGCTGGAGGACGTGAAGTTCCACCAGTGCGTGCGGCTCTCCCGCTTCGAGAATGACCGCACCATCTCCTTCATCCCGCCCGACGGCGAGTTCGAGCTCATGTCCTACCGTCTCAACACCCACGTGAGTGCGCCCGGCTCCTCTCCCCAGAGCTGGCTCTCAGCTGTGGGCAGAGCGTGGGGCCTCCATGCTGGGGTGGGGTGGGGTGGGGGCGGGTCCTGTCTCCTTCCTGTGGTGGGAGCAGTCCCTGTCCAGGACGAGGCTCGTGTCCGTGAGGTGACACTCAGGGTGGGCACGGGGACCCTGTGTTTGAAGACCCATACTTTGGGAGGGGCCAGGCTGCGATGGCATCACTGCTCCTTCTGGAACTCCCACCAGTTAGGGTCTCTGCATTTTCACGGAGGCCCTGGCATCTCCTAGGCCTGGCTCTGTCCTGGGCTTACCTGTGCAGCGGACTCCTCCCAGGGCCCCCGGCAGCGTGTGTCGCGCCCCACCTGGTGGACGATCCTTGCCTGGGCCCGCCTCCCCTCAGGGAACGGGGTTTTCTAAAGCAGCCGGTGAGTGCCCTCTCCACTCTCCCCACAGGTCAAGCCCTTGATATGGATCGAGTCGGTGATTGAGAAGCATTCCCACAGCCGCATCGAGTACATGATCAAGGTGGGTGTTTGTCATGTGGACAGTCAGCCTGGGGACGGGACAGTCCTTCCTGGTGAGGGTGTTTCTATGTCTCTGGCCTGTCCAGGGCCTTTGGCACAGTTCTAACAGGAGGCTCAGTGACTCCATCCCAGGGAATGAGGCCTGTGGCTGTCATCCTTGCTGCCTCACTGTGAGCTCAGACTCGGGAGTGAGCCGAGGGCACAGAGGTACTGGGCATGGCCATCATGTCAGTGGCCACATGTCGGGCATCCAGGAAGGCTACTGCCTGCCAGAGGAGCTCTCCTGCTACTTAGTGGCCAGCCCTGGCCAGCTGCGGGTCACAGACCTGGTCCCGGGAGGCCAGGGCTGGGACAGAGGGAGGGATGGGGAGCCCTGAAGGCCAATAGAATAAGAAGGTAGAAATTGAATTTTCAAATTCAAGCATAGGGGGACTCTTAGGGGGTTGGGGTCAGTTTGGTGGAGGGTCCCATAGACCAGGCCAAGGGGTGCAGGGTGGGTGGAGGCTGGGCTGTCTCCCTTTCACCCTTTACAACCTTGACCATGTGGGCCTCTTCTTTAGGCCAAGAGCCAATTCAAGCGGCGGTCAACAGCCAACAACGTGGAGATCCACATCCCTGTGCCCAATGACGCCGACTCGCCCAAGTTCAAGACAACGGTGGGGAGCGTCAAGTGGGTCCCTGAGAACAGCGAGATCGTGTGGTCCATCAAGTCCTTCCCAGTAAGCTCTGTTCTCAGCGGGTGCCCCCTCCAGACTTCCACCCACATTCCACATGCTCCCTGTGGCCTGCAGCTGTGGGACACCCCCAAACCTTGGGACAGGGCACAGGCTAGGATCCCCACCTGGAGCTTCTGGAGGGTCCAGAGGGAGCGAGGAGCTGAGGAGCTGGGTGGACAAGGAGGGGAAATGAGCCTCTGGGAAAGCAGAGGCTGGCTTTCAGAGGCTGGCTCAGCCTTGTGGGCCCCTCACCACCTTCCTCTTCAGCATCAGTAAAGAGCCCTCTCTTACCTCCCTCCCTCCCTCTCTCCCTCCCTTTCCTCCTCCTCTCTGACACTGTGGTGGGAACAGGCTGCCTTGAGGCCAGAGCTGCATGGGTCTCGGAATCCAGCTCCAGGAACATGCAGCACTTCACTCCCTGTGCCAGCTCTGCTATTGATGCTGGCGCGGCTGCCTGGCATGTGAACAGCATTTTGAGCACTGGAGTCTGGGTTTGCAGGGGTAGCACCTAGAGAGCATGGAAGGCAGGTGTGTGCTCCTGCTGGTCATGGCTTTCCAACGCTCTCCTCTCTCTGAACCTCGGTGGGGCTTGAGGACAATCCCAGCTGAGTTAAAGAAGCTGGGCATACAGTCATTATAGTGCCTTGAATTTTTTTATGATAACAATTTTCCTCAAATCTATAATTTAACTAGTGGTCTGGTGCACGAAATTCATGCACATTGAAAGGGAATTAATTAGAGGAAATATTTTAATATTGCTGTTTGCTCTTTCTCTATAATAGAAGTGTCAGAGATGATAGAAAATTAGTAAAATGTGTATGAAAATCTCCCTCCTGTCAGAGTCTGGGGCACGCCACAGGACCCAGAGTCAAGTCCCCTCCCACCCGAGTATGCCTCGAAATCACGTGAGACCCAGACTCAACAGCCCCACCCCGTCAGGCCCGCTGGGAGAGCGGCGCGGCCTCAGGTCCCCCGGCCCGGCACCAGGTGGGGTCATGGCCTCAGGTCCCCGGCCCTGGTGCGAGGGTGTGATGACCATTTGCATATTAGCTCTATTATATAGGATTACGTAAAGAAAATAGAGGGAAAGGAGGAAAAAGACTGTAATCCTGCCACCGTAATGCAGTTGCTATTAGGTTTTTGGTGTGTTTCATTCTAATCTTGCTGTGTGTTTTTGTTTGACTTTGTAGAGACGAGACAATCTGGTGTTCTTTGTTCTTTGTTCTCTCGGTCTTGTATCGGAAGCATTTTCCAGGTCACTGACTATCTTCTTGGTGGTCAGTTTTGTCAGCAACAGAATATTCCATGGAGGGAGTAATAACCATCCTAGATTGTCAACTGTTTCCACTGTCCAAAATAGCATTTATGTTAAAAAAAAAAACAATGGGAGGAGAAATCAGAAGATAAATCACATGGTTAGCTCTAGGGGAGGCAGAGGACATGGCTAAGGGCTAGATGCCAATCATTGTGGACTGGACCTTATTTTGTAGGCTATGGTTTGTTTCAATCTAATCTTTGAAATTTTCACTTGACTTTGAAACCATTAAAGTGTTTTTCATTAGTATAAAACAAAATTAAATCAAAAAATGGAAAAAGATAAAAGGTGATTCCTAAAAATCAAAAGCCACATGATCTTACCAGTGTATCAAGTTGCGAAAACCACACAGATGGATTACTTCAAGTGGAAAATAACTGCAAAAAAAATGTTAATATATACATGTTTACGTATCCTTCCCCTGCCTTATATTCCTCCACGTCACCAATTCATTGTACAGTTTGATTCAGGGTTGGCTTTTTTATTTTTAAAAAATACCTTTTTAATGATTTTTAGAGAAAGAGAGAAACACAGATGAGAGAGGAACATCATGCTCGGCTGCCTTCTGCACGCTTCCCCTGAGAATTGAGCCCACAACCCGGGCATGTGCCCCAACTGGGAATCAAACCAGTAACCCATTGGTTCCTGGCTCAACCATTGAACCACACAAGCCAGATGAGGGTTTACTTTTTAAATTCAGTTTTTTAAATGTGTAAAATCTTCAGGTGGTTAGAAAGTCAAAACTTTTTTTTAAAAAAGGAAAGGGAGAGAAGAAAGGTGCAGAATTCTCATTTCCATCCCTTTTCCCTAAATCTCTCTTCCCATTGTGGAAAAGCATTTAACCTCCTGAAGTGTCTTTCGGTACAAAGAAACAAATATAAATGGGTATGTTACTGCTTCTCCTCCTTTCTTTCCTGCTTTCCCCCAACCATTTAGGAGAAATGGTTATAGAAGCAGGTCCTCCTTGTTCTTTTCTGAGCTGCATAGTGCTCCACTGAGTGGCGTTTATTCTGTCTTTATTCTCACCCCGCCCCTCCCCACTGAAGGGCATTAGGCTGCTGGCAGTCTTTGGCTTTCGGGGGACTCTCTGAGGCTTGACCTTGGGCTTATGTCTTTTGTTTATTGGTTTAGCTTCAGCGTTGGTGCCAGAAATGAAATTGCTGGCTCAACAGGCACACAGGTCTGAGATTTTATTGGGCCGTTCCCACCCCCCTAGTGCTGTTGACATCCCATCAGCACCCGCTCCCAAGCTCCATCAGCAGTAGCCGGGGAGCTTCCAGACACCTGCCAACCTGGAGCAGACACAGTCTCCCTGCGTCGTTTCTCACGTAAACAGGATGGAAGAGGAGTTCACTCACTTGCTTCTGGAGCCTCTCCAGTGGCATCTTTCACCTTAGGTTTGAGGTCCTTTCAGGGCAAGGTCTGGTAACCGGGATGAGGCACAGTTTTACCTTTTCCAGATGGCTCTCCAGCATTTACTAAAAGTCCATCGTTTTCGCAGTGCTTTGAAACACCATGGTGATCACAGATCAGATTTTCAGGCAGCGTTAGGTCTCCTGAGTCCTGCACGGGGCCGCATTTTGACATGGGGCTGTATTCTGTATTAACACCTGGGAGGGCCAGCCCCGCCCTGCACCCCCACGCCATTGATTGTCTGATTCCCAGCAATGGTTTCGTTTGCCTTTTAAATTTTGGAAACTGCTTGTTTGTACTGAGTTTCTAAGTTAAATGGGAACAGTTAACAGCTTTATGAGGCTGCGTTGTCCTTTCCAGTAGCTCTGTCCCACTGGCCCCTTTGTGCCTTTTCGGATGTTTTAGCATTTGCTTTGTGTACCTCCTGTGGGCTTTCTCATTGTTATAAAGTCCTTTTATCGAAGTATAACTTGCGGAAAGGCACACAAATGAACTGTGAACCACTCCACGCATTTGCTCAGAGGGAATATGTCTGTGTCTGGAGCCAGGTAAAAGCCACAGGACACTCCACACCCTCCGAGTCTCTGGGACTCACCAACAGTTTTGCTCATTTCTCATTAAGATGACATTTTAAAATATGTTTTTATTGAAAAAAAAATTTGGGGGAGAGAGAAAGAGGAGAAACGTTGATTGGCTGCTTCCTGCATGCACTCTGACCAGGAATTGAACCCGCGACCTTTTGGCGCATGAGATGACGTCGCTCAGCCAACTGAGCCATACTGGCCGGGCTCATTAGGATGACTTCTAAGCCAATGTTTTGGTAAATGGGTCTTTTCTTCCATTCTGTCTTTAACAGGTCACTAATATTTGTATGACAATTCTATTTCCTGGGACCTTACCGGACTTAGGTTTGTGGTAGCTTTTCTGGTGATTCTCATGGGTTTTCAGATCTCCTTTCATATCTTTTGCACCTAGATGCAGTTTTTCTCCTTTCTCTCCTATTCTTTTCCATCTGATGGCTCTGGCATCTCATTGCTTCTGTCTCCAGGGCCCTTAAGTGGTGGCGGGGAGAGGCCTCTTGCCCTCTACGGGAGACTCTTGGTTTCTCCTACAAGTTCAATGCAGCTGGGACTGCAGACTCACCCAATCCTGGTTCTGTGCTTTTAGCACAAGTGGGCATCGCATTTAGCCAGCTGCCTTGTCAGTGTCCACTTCAGTTCAGATCTGCTAATGGGTGGACCTTGAATGACTATTTGTACATCCTGATAAGCTCCAACTGGTCGTGGTATCTTTTCTTTTTAATATGCCATTGAATTCTGTTGGTTAATGTTGTAGTTAGGATTTTTGCATTGGTATTCATATCTGAGATTGATTTTTGTTTATGGTGCAGTCTCTATCAGGTGTCAGAGTTATACCCGTTTTATAAATTTCCTATCTCCCTTCTCTATGCTGCAAACCTGGTTAGCCTTGAGATTGGTTTGAGACAGTGGGCAGGATTCAGCTGTGTGGCTATCTGGATGTCTGCTACTTTTCTCTTGGGATGGAATTTGGACCATTTAGAGTTTCTGTTGGAGTCTGTTCGGGTAAATTACATTTTTCTACAAAATTAACCAACTTTTCAGATTTGTCTATACAAAGTTATAGAAAGTGGTTCTTTTCCCCCTTCTCTTATAACAGTTACATTTCTTATTTTGTATATTTGTGTCTTCTTTTTCCCTTGATAAGGTTACCTAGTGTTTTTTTTCAGATTTGCTTTTTAATTGTTTTAATATTTTCCCATTTTGTAAGTCTTTCATTTTAATTTCTTAGTCTTTTTTCTTCTAACTCTAATTTTCTGAGTTAGATATTTTAACTCAATTATTTTGTTTTTAAATTTGCATTGAGGTATTTAGCCACAGATATTCCTCTTTAGCTGTTATATTTCATATCATTGTTATCCAGACATTCTGTCATCAGGTAGAGCTGAGTTGTGGTTTTTGTTTACTTGTTTGGTTGGTTGGTTTTTAATTGCCTGATGGAAGGACCTTTTGTTTTCCATTTTCTCCATTTCCATTTGGTACATTGAGCTCAGAGAGTTATTTGTATTGTTTATACTTTTAGAATTTGTTGAAGTGTTTGTTGTGGGCCAGTATGAGCTCAGAATTTATGAATGTCCCACGTGCACTTGAGAAGAGGTAAGGCCTGTTACCAGGGTAGAGTCTCATTGTGCTGTGACGGCATCACTGGAAGCTCTGCTTCCCATCGCATTTCCTGCAGAATCTGCTTTCAGAAGCTGTCCTGTCACTGGGCTCACAGATACTCATAGTTACTGTCTTCCTGTGGTCCAGAGGGCTGCTGCTTCTAGGATTGTGGTCTGAAATTCTTGCCCTGAACATCCCAGATTTTTGCTCTGGTTATTGTTTGATACTCAGGCTGATGGAGCTGATTTTGTTATTGATGTTCTGCCTGCTGTGTCTGTTGCCACGCCCACGTTATTCTCCCCTCATTGTCCCGGAGTCATAGCACATGTCACCGAGTCAGGTGGAGTACCGTCCCTGCTCTCAAGCTGGCCCTGGCGGCCGTGAGTGGAGAGTGACCACTCCATCCAGGGAGGGAGGTGGAGCGAGGCGCTGGGAGCCCTGGCTCTGAGGTGGAAGGACAGCCCCTCCGCTGGGGCACAAGCCCCCTGGTTGGCAACCGCTCCTGCTGCCAGAGCCCTGGGCTCAAGGTCGTGTCCCACGTGAGACAAGACCCGTGCTCTTCCTTGCTCCCCACCGCTCTGGTTGAGAGGCACGGGAGCTCAGACAGCCAGCACTCCTCGCCAAGACCCCTTGCTCCTCTCGCCAGGACTTGCTCGGGTCCCAGTCATTCCTGGCCCTGCTCCGAGCCCTGTCCCTGGTGTACTGCTCAGCTCGGAGGCCGGAGCCGCCACCCGTGGGGAGCAGCTCCTCAGGCAGCCCCAGCCGTGGCCTTTCACTTCTGTTACCTCCCCCGTCTCGTTCCTCACCCTCACAGTCCCCTCTTGCTCTCCGGATCCTCCTGACGCTGGGCCGGGTGTTCACTCGGACTCCCATCCCGGCAGCCTGCACCTGCGCTCTTCCCTCTTCCTCCCCAGGCCCGTTGGTCTCATTTGCCTCGAAGCGATTAGTCTCTCCCGGGAGCCTGTGAAACTTCTCCTGATCCTTAGAATTCAGCCATCGTGCCCATCATGGCCTTCAGTCTGCCCAGTGGGCGGTGGGGCAGTCCTGGAGGACAGGGTACATGTGTTGGAAGAGCTGGGTGCCAGGTGTCTGCTGGCCCCACGGGGAGCGCTCGGTGGCCAGGCTGGCAGCCTGTGGAGGAGCTCAGCCAGCCAGTGCCGGGGCTGCGGCCTGACCATCCCACCCTTGTCTGCTTCCCCAGGGCGGCAAGGAGTACCTGATGCGGGCCCACTTTGGCCTGCCCAGCGTGGAGGCTGAGGACAAGGAGGGCAAGCCCCCGATCAGTGTCAAGTTCGAGATCCCCTACTTCACTACCTCTGGCATCCAGGTACGTGCCCGGGGCCGCCGGGCCCGGAGCAGACGGGGCAACAGAGACCAGAGTGCGCTCAGGCGCAGAGGAGTGTGGGACACACATCACAGCAGCTTAGGAAAGGGTTCCCGCCAGGTTGCCACGGCTCTGCCTCCTGCGCGGGCAGCCCGGCCCCCACAGAGAGGCCCGTGTGTCTCCTCGGCCCTGCCCTGTGCTCTGCCCGAGCCCAGGGTGCATTCGGCCCCAGAACTGGAGTTTGAGCCTCTAGTGTCCACACACTTGTCCCTGTGGGCCCGTCTTCCTGGCACCTCCGTGGGAAAGCTTTGCGGGGAGGAGAACCCTGGACCCTCTCCAGGAATCTCCAGAGCCACACTGTGAGCACACTTCCTGGCTCTTTGCTGCATCTTCTAGAAGCTCAGCCTCAGTGCGCTGCAGACAGACCAATGCCCTTCACCCTTTCCTCCACCTCTGTCCGCTCACTCCTCACAACCTCCCCACCTGGCCCAAGGGGTGGTAAGGGGTCACCAGCAGAGGGCGGCATGGCACGCTCAGGGCCTGGTCCCTGTGCCCCAGGTGCGCTACCTGAAGATCATTGAGAAGAGCGGGTACCAGGCCTTGCCGTGGGTCCGTTACATCACTCAGAATGGAGGTACGTGCAGCCCCTGTGCGGCAGGGTGGGGGCCAGCTGAGGGGGTCCCTAGTGGCCGAGCAGCTGCCTCCGGGGTGGCTGCCCCTGGGGCGGCATCATGGACACCTCCCTCCCATCCCCTAGATTACCAGCTCCGGACCCAGTGAGGGTCAGTGCCAGCCTGGTGCAGGGGCTCCTGGGGAAGCACTGGAAGCCTGCCAAGCCCGTCGGAAGGACACCCCGACACTGGCCACCATCCCAGCTCTGCCGGGAGACCCTCCTCCGGACGCACCTGCTCTGCCGTCTCACACTTGTCTCCGAAGCCCTTCCCCCGGAAGAGGCTCGTCTTCCAGACGCCCGTCTCCTCGCCCGGGGCGCCTGGGGAGGGAGCATCTTCCCAGAGGCCTCGGCAGCCTCGGCCGCGCCGTCCCAGGCCCAGGAACCTGGAAACTCCCAGCTGCTCGGGGCACGTTCTGGCCGCCTGCCGTTCTGTCGGCCGTGTTTCCTGAGTGCCTCTGGGGTTTTGTCTTCGTCCTCGTTGCTGTTTACGTGACCCGTGCTCTCTGTTCCTCCTGCTCCTCGTCCCGAAGCTCTCAGCAGCCCTTCGTGGGGACAGGAGCCCGTGCCCGGCCTCCTCCCACACTGCGCATCCTCCACTGGGGCCAGAGCCCAGCACTTCGGCCCCTGGGGCTCCTGGCCTGGACCGCAGGCTTCGGTGAGGTGCCTCCCCAGGGCCGCCTGTGCCACACAGGCTGTCACTCCACCACATCAGTGTTTGTCCACGGGGAGGGGGTGCAGGGAGCCCCTGGCCTCAGAGGACACAGGTCATCCACACCTGTGCTCGGCCACCCCTCCCCTGTCTGTGTTTGTGTCATAATTAGATTAAATTTCATTAATTAAACCCTGTGTCTGCCTTCCCTCGAATGCACTGTGGTGCAGATGCCGCCCGGGGCACCAGGGGCAGGGGCAGGGTTCGTGTCAGCCTGTGTGTGGCCTTGCGTGTGTCACCAGCTCCCAGCGCCTCTGCCCCGCCCCCAGGAAGGAGGGACTGGGCAGTCGGCGGACGGCAGAGCCATTGCCCTGGACCACCTGATAGCGCACAGGCAAATTCTTTCCCTCTCGTCCAGGGCGATGGTTGTGACCCCCAGCCCTCAGACTGCCGCCGGTCTGCCCCTCCCCTCGGCCTGATGCCCCCTCTCCTCGGCCTGATGCCCTCAGTGTGGGCCTCATCCCGGCAGCATCAGTGTCCCCTGGGAGCACACTGGAAATGCAGATTCCTGCTCCACCCTGACCTGCTGAGGTAGAGTCTGGGACAGGGCCCGGGAGACCCGTGAACAGAGTGCAGGTGGTGTGTTTGCACGGGAGTTGAGAACGAAAGCCTGGTGCACAGAGGACTGGCTGCCTGGTCCTCAGAGGGAAATGTGGCAGATGCCTGGGCAGCAAGAGCCTCGCCCTCGCACCACAGGCCCTGCCCCCATGCCCGCTGCTGCTCTAACACTGATGGCCTCCCCCGCTCCCACCCCCACCAGTTTCAAGGGCTGTGCTCCTTCCTCCTGCCGGACCACCCACTCCCCTTCAGGGCTACTGGACATCGCCCGAGTGCTTTCTTAGCATTCCGCCCACTTGGAGTAAGTGAGTGGCCCCAGCACTGAGCCACCGCTGTGCCCGCCCCTCACTGCCCACCCCCATCACAGCAAGCCCGAGGCCCTGGTCCGATTCCACTTCCCATTCTCACTGCCACACCTGGAGGCCAAGCCCAGCCTCTGGAGCTCCCCGGGCTCCACATGCAGAGCAGACCCTCTGCTCCCAGCGATGTTTGAGACAATGTTACTGGCACACCCACTATAAACACAGAAATGCATAAACTAATGTGAATGCACAGCAAGGGGATATCTGCACGAGCCTAAACCCGAACCAAGCGCCAAAGAAATAGCAAGAGCCGGTTCTCTCGGGAGCCTAGGAAGTAGAGTTGAAGGGCCAGGCAGTGGGTGGGACGCTGGGCCTTGGAGGTCGGTGAAATGCCAGGGGCATTCCCATAGTGACAGGAGGAAAATGGGCTCACTAGAAAAGCTGCCTGTCGTCTGGCCCTGGGAGACAGGAAGCCCTCTCCACTCTCGGCTGGAGAGCTGGTGGAGAAAAGTCTCCCCTGAAGTTTTGCAAGGACCAGTTTAGAGCTAAAATGTGCAACGCCCAGATGGTCTGGGAACACCCAAGCCAAGGCTATTATAAAACAAACTCTCACCCTAGCTGGTTTGGCTCAGTGGATAGAGCGTCGGCCTGCAAACTGAAGGGCCCCGGGTTCAATTTCAGTCAAGGCACATGCCTGGGTTGCAGGCTCAATCCCCAGTGGCAGGCTGACCAGTAGGAGGCATGCAGGAGGCAGCCGATCAATGATTCATCATTGATGTTTCTGTTTCTCCCCCTCCCTTTCTCTCTGACATCAATAAAAATATATTTTTAAAAATACATTTTATTGATTTTTTACAGAGAAGAAAGGGGAGGGGTAGAGAGAGAAACATTGATGAGAGAAAGAGACATCGATCAGCTGCCTCCTGGACTCCTCCCACTGGGGATGTGCCCGCAACCATGGTACATGCCCTTGACCCGAATCGAACCTGGGACCTTTCAGTCCGCGCAGGTCGACGTTCTATCCACTGAGCCAAACCGGTCTTGGCCAATAAAAATATTTTTAATTAATAAAAAAGTCTCTCCAGCCCAGCTGGTGTGGCTCAGTGGTTGAGCATTGGACTCTGAACCAGGAGGTCATGGTTTGATTCCGGTCGGAGCACATGTCCAAGTTGTGGGCTTGATCCCCAGTGGAAGGTAGTGCAGGAGTCAGCTGAACAATGATTTTCTCTCATCATTTATGTTTCCATCTCTTTTCTTTCCTCTCTAATATATATATATTTATTTATTTATTTATTTTTTTTTTTTAAACCACACACAAACAAAAAAACAGACTCTCCGGAGGGGAGTGACTCCAAGATACTCATAGAGCCACCTACATGAGTGCACATCCAGAAAATTATAAAACATGGGTGAGTGCATGCTGAGTAAGCAGCAGGATCAGATCCTCAAGACCTTGGTGTAAGGATTACCAGACATATAATATGCAGCACATATGCCCTAAGAGAGTACAGGCAAACAGAAGCAAATGTAGAAAAGAACAAAATGCTGTTCAGACAGGACCGTTGCGACATCTAACTGGGCAAGTAGTCTGTACACAAGTTATATGGCAACTTCTAGAAATCAGAACAGGAAAGAATCCAAGAGAAAACTGGGCAAAATATGTGAGCAAACAATTCTGAGAAGATGAAATGCAAATGGCAAGTGAACATGAAAAAATGTCTAACCTTGTCATAATTGAGGAAAGACCACGATTAGATGCTATTTCACACACATCAGCTTGAGGGGGAAACTAAACTGTCAAAACCAGAGACCAGTGAACAAGTGGAGCTTGAGGACATGTTTGTCCTGCTAGCAGTTCTGTGAATTGATATGATCGCTTTTTTACATTGGCAAGATGACAGGGTTCCAGTGCTGCTCAGGCTCATGTGCACACAGCGGGTAACACGCAGTGAGCCCCACACCAAAGACTCACACGCTTTACATGCGTGTATCATACCTCAGCGTTTAAAGCTTAAAAATAAAAATGCTAACAGCTAAAAAAATAGAAACCACGTGAATGAAATGAGCAAATTGCAAGAGGATGTTGTCCTATTATTTATACATCATGTATAAAATCATGTAGCCCAGCCAGCATGGCTCAGTGGTTGAGTGTCAACCTACGAACCGGAGGTCATGGTTCAATTCCGGTCAGGGCTTATGCCAGGGTTGTGGGCTCGATCCCCAGTGTGGGGTGTGCAGGAGGCAGCTGGTCAATGATTCTCATCAGTCTTATTTCTATCTCTCCTCCTTCCTTCTCTAAATCGATAAAAGTATTTTTTAAAAACAAAAATAAAATTATGTAAAACAATACTTCATGCTGTTTATGGCCACATAATAAGATATAGAGGCACGCCAGGACCGGTTTGGCTCAGTGGATAGAGCGTCGGCCTGCGGACTGAAAGGTCCCGGGTTCGATTCTGGTCAAGGGCATGTACCTTGGTTGCGGGCCCATCCCCAGTAGGGAGTGTGCAAGAGGCAGCTGATCGATGACTCTCTCATCGGTGTTTCTGACTCTCTATCCCTCTCTCTTCCTCTCTGTGAAAAATCAATAAGATATATTAAAAAACAATAAATAAATAAATAAATAAATAAAATGACACCCAGGCCCTAGCCTGTGTGGCTCAGTGTTAAAAAAAAAAAAAAAAAAAAAAAAAAAAAAAAAAAAGATATAGAGGCATGTAGGTGAAAGACTAACTCCAGACTCTAGATAGTTGTACCCTCTGGGGTGGGAGAGAAATGGGCCTCGCCTGGGGACCAGGGGCAAGCTTTATCCCTGGCCTGTGGACATTTGTTCCATAATCACCAATGTTTCTTTCTGGGATGGTGTAAGACCGCTCTTCACATGGAGACTCCGATCATGTCCCCGTCCCACCCTGGCTCCCAGTGCCCTCAGAGTAAAACCCTCACTCCCTGCCCTGCGTCCTGGCTTCCTCTGCCCCCCTCCCCTCTGGTCCAGCCACTCCCCGCCTCGGACACTCTCCAGATGCAGGCCCCCTGCCTGGTGCACCTTCTCCTCGCTGCCTCCTCTTGGACACCCACAGCTCAACTCAAAACTCACCGCCCTGGCCACTCCAGCTTGGGGCGACATGCAGTCGTCCTTTGTGTCACGTTTTCCCCGAACCCTGTCTGCCTGGGAGCCCCCCAAGGGCAGGCAGGGTCCCCTGTGAGGTTAGTCACTGCTGTGTTCACAGGGCCCAGGGCAATGCCTCATGGATCCTTTAGACCGGGGACCTGGGGATAAGTCCCCGAAGCTCTGCCAGTTTTGGCCACCAGGGGGTGACCATGGGTCAGAAATCAATGTTTGGGGACAAACTCAGTCTGAACTAAGGACACAGGGAGAGATGGTCCAGAGGGACCTGGGGAGTGAAGGACTGGGAGCACCTGACCCAGGGGTGCCCTCTCAGCCCGAGGAGGGAGCCAGGGCAGCTGCAGATGGAGGGTGGGCAGGGCACTGGGGACCTGGGTCTTAGAGTGGTACTGTGATCCCCACCAAGTTGGGGCCAGGGAGGGGTCAGGCTGTCCCTCCCAAACTCCGGAATCTCAGCTCCTGGCAGATTGCCCAGCCCCTGCCTGAGCCCGCCGCCCCCACACTGTACACAGGGGGAAACGGAGGCCCAAAGACAGGCTGGAGCAGCCTTCAGGGTACGAGGACCAGGCAGGGCCCCCACGCCTAGCGCTGCCCACCCAATCCCCTCCAGCGGCCCTCTGCGGGGAAGCTGTGGGCCTCGTGGGGGGAGAGAAGACAGGGCGCCTGTCACCCACGTCCTTCCAGCCCCCTAGTCAACAGATGGGGAGCTGGGCTGCCCCCACCCCCGGGCTCACCCAGGAGCCCCTGTAAAAGCTGGGCCACACAGAATGGCTCCCCTTGCTGGGTGGCCTCCTCAGACGCCTGGCTCTCTCTGGGCCTATTTCTGTGACCATGTGCGGCTTCCGTACGCCCTTCTGTTAGAAGCAAGAGCCAAAACCGGTTTGGCTCAGTGGATAGAGCATCGGTCTGTGGACTGAAAGGTCCCAGGTTCAATTCCGGTCTCGGGCACATCCCCAGTAGGGGGCCTGCAGGAGGCAGCTGATCGATGTCTCTCTCTCATCGATGTTTCAAACTCTATCTCTCTCTCTTCCTCTCTGTAAAAAATCAATTATATATATATATATATATATATTTTTTTTTTTTATTTATTTTTTTTTTTTAAGAGCCTCTCGAAGAAGGAAGTTCTGGGTTGTTGTCCACCAGCTGCCTTCTCCGGGGGCCAAGGCCCTTTTGGAAGATGCAAAGGCCCCGGTGTTGCCAATCCACCGCTGGCTTTTTTTTAATGAAGCGACATTTTTCACACAGCCTGCAGCTAACCTTTCAAAGTGAGCCAACCCGTGGCATTTAGGGCATCCACCAAATTGTGCAAGCACCGCTTCCTTCTGCCCGATTCCAGAGGGTTTCGTCACTCAGTGCGGAAACCCGGGCCCATGAGAAGCGGCTCCCCGCCCCGGTCCCCGGCAGCCACCCATCCGCTCCCTGTGTCCGTGGACTCGCTTCTCCTGGGCACTTCACGGCGACGGAACCCCACGGCGTGTGCCTCCGTGTGCCCGGCCTCCCTCGGCAGTTTTCGAAGTCCATCCACGCTGTAGCGTGTCGGTGCCTCGCTCCTTTTTGTAGCCACGTAACATGTCATCCCGCCATCCACTGCTTACCTGTCGCTGGTCGGTAGACATCTGGGCCATTTCCACATTGGGCTGCCGCGAACAGGGCTGCTTTGCCCACACAGTGATCGACTACAGCAGTGGCCGGGTTTTTTACTATTGTTGTTTTTTTTTTGTTTTTGATGTATTTCTTTATTGATTTCAGAGAGGAAGGGAGTGAGAGAGAGAGAAACATCAATAATGAGAGAGAATCATCGATCAGTCGCCTCCTGCACGCATGTGCCCGTGACCGGAATCCAACCCAGGACCCTTCAGCCCACAGGCCGACACTCTATCCAGTGAGCCAAAGCAGCTAGGGCTCCAATTATTATTACTTTTTAAATTTTGTTTTATTGACTGTACAGATTCACTGTACAGAGACATAATGGCAACAAAATGTGCCAAATACTCAGATCTGACGTGTGTGGCCTGATGCATTCCCCCCTGTGTATGCTCAGGCTCCCTGCTGGCTGACAGTGTTGGTTCATTTCCCCTGTCCTTGGGCTTCAGGTCATCAGAGCCACTGTTGGTTCTGTGTAAGATCTGACTGCTTTTGCTCAGCATTGTTTCTGTCAGAGTCACCCATGGGCTCCATCCATTTTCCTTGCTGCATACTATTCCACGGTGTGCCTTCAATGAGATCCGTTTGCCCAGTTCTCTTTTTTATTAAATGCATTTGCATTTTTATCGTGTCCAGAGGGGTTAGGGAGGGGGCTGCTCTGAGCACGTGTGCCAGTCTCATGCCCGCTGCATGTTTGCATCTCGTGGGCCCATGCCCAGGGGCGGTGTCTGGGCGATGGGGAGAGGGAGGGCTGTGTTCCGCTTCTGTAGACACTGCTGAGCAGTTTTCCAAGGCGACGGCACCATTTTAGCTGCACCAGCCCTGCATGTGCCAGCCCCACTGCAACCTGGACCCATGCCCACCTCTGAGCTCCCGGCCAGGGTCCCAAACGAGACCACGCCCACCTTCTTTAAAATATATATATATTTTATTGATTTTTTTTAACAGAGAGCAAGGGAGAGGGAGAGTTAGAAACATCCATCAGCTGCCTCCTGCACACCCCCTAGTGGAGATGTGCCTGCAACCAAGGTACATGGCTGTGCCCTTGACTGGAATCAAACCTGGGACCCGTTAGTCCGAAGGCCGAGGCTCTATCCACTGAGCCAAACCGGCTAGGGCCACGCCCACCTCCCTAAGCCTCTGCCTCTGTCCTTGGCTCTGGCTACCATCCCCGCGTTTTCCTCCCGCGCGCCATCTCCATCCCCCCGCCGAAGCCCCGCTCAGCCCGGTGTGGAATGAGGGACGCCTCCAGGCCCTCCTGCCGCCCAGGAGATGACCACAGCAGTGGTCGGCAAACCTCGGCTCGCGAGCCACAGGCGGCTCTTCGGCCCCTTGAGTTTTTAGCAAAGGCCAGCTTAGGAGGACCCTAATTAAGTCAATAACAGTGCACCTACCTAGATAGTTTTTAAAAGTTGGCTCTCAAAAGAAATGTCAATCGCTGTGCTGTTGATATTGGGCTCTGTTGGCCAAGGAGCTTGCCGACCACTGGACCGCAGAGTCGGAGGTCCCCAGCAGAGCCGGACTCTGATTCTCCAAAGTGAGGGGACGCTCCTGCCTTGGTGAGTGCGGCCCCGTGAGGCCCCAGCACCAAAGGGAAACCGAGGCTCCCCCGCCTTCACACTGACCAGGGATGCTCCTGCCCCTCCCCCTTCGAATCTCCCCTCCCTGACTTGTGCCCCCCCCCCGCACCCACCTAACCCAAGCCCCGTCGCCCACTGCATTGGACAGAACTGTGCCCCTTCATCCAGCTCTCCCCACGGCGATGCTCCCGGGACCGTCACCAGCTACAGCTTTGGTGACTTCCCAGCCTTTGTTCCCCACCAGGTCAGCACGTCCCTGCCCATCCGGCTCCTCTGACCGCTAAGCCCCTCCCCTGGGGAGATGGGGTGGGTGACAGGTGATCTCTGTGCTCATGGCGCATGGGGTGCTGGATGGGGGCCGGGAGGGGCAGGCCCTCAGCCCAGGGTGGCCGGGAGGATTTGGGATTTCACAGCTTCCCCTGGGGGGGAGGGGGAGCCAGGCAGGAGTGCGGGAGGAGTGCGGGAAGGGGACGGAGAGAAGAGGCCAGATTGGGGGCATCAGGAGGGAGCGGGGGGGGGGGGGCTTGAGGGCAGCAGGGTCATGGTGGGAGGTCATAGGAGTGAGCACAGCATGGAGGGGCCTCCCACACACTCTGGGCAACAAACACACCCGGCCAGGCGATTCAGTTCCTCAAAAATGCCACGTCCACGGGTGCACACACGTGTGAGCAGCATGCACACAGACACAGAGACGCACGCACAACACCCAGGCTCACGCTCGCTCCCAGGCCTGGCCTCGGAGGGCACGATCTTCTCTGCTCCTCCCCCTTCGCCCCAGGACCCTCCTGCCTCCTGGGGCTGGATCACGTTCAGTGCCACCGAGCCAGAGCCCGATGGCCCTTCTGCCCCCGAGCCCCTGCCTGGTCCTGACCATGCACAGTGCGTGTCCTGCTCCCTTCCCCATCCCGGGGTTCCTCGGGGCACGTGGTGGGCGTGGGAGGAGTGAGCCATGCCTATTGAGCAAAAGGGTCCTGGTCCCCGCAGTCCCCCTCCCCTGTGGTGCCCCCACTCCCCCTCCCTCAGAGCAGCCTCACCCTGCGGTGGAGCCGGGCACAGACACCCCAGCTCGCAGGGCCCAGGGGGGAGCCAGAGGAAGGGTGGTGGGACCGATGGCAGAGCCAGGCTCTCTCCCAGGAATCAGGGAGGGCTGCCTGGAGGAGGGGCATGGGAGCTGGGTTTTGCAGGATGGGCTGGAGCTTGCCAGGGCGTCCTCTAGTGAGAGGGGCACACCCAGTAAGTCCCTCTGTACAGCCAGAGCCCAGAGCAAGCGGTTCCAGGGGAGGGGTCGGTGGGTCATTTGCTTTGTTGTTGTTGTTGTTGTTGTTGTTGTTAATCCTCATCCAGGCTATTTTCCCATGGATTTTTATTATTTATTTATTTATTTGTTTAAAAATATATTTTATTGATTTTTTACAGAGAGGAAGGGAGAGGGACAGAGAGTCAGAAACATCCATGAGAGAGAAACATCGATCAGCTGCCTCTTGCACACCAGCTACTGGGGGTGTGCCCTTGACATGCCTTTGACCGGAATCAAACCTGGGACCTTTGAGTCCACAGGCAGACACTCTATCCACTGAGCCAAACCAGTTAGGGTTCTATGGATTTTTAGAAAGAGTGGGGGGAAGAGAGGAAGGAAGGAAAAGAGAGAGAGAGAGAGAGAGAGAGAGAGAGAGAGAGAGAAACATTGATGTGAGAAAGCCACATCAATTGGTTGCCTCCTGCCCACACATACCAACTGGGGCCGGGCATCGAACCTGCAACCCAGGTCTGTGCCCTTGACCGAGAATCAAACCCCGGACCCTTCTGTGCATGGGCCAATGCTCTAACCACTGAGCAGCACCAGCCAGGGCTGCTGTTTTTTAAAAGTATGATAACATATGCATAACAAGATTTACTTTCCCTTTCGACCATGTTAAGGGTCCAGGTCCGTGGCATTGAGCACCACCCACTTCCAGAACCTTTTCCTCTTCCCGGACAGAAACCCTGTCCCCGTGACCACACACCCCCTCTCCTTCCAGCCCCGGTAGCCACTGTCCGCGTTTAGTCCGTGCATCTGACTCCCCAGGAACCGCAGGGACAGGCGGGGATCATACAGGGTTTGTCCTGGGTCGGGCTGATTTCCTTCAGCGAAATGTCCTCAGGTTCATCCCTGTCCCGCTTCCGAGGCGGAACGCTGCTTCACTGTCTGGAGGGCCCACGTTGTGCCTCTTCATTCATCCGCCGTGACTCTGTTTTCAGTTCTTTGAGGAGCTGCCGTACTGCGGGCTGCTTGCTTTCAAACCGGACAGCCTCCCCGTCCCCATTGCTGTTGGACAGGGGAGGTTCCTCCCCCCCTCAGCAGAGCCCCTCGATTGTTTCATCCCTCAGATCTGCTCTGAGAGGCAGGGATTGTGCTAAAGCCCATTTCACAGATGAACACTGAGCTTGGAAAGCAGAAGCAACCTGCCCATGGTCACCCAGCAGGGCCTGCCCTGTCCCAGCTCCAGACACCACCACTGGGACCCCTCCCCGGCCCCTCCCGCCCAGAATGTTCCCGGCCCCTCGGCGGTTCCTGCGCTGGCAGCCCATCCCCTGCCGCCCGCCCGCCCGCCGGAGAGAGCGTTTCCCTCCCGGCCCGGCGCTGAGCCTTCCAAGAGAAACAGGGTGCACCTGGCAGTGCTTCCCAAAAGGCCACGGGCGGCAGGAGCCCGGCCACGTGAGGGGGTGTGTGGGGCCTGAGGTCACATGGCAGCTCCCACCGAGCCACGGCCCGGGAGGGCGGCCCGGGATCCAGGCCCACGGAGAGGCTGGGCGCTCCCGGCACTCAGAGCGCCCTGCCCGTCCGCTGGGAGGCCGAGGCGGCCGAGCCTCAGTCCATCCTCCAGGACATGGGCTCACCGGGACCCCTGCCCCTCGGGGGGGACTCTGGGGCAGCCTCGGGGGGCGTGCAGGACGGGGTCGGGTGCACAGCCACCAGCACAGCAGGGCGGCCCTCCAGCCGCAGCCACAGGTCTCCCCACTCAGCGCTGACGGCCCCGTGGGGGGAGCCGATCCCCCCGCAGCCAGGAAAGTCAGAAAACAGATTTAAAAACCACAAGAAACCGCCACACGTCTTAACACTCAGTCTTTTAAATCCACGTATCATACAATGAAGAGGAAACATCTGAGGACGAGCAATCCGAGGGCATTCTGTGCACTCCCAGGGCTGTGCAGCCGCTGCCAATACCTAATTCTAGAACATTTCATCACCCTGAAGGGAGACCGTCCCTGTGAGCCGTCACTCCCCCCACCCCCACCCCGGCTTCCCCCCGCCCCCCGCCCCAGCCTCTGCCAGCCACTGATCTGCCCTCAGTTTCTGGACTTGCCTGTTCTGGACATTTCATGTAGATGGGATCATGTCACATGTGGCCTTGGTGTCTGGCTTCTCTCAGCCTGTGTTGAAGCGTGTCCGTGCTGCGTGCCTTTTGATGGCTGAGTACTATTCCACCCTGTGGATGGAGCATGTTGCGTTTCTACTCTTTGGCTAAATCAGTGGTTGGCAAACAGTCAACAGAGCCAAATATCAACAGTGCAACAATTGAACTTCCTTTTCTTTTCTTTTTTTAAAAAATATATATTTTATTGATTTTTTTACAGAGAGAAAGGGAGAGGGATAGCTAGAAACACTGAGGAGTTGTCTCCTGCACGCCGCCCACTCCCCCCCCCAACTGGGATGTGCCCGCAACCAAGGTACCCGCCCTTGACCGGAATCGAACCTGGGACCTGTCAATCCACAGGCCGACGCTCTATCCACTGAGCCAAACCAGTTTTGGCGAAATTCCTTTTGAGAGCCACATTTTTTAAAACTTAAACTTCTAACGCCACTTCTTCAAAAACGCTCGCCCAGGCCGTGGTATTTTGTGGAAGAGCCACACTCAAGGGGCCAAAGAGCCGCGGTTTGCCGACCACGGGGCCACGTGAATGGCGCTGCTGTGAGTGCGGACGGGTATCCGCGTGTCCGCGTGTCCCCCTGCGCGCACCGTGTCCTCCGACCAGGGGAGCCGCAGGCCCAGGCCGGTGGAGACGACACTGACTCACCGAGCCGAGTTCTACATGTTCCTCACATCAGAGGTCATCTGTCCCCCCCAGGCTCGGGGCTCCTTGGGGGCTGGGCTGGGGGGCCCGAGGTGGAGATATGGAAGGAAAATGGAGACACACTATCCCCACCTGATGAATGAGGGTGACTCTGAGAGGGACCCACTCCCCAGGATCACACATAGCGGTGGAACCCACAGCCACCGCTCAGCTGGACTCCAAGGACAGGGCTCCCCCCACAGAATGGAATGACCGCCCCCCCCCTCTGGCTGCTCACCCTGCCCCCCCCCCGCTGGGCCCCTACAGCCCCTGCCCAGGCCAGGACAGCCTGTCCCCTGTGGGGGGGCTGTCCCCCCCGGGGCCCTGGGGTCACAGATACGGCCACCGGGCCTGGCTATCAGCAGGAAACAGCTTGGCAGGACAGGAAGCCTCCGCGCTGGCCAGCCGCGCCCTCCCCGGCTTCGGCCAATCGGCGGCCAGATATTTTGGGAGCCACTATATAAACCCCAACGCGGCTCCCAGCGGCTCCCGGGGAAGCCGGGGCTCACGTTCCCCCGCAGCCCGCTGGCCCGTGGCTGCTGGGACAGGGCACATGGGAGCTCAGAGCGGGGAGGGGTCAGGGGCCGCGCCAGCTCAGAGCTCGGGCTGAGCTGTGCAGCCACTTTGCTTGCTGAGCGACCCGGGGCAGCGTCCGCCTCTCTGAGCCTCAGTGCTCCCCTCCCCATGGCCCACCCGGCCCCAGTCCTGTCCCAGAAAACACAGACTTCCCTCCAAACACACTCCCGAGCCCCAGAGCCTCGCCTGGCGTTTCTGAGCCTGATGTGGCACCTGCCGGCACCCCAGGGCCCTCACCCGACCCGGGGCAGGGCTCGGGAACCTGCATTTTCAACCCTCCTCACGACGAGGCCATTATACAAGCTCACGCTTCTCAAATTCAAGGACATACAACGGGTCCAGGTCTCTCCGGGTCTCCTCCCCTCCCCCAGCCCAGCCTAGCCCCCCGGACCAGCCCCCAGCCAGCCCTGCACAAGGGCCAGGTCAGAGAGGCAAAGCGGCAAAACCGTGGCTTTGCCTGACCAGGGCGCAGGCCGAGGGGGAGCCTGCCGCCAAGGTCTATGCCCTAGAGCGGAATCGAACCCAGGACCCTTTGGCCCAGAGACCACATGGTCAGCTGGTAGCGGGTCTGGGATTCAAACCAGGCCCGCCCGCCCGCCGGCCCCCACCCCGGTCAGCACGGAATGCAGCCCCCAGGCCCTAAGGACTGTCACCGGGGACGGGCTCACGGGCACATTTTCACTCGGGCGAGTAAAAGTGAAACGCAGAAGTGAAATAAAAATACTCCTGCGCTCACCCAGGCCCAGAGTCAGCTCCCGCTCTCAGCCCTCGGCCTTTTCCTGGGGAGAGGCGAGGGGCCGGGGGCAGGCCGGGGGCAGGCCGGGGGCAGGCCGGCGGAGGAGGCCAAGCGTGGCTATGTAAATGGCGGGCCCAGCACCTGCGGGCCCCTTGCCAGGGCGGGTGCTGGAGCGTGCCCTGCCGTCCCCACCCGGGCAGCTGCAGCCGGCGAGAGGGAACGGCAGTGCCAGATATAACCCGGCCCGGCTCCACCCTCCGCCGGAGCGCCAGGCCAGGCCTGTGCCTGGAAAGCCGGGCTTGGCCGAATGACCTTGGACAGGCCCCTGCCCGGCTCTGGGCTCCCCTTGTCCCCCCGAGAACGGTCTCAGCAGAGCCACGTGCTCCCCGCCGTCCTCAGGCCGCGTGGGAGTGAGGAACAAGACGACACTGTCGCCCCGGCCTGCTGGTCAAAGGGTCCCGGGTTCGATTCTGGTCATAGACCTTGGTGGCAGGCTCCTCCTTGGCCCAGGCCCTGGTCAGGCAACCGATGGGTGTGTTTGTTTCTCTCACACCGATGCTTCTCTCTGTCTTCCCCTCTCTCTTCTGTTCTCTCTAAAATCAATGGATGAGGATTGACAAAAACAAACAACCAAACAATAAATAAATAAAGGTGACTCAATAGGAAGAAGGAGAAGAAGAAGGAGAAGAAGAAGAAGAAGAAGAAGAAGAAGAAGAAGAAGAAGAAGAAGAAGAAGAAGAAGAAGAAGAAGAAGAAGAAGGTGCTCGCTTCGGCAGCACATATACGAAGAAGAAGAAGAAGAAGAAGAAGAAGAAGAAGAAGAAGAAGAAGAAGAAGAAGAAGAAGAAGAAGAAGAAGAAGAAGAAGAAGAAGAAGAAGAAGAAGAAGAAGAAGAAGGTGCTGCCTCAGCCCATGGCCATGATCCTGCCCAGCTTGCTGTCCAGGGCACGCCAACTGGCGTCTCCCTGCAGACAGGATGCTCACTGCCATTGACAGCGGCCTGGCTGGCGGCTTAGAAAGTGCAGGTGAAAGTTGGTGCCGCTCTCAGGGCCCATCCTTCCTGCCCTGCCATCCAGCCGTCTGGAGCCCACGGCAGGGCCTGCATCTGTCCTCCTCTGGGTTAAACACCTAAAGCCCCAGTGTCTTCTCCCAGGGGACCATTGAGAGTGTACACATCCACCTGCACACACACTCACACACACACATACCACATACACACACACCACACACACACCCACCACACATACCACATACACATCAACACACATACACTCACACACACCACACACACACACACACACACACACCACACATACCACATACACATCAACACACACACTCACACACACACACCACACAGACCACATACACATCAACACACACACTCACACACACACCACACACACCACACACACCACACATACCACACATACCACACGCACACACATCACACACACCACATACACACACACCACACACACAAAAACACACACCACACACACACACCACACACACACACACACACACACACACCTCACACACCACACACTCTCATGAACACACACACACACACCTCACACATACACATAACACACACACCACACACACACACCACACACATACACACACACCACACACACCACACACACACACACACACCTCACACATACACACAACATACACATACACACAGCACACACACCACACACTCTCATGAACACACATGCACACACACCACACGCACACACACCACACACACATACACACCACATACACCACACTCTCATGAACACACATTCACACGCATGCACACACTCAAAAACACACACACACCACACACAAACACACACCACAAACACACCACACAAACACACATGCACGCACAGGCACACACGCACGACTACTCTGGTAGTGTATAGATGACTACAAACCTGCAGCCATCAGCCTGCTCCAGAGACATCAGTCAGTGGCAGGGACAGCTGCCTGCCTGCTCTGGCCGGCCCAGAACGGGGAGGGAAACCATCTCCCTCATTCCGGAGCCTATACCTTTATTAATGCAACCCATGGGCTCAGAAACTTCCCTGGCAGCTTTATCACAGGCACGGAAGACGCAGGCCCAGCGCGTGCAGAGGCCTGAGATCCGGCGAGCCTGGTGTGTGAGGCTCTGCAGAGGCCGGTGGGAGGCTGACAGCGTGGGCTGGACACATGCAAAGGCCGCTGAGGCCACCAACAGGAGTGAGTGAAGAGGGGGAAACTGAGGTCCAGCGAGGCCCAGCTGCTGGGCCCCATGTGGTGGTGGAGGTGCCACGTGAGCCTGGCCTGCCTCTCAGGCCTCTTGCCTTCCGGTCCGACAGGCCGTGCGCCTGAAAGGGGAGCGGGGAATCCTTATGCCTAAGAAGCAGTCAGGCGTCCTGGGTTCGAGTCCCCGTCTGAACTCACTGGTCTCTATGTTCTCATCTGTGAGATGGGGCCTGCGAAGGCTGAGAGGGGTCCTCTCCAGAGCCACTGCGGGGGCTCAACAGGCCGAGAGTCCGTGGGCTCCTCCAGCTCCGGGCACCCGGCCAGCCCAGCGGGCAGCTCGCACCGGGGACCCACAGCCAGGAGACGTCCTCTGCGTGGGGGGGCCTTGGGGAGGGGTGCCCCCCGCCCCCATCCCGCCCCAAAGAGGCTGCAGCGAGGGCAGAAGGCGGGAGTTTTAAAAAGAAAGCCATGTCCCCGTAATGCAAATTCAAGCCCCGGCGGCGGTGAAACTGAAGCAGGAAAGAGAGAGCGGCGGATGCGCCTGTCAGAGGCCGCCCACCCAGCCGTCCGCCCACCCCGGGCTCGGCCCTCACGGTGGGTCTGGGGCCGTGCTGCCGCCCGCCCCGCCACCCTAGTGCGCCTCTGCCTTCCAGCCCAGACCTGGCACCAGAGCGGGAGGGGGGCTCTGAATACACAGTGGCAGGTCGCCCACCCTCCTGTCTCACGGGGGGCGGGGGCTTTGCCAGCCTGCTCTGCCCAGCCTGGCCATCACCCGAACCCGTGTCCTCCGACGGGAGTCCCAGGACGCAGCCCGTGGCACACAGGAAGCCGGGGGCAAAGACGGTGCTCGACAGGTGGTCACTGTCATCCCCCCGCCCCGGCTCTGTCTGCACCCCCACAAGAGAAGGCAGGGCAGAGGCAGCCTCAGGATCTGACAGGGACCTCCCCCCCCCCCCACCCTGTTCTTTCTAAGAAGCAGCAATGATAACATTCCTCTAAAAGGGGAACCGGTGGGCTGGGCTGGTGTTGCAGAACCTCCCGCAAGCTCCCCCCTCCCCCCATTCCCCCATCTCCCCATCCCTCCATCCCCCCATCTCCCCCTCCCCCCATCTCCCTATCCCTCCATCCCCCCATCCCCCTATCCCTTCCCCCCATGCACAGCCCTGCCGGCTTCAGGGCCCACTGGGCCCAGCCTGGAAAGATTTTTATGTAAAAGTGGTCGATGCAAATCCAGGGGCCTAGAGACCACGAAAGGCCCAACTTCCCCCTTCGCCCCTCAGGCCTGGGGGCGGGGGGAGGCAGGTGGACACCCAGTCACCCTGACTAGAGCGGCTTCCAGCGCCCACCCTCCCCTGAGCGGCCAGAGGGAGGGCGGGACCGCTGCGGTGCCAGCCCCCCACTGAGGGACGATCAATTGCAGGGCTCGCTGGGATTGTTTTGAACGGAGATTTTTTTAAATTCACGTCACCACCGTCACTTTTTAAATATATATTTTATTGATTTTTTACAGAGAGAAAGGGAGATAGAGAGTTAGAAACATCAATGAGAATCATCGATCAGCTGCCTTCTGCACAACCCCCCTACCCCCGGGGATGTGCCCACAACTAAGGTACATGCCCTTGACCAGAATCGAACCAGGGACCCTTGAGTCCACAGGCTGACGCTCTATCCACTGAGCCAAACCGGCTTCGACTCCACTGTCACCTTTTTATTTTATTTTTTTAAATTTATTTTTAATATATATATTATTGATTTTTTACAGAGAGGAAGGGAGAGGGAAAGTCAGAAACATCGATGAGAAAGAAACATCGACCAGCTTCCTCCTGCACACCCCCTACTAGGGATGTGCCCACAACCAAGATGCATGCCCTTGACCGGAATCGAACCCGGGACCTTTCAGTCCGCAGGCCAACACTCTATCCACTGAGCCACACCGGCTTTGGCACCGTCACCTTTCTAAAGTGTGCACTCAGTGGTCTTCAGAGTGCGCACCGCGTCCCGCTGCCATCGCCTCTCGCTTGATCCAGGACCTCTCATCGCCCAGAGGAGGCCCGACTCATGGGTACCCCCCCCATCCCTGCACCCCACAACCACCCATCTGCTTTCTGTCTGCGGCTTTGCCTGCTCTGGACACGTCCTCTACATAGAACCACACGCCACGTGGCCATGCGTGCCTGGCTCCTGTCACGTGGCATCATGCTTCCAGTCCATCCCCACGGGAGCGTGTGCCAAGGCTTCACCCCGCTGACGGCCGCCGGGCCATCGCCACGGAGTGGGTGCCTCGAAGGCGGGGAGGGAGGGATGCGGGTGGGGCGCTGGGGACAGGGGGCAGGTGAGCTCTATGGAATCCTCCCCAAAGGTAAGATGACCAGACGACCCGCTTTGGGCGGGACAGTCCCGATTTATTTTATTTATTTTTTAAAAATATATTTTATTGATTTTTCACAGAGAGGAAGAGAGAGGGATAGAGAGTTAGAAACATCGATGAGAGAGAATCATCAATCAGCTGCCTCTTGCACACCCCCCACTGGGGATGTGCCAGCAACCAAGGTCCATGCCCTTGACCAAATTGAACCCGGGACCTTTCAGTCCTCAGGCCGACGCTATATCCACTGAGCCACACCGGTCTCGGCCAGAAATCAGGACTGTCCCGCCAAAAGCGGGATGTCCAGTCACCTTACAATGGGAGCCAGAGACCTGGACGGAGGTTTGGGTTCAGAGGCCCCCATCCCCCGTCCGACCTCCCTGTGCAGGCGAGGAGCCTGCTGACACGCTCCCAGCACAGGATGCTCACCCCCTCCAGGGCAGCCTGTGGGGACCCTCACCCCCACAGCTCAGGGTTAGGAGGTTCTTTCTCAGACGGGGCCTCTGTTTCCTCCCGCGCCCTCACCGCCTGCCCCTGACCTTGAGGACCGCTGGCCCAAGGGCAGCCTCCCAGGGGTCCACAGACACAACCCAGCCCCCGCTCAAGCCCCCTCTGGCTTCTCAACCAGATTTCTGGTGCGTGAGATCCATGATTTTAAAAGGAGCCAGCCAAAACCGGTTTGGATCAGTGGATAGAGCGTTGGCCTGTGGACTGAAAGGTCCCGGGTTCGATTCTGGTCAAGGACATGTACCTTGGTTGCCAGTACATCCCCAGTAGGAGGCAGCTGGTCGATGTTTCTCTCTCATCGACGTTTCTAACTCTATATTCCTCTCCCTTCCTCTCTGTAAAAAAGCAATAAAATATATATTTTTAAAATAATAATTTAAAAATAAATAAAAGGAGCAAAATGCAGTGTGGGATCCTGGGGCGTATGAAGGACATCCGTGGAAAAGCCTGTAAAGTCTGGCTCCGTCCATAGTAGCATAAACACACTAGCACTGGTCCCTTCGATCTGGCAGAGGTGCTGCGAAATGTGATTTTCAAAGCAGGGAGGGTGTACGGGGCTCCCTGAACACTTGTGTGACTTGTCAAGAAGCTTAAAACCACCCTAACCAGTTTGGCTCAGTGGAGTGAGCGTTGGCCTGCAGACTGAAGGGTCCCAGGTTTGATTCCAGTCAAGGGCATGTATCTTGGTTGCGGGCACATCCCCAGTAGGAGGTGTGTAGGAGGCAGCTGATTGATGTTTCTCTCTCATCAATGTTTCTAACTCTCTATTCCTTTCCTTTCCTCTCTGTAAAAAAAAAAATCAATAATATATATATATATATATATATATATAATTTTTTTTTTTTTTTTAAAGAAGCTTAAGCCCTAACTGGTTTGGCTCAGTGGATAGAGCATCGGCCTGTGGATTGAAGGGTCCCAGGTTCGATTCCGGTCAAGGGCATGTACCTTGGTTGCAGGCACATTCCAGTGGGGGGTGTGCAGGAGGCAGCTGATGGATGTTTCTCTCTCATCAATGTTTCTAACTCTATCCCTCTTCCTCTCTGTAAAAAAAATCAATAAAACATATATTTTAAGAAATAAAAATAATTTTAAAAAAGAAGCTTAAAACCATTCCAAAATGAAATGCTTGTTTAAATAATCATCTGGACATAAACACACATCGACTCCCCAGTCCCCACGGTGGCAAATGAAAAAGAATCATCTCAGAACGCAGGACGTGGCCCAGGTCTGGGGACCCCGGACGCCTCCCCTTGCTGTTCCCGAGGGCTCTGTCCTGCCCCAGCCACGCCTGCCCGGCCTCCCCCGGAGTCTCCACCGTCAGCTCAGAGGCCCCAACTGCCCCCCAACCCACGCCAGCCTCCTCCCCACCACACACAAGCCCCCCAGACTCCACCCATCTGTCACACGCACTTAGTCCGCAGCCGCTGTGAACTCCGCTGGGGCCACGGCAGTGGGTAAGGTGGACACGAATTCTTGTCCATGAGGAGAGGATGTACACGTGTTCAGAACAACGTCAGGTAAAATCTTCGGGGTACAGGAAACGTGGGTCAGGATCAGCCACATGTGTGGGAAGAGAGGGGTTGTCATGGCTGGGAAGGCCAAAAAGCCTCATGTAGGCCGAGACCTGCTGGAGGTGAGGGGGTGAGAGGCAGGGGAACAGCGTTCTTGGCAGGAGGAACGGCCAGTGCCAAGGTCCTGAGGCCTGGTGTGCCTACGGGACAGCGAGGAGGCTGGTGTGCCAGGACCGGGGGAACTGAGGCCAGAGGGTGGCCAGGACCAGCCCCCTGGGCCTTGTGGGCCTCAGGGAGGGGTGTTCAGATTATTCCACACATGCCTGTGGGCACACCCAGGACAGGCCCCGCACGCAACAGCTGCTCGGAAAATATTTGCTGAGAGTGGGCGGGCATGCCACAGACCCAGCTCTGCCCTCGGAGCGCCAGGGCCTTCGTATCTGCCCTCGGAGGCCCCAGGGTGAGGAGTTCAGGCCCGCGCGTGCCTTCCTGAGGACAGTGTGAAACTGCATGGGACCGTGTGCAACTGCATGGGACCGTGTGCAACTGCATGGAACCGTGTGAAACTGCATGGAACCGTGTGAAACTGCATGGGACCGTGTGCAACTGCATGGGACCGTGTGAAACTGCATGGAACCATGTGAAACTGCATGGGACCGTGTGCAACTGCATGGGACCCTGTGAAACTGCATGGGACTGTGTGAAACTGCATGGAACCATGTGCAACTGCATGGAACCGTGTGAAACTGCATGGGACCGTGTGCGACTGCATGGGACCCTGTGAAACTGCATGGGACCCTGTGAAACTGCATGGAGCAGTGTGAAACTGCATGGGACCCTGTGAAACCACATATAACCATGTGCAACTGCATGGGACCGTGTGAAACTGCATGGGACCCTGTGAAACTGCATGGAGCAGTGTGAAACTGCATGGGACCGTGTGAAACTGCATGGGACCCTGTGGAACTGCATGGAGCAGTGTGAAACTGCATGGGACCGTGTGAAACTGCATGGGACCCTGTGGAACTGCATGGAGCAGTGTGAAACTGCATGGGACCCTGTGAAACTGCATGGGACCCTGTGGAACTGCATGGAGCAGTGTGAAACTGCATGGGACCCTGTGAAACCACATATAACCATGTGCAACTGCATGGGACCGTGTGAAACTGCATGGGACCCTGTGAAACTGCATGGGACCCTGTGGAACTGCATGGAGCAGTGTGAAACTGCATGGGACCCTGTGAAACCACATATAACCATGTGCAACTGCATGGGACCGTGTGAAACTGCATGGGACCCTGTGAAACTGCATGGGACCCTGTGGAACTGCATGGAGCAGTGTGAAACTGCATGGGACCCTGTGAAACTGCATGGGACCCTGTGGAACTGCATGGAGCAGTGTGAAACTGCATGGGACCCTGTGAAACTGCATGGGACCCTGTGGAACTGCATGGAGCAGTGTGAAACTGCATGGGACCGTGTGAAACTGCATGGAACCCTGTGGAACTGCATGGAGCAGTGTGAAACTGCATGGGACCCTGTGAAACTGCATGGGACCCTGTGGAACTGCATGGGACCGTGTGAAACTGCATGGGACCCTGTGAAACTGCATGGAACTGTGTGGAACTGCATGGGACCGTGTGGAACTGCATGGGACCGTGTGAAACTGCATGGGACTGTGTGGAACTGCATGGGACCCTGTGAAACCGCATGGGACCCTGTGAAACTGCATGGAACAGCATGGATGCATTCTGGAACTGCGCCTCTGCCTCCAGTAGGACTGCGCTCCGTCGGTCTCTCAGGGCTGCAGTCCTTGGCCAACTCCTGTTGGCCTCAAGCCTGAGTCCAGGAAGAATGAACAGAAAAGAGGCCTCTGTGCTGGACGGTGGAACCTGAGCTGCTGGCACTTCCTGCCAGTCCCCCAACCACCCACACATTTTCCCGGGGGGGGGGCATTATTCCACTACCACCAGACCCCAACTATCCCAGACCAGCTGGCAATGACCCCATTTCACCAAACCAGAGACCCAGGAAAGGGAGCATGGGGACAATAGGGCCTCAGTCTCCCCATCTGTAAAATGGGCAGGAAAAGCTCCCTACCCAAAGCTACCCGCGAGCGAGCACTGGAGGCCTGCCCCATGCTGGCGTCCCGCCTCCAGCTGGCGTCCCTGAGCCCCGGGCGCTGCCCGCTCCTGACCACGGCAGGGCCCAGGTACTGTTTTGATCTCTCCCCGCTCGGTCAACCCGGTGCCACAAGCCTGCTGGCTGCGAAAACCACAGCGTGGGGGCTGTTATCTGCTATCAGCCGCGGGCGGAGGGCGGTTTTGGGGCCTCTCTCTGCGTGTGCTTCTCAGAAGAGCTGGCCCATGTCATCACAGGGAAGTTGGCAGAAAACAGGGGGTTATCGGGCCCCTCATCACGATTCTGGCTGATTGGAGCTTTCCATGCCTCTAATGACTTGTTTACGGGCTCCTTTTTAAGATTTCCCCTCCCCCCGAGGCCAGTCCGGGGGTCAGGGCTGGGAGAGGGAAGCCGAGCGGAGCTGGGGCTCCCGAGGTCTCCTGGGGGAGGCATGCCGGAAGAGGGTCGTGGGGCACGCTGAGGGTTCGCTGCTGCCCGTGGGGAGGGCTCTGCGGCAGAAGGACCCCGGCAGGCTCAGGCGGATGAACTGGGCCTTATCTCGAGGGCAGTGGGAGCGTTGCAGAGGTTAAGCCAGGAGGTCAAGAGCAAGGGCGAGGTTCCCACCCGGCTCCCTGCCTGGGCCCGGTGACAGGACACGCGGCGTGCCCTCTCTGAGCCTCAGTGTCCTCGTCTGTGAAGTGGGGCGGGCGGGAGCCATCGCCCCGGAGGGTGGGCCTGAGGGAGAAGCCCCAAGCAGGGAGGAGCAGGAGGGGGCTGCACCATCAGCAGCAGCATCGAGGAGTAGGAAATCCACAGGGAGGGAGAGGAGAGGGGTGGTTGCTTAGGGCTGGGGATGGGGGAGGGACAGTGACGGCTAAAGGTAAGGAGAGCCTGGTGATGGTTGCACCACCATGACCACCTAAACGCCATTGAATCGTGCACCTCAACGGGCAGCGTTATATGGTCCGTGCATTTCTATCCCAATAAAACTTAAAAGCAGGCCGAAACCGGTGTGACTCAGTGGATAGAGTGTCGGCCTGTGGACTGAAGGGTCCCTGGTTCGATTCCGGTCAAGGGCATGCACTTTGGTTGCGGGCACATCCCCATGGGGGGGTGTGCAAGAGGCAGCTGGTCGATGTTTCTTTCTCATCGATGTTTCTAACTCTATCTCTCTCTCTTCCTCTCTGTAAAAAAAATCAATAAAATATATTTTAAAACAACAACAACAAAAAAAAAACCCACTTAAAAACAAAAGCGCAGAGGGCAGATCCAAACCTCCTGGTGAGAAGCATACTGTGCGTTGCCGAAGGCGGGGAGGTAGTGAGCTCCCCGTTACCCACGTCAGGCCTGGGTGAGCCTCCGCTGGGATCCCCAACCTCCCCAGCCGTGTCTCCCCCTCCTCCAAAGTGACAGGTGCCAGGGGCTGCCCCTCAGAGGAGGCAGCAAGCCCTGGGCCTCCCGCCTGCTGCGATGCCAGGCGCAGCCCGGGGTTTCCGCACTCTTACTCCCTGCCTACCTGCGAAGCCACTTCCTCCTGGGGCCGCCGCCCGCCCGCCTGTCTGGCTGGCTTCCCGAGGGGGCAGAGCCAATGGCTTCGTCCCCCCGGGGGTTCCCCCATCGCAGACCCTCCCCCGGGCATTGGGGCTGACATCGCCGGGGCGGCTGTGGGGTGCAGGGCCTTTGCACTGGCTGTTCCCTCTGCTGGTGTCCTTCCCGCTGGCCCCTCACTCCCCGGGAGCTGCCCTCCCTGACTCCGCACCCACAGGCTCTCCCGAGCGCCTCGGTGTTCTCCTCCGGCCTCTGTGCCTGGGATTCCATGTTGTGTCCGATTCCTGGAACCGATCTCCCACGGGCCCGAGAGCCCCTTAGGATAAGGTGACCAGACGCCCCGCTTTTCAACAATTTGTCCGTGTCCCGCAGCGTTTTACAAAAGTTCCGAGTTTTGGAAAGCTAGGGAACGGCGGGAGAACGGGAAGGGAATATACGGTTTTCGGCGGCCATGTGGCTATTTAGCCAGGATATGAGTTTTATATTATTTTTGTTAATTTTATAATGTTAAACTTTAATAATAACAAATAATTGTTGAGAACTGGTTATCGAGAACTGCTTATCAAAGATCGCATTTGTTGCCGGGACCGGTTTGGCTCAATGGATAGAGCGTCGGCTTGGGGACTGAAAGGTCCCGGGTTCGATTCCGGTCAAGGGCATGTACCTCGGTTGCGGGCATATCCCCGGTAGGGGGTGTGCAAGAGGCAGCTGATCGATGACTCTCTCTCATAGATGTTTCTAACTCTCTATCTCTCTCCCTTCCTCTCTGTGTAAAATCAATAAAATATATTTTTTTTTTAAAAAAAAGATCGCATTTGTTGGTCAGTTGTTAGAATTGTGGAATACGCGCTGTCCTTACCAGGAACTAATGCTGCGACTGAACGCGTTTTTCCCTACGGTAAATCAAGTGCGGACATCAGAAAAATCACAATTAAGTGTTGAGACTTTGAAAGCCATTTTATGTGTGAAATATAATTTAACAAATTCTTGTGAAAAATGTCATGACCTTTTAAACAACGACAGCAATCTACTAAAAAAAAAAATTCACTCAAATGAGAAATATGCCAAAGAATAAAATAATACTATACATAATTTTTTTATTATATTTGTAAATTGTACTTATGTTGAAATTTAAATATATATATATATATATATATATATATATATATTACAATACTATTTTTGCGTTCTATGAAAATTTTTGTTGCTCCACATAGACCAAATTTTTAATCAAGAACCCCCCCCCCCCACCAACCCGGTCAATGGTGTCCCGCTTTACCAACGTTAAAATCTGGTCACCTTACCTTAGGAGCGTGGCTCTGACTGTCCCTGCCCCCAGCAAGGCCCCCGGTCACTACTTACTAAAGTAGTACTAACTACTGGGGGAGCCGTGCCCACAAATTCCAGGGGGACATTGTGTGTGGTTTTATCGTAAAGTTAACAAGAACATGCCAGGGAGTCAAGGAAGAAAAAAAAAAAAAACACCAGGGGAGTTGTCACAGAAAACCCTGAGACTGCAGAGAGTGATGTGTGTGGGGAGCAGTCAGGCTGGTCCAGCCCCACCTTCCACCTCCAAGAGGCCCCGTTGGAGCAGTGTGATCCTGGGGCTCCCCCGCCCCCTACCCCCAAGGCCTGCCCGGGCCCCCATCCTATTGCTCCCCACTTCTTGCCTCCAGAGAGTCCCAAAAGCAGAGGAAAAAATGGAAAGGACCCTTTCCTCCCGGCCAGGAGCTCTGTTCCTGCAGTTCCAGGACCAACCCCCCCACCCTACCCCCACCCCCCAACCCCCGAGCCCAGAGCCTGACCAGAGAAATCTCCTGCAAGGAGGAGGGCAGGGTGCGGGGAGGTGGAAAGGGTGTAAAAACACTGGGCTTTCTTTTCTTTTCTTTTCTCCCTTTAAAAAAAAAAAAAATATATATATATATATATATATATTTTATTGATGTTTTTACAGAGAGGAAGGGAGAGGGATAGAGAGTTAGAAACATCGATGAGAGAGAAACATTGACCAGCTACCCCCCACTGGGGATATACCCACAACCAAGATACATGCCCTTGACTGGAATCGAACACGGGACCTTTCAGTCCACAGGCCGATGCTCTATCCACTGAGCCAAACCGGTTTCAGCAAAACACTGGGCTTTCGTAAGGCTGACCACAGCTCCAGGCTGGGCCTGGGACACAGCATTTAGTAAGACCATCCCCCTAACTCCCAGTATGGCTGCTTGGGAATAGGCTTCAGTTTGGATGCCACCTCTGAGAAGGCCTCCAGGATACACATGTCCCTCCTGGGCCAGGCCTGGGGTCCTGGGGCTCTTCCTTCAGCCCACACACCTGGAGCCTGGGGGCGACCTCTCTTCAGTGGGGACGATGGTGCTTCTGGGTACCCAGCTCCGGTCCAGGAAGAGAGAGCCTGGGACAGCGCCGACGGACCGTCTAGAGCGAGGGGTCCAGGACAATAACAAACGGAGCCGGAGCTGCGGTGCCCGCGGAGCCGCCTTGGACGGCGTATCCCTCACACCTTGGGAGAAGGCCAACTAACCCCCTTGGACCCGTGGACTTTGGGGCCCCAGCAGACGTGGGCCCCAAAGAACGATTTGCAACAATAACAAGAAAGCAGATACGACGACCACAGGACTCCGACGTGTGCCCCAAAGAACGATTTGCAACAATAACAAGAAAGCAGATACGACGACCACAGGACTCCGACGGCAGGACGGAAACCTACAGACACGGCCTGGCACGGGCCTCCCACCCCCCCGTGCTGCGTTATCTGCACCTGCAGCCGTGCCTTCCTCCGGCTGGTGTAATGTCCCCCTCTCCTTTCCCGCTGCCTCTGTCTCCTCGTCAGGTGTCACCTGGGCTTCGGCCTGAGTCCCTGAGTCTTGAATCGCTATTCTTCCACCCAAAGAAATGCTTACTGCCAACGGGCAAGGCCTGGGTTCAAATTCTGCCTTCCTGTCCGCGTTACCACCGTGGCTGCTGTGATGTGTTGGGTGCTCTCTCTTCAGAGGAAGGCCAGGCCTTGGGGGAGGAGGGGCGGTTTCAGAGGCAGCCCCTGGGCCCCAGCAAGGCAGCTGCTCTGAGAAATGATGCCTGGAAGCCAGGTTAGCATGCCTTTAGGCCCCCACCCCCCACCCCCTGGCCCCCGCCCCCGAACTGATCTCCTGGTTCCCCAAAGTTTCTGGCAAACCTCTGCCCACCTCCTCCCACCCCCCGCCTCGCCCTCTCAGCCTGGGTCACACACACGCTGCAGCCGTGAGGCTCCTTAGAAACCCAGCGTGCTGCCTACCCCGGGGCCTTTGCATGTGCTGTTCCCTCTGCCTGAAGGGCCCCTCCCCCAGATCCTCATTCGGGGCATTTCCTCACCTCCTTCGGGCCTCCGCTCAAATGTCACTTCTTGGGAGAGGCCCCTTGGGCGCCCCACCTATGTTGTGACTAACGTAGCTCTCAGAGTCCCCCCAATACTCTCCCTGCCCTGTTTGTATAATTTCCTGTCTCTACCATGACTTATAATCAAATGGTCGGAGTCCCTCCGCCTGGAACATCAACTCCATGAGGTCTGTCCTGGCCCCTGCTGTATCCCCTGGGTCGGGGGGCGGGAAGGGGGGGGACCAAGCCTGACACATAGAAGGTGCTCTGGAAACTCAGAGAACCAGGAAGAAATGGTTTTTGGAAACCCGAGGTCTTCGGACAGAGAAGAAGGCAGGACACAGCACTGCGGCCTGACAGGGACGGCAGAGATGCGCCCACGTCCGCTGTCCCCACCACCCCCGCTGCCCACTGACCCCGCTGACCCTCCTCTTTCTCAATTTCCCCCCTCGCACCACTTCCCTTCCAGGGCACCTCGTCCTGGGGGAGGGGGAGAGCACCCTGCCCTGCTGCGGGTTCCTGGGGCCTCACCCCAGCCCTGAAGGGGGAAGAGAGGTTGTTATTATGCCCCCGGGCTGATGCGGAACAAAGCTGGGGGGCCGGGGTGGGGGCGGTGGGAGGTCCGGGTGCTATAAAAAACACTCCCTCTGCAAGAAAGAGAGTGTGTAATGCAATCTTTGTGAAAATCAAACGCGCACAAAACTTCCACGATGAGGCAACTCACTCCGTGCTGCCTTATTGACAACAGCCAAGATTTGGACGCAGCCCAAGTGCCCGTCGGCGGATGAGGGGCTGGGACGGCGGTGGTGCATTCACACCAGGGAACGCCACTCGGCCGTAAAAAGGAGATGCCACCTTTGCGGCAGCATGGACGGGCCTGGAGAACGCTGTGCTGAGTGAAATAAGCCGGTCAGAGCAAGTCCGGTACCGTCCAATTTCACCCACGTGGACTGACAAGCAAACCAGAGACAGACTCCTAGACAGAGAGCAGGCTGATAGCTGGGGGTGGAGGGATTGAGCAAAGACATTAAAGAAAAGAGAGAGAAAGGACTCCTGGGCATGGACAGCAGTGTGATGACTGTGGCAGGAGGGATTGGCGAGAGGTGGAGGAGAGTATGGGGGATAGATACATGGTGATGGGAAAAAGAAGTTAATAGCTATTTAAAATTTTTTTTAAAGAAACTGTCAACATCTAATAAAGAGTGAATATGCAAATTGACCATCATGCCAACACACAAGATGGCCACCCCCATGTGGACACAAGATGGCCGGCAGGGGTGGGCAGTTGTGAGGGACCAGGCCTGCAGGGGTGGGCAGTTGTGAGGGGGCCTGCAGGGGATGGCAGTTGGGGGGTACCAGGCCTGCAGGGGAGGACAGTTGGAGGTGATCAGGCCTGTAGGGGAGGGCAGTTGGGGGCAACCAGGCCTGAGGGGGAGGGGCAGTTGAGGGCAACCAGGCTGGCAGGGGAGGGCAATTAGGGGCCATCAGGCCTGCAAGGGAGCAGTTAAGCGTTGATCAGGCTGGTAGGGGAGTGGTTAGGGGGTGATCAGGCAGGCAGGCAGGCAGGTGAGCAGTTGAGAGCCAGTAGTACTGGATTGTGAGAGGGCAGTCGGACATCCCTGGAGGTGTCCCAGATTGGAGAGGGTGAGGCTGGGCTGAGGGACATCCCCTCCCCCACCCTGTGCATGAATTTCATGCACCAGGTCTCTAGTTCTAAATAAAGATGGTCTGGCTCAGCTTGGGCAGGATTCCCCCCTCACTGTCATTACCCTGGTCCCCGGGGAACCAGGCTTCTGAGGGACAGCTGTCCAGCCCTAAAGACCCCTGAGAAGTCGCAGTGCCAGGTGGAGTTCCTGGGAGGCGGTGCCAATGGAATGTGATGATAAGGATCCAGCCGATGTCCCAATCCCAGTGTCACTGAGTGTGTCGGGGAGGTCAGCCAAGACGGCCACACACTGGACATCAACCCTGAGTCCCTGAGCAACTCTGGGCGGGAGACGGGGACAAGAAACACAAGCAGCGAGATCCAGACCAGAGGAAAATGCAGGACAAGGGACCCAGTTCCTGAACAAATAAAGAGCAAAGTGGGGTGGGGTAGGGGTAGGAGAGAGGAGAAGCTGTAAGTTAAAGAGTCCTAGAAACTTTTCAACCCAATGCCACACAGGCTTGGAGCAGGATTTAAAGAAATGCATCACAGCCCTGGCCAGTGGGGTTCAGGTCTTGAGCGTGGTCACCTGTGCACCTCAGGGCTGCCGGTTCGATTCCTCGTCAGGGCACGTGCCCAGGTTGTAGGTGGCAGGTTTTGGGTTTCATCCTGATCAATGTTTCTCTCTCTCTCTCTCCCTTCTTCTCTCTCTGAAATCAATAAAAGCATATTTAAAAAACATTTTTAAGTAAATGCAAAATCTAGTAAACTTTAAAATGTACACGTAATATAAATAAATAAATGTAAGAATACATATAACATAGAATAGTTTTGCATATGTTGTATACTTGCACACATAACATATTTACATAAAATATCCTATATAATAAAGAGCTAATATGCTAATTAGACCGAATAGAAGAACGACCATCTGGTCAACCTTTCGGACCACGCCTGGGCTGCGAGGAGCTTTGAGGGCCAGCCCGGGCCGAGAGGTCCAAGCCCCTTCCACAGATGTTGTGCATCGGGCCTCTAGTTTACGTATAATATGCAAATTGGCTGCATCTCCGAATTAACAAATACTGACCCTCGTTTCTCCAGGAAACACAGGGCCAGCTTCCTGCGAGCCCTGGCCACATTGTCATCAGCGGGTCAACACACCACCTCGTGCTGTGCGTGTTTCTCTGAAGAGACATCTTGTTTAATACATATCGTTGATTGGTTTGCATCGTTCTCGTGGCCATCAGCGCTGTAGCAATGAGGGAAGTTCACCGGGCGTACTTTTCCCACGAGGCACATGGCAGCCTTCCCGGGCTCCGAGACACCGGGCAGCATTTCAGCACTACGGTTGGGGGCCTTTTGAAACAGCAAAATCACCCACAAAAAAGCATAAAAATGGGAGAACTGTGACACTGAACAGACACTTGTTTACGGTCTGAAAGCTGGAGCGAGAGGGCACTGCGGCAGCCTCCCCTGGGGAGGGGCGCGCACATGTGTGTGTGCGCGCGTGTGTGCGTGTGTGTGTGTGTGTGTGTGTGCGTGCGTGCGTGTGTGTATGAGTGTATGTATGTGTGTGAGTGTGTGCGTGTGTGTACGTGTGTGTGCGTGTGTGTATGTGTGCGTGCGTGTGTGTGTGTGTGTGTGTGTGTGCGCATGTGACTCAAACTTTTTGCCACTCTGTGTGTGTCCCCAGATTGATTTGGGGTTCCACAGCTGGACCAAGGGGCAAGGGAGAAGAAGGGGTTGGGTGCCTGTCCCTCCTGTCTCTGAGAGGACAGGCCCCCCTTTCCACAGGCTCCCCTGGGGCCCAGGGTGACCACAGGCCCACGGCCCAGCTCCATGCTGGGGAACAGAGGCTGCGGCTGTGCCATCTCACAGAGGGGGACCCTGAGGCTCAGAGCGGTGACGTGGCTCGCACAGGTCACACAGCGGGTAAGTGGCAGAGCTGGGATTCGAACACAGCCAGCCCAACTCGAGAGTTCACACGGCTCTCTTTCTCCTCCAAGGGGTGGGCGTTCAGCCTTGCCCAACCCTGCGGAGCCCCTCCCCAAGGCCCTCACCTTGTCCTTGACCTCCCTCCCTGGCTGCGAGGCCAGGTCCCGGCTGTGGTCGGGCCAGGAAGCCCGCCTCCCTCTCTCTGGACCCTATACCTCTGTTGATGCGGCAGAGGCTCACCGCATCCCGGCCTCACCCCCGGCCCTGCTGAGTCATATCAGCCCAACGGAACCTGCCGTTTTCTCACAGGTGCTGCTGACATGCCGCTGTTTCCCCAACTGTCCTGCGCTTCCTTTCCTTGAACCCAGGGGCAGAGCTGAATTAAAAAAAAAAAAAAAAAAGTTGCAGTGAAACTTACATAACATCAAAATTTACCATTTTATCTTCTAACTGACGAGAGAGAGAGAGAGAGAGAGAGAGAGCCATCAATATGGTGATCCACTTATTTATGCCCCACTGGTTGCTGCTTGCATGTGCCCTGACCAGTTATCGAACCCAAAACCTTGGCGCATCAGGACGACACTCTACCCAACCGAGCTACCCAGCCTGGGCCAACACGTACCATTTAAACCTAAACAGCCCAGCTGCACCCCGTGCACCCACCGCGTTGTGCCACCAGCACCTCTCTCCAGCCCCCGAGCATGTCCGCCACCCACAGGAGACCGCATCCCCAGGAGCGGCTGTCACTCCCCATCCCTCTGCCTCCAGCCCCCGCAGCCACTCATCTGCTTCCTGCCTCTGGATTTGCCCGTCCTGGACATCCCATGTTGATGGGATTTGTGGGTTAGGTGGCCTTTTCTGTCTGGCTCCTGTCACTCGGCATGATGTTTTCGTGGTTCATTTGTGCATCGTGTGTGTGTGTGTGTGTGTGTGTGAGAGAGAGAGAGAGAGAGACAGAGACAGAGACAGAGACAGAGAGACAGAGAGAGAGAGAGAGAGCGCTTCATTCCTTCTTGATGGCTGAGCAGTATTCCACTGTGTGGCCAGAGCATTATCGTTCATCCATTCATCCGCTAATGGACATTCAGTTTGCCTTCACCATTTGGCAATGGGGAATAGTGCTGCTGTGAACATCCGTGTACCAGTTTTTGTCTGAACTGATATAGCCTGTGTTCGATTCGGGGGGGCTATATCCTTAGGAGTGGGATTGCTGGGTCACATGATAACCTTATGTTTAAGTGTTAAACTTCAGCCACCGCACCATTTTACATCTCCCCCCGCGAGGGCCTAGTGTGGTTTGATCCTTGTGACTTCCACCTCACGAGGACCCACGCTTTCAAATCTTGGTTCAACCACTATGACCACGGGATCCTCTTCTTTCCTATCATCTATCCTGGTTTTCTGGTGACACCCAGTTCTCTTTCCAGGAATCACCCATCTCTTCCTGACCAGCGGGCCTGTGGACCCCAGAGCCCCCCACTCCCTGGTCTGGGGCGGGGGTGGGGGGAAGAGCAGAGGGATTTGGGGAACCAGAGACGGCTCCTCCGGTCCAGAAAATCCCTACGGACAACACATTCAAGACCCACTTGCTGGGAGCAGAGGGGAGCGGGCAGCTTTGGCGGCTGCCAGGGGGCTCCTGAGCCAGCAAGATTTTAAATCTGTTTTTGCACAGAAATAATCTCACAGACCTTAGAACGGGAATAGAAAAGAACCTGTGTTTAGCGTCGCAGGCCGAGCGTCTGGGCAGCTGGCAGTGTTTAGCCTGGCACAGACGATCTAAGGCAAGTGTGCGGTTACGGTCGTGTTCAAAAATACGGCTGCAGCGCGGCAAGCTCCGGCCGGGCCGCGTGCCCTGTAATTCTCTCTCCAAATAAAAGGCAGAGCTATTCCTGGCCGGGCCCGGGGACCGCTGCGGCCGCCGGGGCTCCGGGGAGGCCGTCCCGGAATGCCAGGCACGGCCTCCTCCGCCTGCAGCCTACGTTTCAGGTCTGTAATTGTAAGACTTTGTAATTAAGATGTTATTCCTGCGGGGGCCCCTCACCCAGGAGACCCGCGGGCTCGGGGCTGAGCGCCGGGAGTGTGTGGTGTTTGGCAGCGTGAGTCCATTTGGAGCTATTTGTGGAGGGGATTGAAAAAAAAAAAAAGAAAAAAGAAACCCAAACACCCTTTGATGTTTGCCAAATATAGTATTTTGATTTTCTGTGAGTAAAGCCCTGATTTAAAAAAGAAAAAATAATAATGTCCTCGGTCAGCCATGCAGAGGAACGGAGCCCTGATTTAAGGCTGTGAGCAGGCCGGATCGTGAGACGGTTGTGTCGAGTGAAAGAAGCCAGACACAAAGGGTCCCCTGTTGTGTGATTCCTTTTTTTTTTTTAAACTTTTTTTATTTTAAAATATATTTTATTGATTTTTCACAGAGAGGAAGGGAGAGGGATAGAGAGTTAGAAACATCGATGAGAGAGAAACACCAATCAGCTGCCTCCTGCACACCCCCCACTGGGGATGTGCCCGCAACCAAGGTACATGCCCTTGCCGGAATTGAACCCGGGATCTTTCAGTTCACAGGCTGACGCTCTATCCACTGAGCCAAACCAGTTTCGGCCAGAGATTGAGCATCTTTTTAAAAATATATATATTTTATTGATTTTTTTACAGAGCAGAAAGGAGAGGGATAGAGAGTTAGAAACATCGATGAGAGAGAAGCACCAATCAGCTGCCTCCTGCACACCACCCACTGGGGACGTGCCTGCAACCAATGTACATGCCCTTGCCGGAATCGAACCTGGGACCTTCCAGTCTGCAGGCCGATGCTTCATCCACGGAGCCAGACCAGTCTCGGCTGTGTGATTCCATTTATACAAAATGCCCAGCGCAGGCAAGTCCAGGCCACAGAGAGCCGGGTGGTGCTTCCCAGGGGCCGGGGCCGAGCAGTGGGGAAGGACTCCTCACGGGGACCGGCCTCCCTGTCCGGGCACATGCAGAGCCAGCACTGCTCTCACACAGGGCAGGCCGCACAGGAGATCCGACAGTGAGATGGGCGTGAGCTCGCCAAGGTGGCCCAGGCCTGTGCCCTATGCCCCCACACACCCCCTCCTGTGCCCTATGCCCCCCCACACCCCCTCCTGTGCCCTATGCCCCCCCACACCCCCTCCTGTGCCCTATGCCCCCACACACCCCCTCCTGTGCCCTATGCCCCCCCACACCCCCTCCTGTGCCCTATGCCCCCCACACCCCCTCCTGTGCCCTATGCCCCCACACACCCCCTCCTGTGCCCTATGCCCCCCCACACCCCCTCCTGTGCCCTATGCCCCCCACACCCCCTCCTGTGCCCTATGCCCCCCCACACCCTCTCCTGTGCTCTATGCCCCCCCACACCCCCTCCTGTGCCCTATGCCCCCCACACCCCCTCCTGTGCTCTATGCCCCCCCACACCCCCTCCTGTGCCCTATGCCCCCCACACCCCCTCCTGTGCCCTATGCCCCCACACACCCCCTCCTGTGCCCTATGCCCCCACACACCCCCTCCTGTGCCCTATGCCCCCCCACACCCCCTCCTGTGCCCTATGCCCCCCCACACCCCCTCCTGTGCCCTATGCCCCCCACACACCCCCTCCTGTGCCCTATGCCCCCCCACACCCCCTCCTGTGCCCTATGCCCCCCCACACCCCCTCCTGTGCCCTATGCCCCCCCACACCCCCTCCTGTGCCCTATGCCCCCCCACACCCCCTCCTGTGCTCTATGCCCCCCCACACCCCCTCCTGTGCCCTATGCCCCCCACACCCCCTCCTGTGCCCTATGCCCCCCCACACCCCCTCCTGTGCCCTATGCCCCCACACACCCCCTCCTGTGCCCTATGCCCCCCACACCCCCTCCTGTGCCCTATGCCCCCCCACACCCCCTCCTGTGCCCTATGCCCCCCCACACCCCCTCCTGTGCCCTATGCCCCCCACACACCCTCTCCTGTGCCCTATGCCCCCCCACACCCCCTCCTGTGCCCTATGCCCCCCCCCGACACCCCGTCACCGGCCGTAGGACAGGACCCCTGCTCCACTCCCGCTGCTGCAACAGTGGGTGCGACTACGTCGCTGGAACCCCGTTCTGAAGCCGTGGGCCCTTTCCAGAATCCTGGTGTCCACCTCCTGCCCAAGGGCCTGGCTTACTTGGGCCCCGTGGGGCCAGGCCACCAAGGCTCTGGGTTGTGCTTTGCAACATTTCATTTTGAAAAGTGTGCAGCCAATAGAAAAGCAGCTAAAATAATGCAGTGAACATCCACACACCTTACACCCAGATTCACACACGATCAATGATTTACCCACATCCCCTCTCTCTCTCTCTCTCTCTCTCTCTGTGTGTGTATAATTGATATAAATGATACATACATACATACCCTGTTTCCCCGAAAATAAGACAGTGTCTTCTATTAATTTTTTTCTCCCAAAGTTGTGCTAGGTCTTATTTTCAGGGGATGTCTTATCTTTCCATGCGCTAGGTCTTATTTTCGGAAGATGTCTTATTTTCGGGGAAACATGGGTAGTACATCATTTATATACTTACTAGAGGCCCTGGGGACGGATTTGTGCACTGGTGGGGTACCTCGGCCTGGCTTGCAGGTTTGGGTAGGCTGAATCCAGCTCTCTGACATCCCCTGAGGGGTCCCAGGCTGCGAGAGGGTGCAGGCCAGGCTGAGGGACCCAACCGGTGCACCATCGGAACTGGGGAGGGACCGAGGGAACGCTCCAGGGTCCTCTCGCCGGTCCCGATTGGCTGGACCCCAGCAGCAAACTAACCTATCGTCTGCCCCCTACTGGTCTGTGCATGTCATAGTGACTGGTCGAAGGGACACTTAGCATATTAGGCTTTTATTATAGAGGACATATTGTTTAATTTGTCCAGGCTGTCATAACAAAATAGCACAGACTGGGTATCTTACACAACAGAAATGACCATCTCACCGTTCCTGAGGCTGGAAGTCCCGGATGGAGAGTCCAGCGGGGTTTGTTTCTCCTGAGGCCTCTCTCCTCGGTTTGCAGGTGACCTCCTTGCTGCCTCTTCACAGCACATGCCCACCTGGTGTTCCTTTGTGTCAATTCCTCTCCTTGTAAGGACACCAGTCAGATTGGATCAGGCCTCACTCTGTGGCTTCATTTTAACTTACTCGCTTCTTTAAAGACCCTACCCCTCCAAATGCAGTCACATTCTGAAGTACTGAGGGTTAGGATTTCAACAAACAAATTGGAGGGGGAGAGGGGAAACAAACATTCAGTGCATTTTGAACCATTTGAGAGTGCCCTGCAGACATCACGGTCCAGGACCCCTGAATCCTTCTGTTAAAACCGTGCTCTTTCGGTTCAGGTGGTGGAACCGTGTGTCTTAAGTCTCTCCCGGGCACTTGGTGTTCAAGCACAGCTGGAAACAGCGGGGAGCCTCCACCTCCCGCGCGCAGGGCTCCCTCACTCTCGTCAGGTGACAAAGAACCGACAGGACCCAGGGCAGCTTAGGCTCGGTGTGAGGACAGATGGGATGCATCCCTGGAGGCTTCCTGGAGGAGGGGACCTGCAAGCCATGCCTGCAAACGAGCTGCACGCAACGCCATCCCAGAGTCCTGGGCTCTCATAAGAAATTCAGTAAGAGCCTCCTGCTCCTCTCCCCCAGCCAGGGGCCCGTTTCCACTGCCCCCTCACGCCCCGTGCAGTGTCCCAGGGCAGCGTGCAAACACGCTCAGCCCCCATCATCAGGAGCCAGGCCACCTGGCCTTCTTGGGAGTTTATGGTCTCCAGGGAATGGGATCTGAGTCTCTTCATTTAACCCCGCTTCTCCGAACCTGAACCACAGGCCAGTGTTCGGCGGCTGACTCGGCGGGAGAGGGGGGGGTGGGGAGCTATTGTGGGCTCTGAGGGCTGTGATTTTTGCTGCTCTGGGAACACCTGGGGGTGGGGAGCAGGAAGGCGATCACTGGCTTCCGTGTCCGAGCCTCGGTTCACCCATCTGCTGAAGGGGCAGGAGGGCGGTGAAGAGTGGGAGAGATGCTGTGGTCAGCTCTCAGCCGGGGTTCTGTCTGTCTGTGTGAGGTGGGGGTGGGGGATGTCTCCCGCTCCCCTCATCCATGCCACCAACCAGGGTGTGAGGGGGGCGTGGTGACTTCAACCTCCAGGGGACACTGGGCGATGTCTGGAAGCATCTGGGTTGTCACAACTGGGGAGCGGGTGTGACTGGCATCAGGTGGGCGGAGACCAGGGACACTGCTCAATGCCCTCCAGGGCACAGGCTTCCTCCCCCCGCAGAAGGATGCAGCCAGAAGCAGTGGTGCCCAGGGTGAGAATTCCTGGACCCAGGGAGCTGGATCAGAGCATGCCACCCTAAGTGGTAGTTGCGGCCCAGGCAGGAAGAGGGGACAGGCTATGCTCGCTATGGCACAATGATCATCAGGGGAGAAAGCGTGGAGGCAGGTCTGTGGTCACATGGTTTGTCTCAATGGCCCAACTTCTGCCCAGTATCTCAAAAGCAGCTACAGATGAGATGCTCACACATGGGGAAGGTTGTGTGCCAATAAAACTTTATTGATGGACAGCAACATTTGAATTCCATAGAACTTTCCCATGTCATAAAATATTGTTATTCTTTTAATATTTTTTTTTCAACTATAAAAAAAAAAAGTGTAGCCCTAACCGGTTTGGCTCAGTGGATAGAGCGTCAGCCTGCGGACTGATGGGTCCCTGGTTCAATTCCGGTCAAGGGCATGTATGGTGGTGGCAGGCTCGATCCCCAGTAGGAGGCATGCAGGAGGCAGCTGATTGGTGTTCCTCTCTCGTCCATGCTGCTAACTCTATCCCTCTTTCTTCTTCTCTGTAAAAAAATCAATAAAAGTATACTACTATGTTTAAAACAAGTGTAAGCGCCATTCTTACTCGGGCGGAACAGGCTCAGGAGTACAGGGTTCCTTAGGGTAATGAAATGTCCTAAATTGATTGTAGTGATGGATGCACAGCTCTGTGCACGGACTAAAAGCCTTCAAATTGTATAGTATGTGGATTCTATCTTTTTTATTGTTAATCCTCACCAAGGGTATTTTTTCCCCATTGATTTTTAGAGAGAGTGGAAGGGAGGGAGGGTGGGGGGTGGGGGGAGAGAGAGAGAGAGAGACATTGATGTGAGAGAGATTGGTTGCCTCCCACACTTGCCTGGGTCAGGGATCAAGCCTACAACTGAGGTACATGCCCTTGATGGGAATCAAACCCGAGACCCTTCAGTCTTTGGGACAATGCTCTAACCACTGAGCATCCAGTTAGGGCTGTGGATTACATCTTTTTAAAAAAATCTTTATTGTTCATATTATTACAGATGTTATTCTTTTTCCACTCCCCTCATAGTTCCCCTCCACCCAGTTCCCACCCACCCTCTGTCCTTAACCCCCCCACTGTCCTCATCCATAGATATATAATTTTTGTCCAGTCTTTTTCTGCACCTCCCACACTCCTTTCCCCCTGAGAATTGTCAGTCCACTCCATTTCTATGCCCCTGATTCTTTTTATTCTGTTCCTCAGATTTTTTATCCACTTGATTTTTAGATTCACTTGTTGATAGATATGTATTTGTTGTTCATAATTTTTATCTTTACCTTTTTGCATCTTCTTCCTCTTCTTTAAAAAAAAAAAAATATATATATATATATTATTGAATTTTTACAAAGAGGAAGGGAGAGGGATAGAGAGCTAGAAACACTGATGATGGAGAAACATTGATCAGCTGTTTCCTGCACATCCCCTACTGGGGAAGTGCACACAATCAAGGTACATGCCCCTGACTGGAATCGAACCCGAGACCCTTCAGTCCACAGGCCAACGCTCAACTGGTATCCACCGAGCCAAACTGGTTCTGGCATCCTCTTCTTAAAGAATACTTTTCAGCATTTCATATAATACTGGTTTGGTGGTGATGAACTCCTTTAGCTTTTTCTTATCTGAAGCTCCTTACCTGACCTTCAATTCTGAATGATAGCTTTGCTGGGTATAGTAATCTTGGTTGTAGGTTTTTGCTATTCATCACTTTGAATATTTCTTGCCACTCCCATCTGGCTGCATAGTTTCTGTTGAGAAATCAGCTGACAATCATATGGGTACTCCCTTGTAGGTAACTTTCTCTTGCTGCTTTTAATATTCTTTCTTTGTCTTTTGCTCTTGGCATTTTAATTATGATGTGTCTTGCTGTGGTCCTCTTTGGATTCCTTTTGTTTGGGGTTCTCTGAGCTTTCTGGACTTATAAGTCTATTTCTTTCACCAAGTAGGGTAAGTTTTCTGTCATTGTTTCTTCAAATATGTTTCCAATATCTTGCTCTCTTTCTTCTTCTGGCACCCCCATAATTCAGATGTTGGTATGCTTGAAGTTGTCCCAGAGGCTCCTTACACTATCTTCATATTTTTGGGTTCTTTTTTCTTTTTGCTTTTCTAATTGGGTGTTTTTTGCTTCTTTGTATTTCAAATCTTTGACTTTATTCTTGGGATCCTCTAGTCTGCTGTTGGATCTCTGTATGTTATTTTTTGTTTCAGTCAGTGTATACTTAATTTCTAATTGATCATTTTTCATATTCTCAAGGATCTAGTAAATTTCTTGGATATCTCTAGAAAATTCTTTAAAAAAACCTTATAACCGTGGTCTTGAACTCTATATCCAGTAGTTTGCTTTCCTCCATTTCTGTCCTTTGTGACCTGTTTCTTTGTCTCTGCATTTTGGTTGCTTCCCTGTGTTGATAGAGTGGCTTTGTGTGCTAGGTATCCTATAGGGCCCAGTGGCATAGCCTCCCCAATTACCTGAAGTGGGCCCTCTTGGTGCACCCCTTTGTGGGCTGTGTGCACAGTCTTGTTGTAATTAACCCTTGGTTGTTGTTGGTATCAATGGGAGGAATTGACTTTCAGGGCAATTGACTGTGAGGATCAGTTGTGTCTACGATGGGAGAACTTCTGTGCTGGAGACACCTTTATGAGACAAGACTTGCTTCAGTGGGGCTTTGGTGCCCAGTGAGTCTGCCCCCTGATGGATCTGAGGAGTCGTATTCTGGATGGTCCCACTCTGACCACTGGGTACACTGGCTCTTGATCTTCAAAGAGGTGCATATTTAGCCTCTGCCTGAGGCCACCCAGCAGGAGCTATGGAGAGATCTGCAGATTCCTCTTCTTTGTTTGGGGTGTGGAGGTGCCCAGATGAGAGGCCCAGCTGTGAAGCAATGCAAGCTGATGTGGGGGGCCTTGGCCTTATTTTGGAAGTTCTGGGTCTCTCTAACCCAGTTGCAGTTTGTTAGGAAATTTTAGATTGCAAAAGGCCAAGCCATTCGTATGCAAAAGCCTCTGTGCACAACTTGGGTGTGGTTGTAAATTGGGTTGGGGAGGGCAGAGAAAATAGCAATGGCTGACCATCAGCCCTGCCCTAAGAGGCCTCCGGGTCTCAGTGTCCCACGGTAATCACTGCAAGCACCTCTGAGAGAAAGCTGCCCTAATGTTCTGGCCTGATGCCAGACAGTTCAGTTTCTCCCCCTATGAGTCTGGGTCCCCAGAGTCTCGCCCAGAACTGGAGTTCAGCACAGTGGGGAGCTTTAGTCTCCCTCTCGATTGAGAAAGACAACCGTGTCCTCAGTTGCCAACCCTCTCCACGTGCATGCCTCCGTACCTCTGCACTTTACTTCCACAGCTCCTCTGAGTCTCAGTGTGCTTTTCTCTTCCCTTGCAGTTATAGAATTTCTACTCAGCCAGTCTTCCTGTGGCTCTGAATAATGTCCATTTTGTCTTTTAGTTGTAGTTTTGAAGTGGTTGAGCGAGGCAGCAAGTTTAGGTGTTTACCTATGCTGCCATCTTGGTTTCTCTCTGGATTACATCTTAATAAAGCTGTTACGAAAGGGAAATAGACAATAGCCAAAGGTGGAAACAATCCAAATGTTCATTGGCCAATGAATGGATAAGCAAACTATGGCTCACCCATACAACGCAGTATTACCAGCCACAGGAAGAAAGGAAATTCTGACACATGCTGCAGCGTGAATGGACCTTGCCGACACTATGCCGAGTGAAAAGAGCCAGACATAAAAGGGCAAACACGGTGATCCCATTCCTATGAGGCCCCTGGGGGAGTCAGACTCATAGAGACAGGAAGTAGATGGTGGGTGCCAGGGCCTGGGGGAGGCGGATGGAAGTTTGTGTTTAATGGGACAGAGTTTCAGTTTGGGAGGATAAATGGGTCCTAGAGAGGAATGGGGTGATGGCTGCACCACAACCAAAGGTGCTAACACCACGGACCTGTACTCTTTAAAAATGGTTATCAGGGCGACTTTAATGTTATGTTACTTTAATGTAACATAACTTTAATGTTAAGTTATCAGGGCGACTTTAATGTTAATGTCAATGACTTTTTGTCACCATGAGGAAAAGACAAAGAAAAAAAAAAACACTCCCAGCTCACGGCTATACACACAACCGGCCTGACTCGGCCTCCGAGCTGTAGTTTGCAGACCCCTGGGCCGCCCTGCACAGGCTGGCTCTGGGAATTAAAGTGTGTGAAGCCGGACGGAGTGGCTGACCACGACCCCCACTCCCACCCCCAGGGGAGGAGCCCACCCAGGTGGGCTAGGGCTACATCCCTACTCATCCTGCACCCCTGAGACCGGGGACCAGCCACATACCCTCCCCAAGCCTCGGTTCCCCATCTGCAAAGGGGAGGGCCTTCCTGTGCACAGAGTTCCTCTGGACACGGGGGACCAAAGTCAGGACACATGGTGACAGGCTCAAAGGGGACCAAGAGGCTTCGCCCGGCGCCCCGCGGCTGGCAGGTGAAGGAGGCTGGATTTGAACCAGGGTCCGGTTTCCCGCGGCGGCGCCCCGCTCCCTCCCGGAGAGAAACCATGACGGCGCACAGGGGATGCGGGAAGAGTGACGCATCGCGGCAGAACGGGACCGTGGCGGTGGCTTTGTCTCCGGGCCCCTCTCCGGGCCCCCTGCCAACAGGCACACAGCGTTGGCGAGTGGCTCTTCTGCAAATAGCCACGCTCCCAAGGAGGAAAATGACAGGATACTGACACATGATTCCTTCCGAAGCCAAGCCTGAAAATCCCTCCGCAGGTGAGCGGGTGAACGCCAGGGGCCGCGAAAAGGAGGGAGGCGCGGGCAACCACCAGCACGAACCTCGGAAGCATTGCACTGAGCGAAGGACGCCCTGCGCTGGGAGCTGCGGAGTCAATGGTTCCATTGATACGGAACGTCCAGAATAAGCAAATCCACAGGAACAGAAAGCGGATCCGGGGTTGCCAGGAGCTGGAAGGCGGGGGTGGGAAGTGGCTGCTGCTGGTGGGGACGGGGCTTCGTGCTGGGGAGATGAAACTGTGCTGGGACTTGGGGTGGGGGGGGGGGGGCGGGGTGGCACGACACGGGGGGAAGGTACCCAAGGCCACGGAATTTTCCACTGTAAAACAGCTAATTTTATGCTTCTGTGGATTTCACCTCCATAAAAATACACGGATAAAAATAAAAAAACAAAACAAAAACAGAGGCATGAAAAGAACACCACCTCACTGCCAGCGTCTGTCTGTCTGTCCAGTTGGAGAGGGTGGGCACACGCTTTCTTTCCACCTCGGGGTGCGGGGGGACCGTGGTGTCGGGGGTCCCCTGGCCTGGGCGTCCTGGCTCGGGCTCTGCCCGTGTGTCAGCGCCGGGGGCGTCCAGCTGGCAGTAGCACAGGCCTCTCAAAGGTTTTCTGTCAGAGCTTGAAAAGGGGCCAGGTGCCCCCCTCCCCCCCACACACTCCCCTACCCCCGCCCCCGGAGCCGAGCAGTCTTGGGCCCGTTGTTCTCAGCAATCTCTGCCTCGTGTTAGCAGGAAACACGGCCAAGTAGGGCTTCCTGCGCGACGGGGAGAGGAAGCTCCGTAATGTTCTGGAAGGCTGGGTTAAAAATAACCTCGGTATATAAAGAGCCGAGGGTCCCCCTCTCCCTCACTCCGGCGCGGGCCGGCCGCTGGGCGCCGGGCAGAGCAGGTGGTTCGGGGCCTGTCCCTGGGCCCGGGGCTGGGAACCACAGCCAAGCCCAGCGCCCCGAGACCTCCTGGCTTCCAAAACGTAACACAGAGCCGGGACGTGTGGGCGTTCCTGCTTTAAATCCCTTTTTCTCCGGCACCATCAGGGGAGAGAGGACGCAGCAGGCTCAGGGGCTGGCGGTCAGGGTTCAAATCCCGGCTCTGCCACCTGCCGCGGGGTCTCGGTTCCCCCATCTGTAAATATAGGACCAGCAATCCCTCCTGTGTTGTTGTGCGTACTAACCACTCAGAGGAGACCCTCTGGTGGGTGCTGAGCAAGAGCTGTGAATTCTTACCGTTACCTCCACGGTCTTTACTTCCCTAGGCAAAGCACACCCACCTATTCCTTCATCTAAGGTGTGTGAGTCCTCACATCACCCCACCCTCCACGGGCTCAGCAGGCAAGGGCTGGCGTCAGGAGTTGTCACCGTGACCGAGCCCCCGAGGCCACGCTGTCTGAGACCTTTCCAGCCCTGCCTCCCGGGAGCCCGCGAGCACCACCTCACACTCTGCACCCGGAGGCCTCGCTCGCCACCCCCTCTCCCCACGGGGATTCGTCAGGGTCTTCCTGACCTGGGGGCCCTGGTCCTTCCTGCTCTGCCGTCAGACGTTCCCGTGTGGGGGTCAGGGGTCAGGGTGCAGGGGGAGGTGGACACTCGTCGCCCTCGGCGTCGGCAGGCTGTCCGTGCTCTGAGGGGGCGGGGCTGCCTCCCCGGAGGCCTGTCCTTGCCTTCAGAGAGCGAGAACAAAGCCTGGGCACTGCCCACACGCAGGGTGAGGTGACCAGACGTCCCACTTTTTTAAAACGCCATGGGACACGGGACAAATTGTTAAAAATCGGGACTGCCCCGCCAAAAGCGGGACGTCTGGTCACCTTAATATAGGGGCAAACCCAGCCCCAGGGTCTGAGGCCTCTCCCCCTCAGATCAGGAAAATAAAAAGAAGCCCCCAACAACCAGTGTCAGGAAGGAGAGCGATGACCCCAGGACAGATCCCACACAGAGGAAAAGGGCCACAAAGGCACATCAGGCACAGCTTGATGCCCATCGATGGCTCTGATGATGTGAGCAAATTCCCGGAAAGACGCTGACTCCCAAAGCTCACGAGAGGAGAAACCAGTCACCAGGATGGCCGTGTCCGCGGCTGAAAACTTGCCACCCCGAAACCTCCCGGTCTGGACGGCGTCCCTGTCCGCTTCCCCACACGGTGAGGGGAGAAATAACGCCGTTTTACACGGACGCTTCCATGAAATTGGACGGGAAGGAAGGCTTGGCAACTCAGGCTAAACGGGGGGCTGCTGTGGGGTGCCCTGTTCCACCCCCTCACCCCAAAAGAGCTCCTGTTCCCTTCAGGGGATGTTTTCCTGGGCCGTTAGGGCGATCCCCACCCGGTTGGGGGAAATGAAAGGAACGCTTGCTCTCCAGAAATCGGATCCAGACGTGCCAGGCCCCTGAACGGCGCCTTTGTGCCCTGAGCGCTGCCACAATCGCCGTCCCGGGCTGCGGCCTGCAGATGGCGGCCGCCTGGCTCCGGGGCCTCGCTCAGAAGTCGCCGCGTCCTCAACTGGCTATTTTTAACGGGCCAAAGGGGGCTTGTTATGGACCCGGGGGGCGCAGTGAGAGCAGATGGGGGGCATCTGTGAGGCCGAGGGCGGTGGGAGGCAGCCAGGGGCTCCACCGGGGTGATGGTGAACGAGTGATGTGAATGGATGCACCCAGTCCCGCTCCGGGACTCAGTTTCCCTCCTCTGTCAAATGGAGGTTTGAATCTCATCAGAGGCTTTAATTCCAAAGTAGCAGGAGAGCCACATTCCATCATCAACCGAGGGTCTCTCTCTCTCTCTCTCTCTCCCCATGCCCACCCCCCCCACTTCCTCTCTCTCTAACTCTCAGTGTCTCTGCCGTGGGATGCATGCATTTCTGCAGCTCTGTCTGAATGGGGAACCTAGATGACCAGTTCTACGGATGGATGGATGGATGGATGGATGGATTGATGGGTGGATGGGTGGATGGGTGGATGGGTGGATGGATGGGTGGATGGGTGGATGAGTGGGTGGATGGGTGGATGGATGGATGGATGGATGGGTGGATGGGTGGATGGGTGGATGGATGGGTGGATGGGTGGATGGGTGGGTGGATGGGTGGATGGATGGATGGATGGATGGGTGGATGGGTGGGTGGATGGGTGGATGGGTGGATGGGTGGGTGGATGGGTGGATGGATGGATGGATGGATGGGTGGGTGGATGGGTGGATGGATGGGTGGATGGATGGGCAGATGGATTATTCCTAAGTAACTGGCCCAGAGCCTTGCTCAGTCACCCCATCCCCACGTTCCAGCAGGGCGGCTGCCTTCTGTCCCCAGCATTTCAGAACGAGCCTGTGTTCTCGCTGGGGTCGGAGTTTTCCCATGAAACAAGGAAGTAGATGGCCAGGCCCCTCTGGAGAAGGGGTCTCCTGTCCCCGCCGAGACGTCCCAACAACCTTGACCTCCCGAGGGGCTGGGCTCAACCGCTCACCAGCCCACATAAAGCAGAACCTTCCGCCAACCCACCAGGAGGGGCAGGTACAGAGGGGAAACTGAGGCACGAAGAGGCGCTGTCCCTCCCCTAGCCCAATAGGGAAGACTGCCTGGCACCAGGAACTGGGTTGTTCATCAAAGTGTCTCCTGGTTGTAGAAATTGGAGCTCTGTGCTGGCCATCGCTTGTCCCTGCACATGGCATCTGTGCTGGGGGCCGGCTCCTGCCTGATGTGGGGGTCACAGCCCGTGAGGCTGCCTGGCCTGCGCCCCCTCCTTCCCTATTCCCTCTCCAGATGGGAATCGGGCCCTGGCGGCTCTCCGTGGTCCCACACCCACTGTGATGTGTGCATCCTCGGACTGCAGAGGGCATTTCCCTGGAGGAACACCCCTAGGCTTGGTGGGATTGAGGGGGCCCACAGACCCACATTAGAATCCTAGCTGGCCACTGACCTCTTGAGAGGTTAAAAGAGCACACCTTTAGCCAAAACTGGTTTGGCTCAGTGAATAGAGCATTGGCCTGTGGACTGAAAGGTCCCAGGTTTGATTCCGGTCAAGGGCATGTACCTTGGTTGCGGGCACATCCTCAGTAGGGAGTGTGCAAGAGGCAGCTGATCAATGATTCTCTCTCATCGATGTTTCTAACTCTCTATCCCTCTCTCTTCCTCTCTGTAAAAAATCAATAAAATATATTTTAAAAAATAAAGAAAGGAAGAATAAAAGGACACGCCTTTGATCCCTGCTGCCGAGGATTATGGGGGCAGACAGCTGAAGTATACACGGCGTGGCTCTTGGAAGCAGCAATCCACCCAAAGAGGGGCCCTGCTCCTTGCTCCCTGCTCTTCCACAACCCTGACCACGGGCCTGATGAGAGCCCAAGCCCCTGCCTGGTGTTTTAAAAACTGTGGTAAAATGTACATCTATATATATAAAATCCTAAGCGACCTTTACTGCCCGTTGACTGAATGACCAGCCCATGGGTCGCTGTGATGCGCACTGACCACCAGAGGGCAGAAGCTCAGGGCAGGAGCTGCACCTGGCGGTCAGGGCGCTCCCACAGCCAACCTTTATCGGTCCCTCCCCGAGGCCAGCCGCCCTGATTGGCCCCGAACAGCCCTGATCGCGGGCCAGGCCAAGGGACCCCATTCGTGCATGAATTTGTGCACTGGGCCTCTGGTAACATATAACGGGTGCCATTTTAACCATATGCAAGTGTGCGATTCAGAGGCATTTAGTTTGTTCAACCTTCACTTTTATCTAATTCCAGAACATTTCCACCACCCCGAAAGGAGACCCTGTCCTCATCAGCGGGCCTTCCCCAGAGCCCTCCAGCTCCCGACAACTACAAATCTGCTTCCTATCTCTGTGGGGTTGCCTGTTCCAGATATTTCCCATCCGCACGATCGTACGCTCTGTGGTTGTTTGTGTCTGGCTCCTTGCCCTCAGCACAGTGTGTCCACGCTGCATCCACGTGGCCTCTTGGTGCCTCTTCGTGGCTGAGCGACAGTCCCCGGCGTGGACGGACCGGGCTCTGTCCATCGCGTCACTCTTCCCTGGAGGGACACGTGGGTTGCTGCTCTCCTCGGCGGCCGCGGACAGTGCTGCTGTGCACAGGTGTGCGCAAGGCTTCCAACATCTGCTTTCACGTCTTTGGGGCTGATACTCGGGAGTGGGACAGCTGTGTCACGGGGACATTCTACGCTGAACTATTTGAGAAATCCTGCTCCGTGGGACGCTGGCAGAATGAGGCCTGGGTTCCCCGTTGGACACACCTGCTGCCCACAGCACCCCGGGCTGCTCCCCAAGCAGGACCCTCGCCTCGCCCTGCCTTCCCTCAGCCCTCGCCTTCCTCACCAGTGCCCCGGTCGTGGCGAGGATTTAAAAACATGTAAATGAAGCCCCGCCGTGGCCGGGCACCCATTGGGACCTTAAGCCAAACGGTTGCTCCCTCACCCCCTCCCACCCCCACAACACCTCGAGAGTCTTTTGTTTCCTCCTCTGTGTAGGGTTGCCAGAAAAAAACACAGGATGCCCAGCTAAATTTAAATGTCACATAAACAAACAAACAAACAAAAGAACACACACCTTTTTCCCCATTCTGTGCAAAATTTGGGATATGCTTATGCTTAAGAAAAGAAGTGCCGTTTATCTGAAATTCAGATTGAATGGTGTGTCCTGCATTTTGTTCCCGGAATCTGGAGACGGCCTTTGTGTCCATGGCTTCTCCCAGCCGGCTAGGAGTCCCCAAGCGGACAGCACAGCCTGGCAGACCCCGCAGGCGCTGCCCCGCGCCCGATCCACCCGCCTCAGCGTCCGGAGCCTGAACTGCCGACATGCGCCCCCTCCAGCGTGAGTCCCCTGAGAAAGCTCTGGGGCCGAGGACCCTGCGAAGACCCTGGGAATTCTGCGAAGGTCCGTTTCAGTCCGATGACAAATGCTCTGAACTGGCCCCCAGCCCCCACTGCCATCACGACCCTCAGGAGGCACGGCAGGCGGAGGGCACTCACCCCAGGGCCGGCTGATACAACAGGGAGGGGAGGCCCAGGGCCTGAGGACTGGTTTATCATTGTTATTGATCTCAGAGAGGAAGGCAGAGGGAGAGAAACATCATTGATGAGAGAAAGTCATCGGTTGGCTGCCTCCTGCACGCCCCACCCTGGGGGTCAAGCCCGTAACCCGGGCATGTGCCCTGGCTGGGGATCAAACTGTGACCTCCTGGTTCAGAGGTTAACGCTCCACCACTGAGCCAGGCCGGCCAGGCAGGGCCCTAGGACTTTTAGGAGCCACTGGAATTTCTCATTTCTTTTAAAATTCCAAGAAAAAGGCCGAAGCCGGTTTGGCTCAGCGGTAGAGCATCGGTCTGTGGACTGAAAGGTCCCGGATTCGATTCCGGTCAAGGGCATGTACGTTGGTTGCAGGCACATCCCCGGTAGGGGGTGTGCAAGAGGCAGCTGGTCAATGTTTCTCTCTCATCGACGTTTCTAGCTCTCTATCTCTCTCCCTTTCTCTGTAAAAAATCAATAAAATATATTTTTTAAAAATAATAATAAAAAAATAAAATTCCAAGAAAAAGAACTTCTAAGACAGAAAAAAATACATTTTCATTAGTCCCTTGCCTCCAGGGAGAGAATAAGTGAAATAGTTAGGGCCTATGGAAATCTACTCAAGTATTGTAAATTTTTTTTTTGAAGGGAGTATATCTCACTCCGTGCAATATTTGGTACCTATTTATGCTAAAAAACAAACAACAACAAAAAGTGTTTGCCTGTATTCAAATTGAACTGCGTGTGCAGTGTTTTATTTGTAATCCTGGCAGCCTGGTCCTTGGGTGAGAGCTGGCCCGCACAGCCAGGCAGGAACTTAGGGCACAGCAGACCTGCCCAGCACCCCCGTCTTCCCCTTGGGGTTCACGTTGCCCCCCGGAGCCCCTCCCACAAAGATGGAGACAGTCTTACTGGCTGTCTGCACCGTGGAAGCAGGAAAAGGCCTCTCGCCTGTGAGCACACTCTGACCCACTCTACGTGCGCGAACGTCGGGAGGCACCTGAAGGTCCAACCCATTTCTCAGATGACAAAACTGAGGTTCAGGAAAGACAAGCAAGTTGGCCAGGCCCTGGGCTGCGGTTCTTTAAAATCCTCTTCTGGCCCAGCCGGTGTGGCTCCGTGGTCGGCCTATGAACCACAGTTCCATTCCTGGTCAGGGCACATGCCCAGGTTGTGGGCTCGGTTCCCAGTAGGGGGCGTGCAGGAGGCAGCCGATCAATGATTCTCATCATGGATCTTTCTCTCTCTCCCTCTCCCTTCCTATCTCTCCCGAGGCAGTTGTTTTATATCTTTTTTATATCATTCCCCTTCCCCCTCATTGATAGAAGCTGTAGACACTTCATTGTGGAGGAATGGCCCTGAATCTTGCCTTCAGTGTCAGGGGTCCATAGGCCCCAGTGAGACTCATCAGAGAAGCAAGCCTGGGTCAGGACAGCGGCTTCCCGGTCGGATAGCTGGGCTCCTGACGCCACAGAAAACCATCTGTGCCTCGGTTTCCCCTCCCCCACTATGACGTGGTGCAAATATGGCAGGTCCCTCAGACCAAGAGGGCCCCACGCAGGGACTGGCACATAGTAGGTCTTCAAGCAACATCATCTGTTTTGTTTTTGTTAATCCTTACCTGAGCATATTTTTCCCATTTATTTTTTAGAGGGCGTAGAAGGGAGGGGAGTAGGGTAGAGAAAGAGAGAGAAACATGGGTGTGAGAGAGACACATCGATTAGCCTCCTGCACAAGCCTGGACGGAGGCCGGGATCGAACCTGCAACCCAGGGGCACGCGCCCTTGACCCGGAATCAAACCTGGGAACCTTTGGTGCATGGGGCTGACGCTCTAACCACTGAGCCACATCAGCCAGGGTGCAATGTTAGTGTTTCACTCCTGTCCCTCGGCCCCGTGTCCCCACCAACACACACACACACACACACACACACACACGGCTGAACTTCCCCTCTCTACTCCTGGGGAAAAGAAAAAAAAAAAAAAAGGAAAGGGAAACTCCCTCATACTACGCATATTTTTAAAACCTGCCCTTTCAGTGGAAAAGTTTTTACATCTGAAGAAAAACCTGATTGTTTGACTCGGCTGCCAGGAACACGTGGCTGTCCAGGGCACACATGCCCGCAACCGTGCAAAGGGGCCGCGTCCTCCCCGCCCCTCGGAGGAGCCGCGTGATGAGGGGCGAGGCTGCGGGGCACCGGCTGTCAGCCCCCCACCCCTCCCAGGGGCGCGAGGAGTCTTCTAGAATATCCCGGAACGTCCCTCCTCAGGTAGTCAGAAGTCATTCCGTCGTCGGGTTTCCAGCTCGGCAATCCGTGGTTTTCCGTTTCATTTTTCCTCCTCCTCCTCCTCTTCTTCTTCTATTTTTGTTTCCTTTCTCCAGTCACGTTTGTTTTTCCACAATCGAAAGTGCTCACACAGACCTCGCCCGGGCCTTCCAGCACGCCGCTCCGGCCCACGAGCCCTGTAAACACCGCTGCCCCCGCTGCTGGCGTGTGGGGGACACGGAAAACCTTCTGGATCGTGGAAAAAAAATAAAAAGGAAGTTTTCCAAAACTCAGCGCAGGACTTACGTAACGGGGCCTGGACACAGAGCGAGCTCTGGCTTCTGCAGGGCGTGCAGGGCGGTGCTGCCGGCCTGACGGGAGGGAGCGCGGGCGGGATCCCTGCCTCCTCAGCGATAAGGGGAGTGTGGGCTGCGCCGGGAGGCCGAGTGCATATTTGAAATACGTTGGCGAGGCCGGGTTCTCGTAACTGTCCCGGGAAAAGGCTCCGGCCGCCACGAGCAGGGGCGACCCAGGCACGCCTGTGGGTGCCCCACACACAGCCACCCAGGGCTCTGTCATCGCTCCTCGTTGTCCCTCCAGACCTCGGGGTCCCACCGCGCCTCGATTTTACAGGAAACAAAACCCAGAGAGCAGAGAGGGCGGCGGCTGGCCCCGGGAAGGAACACATGGCACGGGAGCGATGCCGTAGTCAGTATTTTATTTTATTATTATTTTTTAATATATAAATTTTATTGATTTTTTTACAGAGAGGAAGAGAGAGGGATAGAGAGTTAGAAACATCGATGAAAGAGAATCATCGACCAGCTGCCTCTTGCATGCCCTCTACCAGGGATGTGCCCGCAACCAAGGTACATGCCCTTGGCCGGAATCGAACCCGGGACCTTTCAGTCCGCAGGCCGACGCTCTATCCAATGAGCCAAACCGGTTCCGGCCGTAGTCAGTATTTTAAATATTTTCTTTAAAGACCACCATCCCCCAGCAACCTGGGGGGGGGCGGGTGGGATGAGGGCCTGAGAAATGGTGAAGTGGGGATGGCCACTGCCCTCTCGCTCGGTGTGGCCGGGAGGTTTCATTTCACAAATCCCAAACCTGAGCGTTATGGACGTGCCGCTGCCTCCCGGTCGGGTCTCCACAGGCAGCTGGGGATGCTGTCTCGTGGGGATATGGTTCAGGGTTTGTGTTCAAGGTTTGGGTTTTTTCCCCCAGGCTCTGGGGGTCACACTCTGTGCCCTATACTCGGGTGGCTGTTCTGCTTTCATAAGCAATAAATCAATACAGCCACTTTGTCAGTATCTGCTAGAGCTGTGATCAGCAAACTGCGGCTCGCGAGCCACACGTGGCTCTTTGGCCCCTTGAGTTTTTAGCAAAGGCCAGCTTAGGGGTACCTTAATTAAGTCAATTACAGTGCACCTACCTATATAGTTTACATTTTTTAAAAAAAGTGTGGCTCTCAAAAGAAATTTCGATTGTTGTGCTGTTGATATTTGGCTCGGTTGACTAATGAGTTTGCCGACTACTAGGCTAAAGCAGAGACCTAGTAATTCCACCTCTAAAGAAATGTACGAACGTATAGATGTATGTCTTTATTGTTATTCATAAGGGCCACCAAAAGAAAAAAGGAAGCGACTTTTTATTATTTTTTTTAACTTTTATTTTAAAATATAATTTATTGATTTTTTTTTTTTTTTTTTTTTTTTTTAACAGGGAGGAAGAGAGAGGGATAGAGAGTTAGAAACATCGATCAGCTGCCTCTTGCACACCCCCTACTGGGGGTGTGCCCGCAACCAAAGTACATGCCCCTGACCGGAATTGAACCTGGACCTTTCAGTCTGCAGGCCGATGCTGTATCCACTGAGCCAAATCGGTTTCGGCAAGAGCAACTTTTTATTGGGAACAAGGTCTTCAAAGAGTGAACTCCGGTGTGTTTCTTTAGTGGAATACTATACACCGGTGAAAAGGAACACAGATCTGTTTGTTGAGAGGGATCCCAGGGGGCACACGCTGAGCAGAGGAGCCAGAGGTGAAAGTGGGGCGTAACTGTGACTCCCCATCAGCGAAATCAACAGCAGGCAGAACTCACCTCCAGGGACAGAGGCCCGAGGCGTGGCTTCCCTCACCGGCAGAGGGAGCCTCCTGGGGTGCTGGGTGCCCCCACAGTGTGATCCGGGTGACGGTCCCACCAGCAAAACTCACGAGCGTGCACTTCACAGGTGCTGCCTCGGCTGCACGCAGGCTTTGCCTTCACCTGAAAAGTCGGACAAGGCCTTTCTCCACCGAGCGCCCAGGGCATGCAGGAAGGGCAGCGATCATGAAGCCCCATCCCTCCTGGCAGCTCAGGTGCCAGGCGGCCACAGCTGGAAGCAGCAGGTGGAGGGTAAGCACGCGGAACCCTGCCAGCCCTGTGCCCAGAGGAGCCCTGCTCTGTCTGGGAAGGAAAAGCCCTTGGTTCTGATGGGGGTGAGCTGGGGAGGGAGGGAGCACAGAGGGATCCCCCAGCGCAGGGACCGGCCCTGCAGGCCAAGGAGGGCGGGTGGCGGTGCAGAGAGAGGGTCTGAAACGACCTGTGCTCGCAGGGACCACCTGCCTGCTCAGGCGGCCTGTCATCCACTACGGCAGCCCCTGGGGTGAGTGCTCCTCATATGCCAGCCACTTCACAGCCTTCGCCTCGTGCTCCCTCCCAGCACCCCCTCAGCTCTACGTGGCAGGCGTGGCAACAGACTTGCCTGAGGCCTCCCCCAAACTGGGCCCAAGGTGGCGGGGTCCCCCACTGCCTGCTGGCCTCCCCGGTGACTCAGCACGCCCCGGGACAAGGTGTGTCTGCGAGCTGCCTGCACGCACGCACGCACGCAGCCTCCCCGGCGGCCACCACCCTTAGCACACAGCCCCTGGCGGTGGGGACACGGTGAGTCACGAGGACCTGGCCCTTTGTCACCGCAAATCCGCGGGCCAGCCCCCCGAGGACGCTTTCCCCACGGCCCGCGTGGGGCCTGAGGAGGACACAAGCCGATGGCCGATCACTCCCCAAATCCCGAAAGTGAGCACATGCCTCCTCCGTGCACAGAGACATGTGGTCCCTCCACTCTCGTCCGGGGGCTTCTGTCATCCGGGTGTCGGGCCCTCAGCCCAGAGGACGGAGGACTCACCTTCTCAGGCACCGCGTCTTGATTTGGGAAAGAGGCATCGAGCTGTGTTTATAATGGGAGCCAGGGGACTCCCGCATCCCACTGCCACCCACAGGCCACCTCAGCAGCCCCGTCCTAACCAACCACGGGAAGAGCAGAGACTAAGCCAGGGGCTCCTGCCGTCCGCGGGCCATCGTTTGAGACCCATGGCCTAATCAGTTCCTACCCATCACCCCCTCCAGGAAGTCCTCCTGGACGCCTCCCTGGCCTTATGAACCTATGTAGACTCCCACTGTCCCAAGTTAAGAACCTTCAGCCCAGACTGCAAATGCCTCTAGGCCAGTGGTCGGCAAATATCAATTAAGCCAAATATCAACAGTACACGATGGAATTTTCTTTTGAGAGCCAAATATTTTAAACTTAAATTTCTTCTAATGCCACTTCTTCAAAATAGACTCGCCCAGGCCATGGTACTTTGTGGAAGAGCCACACTCAAGGGGCCAAAGAGCCGCATGTGGCTCGAGAGCCGCAGTTTGCCGACCACGGCTCTAGGCCAAAGAAACCTCTTCCCCTGCCCTTCACCACCACCAATGCTCAGGACAGAGCCTGCACATAGCAAATGCTTAAAAATGGATATAAACCAAATCCACTAGGTTAGAAGAAAAAAACAAAAAAAAAGAGGGGGTTGAGGTGAATAACAAGTGTTGGTGTGAAGAAATTGGAACCCTCAAGCATTTCTGGTGGAAATGTAAAAATGATGCAGTTGCCATGGAAACCACCCGGCAGTTCCTCAAAAGGTTAAACATAGAATCACCACACAACCCAGCAATTCCACTCCTAAGTATAGCCCCAAAACAAGTGAAAGCAGATGTGCAAACAAAAACTTTCACACACACACGTTTGCAGCAGCACTATTTATAATAGCCACACACACACACACACACACACACACAATCAATATCCCTCCGTGGGTGAGTAGATAAACAAAATATAGCCCGTCCATTCTGTGGAATATTACTCAGCCATGAAAAGACCTGAGGAAACACCACGGAAACTCACAGCCTTGCAAACACGGCGCTGAGGGAGAGAAGCCAGACACAAAGGCCAGGAGGCATGGATTCCATGTACCTGAAGCGTCCAGAACAGACACATCCACAGAGGCAGCAGGTGGATTCCTGTGTCAGGAGCTGGGGGAGGGAGAGGGGAGTGAGTGCTCACAGGGTTCTTTTTTGCGGGGGAGGGGAGTGTGATAAAAAAAAGTTCTGGATCTGGATGGTAGTCACGGTTGCACAACACTGTGACTGCTAAATAGTTCACTTGAAAATGGCTAATGGTTACAGTCCACATGCTTGTGTCCTCCCCCCAAATTCATATGTTGAAATCTGGCCCTCCCCAACGTGATGGCAATAGGAGGTGGGACCTGTGGGAGGTGATCAGTCATAAGGGTGGGGCCCTCATCCATGGGATAGGAGCCCTGCTAAAAGGCAGCCCTTCCGAGGAGGGCCACGTCAGCAAGGGGAGAAACGAACTGTACTTCTCAGCATGTGAATAGAACACCAGGTCGAAACCGGTTTGGCTCAGTGGATAGAGTGTCGGCCCACGGACTGAAAGGTTCCGGGTTTGATTCCGGTCAAGGGCATGTACCTTGGTTGCGGGCACATCCCCAGTCAAGGGAGTGCAGGAGGCAGCTGATCGATGTTTCTCTCTCATTGATGTTTCTAACTCTCTATCCCTTTCCCTTCCTCTCTGTAAAAAAAAAAAATAATATATATATATATATATTTATTTTTTTTAATGAATAGAACACCAGGGCTAACCCCCTCAGGGCTTTCAATACCAGAGATGAAATTACAATTACATTCTTAACATTTCCCTACTAATAGGAAAACAAACAAAATAAATTCTATAAACCTGAATACATTTACACTAATAAAAGAGTAAGATGCAAATTGACCGTACATTTAGGATGCCCACCAGTGGCCGGGGACTGGGGGGAAAATTTTTTTTTTTAAATAATAAAATAAAATAAAATAAAATAAAATAAAATAAAAGGCAGCCTGTCCACCACGTGAGAGCACAGTGAGGAGGCGGCCTCGGCAAACCACCCAGGGGCCCCCCCAGCCCCTTGATCCCGGAGGGCAGCCCCCGGCACTCTGAGAAACTAACCTGCTGCCGATTCGCCCCGCCAGTGGCCATCTGTTAGCACAAACGACTCACACGGGTAAATATTCCGTTATCTGAATTCCACCTCAAAAATGTGTCTAAACAGTTAGAAACAAAAGTGAATGCTTGGGACCAGAAGGGACACATCCAAAGACCCCTCCCCTCATGCTCTCTCGGGAGGCCTCCGCCCGCAGCACCCTCCTCGCTGACTCAGCCTCGCTCCCGGTGTGTAAGCAAACCTCCGGCTGAGCCCCAGTGCCGCAGGCGTGGCCGATATTGGCTCAGAGGGGTGCGGGCGCAGGTGTGACATCGCGGCCGTGACTCAGGCCTGGCTGGCTCCCGGCAGGGCGATGTGAGCGTCCGGCGGGGGTGGGCTGCCCCTCTGGCCTTTCTCACTCCGTACATTCCAGAGCGTGCCGGGCCCTCCTCCCGCCGAGTATAAATCACCGTTTGGGGGAAGCAGGACCGGTCACTGAGCACAAGGCTCCCGGGATCAGGGCAGCTCAGGGTTTTATTAAGTCGCAAGCATCCAGGTTGAAACCGGTGTGGACAGAGCATCGGCCTGCGGACTGAAGGGTCCCGGGTTCGATTCCTGTCAAGGGCATGTACCTTGGTTGCGGGCACATCCCCAATGGAGGGTGTGTAGGTGACAGCTGATCGATGTTTCTGACTCTCTGTCCCTCTCCCTTCCTCTCTATAAAAAAATCAATTAAAAAAATTTTTTAAGAACTTGTTAAATCGAAAGCATCTAGCATCTCACATGCTGGTTGGGGGCAGCAGAGGTAGGCTCCCTTCCCAGAGCTGGGGAAGGGGCCAGCCGGCCAGCAGGCCCGGAGCTTGTAGGAAACACAAATCCCAGATCTAGACACAGCCTGGCTTCCCGTAGTCAGACAGAGGGTCTCCCCACTGACCACCCCCGGGGGGAACTTGGAACCGTTGTTGCTCCTCAGGAAAAGAGGGGGTACCACTGCCCTTTGGCGGGGGTGCTGCTCAGTGTCCCACATGCCCGGGTGCCCCACTGTGCGCTGACTCAGACAGCTGTCTGCGGTCTGGAGGTCGGAAACGCCCGCACACGTTTTCCCCCCTCCGCCCTGCCCGCCCCTGCTTCTCAGGATGCGGTCTGGGGGACGCACCTTCACCACAGACACAGGCACGGGAGCTGGCGGGCATCAGCAGACCCGCATTGCTGTGTGGCCTTCAGTTGGTATCTCAGCCTCTCTGGGCCTCTGTTCTCCTCGGAGAATCCAGACAACCTCCCGGAGCGGCTGTGCTGGTTCAACCAACTGTGAGCATCCGAGCAGGGGAAGCTCGCGCAGGCCGCCAGCACCCGCCCCCCAGCCCACGTCGGGGGCTGCAGAGCGCCCGCCTCGCCGAGCTGCGTGTGGAGCAGGTCAAGGGGCCGTTCGGAAGCCCCGGGCGGTCCTGTGTGCGTGCGTCCTCCGGCAGGGCAGCCCCGAGAAGGGGCACGCCCTGGCAGCTGCCCCGGAGCCCGGCACAGGCTGTCGTCACGTTCTGGAACCAAACCTCCCCCTGGCGCTGAAGATGCTGGAGGGGGTTCCCTCAGTGCCCCCGGCCGAAAGGCATGGGGCTAACCAGCATCACGGGGAGAAGCGTGCAGACAGCAGGGGCCCTGGGGTGACGTGGCGTGGCGGGCACCTCGTCTCTGTGATCCTCCCCCTACACCCCAGACCCCCTCTCTAATCACAACAGGACATCACACAAACCCCGGCTGGGGGGCCCCGGCCAGCACGCGGCCATTCTGCCAGAGACACGGGAAAGCCAAGCAAAGTCTGAGGAACCATCAGAGGCGACAGGACCACTCCAGGCCCCGTGGGACCCCGAACCCAGGGGCCGTGCGTGGAAAACCTGGGGGCACCTGCGTAAAGTGGGGGTTTGGTCAACAGCACCGTCCCCGGCCCTCCCAGGCCCCACCTCTGTGCGCCGGGCCCGGGAGAGGGAACTTCGGGGACACAGGGCGAGAGGGACGCGGGGACTCTGCATCTTATCTCCGCGCTTCTCCGCAATTGGATGTGTCGTCCCAAACGCTGAGAGAGGTTTGTTTGTAAAAACAACACGGACGCTAAGGCAGGGAGGGGAGCGGTCCCGGGGGACATACTTAGGCGAGGACGTCATTCCTCGTCTATCGGACATGCAAACGCAGCCGGTGTCCGGTGTTTACGCTGGCGGCCCTGGCCTCGGCGGAGGGGCCCCCGAATTGGGCTGGGAGACGGGGGACGGGCTGCGGGGGGGAGCGGGGGGGGGGGGTGGTAAATGGGTCCCTATGTCACAGAGGCCAATAATGACTCCTGATAATGGTAATGGTGATGGCCGAAACCAGTTTGGCTCAGTGGATAGAGCGTCCGCCTGTGGACTGAAAGGTCCCAGGCTTGATTCTGGTTAGGGACATGTACCTTGGTTGCGGGCACATCCCAGTGGGGGGTGTGCAAGAGGCAGCTGATCGATGATTCACTTTCATCGATGTTTCTAACTCTCTATCCCTCTCTCTTCCTCTCTGTAAAAAATCAATAAAAATGTTTTTTAAAAAATAATAATAACAGTGATGACAATAATAATAATGGCGCCTCTCTCTGGGTATTCACCATACTTCACCCGGCCCATTAGCCGGGCGCCCGCCTCCCTGCTGGGCCAGGGGGACCTGTGGCGCTCACACAGGCCCCATGTGCAGGGACCCAGCTCTCTCCCCCCGCAGCCGGCTCCCAGCCATGTGCACAAATGACCACACACCGGGGGGATCTAAACCGCAGAAACATGTTCTCTCACAGTCCTGGGGGCTGGAGATCTGAAACCAGGGTGCCGGCAGGGCCGGCTCCTTCTGGGGACCCTGAGGGACTCTCGGACCCAGGCCTCCCCCAGCCCCGGTGGCTGCGGCCACCCTGGGCCTTCCTCGGCGTGTAGCTGCTCTGCTCCATCTCCATCCAGCTTCCCTTTCTCTCCCGTCTCCCCTTCTCCTTCCTGCTGACACCTGCCACCGGACATGGGGCTCCCCTAGATTCAGGGTCCTCTCATCTCGAGACCTCCCACTTCGTTCCACCTGCAGAGACCCTGTGCGCAGGAGGATTGCCATTCACAGATATCGGAGGTCAGGATGTGGGCATATCTTTGGGGTACGCCCTTCACCCACTATACTGCAGAGATTTCCTCATCAGACCCTGTCGCTCTTCTTTTTCACAGGCCAGCCCCTCCCCCAGGGTCCCTGTGCAGAGCGGCACAAACGTGGAAGAGAAATAAGAGGAAGCTGGTGTGGAGGAACAGGGGTCCCAAACCCTCCCGCGCCTCAGTTTCCACCTCTGTGATTCTGCCATCTCAGTGAGACCCAGCCTGTTGAGGTGCAAGGACGAGGGGCTGGGGGTCTTCCTCATCCTCCACCAGCCCATAGCTTGGCCCCCAGTGGAACGTGGGAGAAGCCCGGTGTTCCTGGAACAGGGAGAGAGAGTGTGTGTGTGTGCAGGAGAGAGAGCGAGAGAGAGAGCCACCGTGGGGACTGGAGGGAAGAGATGAGATGGTGCCTATAGAGGCTCAGAAGAATGTCAGAAGAATACACGGCCCCAGCAGCGGCGGGAGCATAACGAAAAGACCCCAGCCCTTGTGCTAGCCCAGGGGAGCCTTTTAAAACAGATCCGGTTAGATGACTCCCCAAACCTTAGAGGTGGCATCACCCCGTGACCCAGCACCGTGGTCGGCACACTGCGGCTCGCGAGCCACATGCGGCTCTTTGGCCCCTTGAACTTGGGGCTCTTCCGCAAAATACCACGGCTTTGGGCGAGTCTATTTGGAAGAAGCGGCGTTAGAAGAAGTTTACGTTTAAACAGTTTGGCCTCTCCAAAGAAATTGCGATCGTTGTGCTGTTGCTATTTGGCTCTGCCGACGAATGAGTTTGCCGACCCGGCCACTCCCCTCCCAGGCACGTCTGCCGCAGCGTTAAGCTTGGGGACGCAAACCAGTACGCGTGCACAGACGGCAGTCAAACCCTGGACACAACCCCAAACGCCTGTCCCCGCAGAACATTATTCAACCATGAAGAGGAGCGGACACACCTGACAACGGGGTGGGTTTTGGAAACACGCTGCTGAGGGGAAAGCCAGACACTCAGAGCACATGTGTGATTCACGCTTAGGAAATGTCCAGGCCGGGAACATCCATGGAAACAGAAACAGCGCTGTGGCTGCCAGAGGCTGGGGGAGAGGGAGGCTGCGGAGGGGCTGCGGAGGGGGACGGAGTCCCCTTTTGGGTAAATGAAAATGTCCCGGGATACTTATGGGGTAGAAAGAAGGGATGGTTGCACAACGTTGCACAACATTAAGGCCATTGAGTTGTTCGCTTTAAAATGGTTACATTTATGTTAATTTTAGCTCAATTTAAAAGAGAGAAGGGAAAAAAATGAGCCGAAACTGGTTGGCTCAGTGGATAGAGCATCAGCCTGCGGACTGAAAGGTCCCGGGTTCGATTCCGGTCAGGGGCATGTACCTTGGTTGCGGGAACATCCCCGGTAGGGGGTGTGCAGGAGGCAGCTGATCAATGATTCTCTCTCGTGGATGTTTCTAACTCTCTATTCCTCTCCCTTCCTCTCTGTAAAAAATCAATAATATATATATATATATATATATATATATATATATATATTTTTTTTTTTTTTTTAAATTGAAAGTGGAAAAAAAAGAAAATTGGATCCAAAAGCTATTTATACTCTTTTGTTTTCTAAAGAACTTGTCCGGGATGCCCAGAAATCACCAGTCACCGGTCCCAAAAGAACTTGACAAATAAACTTTAATAGTGCTGAGCGGGGTCCTTGCGAAATTCCCTCCGTACAGAGCGGCTGGCCTGCCATCATTAATAATGTGTGGTCATGACATAACAGCATCATCATCTCCCGCCCTGCGCGGGCTCTGCGGTCCGCAGTGAGGCAATGTGCTCGCGGCCCTTCGCCGGGGACTGGCCTCCGCCGGGGCCTCTGGCTGATGGCGGGGAAGAGGGAACCGGGAACCGGGAACCAGGACAAGCTACTCCAGTGCAGACGATGCTCCCGGGGAAGGGAAGGCTCTGTGCAGGCTGCTCATCCGAGGGGCCAGGGCCACACCTTCCTGGCATCAGGGGCAGGTAAGGGGGCTGTGCCGGGCTCCCAGGAAGAGGACCCCTTGGTGCCAAGAAGATGGGGTTCAAGCTCAGCCATGCCCTCCGTGCTCCGGGCCTCCCCGCTGTCCCCAGAAACGCAGGCTGTGCGGGTAAGGGAGGGCAGCTCACACACGGGGACGCCACCTCCGGGCAGGGTGGGCCGGGGAGCCCAGCGGCTCCGACCAGGGGCCCGGAGGGGAGGCCGCACAGGCGGCAGCACGGAGGCCCGGGCCGGGGAGAGGAAGAGAGGCCAGGACGAGCGAGGGGGCGAAGGATGCCCCTGTGCACGTCTAAGCTGTGGGGGTGAGAGCATCCCCGGACCCCGAGAGCAGCCAGGGACAACACGGGAGTATTGCACCTCGGAGGCAGCCTGCATCCTCTGACAGGTGAGGACACAGGAGCTAGAATAAGGTGACCGGACGTCCCGAAAGCGGGATGTCTGTTCACCTTAAGCTAGAATCCACCCACACATGGAATACTACTCGGCGGTGAAAAGGAATGAGCACACAGAGCGATGCTGAGGGAGGGAAGCCAGACCCAGAGACCACACCGGGTGGTGGCATTTACAGGAAAGGGCTCAGCTCTAGACGGAGAAGGCACGTCCGTGGCTGTTGAGGGGAGGGCAGGATGGACTGCAAAGGCAAGAGGGGTCTCCCTGGGGTGATGCAAAGTCCTACAGCTGATCCTGGTGAGGGTCGCACGAATTGGTAAATTCCATAGTGTGTAGACGAGACTGCAATAAATATAAATAAAAAATTAAAAATTTAATCCAAAGCCCTGGATGGGTGTGGCTCAGTGGGCAGAGTATCAGCCTAAAGGTCGAGGGTTCGTCCCCAGTCAAAGGCACGGGCCTGGGTCGCAGGTTCCGGCCCTGGTGGGGGTGCCCTCTCTCGTTCCCTCCCTCCCTTCCACTCTCTCTAAAAATCAATGGAAAAAATATCCTCAGATTAACAACAACAAAAATTAATCTAAATAAAATTTAAATTTTTTAAATAAAAAACAAATATAAATAAAAAATTAAAATTGTATATCTAAATAAATTTTAAAATTTTAAATAAAATAAATTTAATAAAATTGAAAATCTAAATAAATTAAAAAGTTTAAGTAAAATTTAAATTTTTAAATAAAATAAAAATGAACCTAAGTAGAATTAAAAATTTAACTTAAATAAAATAATGTTTACATGAAATATAAATCTTTTAAAAATTAGAAAATTTTAAATCTAAATAAAAGATTTTTTTTTAATCCTCACCCAAAGCTATGTTTATTGATTTTAGTGAGAGAAGAAAAAAAAGAGAGAATGAAACATCAATCAGTTGCCTCCTGAAGACACTCTGACCTGGGATCGAACCCACAACCTTTCATACCTGACCTGGAATTGAACCCACAACACTTTGGTGCACAAAGTGATGCTCCCATCAATGAGCCACCCAGCCAGGGCCAAAGATTTTTTAATAAAGTAAAAATAAAACAACACAAAAAGTAGCCCCTAGATGTATGGCCAACAGTTAACAACAACAACAAAAAAAAAAAATTAAGAAAAAAGTCACTCTCAACTTGGTCATCGCTAATAAATTGTACCTTTACAGCCAGGTGCTTGAGACATGCCTGAGACTGAATGTCCAAACCACTAACCTGTAGGAAGTCTTCGGATTCCTTCCCATCGTTATTCCTCCCCCTCCCCAAATTCCTGACCTCATGCCTGGGAGCTGCCGGAGGGCAGAGACCAGCTTCTCTGGCTGCAGCCTCTCGGCACCTGCCCAGTGAGAAGTATTCCACAAATGCCTGTTAAATGCATACTGAGAGGCCGCAATAGTTTCGGGGGGCAGCTCAGACTCAAGTCCAAGGGCAGCTGTGCTGGCTTCTTCTGTGGAATCATCTTCTCTAAGCTTCAGACCAGAGAGTCAATATTTCCTGCTGGCAGGCCCTACAGTCTCCTTCTGCGCAGGCTCTGTGAAGGGGCAGGACTGTGGGCCAATAAAGCTATGGGCACTGGAATTTGATTTTCATAGAATGTGCATGTGTCAAGAAATGTTATTTTGATTTTCCCCCCAACCATCATAAATGTAAAATTCTTGCTTAGCTATTGGCCAAACCAAAGCTGCAGTAGTCACATATTGCATGATTCAGTGCATATGAAATGTCCAGAAGAGGTAAATCCACAGACAGAGATCAGATTAGGGCTTGTCAGGGGTTGGGGGTGGGGAAGGGAGGGTGACTGCTAATGGGGCCGGGGTCTCCTTCCGGGGTGAAGGAAATGCTCTGGAACTAGACAGAGGTGAATTAGACATGCCTTCCTCCCCTTCCTCCCTTCTCCTGCACAACACTGTGCGTATCCTAAATGCCACTGGGTTGTTCACATTAAAATGGTATATTAGAGGCCCAGTGCATGAATTCATGGGTGGGTGGAGTCCAGCCAGCCTAGCCAGGGGGAGAGGGGATATGGGGCGGTTGGCCAGCCGGCCTGCTGGTAGAAATCCTGGTTGAGGGGACAATTTGCATATTAGCCTTTTATTATAGAGGATATACACTGAGTGGCCAGATTATTACGCGTTCAGAGATCATAATGATCTGGCCACTCAGTGTATGTGAAATATAAAGAATAATACTATTGATTTTTTTTAAGCTGTAAGCCAGGGCGGGTCAGCGCCTGGTTTAGGGGAATAAAGATGCAATCAGGAATGAAGGGGCTCTTCTAGGAAACACCCTTGGCTTGTGATGTCTCCGACCTCATCAATGACGAGGCAGGCATGCTCATGCCTCTTGGATGGATGAGGGACTAAGAATGCCACCCGTCCGAGGTCCCTGAGCAGCAAGTGCCAAGGCCAGCACGTGACCCGGGCTCTCGGCCGGGCTCCCCTGTTGTGTCCATCACATGCGACGCTGAACAGACCTGCTGTGAGAACTGAATGATAAACACGGGCAGCTCCTCAGTGCTGGCTTGGCATACAGTAGGTGCACAATCTATGCTGCTTCCTCCCCTTCTCCTGTCCTCTGTGTGAACAAAGGGCAAAGCAGTCCTGTCTGGCCAGTGAGGAGAGGATGAGTTTTCCTAGGTATCCCCCAGTCATCACCAGCTAAGCCCTGCACCTTCCGCTCACAATCACAACATGTAAGAAAGTCCACACGCAGTAAGAAAGCCCCAGAGACAAACGGGAAGGTGCCCTTTCTCCTGGGGCCTTGGCTCTGCGCACGGCAGCAGCAAGGGGGTGACCTCTGTAAGAAGCCCACTCTCCCGGGCGCCCCTGCCCGCGATGCTTCCCGTCCCCGAGAAATGCCAAACGTCCTCGCCACACGGGGAACCCGGCTTGGCAGGACGCCGAGAAAGCATTGCGCAAAGCGCAGCAGAAACACCCCGATGTTCGGCCCAGCTGGGAGTCGTTTGTCCAGTTGGCGCCGTCATGTGACTGCAATTCCTCCAGAGCGTTCATAACCCGTCTCGGAAGCTCAGCTGCATTCTCGGTGACGTGTTTTCTGCAGAATTCCTGAGTGCTTGCTCTTGGGAGCCGGGCCAAGTGCACACAATAGCTGTTTGGGGCGGGACAGCTGGGGAAGGGAGAGGCAGGCTCGCCTCTGGAAGAAAAGTGCACAGAAACCCAGGAGGCGCGGATGGCCAGGATGCGGCTCAGGGAGGTGGCCAGCTCCCTGCGGGGAGCAGCGGCTGTGGACCTGTTCGCTTCCTCTCAGGGTCCAGCGAGCATGGAGAGGGCGTTTAAAGCTCATTCGCTGCTGAAACGGAAAACTTCCGTTTCACACGTCTCCTGAGCCCTTCAAGACGAGCCTGGCAGGAGACAGTAAGCCTTAACAACACGCATGCCATTCACACAAGCCCCTGCCAGTGACAGGCATTCTTAATCAACCCCAGACAGACACCACTAATCAATCATAATAGCGTTTCCCAGTACTGAGTCTGGATAAAATCTCAGAGTCTGTACCAGCACCGTGCTCATTATCAATGGATTGGACCCAAATGGGAGAGGGGAACAGCGAGGCACAGACACACAGCCTGTCCCTATTCACCCATGACACCTAGCACCTGCCTCGTTACCATCCGTTCCACCAGAGATGTGTCTTATTCTCTGTCTCCTGCCCCCGTCCCCTCGCCACCCCTCACGCCCCAGCAGCTGATGAGACAGGCTGCTCAGAGACTTCAAAAGGTTGAAACAGGCCCTGACCGGTTTGGCTCAGTGGATAGAGCACTGGCCTTTGGATTCAAGGGTCCCAGGTTCGGTTCCGGTCAAGGGCATATACCTTGGTTGCAGGCACATCCTCAGTAGGGGGCCTGCAGGAGGCAGCTGATTGATGTTTTCTCTCTCACCGATGTTTCTAACTCTATCCCTCTCCCTTCCTCTCTAAAAAAATCAATAAAATATATATATATATATTTTAAAAATGTTGACACAGGTGAGTCTCCCTCTAGTAAGAGGTAACGTTGGCAACTTGACTTCAAGTCCAGAGCCTTTCTCCAACAGCACTGTCACCTGAGATGTCACCAGGACACACACCCACACAGACAGGTGTGGCCTCGATAGCAGGGTGACAGGACCCAGCATGAGAGGGACCATGCTCCAAGAACACTGACATTCTCCCAGGATGCCCTGCTCAGGACCCCCTGTCTGACCATTTGGTGTGTGCCCTTAACGGAACACCAAGCATTCTTGAGCATCTGCATGGACCATCTCACGTCTCAGAATGAAACTCAGAGAGGCTCAGAGAGGTTACGTGGCATGCCCAAGGTCACACAGCAAAAGGGGTAACTCCAGTCCATGCTCCTTCTATTCGTTGGTGATTCTGTGTGTTGGTTCCATTCACGGGACACTCTGAAGTGTCCACACTGCCCTGGGGGATCCTGGTGGATAGCAGCATCCTCCTGTCATGTGTGTCTCAACCCCACGTCCACCCCTGGGGATAAGGGACACAGAGACAAATCCAGGGAGATCCCTGCCTTGTGGGGCTCCTTTGTCTGGAAAGGAAGCCAGGCAGAGCCGTTGGTTACCAGGATATATGAGCTTTCTGGGGAGGTCACCACAGACGGACACACACTGGGTGGCTCAAAGCAACAGAAGTGCATTATCTTATCATCCTGGGGACCAGAAGTGGCTCCAGGCAACCTTGGGTGTTCCTCGGCTGTAGCTACAATGCTCCCATCTTGGTCTGTCTCCACGTGACTGTGTCCTCTGTGCTTGTGTCCCTGTGTCCTTTCTCTTACAAGCACACCCAGGATGATCTCGTTTCTAGACCCTTCATCACATCTGCAAAGACCCTCTTTCCAAACAAGGTCACACTCACAGGTACTGGAGGTCAGGATTCGGACATCTCTTTGGGGGAACACAATCAGTCTACTACCCCTGGGGACAGAAAAAGAGAGTCCCCAGGAAGCTGAGGAGAGGCAGTGGGGACAGCCTGCAGGAGGGCAGAGCCAGGGATTAGACAGTGACTTTTTAGGTTCAACACCCAAGCCCCACTGGTGAGAGGGGAAACTGAGGAGCTGGTCTTCGTTAAAAGGAAAGACCTCTGCTCCACAGAAGACAAGCCGCAGACTGGGAGGCAACCTTTGCCAAACAGCTTTCAGATAAAGGACTGGCGTCCAAATTAAACAATAAAAACCTCTTAACTCTATAATAAAACGAACAACCCAATTAAAAACTGGGCCAAAGATCTGAGCAGACACCTCACTAAAGAAGATACACTGGCCCTAACCGGTTTGGCTCGGTGGATTGAGCATCGGCCTGCGGACTGAAGGGTCCCGGGTTCGATTCCGGTCAAGGGCATGTGCCTTGATGTGGGGAGTGTACAGGAGGCAGCTGATCAATGTTTCTCTCTCATCGTTGTTTTTAACTCTCTATCCCTCTCCCTTCCTCTCTGTAAAAAATCAATAAAAAATATATATTTTTTAAAAAGAAGATACACTGATGGCAAATAAGCATATGGACATATCCTCCATATCAGATGTCAGAGGGGAGCTGCGCGTTAGCACAGCAATGAGATCCCACCACACCCCTGGGAGAACGGCTCACGTAGGAAGCACGGACCACACCAGATGCGGTCCAGGGTGTGGAGCAACAGGAATGCAAACCGGTACGGGCTACTTTGGAAGATGTTTGGGGTGTTTCTTACAAACCTAAAATAGCCTTATCTTAGAACCTATTCATTGCATTCCTAGGCGTTTGCCTGATTAATATGAAAACTTATTTCCAGGCAAAAATCATGAATGCTTATATATTGCAGCCACATGCACTATATAGTCAATCTAGCAACTACTGGCCCCAAACTGGAAGCAACCAAAATGCCCTTCGGTAGGGGAATGAATAAACCGTTTACATCCAGAACCTAGTAGGTTCTTACTCAGCAATAAAAAAGAAATGAGCTCTCGGGCCACGAAAAGACACAGGGGAACGCTGAATGCATACTGCGGAGTTCAAGGAGCCGGTCTGAAAAAGCTACCTCCTGTTATGAGCCCAACTATATGATATTCTCGAAAAGGCAAAGCCGTGGAACCCAAGCAGGGCTTAGGGAAGCGGGAGGAGCGGGGAGGCGGTGCAGGCGACTCTTAGGACAGTGGAGTGATTCTGTATGGGACACATAAACGCTGTGCATTCCTCAAAACCTGCAGAATGCACAAAACCTATAGTGTGAACCCCAAAGTAAACCGTGAATGTTAGTTAAGAACAGTGAATGGACCGAGGCCCTTCGATGTAACAAAGGTGCAACACTAAGGCAAGCTGTTACTAACAGGGGTGGGGCGATGGGGGAGGAAGACTGTGTGTGTAAAGGGGGGAGGTTATGTGAGAACTCCCTGTACTGCCCGCTAACCTTTTCTATCAACCTAACATTGCTCTAAAAGAATCATCAAAGGTCATTAGTGAAGGGGGAGGAAGGGTCTGAGCCAGAGCCAAGCAGGCGGAGAGTGAGAGGAAGGCTCGCCTGGTGGAAGACACAGCAAGTGCGAAGGCCTGGGCGGGGAGGGGCTGGGTCCTGCAGGGAAGCTGAGCGTGGGGAGAGGGTGGGCTGGCGTGAGCTGCAGGAGCGGTTGGAGGTGGAGGAAGGACAGGACCAAGGCCTGCAACTGCCTGAGAACCATCTTGGGGGCCAGACTGCGTTCCCTATATCCTTCCCTCATTATCCTACGGAGAAACTGCGGCTCTGAGATCGGCAGCAAGAAAAGCACTCATCTGCACGAACTCAGAAAAGAGCGAGCCTGGGACCCTCGCCATGTCCCTCCAGGGGAAGGTCCTAGTGTGGCTGCCATTTCACAGAGGAGGCAGCAAGCCCGAGAGGCCCAGCCACATGCACACAGCGGCCGGGGCCCCAGGGAACGTGTCTGGGCTCCACGGAAGCACCTCTGGGTGCCCGCTGCCGGGCAAATAGGGTTTATCAGCAAGTGTTTGTTCAATGCACTGTCGGATGAATCACGGTGAGGTGGTACACCTCGGAGGCTCCTGCCAGCTGGGAGCGCCCAGGATTACGGGCCCCAGAGAGGTTCCCTGGCGCCTGTGGGGTGCAAAGGCCACCCCCACGGCCCCAGCCCTGGTCCGAGACACCCCGGCCTCTGTCAGCGGCAAAGCCCTCGGCTCCCAAGGCTGCTCCATCTCGCCTCCTGGCCCAAACGTGGGTTCTGGAGTCCAGAGACCAAGGCTGGATACTGGCTCCGGGTTATATCCCTAAGATGTGATCCCTGCAATGCCTACAGGCCCCCTTTCTACCGTTCCTGACTCACAGAACTCCTGGGGGGCGGGGGGAGGTGCACATGGTCACCATCCTCTTCTCCCCCCTCACACACACTCACTTCCTCTCTCCCTTCTCGAAGGTCCCTGTCTCCAACACACTGTGCTTTTACACACACACGCACACACCTCCGCTGGAGCGGAAGATGCCCGGGGCCACACAGGGACACGGAGTGCCAACCCCTTGCTGGCAGGGCTGGGGGGGGGGTACCCCGGTGGTATATTTAAGAGGCCCGGTGCCCCGAACCAGTGCTACACCTGTGTTGGAGCAGAGACTGTCATCTTGTCTGGAGTCGCTTCATCCGTGCAAATCATGGATGTGAGGCCACCAGACCTGCCGGCCTCAGCGGGACCTGCAGCCTCTCCCAGGGCCCCCGGGCCTCAGGCGCCCTGCTCTGAAGGGCTTCCTTGAGGAACAGTGTCTCCAAGAGGGAACATTTCGCCCTTGGGAGATGAAACAGAGAGGGGGCCGGAGACCGGGATGCCAGGACACATATTTATTGGAGAGAAGAGTCCCACTGCCGGCTGCTTCCAGAGGAGAAAGAGCGAGGGCCGGGGCTCAGGCACCTTTTGAGGAGAGGAAAGAGAGGGGACGGGGCTTAGGGCACTCCGCACACGCTGATCGGTGGTTTCATGGAAGGCAGGGGCTTAGTAAGGTGACCAGATCATCCCGCTTTTGGCGGGACAGTCCTGATTTTTAACAATTTTTCCCCGCGTCCCACCGTGTTTAAAAAAAAAAAAAAAAAAAAGTCCCAATTTTTGGAAAGAATCTTTCCAATCTTTCCAAAAACCGGGACTTTTTTTAGACGCCAATGGACGCAGGAAAAATTGTTGAAAATCGAAACTGTCCTGCCAAAAGCATAACGATCTGGTCACCTTAAAGGGTATTTGGCAGGTGCTGATTGGTGGTTCAATGTACAGTCCATGTAAGGTGCCTGTTAGGTGCTCAGGAATGTCCGGCTGCAGGTGGAGTTTACGTCATTCTCTGTCCATCATTTGGAGGAAGGGAGAATCTATAAGCCCTGGCCGGCTTGGCTCAGTGGATAAAGCATTGGCCTGTGAACTGAGGGGTCCCGGGTTCGATTCCAGCCGGGGGCACATGCCTGGGTTGCCTGCTCAATTCCCAGTGTGTGTGTGTGTGTGTGTGTGTGTGTGTGTGTGTGGTGGTGGGTGGGGATTGTAGGAGGCAGCCGATCAATTATTCTCTCTCATCATTGATGTTTCTCTCTCCTCCCTTCCTCTCTGAAGTCAATAAATCAATAAAAATAAATTTAAAAGATGGAACATTTCTTGTTTTTGAGGGTGATGAGCAAGAGTTTTTGAGGGTGATGAGCAAGCATAACAGTGGGTCGAGCTAGGTGAGCCCCCCCGAAAATGAGGGGGGCTGAGTCTCTCCATCCATCATGAGTCCTGGGAACCCCAATCTCCCCATCCATCCATCAGGGTGTCTGGGAAACTCCACCCTAAGGTGTGTGGACCCGGTCACCTCCCCCTTGGGGACCTTTCTGCGGCTGCAGAAGTTCACCCACCAGGGGTTCTGGAACCTCTCTGAGGATGTGGGGACCCATTCACCCCATCCATCGGGCATCCCAGGAGGCCCCGGGGCACAGCCGGAGTCCCGGGTCCCCGGATGCCACCCCCGCTCCAGGTCCTCCCCGCGGCGCGCAGGCGGGAGCCCGCGGGGCGCCCCGGGGATCCCGGGCTGTTGTGCGGCGCGTGTTGACGCCGTCGCCCGGGAGACGCGCGGGGCGGGCGCAGGCGGCGGGGGCGCGGCGGCTGCGCGCGGGGGCCGGGCCGGGGCGCGGGGGCCGGGCCGGGGCGCAGGGCCCGGGCCGTGGCCGGGCCGCGCCGCCCCGGGCTTATATACCGCGGCTAAATTTAGGCCGCGCGCGGGGCTCGTCCCCATCCGCGACGCGCTTCCGCCGCCGCCGCCGAGGCCCGGCCCCCGCGCGCGCCGCGGCTATAAGGCCGGGCCGGGCCCGCCCGCGGCCGCAGAGCGTCCCCGCCCGCCCGCGCCCCGTCCGCGTCCGAAGGCGCGTCCGCCCGGTCCCGGCCATGGCGCTGAGCGAGCCCATCCTGCCGTCCTTCTCCACGTTCGCCAGCCCGTGCCGCGAGCGCGGCCTGCAGGAGGTGAGGGCGGCGGGGGGAGCGGAGCGCGGGCTGCGGGGAAGGAGAACGCAGGCGGCGGGGAAGGTGGACTTAGGGCGGCGGAGTTAGGCGGCACCTAGGGCGAGCTCAGGGGAGTGGACCGCAGGCGGCGGGGGCTGCAGGCTCAGGGCGCTAGCACGAAAGCAGGCGGTGGGGGCTGCAGGCTCGGGGCGCTAGCACGAAAGCAGGCGGCGGGCGGTGGTCCCCCGACCCGCCGATCGCTCACCCCGCCCTCCACCGCCCTGTCCCCCGCAGCGCTGGCCGCGCGCAGAGCCCGAGGCGGGCAGCACCGACGACGACCTCAACAGCGTCCTGGACTTCATCCTGTCCATGGGGCTGGACGGCCTGGGCGCCGAGGCGGCCCCGGAGCCGCCGCCGCCACCCCCGCCGCCCGCGTTCTACTACCCCGAGCCCGGCGCGCCGCCGCCCTACGGGGCCCCGGCGAGCAGCCTGGTGTCCGAGCTGCTGCCGCCGCCGGAGCTGGACGTGCCGCCGCCGGGGCCCGCGCTGCACGGCCGCTTCCTGCTGGCGCCGCCCGGCCGCCTGGTGAAGGCCGAGCCCCACGAGGCGGACGGCGGCGGCGGCTACGGCTGCCCGCCCGGCCTGGCCCGCGGGCTGCGCGGCCTCAAGCGCGAGGGCGGCCCGGGCCCCGCGGCCGCCGCCTGCATGCGAGGCCCCGGGGGCCGCCCGCCGCCGCCCGACACGCCGCCGCTCAGCCCCGACGGCCCCGCGCGCCTGCCCGCGCCCGGCCCGCGCGGCCCCTTCCCGCCGCCGCCCTTCGGCGGCCCCGGCTTCGGCGGCCCCGCGCCCGGCCTGCACTACGCGCCGCCGCCCGCGCCCGCCGCGCTCGGGTTCTTCGACGACCCGGCCGCCGCCGCCGCGGCTCTGGGTCTGGCGCCGCCCGCCGCCCGGGGTCTCCTCACGCCGCCCGCGTCGCCGCTGGAGCTGCTGGAGGCCAAGCCCAAGCGCGGCCGCCGGTCCTGGCCCCGCAAGCGCACCGCCACGCACACCTGCAGCTACGCCGGCTGCGGCAAGACCTACACCAAGAGCTCGCACCTCAAGGCGCACCTGCGCACGCACACAGGTGAGGGGGGGCGCGGGTGGAGGGCAGGGGCGCCATCAGATCCTCCGGGGCAGCGGCGAGGTCCCGGGGACCCCGGAGCAGGAGGCGCGCACGCCTAGGACTCCCCGGGGGCGTGGCGCGGAAGGCTGGGGCCGGGAGGTGTTTGGATAACCTTCAGGGAGCTCTGACGAACAGTATTGGGGAAGTGGGGAGGGGGCGCACGCCGAGGATCCTCCAGGCAGGGTGGCTCAGGGCTTGGGGCGCTGGTGCGCACTTAGGAACCCTGGGGAGGCCGTCTCTGAATGACAGGGAGAAGGTACAAACTTAGGGCACCTCGGGGGGCGTGGCTCCAAACCCAGGGAGTGGACTGTGTGCGCATCGGACCCTCTGGGGACGATGATCAGGAGCCATAAATCAGGCCCCTCTGGGGACGAGAAGCAAGAGTGGGGAAACAAGCGCCTAGGGGCCTTAACGTTGCAAAATTTGGGGAGGGGGATCGGCTCAGGAAGTTGTTTTGGAGTCGTCGGTTGCGCGCTCCTAAGTAGCCGCTTTCCAGGGCGAGTGTCTTTGCGCACCGAGGCCACTGGGAGGGAAACTGAGGCCGGCTCTCTCCCCCCTGCAGGCGAGAAGCCCTACCACTGCAACTGGGACGGCTGCGGCTGGAAGTTCGCGCGCTCGGACGAGCTCACGCGCCACTACCGCAAGCACACGGGCCACCGGCCGTTCCAGTGCCACCTGTGCGACCGCGCCTTCTCGCGCTCCGACCACCTGGCGCTGCACATGAAGCGGCACCTGTAGCCCGCGCCCTGCCCGCCCGCAGCGCCGGCCGTGGCGGGTCCCACGCGCCGGACGGACAGACGGTCGGACGCGGCCCCCCTCGCACACTGTGACTTGGTATTTATTGGGCCTTAAGGACTGGACGGGGCGCAGCGTGGCCGCCGCCGCCGCCGCCGCCGCCGCCGCCGCCGAGGAGGCTGCCCAGATGGATGAGGACGATGCTGCCGCCCTGGCCCCCCATCAGAGACTGGAGGCCCCGGTGGGAGGAGACCTCGACCCCTTCCTTGACGAGTTCTGTTTTCAAAATGGTGCAATAATGAAGCGTGGTCTCCGCCCCGCCGGGTCTACACTAGAGGATCGAGGCTTGATGCCTCGTGAAGAAATACAGCCTTAATGTGTACTGTCTGCAACTTTTTATATATATATATATAATATTGTACATAGCGACTGTGACAGATATTGTATTATTATTGTAAATAAGGAGACAGGCGGCCATTGGCTGCCTGGTTCATTTTTTTATAAGACCTTTGCTGTGTTGTTGTTTTTTTAATTAAAAAAAAAGTTTTGCATCTTTTTAAAAAAAAAATCACAGTGCTTGGCTGCTTGGAGACTGGGGGCTCGGGCAGTGGGGGAAGGAAGGGTGAGGGACACAGGTAGCTTTGATGGAGGGAGGGCGGCCCAGCCTGGCATGGGGTGGGGAGAGAAAGTGGGTCCTGCCCCGGCCAGCACTCAGCTTGCCAGCTGCAGCGCCCAGCTGCCAGAAACCTGTGGGTTTTTCTATAAATTTAAACACTGCACTTTAGGGCGGGGGAAGAGCTATTTTAAGGTTGTTCCCTGAGCCATAAATTGCCTCCTTTCCCCCCCAGAGCTGGGGAAAGTGCTGGTCCCACTGACGTGGCCTCCTCTGGGCTAAAAAAGCCTCAGCTAATTCTGAAGCTTTTGAGGTTTGAGCCAAACTGGAGTGTGCAGACTTTTTGGGGGAGGGGTGTTTTGTGTGTGTGTGTGTGTGTGTGTGTGTGTGTGTGTGTTTTAAGTTTCTGACATGCTTTGCCTTTTACTACTCTTTCCTTTAAGCAGGATTTTTTTTTTTTTTTTTTACAGGAATGAGATCCCATCTTATTTAGGGAAAAGGCCAAGTGAGGTGGGTGCCCCTTCTCCAGACGGGCAAACTGAGGCCCAGAGAGGAAGCGGTGGAGTGGTGGCCTTCGGGGGCCAGCCTGATCTGGCTGCTTCCCAGGGTCCTCAAACCCCACTAGAGGGGACGGGGCGGGGTTCTGAAGTAAACCACCTGCAGCTGGCATAGGAGGGACATGAGCCCCCGCCCCAGATGCCCTGTGTGGTGGAGTCACATCAGAGCCTTAGTGGATGGAGCTGGCCACTCCAGGAACCCACCCTGCAAGCAAGGGCGACCCCTGCCTTGTGCTCTGCAAGTCCCAGGGGAGCGAGGAGGTGCCCTCCCTGGCAGATTGCCTGCCACCCCTCCTCTTCCCCCTTCTCGGGGCCCTGAGTGGGTAACCATGGCCACCAACAATTGCACAAGTGTTTTCCAGAAAGTGAAAATAGCTCATAAGTATCGAGTGTTTTAAAACACTCTCGCCCCATTGCGACAGAGGCTGGGATTTCCTCCCTCCCTCCCTCCCTCTATTCTTCCTCCCCACAACCCCCCAGGGCAGCCCTGGAAACAGCTGAGAGCGTTTGGTAATCCAAAAAAGCAGAAATGGGAGCTGACAATCTGATTCATCCTCCTCAAGTAGATAGCCTGGCCCCCACTTCCGCCGGGGCGTGTGCGTGTGCATGTGTGTGTGTGCGTGTGCGTGTGCCCGCTGCTTGTACCCTCTTTCTCTGCAGCTTTTGCAAAAACCGTCCCAGAGCAGGACAGTGTACAAATGCCCCTCCTGGCTCAGACGGTCTCCGGGGCTCTGGGGCAGAAGAGAGACAAGGACATGCCCATCGTTTCTGCTCGTTGAGCTCAGACTTACGAGGAAAGCTCCTTTTCTGCTTACTTGAAACTGCTCCCAGGTGTTGTGCCCCCTCCATTCTCGCACCCCCTCCCCACTTCCCCAGGCTTCTCGGTGCAGTGAGAGGCCCGTTGTCTCCGACTGAAGTTGTGAGTTTCTGTCTCCTGAGCGCCTGCATCCATTCGACAGAGTAGAAAGTGCCATCCCCCAGCTCAGCTGTCCCGCTCAGCAACACACAGGGCCGGCTGCTGGCGATGGAGGAGAGATAGAGAGGCCTCGCTCCTCACGTCTCCCCTTTTCAAAACCAAGCGTCCACGCCCCTCTCGTGGCCTCCGGATGGCGCATCTCCACCAGGAGACCCGGCAGGAGAGGGGTTCAGTTGTCACAACGGGGGGTGCTGCTGGCACCCGCGGGCGAGGGCCAGGGATCCTGCAAACCACGTTCTGGAAGGCACAGGAAGTCCCCGCCACAGAGGATGATCAGCCCCCGGTGTCAACAGGGCCAAGGTTGAGAAATCTGCTCTGGTTCCTAAAAGATCAGCACGCTCGTTGCTCTCGTGAGCACGGAGGCGGCCCCGTGGCTGTGCAGCTGAGAGCAGCGCTGACGCCTCCCACTGGGCCCGGGCTCCGGGCTCTGGAGAAGACACGGGACCCGAGAGGGTTGCCTTCCCGTGAGCCAAGCCCTGGAGTCCATTTGCAAAAGCGTTAGCTGTCAAAGAAGAAAGCATGCGCGCCCTGCTTGCTACGCCCGGTCCAGGCACTGTTGTGTTGGCGGGAGGGCTGCCAGCCAGAGGCGGAGTAGCTCTCACACCGCTGTGAGGATGAATGTACCCTTTCTTCCCCGGGCAAGGTCATGACAACTTTTCCATGTTTTTTTCACCCCCCCCCCATGGCCTGTTTTTATTATCCTTTTTGACAGCTGCATAATATTCCATTTGGGTGTGCCAGGAATGGCTTGTACAAACAAGCACTGAGCCTATATTTATACTTGGCCGTGTTTCAGATGGTCCTGGGGTTGGGGGGTGAAAGGGATGAAGGGATTTTTTGGGGGTGGGGGTTGTAGGGGAGCTTTGGGCAACGCCAAAATGACCTCACAGGAGTGACTCCAGAGATGGGGGTGGGATACAGGAGCTGCTTTTCTGCTGAAGTTTCCTGTGTGTCAGGGAGCCCGGCACCTGCAGGTCGGGGGGAGGGGTGGGCCGTTAGATGGGGGGGGAAGTGGGGGAGGGGAGCTGTCGGGGTGAGAGGAGCCCAGCACACGCCTGACTCAGCACCCCACCCACCCCGTCCGCGGGGCTGAGTTAGCACCTTGGCCCGCCAGCGCCCGGGGAGGCTGAAGGCAGAGGTGGCTGAGGAGGCGGCAGCACCAGGCAGCTCCCTCCGACGGCCGGGACCCTCACAGAAGCGGGGAGGGGGTCATCCTCCACACTGCAGGATGCTGAGCAGCACCCTCGGCCCCCACCCCTAGACGCCAGCAGCACCCATCTCCTAAGCCGTGACGACCAAAAATGTCTCCAGAGATGGCCAAGTGCCCCCCAGAGGCAGAATCGCCCCCCCCCCCGATGGATCGCCACTGGGCTCGGGCTCTGTGGGCACCTGGAACTCTCTGCCCCCCCACACCCCCCTCCGGAGGCCCGGAGGCCGCCCATGTGCCAATACACACCGAGTGAAAGGGAGAGAGGCGGTGACTCAGACGCTGGGGAATCACCCTGCTCAGACCATCACACCCATCAGGGATGTATTCTGGGGACCCAGACCAGAGTCTTTCCAAACAAGTAACACCGAGTTCCCCCCGGGCATGCTCTGGGCGAAGCTGTCTGTGCATTTCTGGTCTTGGCCCACTAGGTGCCAGTAGCTCCCCCTCCCCCTTCCGCTCCCCCAGACCAGAATGTCTCCAGGCATCACCCATGGTCCCGGAGAGGGTGGGGAGGGAGTCGCCAGCAGTGGTGACCAGGGCGTGGGCAAACCACCCTCCCCTGGGAGCCGCCGGCCCGCTGTGTGGGCCTGTGTCCTCGTCTGAGGTGAGGATGCTGCGAGCCAGGAAGCAACAACAGAATGGGGACCAGCGGCCGCACTGGGGTGTGTCCGGCACCGTGGGTCTCCCCTGAGGGGCTCGGTGTGCTTGCATTGTAAGTCTCCCTGCCCCCCACATCTGTGTCTATGTCTTTGTCTCTGTCTCTTTGTCTAGATGGCTAGAAAGATGATAGATGATAGATAGATAGATAGATGATAGATAGATAGATAGATGATAGATAAACAAATAATCGTTCAATCTACCTCTCTCCTTTTCTCTCTTTTTCATTTCTCAATCTCTCCTTCTTTCCCCTTCCATCTCACTGTCTCCCCTTTTCCCCTGCACTCGCACGCTCTCTCTCTCTCTCTCTCTTTCTCTCTCTCTTTCTCTCCCTTCTGCCTCTCTCCCTCCTTCCCATTCATTCATGATCTCTATGCCCTGGCCCCAGTGCAGTCCTGGGGAAGCAGAGGTGACTTCGCCTCAGCCCTTCCCCAGAGCCAGTTGACAGCGTTTGCCGAGTGAACGATCTGGGGCTACACTGAGCTGAGCTGAGCTCAGGGGGAGCAGGTGCTGTCATCGAGGCACTTCCCCCAGATTCATGCTTTCCACCCTCCCCACAAGCTGGGGCCCTCTCAATAGCCTCCCCTTTTCATTGTCCATGAGCAGAAAGGGGGCTCAGAGAGGGAAGGCTGCCCGGGGCCCAGTGCTGGTACAGGTGGCGGAGCAGGGCTCGAACCCAGGCCGGCCCAGCCCAGACGTCAGCGCTCCCGCCGGAGCCTGGAAACATCTGTGGGCTGAGCCAAACCAAGCCGGCCGTATCCCTCCACACACCGGTTCCTGGAAGCCGGGGCGTCCCCTGGAGGCCTGCTCCACCTGCACAGCCTAGGACGCTCCTTTTCCAATGAAGTGCCGGCCGGAAAGAACAGGGTCCGGGAACCCAGGTGCCTGGGGAGCCCTGGCCTGGCCTGGCCTGAGTGGCAGCTGCCCAAAAAGCTGAGCAGAGAGTTCCCACGTGACCCAGGCAGCCCCTCTCTGGCAGAGACCTCAAAGCACGGACACAAGGCTCACACGGAAGCTTGTCCACCGTGTTCACAGCGGCCGAAAGGTGGCAACCACCCAAAGGCCCGTCAGCAGAGGGACAGACAAACACACTCTTCCTCCCCTGCTCAGTTCACGGTGCGGCTGACCCTGAAGACAGGGCGCTGAGGGCGAGATGCCGGGCACAGGGGCCGCGTGCTGGGCGAAACGTCCAGAGCGGCAGGTGCGTCCGCAGAGCAGAGCGTAGGATGGCGGGCGTGAGGCCCTGGGGGAGAGCGGGGCAGGGAGAGTTCAAGGAAGACAGGGTTTCTGTTGGAGGGAATGAAACCGATCCAGGCATCGGCAGAGGGGATGGTGGCATCACCTGAACAAGGCTAATAGCACTGACCTGAGAGCTTAAAGAAAACACAGGAACATGGAATACGCGAAAACGGTGAATTTTGTGGATGTCTATATCTTACCACATTTTTTTTTTTTTGTAAAAGGCAGGGGATGTGGTTTCTGTGAGTCTGACTCTGGACTGAGGAGATGCCCTGTGCCTGTGCTACCTGTACGGGTGGGAAAGGGGGGGCTGGTGGGGGCGGGGGGCAAAGGAACCGTCCACGGAGGGAGCTGCGCTTTGAGCCTGGATCTGCCTGAAATGGAAGTTTTTCCCCACCGAGGTACCTCGGCAATGACGGTCACTGGGTCTCTCCAGGACTCAGTTTCCCCATCTGAAAACAACAAGGGCCTGGGGCCCGATGGCTCCTCTCCGAGGGCCCCACATTGGGGGCAACTTGCCTCCCCAATAAAATCAGAACAAACCTAACGGCCCGTCCCTCTAGAACAAACCTAAAGACTTCACTGAAGAGCCTCTCTTCTCGCGCTTCCGCCCTCACTCAGCCACACTGGCCTCCTCGCTGCCCGCCAAACAGGCTCTCCTCTGTCCCGCCTCAGGGCCGCCCCACGTGCGGTTCCCTGCATTCCTCCCGTCGCCGCGGTGGCAGCCAATCCGGGCTGTGCTGGGGACACCTGTGCAGCTCGAAGCCGGGAACCAGGTCCTCAGGCGAGAACAGGAGGCTGTGGGCCAAAGGGCGGGATCCCGTGGCCCTTGCCAGGCGGGAGGGAGAGGGGGGAGAGGGAGGGGGAGGACGCCGGGCCCAGAGCCTCGGTTCCCGGCACCTCTGCCTCCTGCTCTGCGCCTGCGGCCCGGCCCTCGCTGACCCTCATCGCACGGCTCTCTCTGCGGCCAGGTAGGTCCTGGGGAGGCCCCTCGGGCGCAGAGGGAGAAACTGAGGCCTCCGCGTGCTTCCCGGAGCCAAACACTGGTGCTGGGACTCCCGTGCGGCCTGGAACCCCAGGCTCCCACCATTCCGGGAGGGAGGCAGAGAGAGGGGGCCGCTCTCAAGGCCCCTCCGGCCTGCTCCAGCCTGGGCATGGCCCACAGCCTCCAGCTCCCGGCACCTGCTCTCTGCCTCTCCGCCCTGCGTGCTCTTTATCTATTGTTGTCAAATAACATGAACTTGACCTATTTCAACCAGTGCCACGTGCCCAGGGCGGCGGTGTTAAGTGCAGCCACATCGCTGTGCAGCCACCATCTCCATCTTATGGAACGGAGCCTCTGTCCCCACGAAGCACTAACGCCCCAGCCCCTGGCACCCGCCGTCCACTTCCTGTCTCTGTGACCTGACTCCTCCGGCGACCTCACGCCCGAGGACGGCACGGCGTTGGTCCTGTGGTGCCGGCGGTTTCCATGAGCACCCTGTCCCCCCGTCTCCCCCGTCTCCCCCTCCCCGGGGAGTATTTCCCCGTACGATGGACCCGGTGCGTTCTCTCTACCCGCTCCCTGCGGGCGAGCCCCGGCCGGCCAGGCCCTGGGCCTCCGTCTCCGCCTCCGTGAAATGGGGGCAGCGCGGAGCGGGGTGGGGAGCGCCGCCCGGAAACCCGGTTTCGCAGCCGCCGGAGCTGTGCAGGGAGGCAGGGCAGCACCCGGAGCCGGCCGGGCCTGCGGTCGAGGTGCTGCTCACACCCGGCACACCCAGCCTGCAGGGTGCTCGTGTGCAGTGAGCACCCTGCCCTCCAGGCCCAGGCACCCAGCACAGCCCCCCCAGGGGGGGGGCACAGATGCCTGACACCGGGCTCCGAGACCCTCCACCCGGCAGGGCCTGCGCCGGGCCGAGGCTCAGGATTCTGGGTCCTCGCACCCACTCCAGAGGCCGCTCAGGGACACGGGCTGCCCCGCCTCCAGCTCCCTCAGCCTCCGGAGCCTCAAGAGGGACCGCCCGGGACCTGGGCACGTCAGCCAGGCTCCTGCCAAGGACACACGGCTTGCCGGGACGCGACTCCGTGTCAACCTAGAACAAGGGGAACAGAATATTCCGTTGACAAGCCTTTCTCCACGCTCCCCTCCTGTCCCACTCTCTTGCTTGTTTACTATGTGAACCTATAAACCAACTAGACGTGACTGGCCTCAGACAGCACAGCAGGCACGTTCTTCTCAAGGGGAACACACCCAGGCCGGGCCACAGAACCGCCTCCATCAACCGCGAAGGATCGGGATCACGCAAAGCGTGTCCTCCCGACGGCACGGAGTGGGATCAGAAATCCAAAGCAGAGAGAACCTGGCGGGTGGAGGGCTCCCCCTTCTCCACGCCCTCGCTAACCTGCATCCCTTGTCTTTTCTAGAACAGCCCCCTCTGACAGGCGTGCGGTGATAATCGCATTGTGGTTTTGGTTTGCATTGCCATCATAATTGGGGGTGGGGGGGCTGGTGGTGGTGAACATCTTCTCAGTGAAATATTACTCCACCACAAAAAAAGAGATGGAACCTTGCCATGTGCAACCACATGGATGGACCCAGAGCAGCGGTCGGCAAACCGCGGCTCTCGAGCCACACGCGGCTCTCTGGCCCCTTGAGTGTGGCTCAGCGTTAGAGCCACTTCTTCAAAACAGACTCGCCCAGGCCGACAACCGACTTCTGCGCATGGGCCGCGAAGCCTCAGCTGCACTGCACGGGCGCGCCCGCACGCGGTGTTTTGCGGGAGAGACACACTCAAGAGGCCAAAGAGCCGCATGTGGCTCGGGAGCCTTGGTTTGCCGACCACTGACCTAAAGGGTATTATGCTAAGTGAAACAAGTCAGAAGGAATGGAACAAAAATCACATGATTTCATTTAAACATGTGGAATAGAAAACAAACAAAAAACAAACAAACCAAACCAAACCCATAGCTGTGACAACAGATTGGTGATTACCGATGGGGAGGCCGCCGGGGGCGGGGGGGGGGGGGGAATGGGGGGGAGGGTGACATGGATAAAGGGCATCAAATATATGGTGATGATTGAAAACTAGACTGATAGGGTGAGTAAGCTATCATGTACACAGACATCGAAGTATACTGTTGTACACCTCAAACTTTTTTTTTTAAATATATTTTATTGATTTTATACAGAGAGAGAAAGGGAGAGAGATAGTTAGAAACATCAATGAGAGAGTCATCGATCAGCTGCCTCTTGCACACCCCCCATCGGGGATATGCCCGCAACCAAGGTGCGTGCCCTTGACCGGAATCGAACCCGGGACCCTTCAGTCCCCAAGCCGACGCTCTATCCATTGAGCCAAACCGGTCTTGGCTGTACACCTCAAACTTACATAATGTTATAAACCAATGTTGCCTCAATTAAAAAACAAAAGAAAACCAGCCCTAGCTGGTTTGGCTCAGTGAATAGAGCCTCGGCATGCGGCCTGAAGGGTCCCGGTTTTGATTCTGGTCAAGGGCACGTGGCCGGGGTGAGGGCTTGATCCCCAGTAGGGGGCGTGCAGGAGGCAGCCAATCAGTGAATCTTTCTCATCATTGATGATTCTCTCTCTCCCCCCTCTCCCTTCCTCTCTGAAATAAATAAATTTTTTTTAAGGAAGAAAAGTGAAGCAGAGAGTAACGCTTCCCCCCTGTGGGTGCTCAGCCCCTGCTGTCTCCTCCCGCTGTCCTCCTGTGGAAGTGCAGTCCCGTCTGGGGGGCCCGAGCAGGACCCGAAAGCCGGCCTGTGGGCCGTGACCCCGGGGTGCAGCCGCCCTCGGAGACACTCGGCTCCACATCGTCACCGTCGCTCAGGAAGCAGTTCTGCACCAGCAGGCCCTGTTCTAGGCTGCCGTCCCGCCTTCCCGGGCAGGTCCTGACCGCCCTCCACCTCCGTCACCCCTGATTTCAACCTTGACCCCAAGTTGGCCTTCTGGGGACTGTCCCAAGATGAAAAGACACACACGCCTGGGCCAAACCCCTTGTCTGTGACTTTGGGGTCCTGTGATGCTCCAGAGCGAGGAGGGGACTCGGGAGTCGGGAATCCAGCCGGGCCCAGCCCTCTGCCGGGCTCCAGAGCCTGCCCGGGGCTCCCATCCCGGCTCCCCAAACAGAATTCTCCGCATTCCCGGCGGCGTTTCCGTTGAACCCCAAACCTCAAACACATCCTGATGTCTCATTTCCTCAACGTGCCCGGGTGACTTGGGCCAGCTCGTGGGGGCTCATCCGTTTGTTTTGAGTCACAGGAAAGTGTGTCGAAGGAAGGGTTTCTCATCTCAGAAGTAGGTGGTTGTTTCATTGAACACGGTCGGTTCCCACCAGCCTCTGCCGGCTTCTGTGGAGCTCGCTGGAGGGCGGGATCTGGGTCCCCTGGTGACAGGCAGGGTCTGGGGGCCCTCACAGTCTGAGCTGAGCTCCTGGGTTCACTGCTATCAACCTGGGGTCTCCGCCCCATTTCCACCTCTGCAAAAGGGGTCGTTAGCAGCTGTCTCAGCGGGGCACCGTCTGATGGACAGGCCTGCACTGTGCCTGGCACACAGTAGGTGTGCAGTGAATGCATGGGGGTGGTAATGAGAGAGCTAGTGGGACTCCAAAGAGGAAACCCACATGTTCTACCTCTATGGTACTTACTCCTGCTGGTCCCGGGGCGGGGCATTGGGGGCGGGGACAACGGGCATGGCAATCCCAATGTCGCCAGCATCTGTCTGCCCCTGAGCCTGGAGGGCTAACCTTGTATTGGAACCTTCTCAGGTGTAAATGGGCATCTCTCCGGTGTCTTTTTTTCGGCGGGAGGAGCCTTGAAAGGATTTTGCCTATACCAGTGGTCGGCAAACTGCGGCTCGCGAGCCACATGTGGCTCTTTGGCCCCTTCAAGTGTGGCTCTTCCACAAAATACCGCGGCCTGGGCAAGTCTATCTGGAAGAAGCGGTGTTAGAAGAAGTTTAAGTTTAAACAAGTTGGCTCTCAAAATAAATGGCAATCATTGTACTGTTGGTATTTTGCTCTGTCGGCTAATGAGTTTGCTGACCACTGGCCTACAGAAAAAATTTTCATAATTGCTTAACTGTTGCTGTGGTGTTTGGTTCAGAATCAGTTTGAATGTGTGTTGCACTATTTATAACAGTCAAATATAGAGGAAACCCAAGTGTCCATCAAAGACAGAATAAACGTGCCCTGACCGGTTTGGCTCAGTAGATAGAGCATCAGCCTGCAAACTCAAGGTCCCAGGTTCGATTCCGGTCAAGGGCATGTACATTGGTTGCAGGCACATCCCCAGTGGGGGGTGTGCAGGAGGCAGCTGGTCGATGTTTCTCTCTCATCGGTGTTTCTGACTCTATCCCTCTTCCTTCCTCTCTGTAAGAAATCAATAAAATAATTTTTTTTAAAAAGATTGAGTAAGCAAACAGGATGTGGTCCCTCCATACCGAGGAATATTACTCAGCCACAGAGAGGACTGAAGCACCGACTACAATGTGGATGAACCTGAAAACATCACGCTAAGTGCAAGAAGCGAGGTGCAGAAGGCCACATGGTCCCACGTATACGAAAAGCCCAGAATGAGCGCGTCCACAGACACAGACGGCAGGTCGGCGGTTGCCATGGGGTTGGGGTGACTGCTCATGGGGACAGGGTCTCCTTTCGGGGTGATGGGAATGTTCTGGAACTAGAAAGAGGTGATGACTGCACAACACAGTGAACATAAATGCCACAGGGTTGTACACTTTATATGGTTCACTTTATGTTATGTGAATTTCACCTCAAAAAACAAAATGGTTTTTAAAAATAAGCAACTGGGGCCCTGACAGGTTTGTGGTCCCAGGTTCGATTCCGGTCAAGGGCATGTACCTTGGTTGCGGGCACATCCCCAATAGGGGGTGTGCAAGAGGCAGCTGATCGATGTTTCTCTCTCATCGATGTTTCTAACTCTCTATCCCTCTCCTTTCCCCTCTGTAAAAAAATCAATAAAATATATTTTTAAAAAGTTAAAAAATAAAAAGAAGTAGAAGTAGAAGCTTCAATTGTAAAACTTTCCTTTTTTAAATGAAGTTCTTTTTGCGAATGTGATTGTGAAATACAATTCATCTAGGGAGACATGGATAGCATGGCCTGTACATGTGCACAATGCGTTTTCAATGTGTACAGTGTGCGTACACACACACAGGGGGGTGTTACTCAGTCTTAAAAATGAGGACCATTCTGGCACATGCTGTGACGTGGATGAACCTTGAGGACAGTGTGCTGAGGGGAATAAGCCCGGCACCATGGACATTAGGTGACTCCGCTTACATGAGGTCCCCAGAGTAGTAAGATGCACAGAGAGGAGAATGGTGGGTGCCGGGGGCTGGGGAGGAGCGGGGCGAAGAGCTGGTGTTTAATGAGAACAGAGCTTCAGCTTTGCAAGATGAAGGCATGCTGGAGGTGGCCGCTCACCGGTGTGAATGTGCTTCATGCCACTGCACTGGGCACTTACACATGGTTATGGCGGCGAGTTTTCTTACGTGTGTTTTACCACAATTTTATAAATAACTAGGAAGGAAGGAAAGAAAATCCTGTCACCTCCCCCATCAACTAAACCAACTTCCTTGACCCAGTTAATGAGAAGGAGAGAAAGAGAGAGAGAGAGAGAGAGAGAGAGAGAGAGAGAGAGAGAGAAGCTTGGAAGCTCATACAACTCAAGAAAGTGGACTGGAAAATGGAAACATGAGAGAATTTTCTCCCGCCGTTGGCCTTCCCTGGGAGGCCGACAGGGACGGTGACCGGCTGGCTGGGGCGTGCCATGAGGGTCAGAGGACCATGACACAAGAGAAAGGGGGACGACTCTGTGGCCTCAAACAGATGTCCTCTCGAGCAGGCGCTCCGGAGGCTGAGGCTCTGGAATTTCTCCTAGCTGGAAAAGACCGCTTCTGCGGGAATGTCTCGGTCAAGGCCTGAAGAGAGAACCATATCCCGTGGCTCACACTCCGGCTCCTCCAGTTTCAATGCAGGCGCTTTCTAGGCATGAGCGCCAAGCCATTTCCAGTAAGCCTCACTGTCGGCTTAAAAATAACCGCCGTGGAGGCCGGGACAAGCTCATGATACAGCCCGTCCGGCAGAGCCACAGGAGGGCCCTGGCCTCTGCCCCCTTCACGTGGGACGTGCCCTGACCAAACCTCTGAATAAAAGGTAACGTCCTGCTTTTGGACACGATCGTCATTATCCCAATGGTGCCCAATCACGGCTTGGTCCATGGCGCTCCCTTCCCTTCCCAGACCTCCATAGGATCGATCGCACAGGAAGTGGGTGTCAGGGCTTGGCCTCCCATAGCCGACGCCCGCTTTCTTTAGAAAGATTCCCACGAGGAGGAGTGATGCAGTCGCTCATCTCCTATCGACAGAGCCGCCCGCCTCTCCGCTGGTTCCCGGGCAGTAGCACCAGAATCTGTGAGCCTCGCTATCAACGTGCGAGCTCCCGCTATCGCAGCAGCATCGTGTTAATAATAACCACCTGAGTCAGTAATAACAAAAACCACTGCTGCTGGCTGGAGGAGGGGGAAACGGGCGGTGCTGGGTACAGAGTTTCGGTTTTGCAAGACGAATTCTAGAGAGCGATTGCACAACAACATGAATATTCTTGACACAACTGTACGCTGAAAATGATTCAGATGGTAAAATTTTATGCTGTGTCATTGTAAACCACCATTAGTGATTTTACTGAAACTACTATGGGTCTCAGGACCTGACTTAAATGTTTAGCATACGCTGGGAACTCCGCTGTGATCCGCACAGCAGCCCCGAGAGATGGATGCCATCACCTCCGCTTTACAGATGAGGAAGAATGACTCCCGAAGTCACCGCTATCAAGAGGGGAGCCGACTTACACCCCCGTCTGTTTGTGTGGCTCCAGCGCTCTGCCCTTTCCAGCACCCCCAGAGCCTCTCCATAACTATGCCCTCTCTGCTCGCCCGCCCGCAGGAGGGGAAAGGACTCAGTCCCTTATCCCAGGATCTAGAACCAGAGGAATCGGAGTTCTGGTCTACCACATTGTTCTCTTAGAATCAAGACCCCCACTTCCTCTACAAAGTGTGTTTATGGTTCAACAGTGGCTACATCTTGTGTTGGGTCTTTGTTTTTTGGCTCTTGGAGTGGAAACTCTGGCCTTTGTCTTTCTTTAGTACAAAGAAACAACATTCATTGCAGACCATTATCTCCAAAGTCCTCTGCTCTATCCTCAGAGGAAACGCTGGCGTTAGCTGAAGGTTAGTGTAGGGAAACCATTAGAAAGCTGCAGATTTGTTCATTTATTCAACTAATGTTACTTATAATGTAAAAGTTTTTCAAGTAATATACAGATATTTATATATTATATATTGTCTATATTGATATAATTTACATATCAGTGACATATTTTATTTATTAGTGATATATTCTTTATCTTACCCTATTTATTATGTATTTATTTAAACTAACATTTCTCCCTTAGCTACCAAATGGTTATCAAGAGTGGACAAAATGTTTGAACAAAACGAATTTGACATATAACATTGCTTAAGTATGAGGTGTACATTTAATTTGATACATTTATATGCAGTATGAGTGAAGGATTGCCACTGCAGAGATAATTAGCACCTCTATCACCTTACATATTTGTCATTTCTTTTTAGTGGTTGGAATACTTAAGTTCCAGTCTCAGCAAGTTTGATGATTTTAACAGTGTTGTTTATTCACTTTTAAAATAATAGTGTTTGTATGTGGACAAAATATGTTAAATAAGGATGAGGCCAGCACGGATGACATCTATTCCATTTTCTGCTTGTACCTGAAATCCTAAACTATGTGCCTTTCTAGAAACTCGAATCATAATCTTAAAAGATTATGGGGTCAGGTCCAACCTGCTTGGCCAGATGGTAAACTGAGTTCCTGAGGGTTTAGGCCGTGCGCCCAAGGTCATGACTCACAGAGTGCACGCACAGCACGGCCACCAGAACGCAAATCAAAGGGATATTTAAAGACCCACTAAACACAAACACAGCTTGCGCCCTGCCAGCCCGCATCACGTAATTTCTCAGGAATAGGCTTCTGATAAGGATCACATTTCCATTTCCCTTTATATTTTTCCAACAACAGCTCCTGATACAATTTGTACAGCGCCTCGTAACGCGGACTGGGGAAAATTTTGGGAAGAGAAAAAAAAAAGCGTGTTTCAAAGGAACCAGATCTGATAAGGGAACAGAAATATTTACTCCATTATTTCAAGAGGCAGGTTCTTTGTTTCTCAGACGCTTCCTGTTTTAAAAATAGCTTTCCACAACTGTTCCAGGACTGGAGTGTACTTTTCTATGAAATGGACTTTGAAGCTGTGATTTTGTTTCCTTGAAGCAAGTGGCAAATCACCAGTCATTCTTTTTTTTTTCCAAAATGATGTTAAGACCAGGTACCCTGAACCCCTTGGGTTCTAGTCCAACTGCAGCTGGCGCTGGATCGCTGGACCTGGCGGGGGTGGACACCAGCTGCCACAGGTGGGAGCGGGGGGACGTCACCCCCTAAGGGGACAAAGGCTTCCAGCCATTAGGGCAGCCAGTCAGCAATGTCACAAAATCAGAAGTTGCCGCTCATCTGGAGATGTGATGGCAGAAGCGGGTGTTACTTTTCATTTTGTTAGGTGTGATCGCGGCACGGTGGTTAGGGGGGAAGGTGCCACGTTTCTTAGCAGCACATACTTGGACACGGATGGGTAACATGACGTCACGACCAAATTGTTCTAAGGCCCCTCTGCCAGAGGGAGAACGGGAGGAAGGGATTGGTGAACCGAAAGCGGCAACATCAGAGCCGGTGCTGAGAGATGGTGGTGGGGAGTTATTGTGTGCTCCTCTTGCTGCTGTTATGTTTGGAGATTCTCATCAGACGTTTTTTTTCACACGGGGTACTTTGTTTTTCAGGAAAGGGTGTGAGTGTTCTCTGTCAGGGAAGAGGCAGGCTAGAGCCGGCGGGAGTGGGGATGGATTGGTGGATTTGAGGCTGTGTACACAGCAGGGGTGTGTGTGTGTGTGTGTGTGTGTGTGTGTGTGTATGCATGTCTGTGTGTGTGTGGCTGGGAAAGGAGGAAAAAGATTTAAAACTGGCTTATAACCTCCTTTTTTTGGGGGGGGGCAGGGAGAGGAGCTGAGAACTTCTAAGAATCAGGTGAAAAAGTCATGGACAAAAACAAACAAATATGCACAAAATATACAAACATTGAAGCCCATCCCATCCCCCTGGGAAAGAGCTCTTTCCATGCATTGCATGGTCTTCAACTTCAATGTACGGTCTTGCATTTACAGGACATGAAGAGCCTCTTTCCGTGTCTTTTCTGGGTGCCTTGGGTATGTAAAACAGCAGCAGGAATAACAAACAAAGCTTTTCTAAGACCAGCCAAACTGAGCCACCACCACTGGCGGGCTCTGGGACTCTGGGCCAATAATTGAAGACATTGAGCCTTGGTTTTCCCATCTGAAAAATGGGCTAACACCCCACCCTCCTCACCTACAAGGCTTCTCTGGGGTTAGAACAAAATGATAGAAGTTGAATGGCTCTGAAAACAGTGAGGTTTTCGCCAGCATGGGTCTTGTGTTCAAGTAGGGAGCTATAACCACCGCGGAGAGAGGCAATTGGATGGCAGGCACACCTGGCACTGCGCCTCAGTCATATTCTGGTGGCTCCTCCACAGGAGGAGGAAGCCTTGGGAACCACCTCCAGCCACATTCCGGAAGCGAATTCCTTTTCCAGAGGATCAAGGGCACCTTGTCACCGCACTGACGTCCCCACCTGAACTGTAAAGGTCACCAAGGCTGAGGAGTCCCAGGAACCGTCTCAGCCCAGAGGCACCTCAGGACACATGATAACTAAGTGCAGCGTGGGGTCCTGGGACAGGAAAAGGACAGCCGGGGGAAACCGAGGAAATCAGTTAATAACAACGTATAGACTTCAGTTAATAATAATGTCTCAATATCGGTTCCTTAACTGTAACAAATGTACCATACACATGTAAGGTGTTAAAAACGTGGGAATTGTGTGAGGGCCTTATGGGAATTCTTTGTGATTTTTCTGCAAATCTAAAACTGGGTTTGAAAAGTAAAGTTAAAGTGTAAAACCAAGCAAATAAATAAAGCCATCCCTTGTTATCCACAGAGGACTGATTCCAGGACCAACACAGATACCCAAACCCCCGGATGCCCAGGTTCCTCCTGTAAAATGGTGTGGTATTTGCATGTAACCTACGTATCTTCTCATATACTTTAAAACAGCTCTAGGTTACTTATAATACCTAATACAATGTACATGATCTGCAAATAGTTGTCGCACTAGAGAATAATGACAGAAAAGCCTTGTTTTCAGAACAGACACAGCATATTTCCCCCCAATATTTTCTATCCGCTGTTGGCTGAATCCATGGATGCAGAACCTGCAGACATGGAGGGCCGTCTGGACCTCTCGGAATGATTGCCCGATTTGGATAAGGCATTTGGAATCAGGCAGCTGAGAGCCACCGAGCAGGGGTTGGGGGTCGCCAACATCCCTGCCCCAGCTGGAGCAGGAAGCAGGGAGAGTAAGGCCTGGGACCCAGACACACAGAACACGGAGGAGGAACTTTTCAAAAGGGCTCCTAGGGTCTAACTGAGATGGGCGGGGCTGCGTGTGCCCTGTGCTTTCCGCCAGGGCTGATCCCGGAACGTTCTGTGAGTCCTGGTGTCGGCATCTCACCCCCGTCCTGCGTGGTTTGGGATTGGAGGTTTCTCTGGATAAAGGCTGTTCTCAGGCTGGGTTCTGGCCACCCGGATTCCAGCTTTATCATCTTTACCTGAGAGAATGTGGCCGAGGATGTAGTGTCTACCGGAGGACAGTGAGAACACAGCAGGGCCGTGTGCCGTGTCCTCAGCATGTCCTGAGGTCATCCCAGCAGTCATGTCCAAGCTTCTGGAATGTTCTGGGGGAATCCGGCCGTCCTAGTGGAGAGCTCGCCCAGTCTGCCTTTCAGAGCTCATGGCGTGAAGAAAGCCCCTGTGGGGGTTAAGCCTCGGTGACCTGTAGGCGGGAATCTTTAAACAGTGAGGTGACAGAGGACTGCATCCTTGGGGGACAGGACGACCCATGGGAACTTCCAATTGGCTTCTCTGTGGTCCTAGAAGCTTCTCAAACAGGATTGAAAGAGAAACACTCAACCCAGTTCTCCACGTCACTGTGGCTGCTCTGCCTCCGTGACATCACGCGCGAACGTGAATGCAAGGAAAGCAATATTTAAATGAAAGGGAAGGAGAGAGTCTTTGTGTTTTGTATTAAAATATTTTATATTAATCATTCAAACTTAATTTTTATACAACGAATGCATACATCGCAGGGCTCTGTCTTGGTGGGGGAGGGGCGGGGGGTGGCCCTGGCGCTGGGACGCGGAGCAGCTGTGAGCAGAGGCGGCGGGCCAGGGGCGCCCGCTCCCTCCGCCCGTTCCGGGTGGGCATGTCACCAGCAGGGCTGTCACAGTGGAGAGGTGATGGCGGTGGCGGCGGCCGTGCCTTCCCGGGCCTCTCTGCAGGGCGAGCCCCATTTCCTCGCGTGGGACGAGCCGCCCAGAGCCCGAGACCTTCTGACCAGCAAGTGCTTGACCTACAGTGGCCGTGACACACCCCGGGTGAACCGGGCCGCCGTGCGAGTGCCCGTATGTACAGCCGCGGAGGCGTTCCCGCTGAGAACCGCCACGGCAGTCCCGCCCCAGCGCGTGCTCGGCGGCCTTCGCCTAGGCGGGCATGTCGGCCTTGCTGAGCGCGATGGCCAGCTCCAGGTCCTCCTGCTCCTGCCGCCGCAGCCGCGCCAGCCTCTCCTGCTCCGCCTTCTCGCTTTCCCGCTTGGCCCACGCCAGCTGCTGCTCCTCATTGCCAAACTGCAAAGAACAAACACAGGCTGGGTTACGTGGCTTGGGAGCCGCGGCCCCCGGCCGGGGGTGGGTGCGTAGGGACAGGGGAGGAGAGGAGCAAAGGCCTGTCAAAGGGGGGCAGGAAGCAGGGAACCGCACGCAACGCTGGGATGCCTGAGGGGGCGGGGGGCGAAAAACCAGAAAAAGCCAAAAGCTTGTGTCTTGGTTGGAGCTGGGAAGGGGACACGCACGCCCCGGCCCTGTCACCCAGTCTGGGAGGGGTCACAGGCACGGAGAAGCAGGGCCGAGTCTGACTTCACCGCCACCTCAGACCTCAGAGAAACTAGCCACCGTCCCTGCAGGGGACTGACGCAGGCAGCACGACGCATCGGTGTGGGACACTGACTCCCGCGGCCCCCGGGACTGAGACAGGAGGCTTCCTGAGCTGGAGAAGCCTGTCAGCCTCCTCTGTCCCTAAAAGCCGCCGCCACGGGGCGGGGGTCAGCTGACCCCCCAGGAGCTAGACGGTGAGCCTGCAAAGCCTGGCCTCGAAGGCAGGCTGCTGACGCCGGTGGCACAGGCGCTGGGCTGCAGAGTCTGGCTTGAACAGATCTCTGACTGCCAATGGGCCCAGAGGTCTGGAGGCCAAGGGTGGTGACAACGGTCTTGAGGTGTGGCCTCTCCTCCCGCCCAGCCTCGCTCCGGCTCACCACGACGGTGCCCTGGCAGTTATGTGCCATTCAGTCCACAAGGTTTTCATTGTTGGCGTCCTTATCCGAAAGGTTCCATTTTTTTTTAAAAAATGGTTTTTTTCAAACAAGGGAGAAAATGGCTATCATTCCAAGACGGTGATTGCAAACCATCTGAGAGCCCTTAGCTCTAAGGAAAGAAAAGAAGAGCCAGATCCACACGCTTGTCTCCTGGCTGGTCCCTGGCTCCCCGGGCTTCCCCCGTGTCCCCGGTGACTGCTCCGTCCCCCAGTGAGACAGCTCTGGCCCCGTGGGCCCGGACGCGAGCAGAGCTGCGGCCTGCTCTGGGCCTTGGCCGCCCTTAGCCAGAATCTCCGCTCGCAGCACTGACCCTGCCAATGAGGGACACAGAGACCAAGTGGCAGGCTGGCCCTCTGACAGGTGCCCACGGAACAGATCGACCGATGATCCCAATCCCACACAGCTCCCGTGGCGGCCTCGGCAGGTCCACCCGGGTGCTGGGAAAAGAAGTGTGACAGGAACTACTACTCCACACACACACACACACACACACACACACACAGTCCGAGGGACAACCCACGAGGTGGGATTCCGGGACAGATGGCAACACCACGGCCTGGGAGGGGAGGCGGCTACAGAGCCAAGTCCTCAGAGGCCTGGATTCTCTCGGGGTCGGGGAGGGGGTGGTGCTGTCAGCTGTTTCTGCGGGAAGTCTGGGTCCAGGATAGCACCCAAACCTCCAGGGCCCACCTGTGCTCTGGGCATGGAGGGGCCGAGCACCCAGCCTTGGCGCTGCCAGAACGGAGGCTGGTGTGAGGGGCTGGGCTGAGATAGGCTATAGGCCCCAGAGGAGAGCTGAGAGTTACCCTCAGCTCCCTGGCCAGTGACTGGGCAGTTCTCAGTGATTCATGGCTCGATGGCCGTGTGGGAGTGAGAGAGGGCTGAGGGTGGGGACCCGGCAGGGGGTTGGGGAGGGTGATGGAAGCAGCCTAGTCTTAAGCAGAGGTGTCCTGGCGGAAGAGGGGGCAGCCCAGGAGGCCTCTCCCCACCTGGCCTGGGAGTCAGCACCAAGTACCATTCGGGGAGGAAAAGTGAAGTTTTTGTTAAGAAACTGCCCTGAAAACTGTCCCCACCCTGTTTCCACCACTGCGCACAGATAAGCCCCAACACTCTGGGGGGGATTTTCCAACACCTCAACAGGAGAAAAACAAGGAAAGAACAACAACGCCGGTGGGAATGACTCCAGGCTGCTGCTGACAGGCGGGAGGATCAGGTGCACTGACAGGGACCCTGCCCCTGCCTGCCCCGGAGGGCGGAGGGGCTGACGAGTGATGCCCCGGGTCACCCAGACCAAGGCCTGAACCAAGGCCTGTTCCCAGGGCCCCGCGCAGCCCGTGGGTCTCGGAGCCGTCTGCTCACGGGTCTGTATTTCAGATAAAACAGCTGACAGAACGTTTCGGTGCCTCCTGAGTGGACTGGTTCAAGGCCAGCTCAGGCCCCACCGTGGAGACTAGAATCACGCAGGTGGTTTGTGTGAACAGTGACGTCCGAGAGAACACTGGCGAAGGGGGTGTCTGTGTCTCCAATCAGGTGATAATCCTTTCTGGGCCCTGGTGCAGACGCTGGAACAAGCCTATTCTCCGGTCCTCTGACCTGAGGCGTCACGATGGCCAGGGTCCGGGATGGTCTCTGTATCACTCTGGTGCCATCATGGGGCTGAGACACACAGTGGGCACGAGGATGCTGCCCTCCAAAACTCCTGCCCGAGGGTGCCCACTCGGGAAGCACGCTATGTCCTCGATTCAGACAACTCACAGGAGAGCCAGGTGCCATTCCTCCATGGGCACCAACATCTGCATCCTGAGACATCTAACGGCACTGCCACACATCACCCGAGGGACACTTCTAGCTCCTCCATTAACTCACTTTATTCTGATGTTGAAATTGCATCCAACTCACTCCACGGCACAAACTTTGCTCATCTGACATTTGCTCTGCTCTCAATGCAGACTTCCGGAAAAGGTGCCGTTTTGCTAACCTATAAACGCTACTGCCTAATAAATATGTTCGCAAGAGACAGAAAGGCTGGTTTCTAAAGAAATCTCGGAAAGGTTTCCCGTGAACAAGCACAAGTCACCCACTGATGAAAACTTGGGACTCGTAAATTGAAGGGTTCAGGTTAAGGTGACCAGACGTCCCAATTTTTTTTTAACATTTTGTCCCAAATCCCATGGCGTTTTTAAAAAGTCCCGAGAATCTTTCAAAAAATCAGGACTTTTTAAAAATGCGCAGGAAGTGGGACAAATTGTTGGAAATCGGGACTGTCCCGCCAAAAGCGGGACATCTGGTCACCTTATTCTAGGTGGCAGAGCTGGGGTGCCAAAGGGGGGCCACACACGTGAATGACATTAGTGCCTGAACTCCAACACGGACCAAGCTACCTTTGCACAGGTAACACCATGTCTTAGCGGCATTCAGAACATCGGATCTGAAAGTCACACTGCCAGTCTGCTGGGCAGTGAAAGTCCTGTTTTTACTGGGGAGCTAAAATACACCGGAGAAACCCAGTCTGGCCTCTTTGAGTTAGCACAAATCCAGGCCCAGTGTACCCTGAAACCACAGGCTAATGGGCTGAACCCCCACGCCAGGAAAATGCAAAGATATCCTGATTTCCCAGAGGGGGACAGGTATTAACGTTTTTGGACTATGGTATCACCAAGGGGAACAAGCCAAACCAGTAAGATTCCTGTCTGTCCTCCAGCCATCCCATCAGAGGGGCAGAATCTCACTGATTTCCAGACTTCCTCTGGAAAACCTGGGGCATCCGAAGCAGGAAAGGTGATTTTAAACAGAAAACAGAGCTACAAACTCCACTGGGCAGAATCAGATACCCCACCTGGAAATGAGGGCGATTAAATATCGGGAGTATTTAAAAATCAAAGTTAACAAGCGTTCTGGAATGACCAGAAGTGTTGAGCCAGATGATAATTTAAAACCTTGGTATTTCTTTTAATGTTTTCCAAAACCCAGCCATCGGGAGGGTGCAGGGTCCACAGGAAACAGAGTTATGCGTTTCAGAAAGAGAACAGTCATTTCTTCAAATTGCCATTCGAATGCACTTTTCCCTCTGCCCTGCCCAAAACAGAGCACCTGAGTCATGCATGAATGGCTCTATTTTTTTCATCAGCATTTAATATTTTTTCCACTGAAAAACAAACGTGGTCCTATTCAAAAAAAAAACAAAACTGTAGATAAAGCAGGTTTTGTTTCTGGCTTTTATTAACAAGGTCTCCATTTGTACACATCCACAGTGTGCACAGGCTGTCAACAACACCGAGCTGACTGCAGCTGTAAAACATTTACAGGTCGCCAAGAGCCAGGAACATAGCGTCGCACTGGGCGGCTTCGATAAACCACAAGATAGTTGGGCACGAAGTGGATCTGAGATGAATCGGGCGTTCACGGGGCACGGGTATGGATGGCAGAGGTTGTTTTAAGAAGGATATTCTAGGAGTCAAAGCATCTATAAATAATGCATGTCACACCTAGCCAGAAAACAAGATACTTGGCAAATTTGAACGAAGAAAACTTAAAAAAAGAAAAAAAGAAAACAACAGACAGTAAAACCAATTCTGGGAAGACAAACCGAATCTCTGTGAGAACAAGATCTTTGGGTACTGATGACGGTGCCAAAAGTGACAGCATTTATAATCTGGGAATCTCTCTCATACCAAGAAATAGCCAGACTTCTGAAAAGGCACTTGAATTTGCTTAAATAGCTTTTGGAAGGTTGGGGTTGGGGTTTGGTTTGGTTTTGTTTTGTTTTGGCAGAAGGGCTTCAGAGTGGTGGTTCTAGGCTGGATTTCTCTTTTCATCAGAGCTGGTAACTGAAATTAAAGCTTCAAACAAACCAAACTGCTCTTCCTTCATGTACCTGCCTGGGTCCCTCACTTTGCACTTGCTGCACAAAGTGCGCTGAAGAGGGACAGTTAGAATTCCTGCAGAGACCTTCTGGGGACAGTGAGATCCTAATATAGCTTTTGCAGTCTTGCTTTGATACTTCAGATGTGTCTGACATCTCAGCTTCCAAAAGTCAATGAGCACGACAGCCTCCGGGCGAGAGAAACAATACAGAGTCGACCGGGCCAGGGAAAGACAGAGACGGGCAGGTGCGGCCACCAGCTTGGGCCACCATGCTCGAATGACATGTGCCCTCATCACAGAATATCCAAACCATAGCACTTATTTTTATTGAGAAACATTTTTTTCTTACAGAAAGCAGCAGTACAGAATAAATAACACAGCTGGTGGCATGAGGTACCAGGAAACATAAGCCAAAAAAAAAAAATAATAATAAAAATAGCCCCAAAGAAGCTGCAAGCGGAGGGGAGGGAGTGGAACGGAGGCGAAGAACTCAACTTACAGAGGTGAAGTCTGCAAAGCCCAGGGAGGAGGCTTTAGAAGGCTTAGCTGAAGAGGAGGGAGCAAATGGATCTTTTCCACTAAACGGGTCCCCAAACCCCCTCTTATTTTGGAACGGGTCACTGCTGTCAGCCCCGAGCGGCTGGAATGGATCGGGGGAGTCGGGAAAGTCTGCAGAACCGAGCTGGCTTACAGGTGTACTTTTACCTGGAAAGTTCAGGAGACAGAAAAAAAAAAAAAAAAAAAAAAAAAAAAAAAAGGAAGAGAAAAAAGAAGTACAAGTTACTGACCACGGACAGAACAGAGTCCATGAAATGGGCTTGCTGTGGGATGAACTGTGCCCGCCCCTCACCCACACAACTCGTGCTGAGATCCTCAGCCCCAGGACCTCAGAATGTGACTGTATTTGGAAAGGTCTGTAAAGAGGTAATTCAGGAAAAATGAGGTCACTGCATGAGCCCTACGCTGAATGGTGTCCTTGTAAGAGGAGGTAGGGCAGACTCAGGGGTAGACCTCTGAGGACTCAGGGAGGCAGCAAGCCTCAGGAGAAACCAACCCTGCTGAACCTCGATGTCATACTTCCAGCCTCCAGAACCGAGAACAATAAATGTCTGCGGTGTAAGCCGCCCGGTCATAGCAGCCCCAACAGACGGGGCAAGGAGATCTGCCCGGTGACTGAGCAGCAGCTGCCCACAGGGGTCCGCCTGCCTTTGTAAGTCACAATTTAATGGCACGCGCATGCCAATAAGCTGTGCGTTTGTTCACGGTCTTCTATGCTGCCTTCATCCAGGACAACAGAGTTGGCCACCTGGGATGGAGAACGTAAAGCCTGCAAGGCTAAACATATATTGGTTACAGCCTTTTACAAGAAAACGGCATCCCCTTGCATGGATAGGATGTTAGCTCTGAGGCCTGGCAGGCAGTAAGCAAGCCATATGTGAGACTGAGGGATGCTTCAGGCCCCCGGAAGACAGAGCCAGGCCATCTGGGTACCCTTCGAACCCCAAAAGGAAACGGAGGACTCCAACTGCAGCTCTGCTCTGCTCAGATACAGGTGGGTACCTCCCCCAATGTCTGCAATTTCCTGTCCAGCTCCCATCCAGTCTCCTCCTGCCCTCTGCACCCCTCCCACTGAGGAGCACCATGTGTGAGGATGGCAGGGAAGCCTCCAGGGCAGGTCCTCTCTGGGGTGGCCGGTTCAAAGTCCCCAAGAGTTGCCCTGGGAGAGCCCAGGCGGTGGCACCATCTGAGGCTGGATCACAGACACACACGTCCTCACACAAAGCGCACTGGGAGGGTGTGTGTGTGTCCTGGAGCACGTGCAGCCACTTCTGGGCCCAGGGAGACCAGCTCTCATGTGTACACCGTGCCAGTGTGAGGACACCACACCCATGGGCTAGGGTGCCCTGGGAGACAGCGTCCAGAGGGATGAGGATACAGAGAACAATACTGACCTCCTGGCCTGGCTACCCCTGATCTTTCCACAGCCATTTCCACTGCCCTGGCTGCCCTGCACTGCCCAGCCCAGCTAGTCTCTCACACCTCCACCTCCCCTGGCACCTCCCTTAGCCACCCCTCCCCTGCAGCCACCCCCACTGCCTTGGCCACCTCCCATGGCACTGACTTCTGTCCTGGTCTAGCCTCCGGCACACCTGCGGGTCCCCGAGGGTCATTTCCATGTGGGTGGTGGAGCTCAGCATACCATAGATGCCAATAAATCCCACCCTATCCGGTTCTAGCCAGGGATACATGTGAGCCAGGACTCAAGACCTTTGGGGGAACTACTCTGAGAGGCTAGGAGGGACTAAGGACCTCTAGCTTCCCTCCTCTACAAGAAAGAGCAACAGTCACTGGTGCACTTGTGGGCTAATTTTTTTTTTTTTTTTTAACCAAAAACTAACATGATGATAGACCAAACAGCAGAATCCTAACCCGGGAGAGAGTAAGAGCTGCTGGAGACGGGCTGAGCCCCAGGGAGGGCACAGACTCTGGTTCCAGCAGCAGGTCCGGGGCGGGTGCCTGACTGGGGGCATTCCTTGCAAGGTCTGGCTGGTCACAAAGGACAGATGCCTAAGCAGGAGAAAGAGGTCAAGCTGATCTCAGCCAGGGGTCGGGCGTTTAAGCACATCACCCGCTACTGTATTTTTCTTCTTTTAAATTAAGAACTTCCTCCCCCGGTTTGTTTTTTGTTGCAGGGTGTGTGTTTTTTCATTGCTTTTGGGGGTGTGGTAAGAATCCAGCCTGCTGGGATTTGAAGCTGAGGTTTCTGACAAGCGGAGATGATGGGGAGATGAAAAGCATCGTTCACATCAAGAATTGCTCACGCCTGGTTTGGCTGGTGCTGAAACCGTTGTTATTTAGAAATCATGACTGTGTTCATATGAAACCAGGGCACATCAACTGCTCTTGTTTTCAAAGGGGGGAAAACACAACGGTTTTTTCTCGGTCATCTGTTTTTGTGTTTCAGCACAAGGCTGGATTATTCCTGTGCATGACACTTGCAAAGTCAGGGGTGTTGCCAGTTCGGTTGACACTCAGCTTGTGACCAGAGGCTTTCTGAGTAGGACACACACCGGGACAGCCCTGAACCCAAACTTCTCTCTGCATCCCCGTTTATTTTTAGCAGCTACATTTTAAAACATCCTGGGTCTAGTTCCTGCTTTTACATAACCACTTCTGCTAATTCCTTAATCGTTTTCCGATTTTCTGAGGTGTAGTTTATCTCAAACGTGACAGAATAACTTTAATTTGCTTCCGTGTTGCTGAGCAAACTCATTGCACAGTTTTATCCCTCTTTATGGTTCCAGGTAGCACGAGAAAGGATTGTGACTGATGCATGTTTCAGAGAAGAGACAAAAAATCTTTCAAAAATTGGTACAAACGCTAACCAGGATGATGCCTGGCACACGCGGTTAGGTGGCATCTTCCTAGATTTCTGCCCAGGGAACCACCGGCCCCCGAGGGTAGCAGAAGGCGGTGGTGACCAAAGTCAAACGAAATGGAGACCCCTGGGGGCTGCAGCTTCCAACCTGGCACCCACAGTGATTCTCTAACACTCAGAGCAGTTTTCATGAACAAGAGGAGGACGCAAGATTGAAGAGAAGGCAAAATAGGGCTTATTTCAAACCGCAGCAGTTTCAACAGTTACCCAAGCGGTGCACCGAAACCGCACACAGGACTGCCTTTAGCAAAAACAATATGAACCCGATGGTTTACCACAGTGTGTGCTGTTAAAAAAAAAAGCTCGGTGGCCGGCTCCACCCTGGTAGAAATGTCTTCAATTCTCTTATTTCTAAACTTCTCGAGGCCTGAGAGCCCCCGGGCTGGGATCGGCCAAGTGGCCAGAATCGGGGCAGTGACTCCAGAACGAGTTATTGGCAACGAAGCTCCCAGTTCTGCTTTCCCAACATGCTTTTCAGGAAACCCTGGCCAGGAAGGGTCCCTGAGAGCCGTGCATGGAAAAACAAGAGAACACGAATACACACTCTGCCCCGCCCCTCAAACTTCAAAAAATATGAACGCTGAGAAGTCGGAAAGAAGGAGGATTCTCTCGTTCAAAATTCTTAGGAGGATAATGATAGGTTTTGGATGATTTAGGATCTCAACACATCTGATTAATAAAATATCAAAAACATACGAGTGTGAATGTGTGTATTCATTCCAACCTTTCCAACCAGACACTTGCTGAGTTCTATTTATAAAATCCAGGGCTATAGTTGGAAAAATGCAGTTCTGCAGATGAGAGATAAATACAAAAACAACAGAAAATAAAAAACAAATAAAAAACAAAGGTTTGTGGTCAGGACAGCTGCCCCACCTCAGCTATTACTACTCTACACAACACAGGACGTTCTCACAACTGCCATTTATCCCAGCATGGGACATCCACACAACTATCATCACACTACACAGCCTGGGACAGCACACAGCTGTCACCCATCCCACACAACCTGGGACTCCCATCCTACGGGGGATCCTCACACAACTGTCATTCATCCTACACAACAAGGGACACCCACACAACCACCAGGCTTCTTAGAGTCACACCACAAGGAGAGCTGTGGCTGGGGAGGGGGCTCTCCTCATTCCTGTGGCTTCTCCCTTCCCACCCCCACATACCAGCAAACAGAGTTGAATTGGGGGGAGTAGGGAGAAAGAGAGAACCAGGCTGTTCAGAGCACGATGCTGCAAATTCAAAATTGCTTGGGAACTTTATAGAAAAAGACTGCTTTTCACCAGCACGGATCCATGTTTCCTCTGGCTCCCACGATGATGGGCCATGGAAAACCAGGATGCACAGGACCATCTGGCCAGCCTGCAGGTGAGGAGTCCTGCAGAAACAGCCCTGCGCTCACGGCTGCACACGCGAGGAGAAGGCGAGCGCAGATCAAAGCTGTGCCAAGTAGCACAGCCCCGTGATAAAATCTGAGGTCCCACCATCACAGCATTGAGATTTTCCACTAAAAATATTTACGAATTTTAAGAAAATCTGCTTAATGCATTGAAGGGAACAGGATGAGGTTTGATTCTGAATTGTTGAGAAAAGCTGAACAAATATTTACTATTATCCACTGGGCTCCCTACAACTGGTGTGTTTCCATCCTCTGGGAGGGGTCTGAGGTCAGAGGTCATGGAAATCTCACAGGGTGAGGAGCCCAGTGGACATGGGGTCAACCAGAATCAGAAGGAAAAGGAGACAAAGGGGGGAAAGCAGCCACTTTGGGTCCTCCAAAGTTAAATACCTCTTGGAATGAGAAATACAAGTTTCAAGGTTTCCACGAAAGGCTACTATGACATTTGTAAGAAACCTGGGGGAGGAAAAATCAGATCTACAGCCAAAACGGCGGGGGGGGGTGGGGGGGGTGGTGGCTATATGATTCACAAATGAGTCCCAACTTGGTCATCACAGACTGCAGGTCTCACAGTTCTGCTTTTTGAAAAATCACATTTGTTCTTTGATTTGCACCTTTGACACACTCTGCCGGTCTGCCCGCACCCTCCAGGGGCTCAGCGGCCTGGGGGGCCTGGGGAGACGCTAGCTACACAGCAGCCAGGTGGCGGGGCCCTGGGTCTGCCCCACAGGGGCCCCTGCCTTTGTTCCTCCCTACGGGGGAATGCTGATGCTGCCAGAGTGAGTGCCACTTCTGCTCTGGCACAGAGGTGTTGTGCCCACAGTTAAGAAAAGCACAGGGTGCCACGCTGTGGGTCTGAAGCGGTCAGAAGGCGTGTGTGCACTGGAGGGCCACGTGTAGAGCCCATCAGGAACATCCTCTGGCTGTGGGGGCGGCTCAGGAGTCAGGAGAGCCTGCAGCCGAATGGGGGACCCCCACGCTCATTCTTTTTATGACCACCTGCCCCCAATCAATAATACATGTGCTGCTTTTCAGTTGACAATGGTGGGGGGTGGAGGGCACGGAGGTCTGACTCAGTGCTTTGAATGTGAGAAAAACAAGAAGAAATGAACAACCGTGTTCACCCCCATCAAAAAAAAAAAGCAGGGCAGCACGGAGCACCGCCCAGGCCCCCTCACCTTGCTGTAGGTAGAGCCAAAAAACCCAAGGGCTGGTGGCAGGTACACAGGCCCCAGAGGGGTTGGGGAGGGCACCGGGGCAGGGCAATGTCTCCTGTCTGTTCGCACCCATGCTCAGATACAGGATGGGAGTTCAGGCTCTCAGTACCCCACACCGCGACCCTCCAGGACCCCAGCTGGCTGAGCCAGCTGAGCCCTGATTTCTGTGCTTCAAGACCCCAAGCCTGGGCATTTGCAACGCACTGAACAACAGGTGACAACTGTGTCACTTGACTCCCACTCAATCCGCCCTTCTGGGTGCAGGAGGGTGGGTGTGCGCTAAGATAGGCAAATGCTTCTATTTTTGTACTCAGCCAATTTTGCAGAACAGAAATTCACCCAAAAAACAACCCATCTCCAGGCATTTTACTTGTAAGAGGCTGAGAGGAAAGCACTTTCCCTCTGCTGCGAGTCAGTCCCGCCAGCTCTCGAGCACTCCTGCTCAGGGGCACGCCCAGCCTGGCAGACCCTGCCAGCATGCAGGCACGGTGGCTTCGAGGGCTGGCCGGCAGTGGTGAAATTTTCCAGGCTTCTCGTGCGGGTGGTGAACTGCTTGTCCCATTCTAGAACCTCAATGTACCCACTGATTATCTCTTTGAAATCATCGTGGGAACGGAATTAAAGTAGTTAAGTTCAAGGCTGAGGTGCTAACCGCATGGCTCAACTGGAGAAGCCATTTTAAAAGTGGATCTTGTGTGATAAACATGAGGTGGGGACCCACGTGGGTGCAGGATGACCACCATGGTTTCGCCCCAGCCTGGCCTCTCGGAACACAGGGAGAGCCAGGCACACACCTGCCAACCCAAGGACCGGCGGCAACCAGAAAACTGCAAAAGAACGAACCTGAAGCCAGTCAACCTGGAATCCACACAAAGTTTGTAGGAGGGACTCATGTTCTAGGGGGAAAAGGATTTTTCCTTTTTATTTTATTTATTTTTTTATTTTGAGAATCTTTTGAATCACACAGGATGCAGACGAAACGGTATCTCGTTTGTCTGTGGTCATCCAAAAGATTATGAGAAGGGAAAAGGGGCAAAAAGACCTCCTAAGTGTGTGCACTGGCTTTTTTGGAGGGTGAAAAGGTCATTAGCAGTAATAAAAGGACAATTAAATTGTGGAGAGGTTAAAGGTGACGGGCTGGTTAGTGGTGAAGCGCACTAGCTGGTGTTACCCGGGCTCTGCAGGAACCGCAAAGCAGGGCTGCACTTGCAGGAAGTGGCAAGGGTGGGGCCGGGCACAGCGCCCCACTATCTGCCGCCGTGGGGCGGGAGGCCCAATCACTGACACCCACACAGCCATTTCCTGCACTTGAAAAAAATCTGTTTCTCCCTTTGCAAATCAACAACTTTTACCTAGAAACTTCAGCGGTGAGTTCTGACTGATCTCGATCTCTGCCCGTTGCAGAAAATACACACTGTTTACCTGGGGAGGTGTGTGCACGGGCTCCAACTGACAGGTTTCGAAGGGTCTGATTTGCATTTGCCTGGAAGAAACCAATTCTCTTGACCCCAAACAGACACCTGCTGGTTACTCAATACTATAATAGACCTTTCTAGAAAAGGCCTCCAGGCACAGAGAAGTCCGTGCCAAAGCCCTGTGCCCCAGAGGGTGACAGGATGGTCCCCACAGGCGCCCTTCCCAGCTGGGGCCAAGAGAGAATTGAGGATTTGGGGTTGAGAGCAGATGGCCAGGCATCGGCTGCTCTGGTCACATGAGTATGACACCAGAACTTTCCCAGGGAGTCTCCCAGGTGGAGGTCCCACACTGTGACAGCACAGGCTGACATTTACATACATGCATTTATTGCATGCCAATGAAACCTCGATCCGGCTAAAAATAAAAAAATAAAAAAACAATTACCCAGAATGCGAACACTGCAGCTTCTAGTGCATGCAAAACCCCATGCGTGACTAAGGCCCAAATGTGCATTTGGCCCCATTTGAGCGGCAACGCCAAGCTTTGCCAGAGAGGCCCCTGGAGCCTCTTTGTAGTCCAGCTAACCAAGCTTTGGCTTTACTCAGTTGCAGGTTTCTCCTAAACTGCAGCCTGTGGGGAGCAAGGGTCCCTGATAAACCCTGTGAGCACACAGCCCATCCGTCTTTTCTGGGGAAAGGAGCCTACAGAAGGGGATCCCGTGTCCTGGTCTCACACCCGGGTGGGCTGGGTGATGCACGTCACACACATCATATTATGGATCATTGCCTTGTGCAGGCACTACCCACGTGGCACTTGGCAGGCCAGAGCTGGTCCTGTGCTCAGACAGGAGAACTAAGGCTCAGCAAGGCTAAGATGCGTGCCCGCCACCCCTCAGGGAGATGGGCAGCAGGGGCAGCAGGGCCAGTACGTGAGCCCAGGCCCTCACTCCAACATCTGCCAGAAACCAGCCTGACCTAGCAGGCTCCCTGCGTCCCAGCAACACAGACAGCTCAGCCGCCAAGGGAAACAGCACTGGAGTCACCTGTGCTGGCTTCCATGTGACAACTAGGGCACAGAGACCGGATGGTTCTAGAAACCTCGGGGCCCTGGGACAAACAAGCCCCAGGTGAAAGTGGCAACCTCAGGCCCCTGTCACGTGCAGGGTGGCAAGATTTTGGAAAAGCACGTTCTGTCACCTTCGTTTCTGTGAGTGCAGGTATGAAGTTGCGTGTTTGGTGTGTAAGAAAAACCACTATAACTAGGCAGTCTAGATTGTCCACTATGCTGTGTCCACAGGATCTCAGCTCAGCCACTAGGACCCTAGGACCACAGGGCCCCGGGAAGAGGGTGCCCACCTTGCCTCCTCTCCACTGAGCCACCCTGGGACCGCGCCTCCGCTACGTCAGGAAGGCCTTACACGGCGCTCCCCGGTGAGGTGGCCTCCTCCTCACGCTGGCTTTGTGGCCTCTCCAAGCAGGAAAGGCCAGGTCAAGAGAAGAGCAAAAAACACATTCTTTTCAACTTGTTCGATTATATATTTTCTTAAAAAACAAAACAAAACCAACCCAGCACTCTTGGCTGCCTCCCATCCTAAGCAGCCAAGAGAACAAGAGGCGTGCTGGTGTTTTAATGACTGCTTTGAGCAGGGCTTCCCCCTTCACTCACCTGCCGACCTGTCCTGCTAATGACCAGGTACCGCCCAGGCTGCTGGCGGTTTATGCGCCATGCTCCATGCAGCGTGCACAGCAGGAGGGGAGGCACTGCGCACAGGTGGGCCTTAAATCACTCCACTAGAGAAGCAGCAGCCTGGGGCAGACACCTTCCTCTGCATCCCCAAATTGCCAGATGCTTGCCCCCAAATGCAACTCGTGAAAAACTCAACTGCTGGGTCCATGTCCAGTATGACAGCCTCACACAGCCTGCAGTTTCCATGGCTAGAGCTAGAGGTTAGTATGGAATCACAGCAAAAGGCCACTGGAAGGCTCAAAGGACAACCACCACACAGTATGTACCTACCACCCAGTAGCGAATACAGTGCACAGCTTTTCTGTTCAGCCATCGCTTCTAAGTAAGAGAATCAGACGAGACATTTAGGCATCCACCAGGACACGTCGTGGTTGGTCAGAGGTTAAACCCTGCATGTGCTGACAGTTTTCCAGAGCATCCGGACCTCACAGCATGGTTCTCATTACAGCTGTCTTTGGAGGTGGGAGGCCTGGGTGGGGGGAGGTCCCTGAATGCAGGGTCAGCCCTGCTGCCACCTCGATGTGTCCTCTCTCACCTCCCTTTCCTCTTATGGTGACCAAAGGGCATCACAACGCCTGTCCTGACTTGCTTGCAGGTCTTCCTAAGTCTGGAGAAGCAACAGCGCTTCCTAAAGTTATGCTGATGTGAACAGGATATCTGGGCACCTTACAGGCCGAGGCAGAGCACGGGTGTGACAGCCCAAAGCCATGAGCAAAGGCAGACTAAGACCCCATGATATAGGCCCAAACCTCCCAAGGTGTGGACAGCTCTCTAAAAAGCCCGAGCTCTGAAACCGGCTCTAAGGAAGTCACTGGAAAAAAAAAAAAGAAGCCAAAATGGGGTGGGCAGGCTCGAAGACAGAAACCTGAGGGAGGAGACAGTGTGGGACACAAAGCAGAGCTAGCACTGATTCAGGGAAGGGGAGGAGGCTGGGTGAGACTCTCCAAGGAACCTTGAGAATGCAGCTCTGCTCTTCCCAGCAGGTGAGGGAAGCAGCTCCTCCTCGAGGCCCAACTGCTGCACTGCCCTGTGGTGTGAGCACATGCATGCACACCAGAGCGTGTGCACCTCTGCAGTACGAAAGCAGGTGCATGCAGGCACTGTGAGAAAGTGTGTGTGCGAGGATGGATGCATTTGAATATGTGCATGTGTGGACACATGCACACACATGAACAAGTGTGGGCGTGCATGCGCATGTGCGCGTTCACACTCTAACTCTCATCTTTCCGGTGGGATGAGGAGACTCCATGCTATTCCATCAGGAGACCATCAAGGGTCCCCTAAGAGCCACTGCCTCTGTCTAAGGTACACGCAGCCTCTCATAGCGGAAGGGAATTCCTCTGTTGTTTTTGCTTTTCTCCCCAGTTTATCGTAAATGCTTTGATGTGTGGCTGTGGCTGATAGAAGTGATCTCTTTATGCATCTGTTTCTGCTCACAAGTCACAGCAGATCTGTTATAAATCCGCCCAACCCATGGTCAGACTTGCTCTCATGTCTCATCTGCACACAAGGCGCCCATCCTCCGGAAAAGCCCTGGCCCTAGTGACAGGAGGAGCATAGCAGCAATTTTAAATAACTCGTCCTCTGCTTGTCTTTACTGTGTATCTCATATAGGAAGACTGGCTTGCCTTGGCCCAATGACCATTTCTAACCACAGACTCAAGGGCTGCAGTGATGACACAAAGTGGAGCCCTTGGGGCAGACTGACGGGAAGGAGAAGGAACAGAAGGCAGAACTGAGGGAGCATCAAGTCTAGAGCCACATCAAGTGTCTAGGGGGTGGGAGTTTGCCTGGAAACCACAGAATGAAAGATACGTCTGGCCAGGGTGCCAAGAATAGAAAGTGAAATGGGTAAAGAAAATGGGAAATGGCAGTGAGTCCTTCTACTGCTTTCAAGTCTGGTACCTGGCCTGTGAGCCTATCACTATCACATAGAGACCCCACACATGACTTGAAAGTCCCCAGAATCCTCAGAGGGCGCAGGGCCAAGGCTGAGTGAAATTGCAGTGCCAGCCACAGCCAGGCCACCCCTTGCTGGGAGCCATCTACTGAGATGCCAAACTCAGCCAAGGAAGACTCCCATCCCTGATACCCCACCCCGAGCCCTTAACCCACCTGGAGATACTGGATCGAGGGAGCAGACTCAGCTGCTGTCCCCACCCCTGGGCCACCCTGAGAAAAGCTTTGTGGGGTGGGGAGACGGGAGGGTCTGCAAAGCCCTGGCCACATGTCAGACAGGGGCTGGGTGGCATCTCTCCCTGATAGAGGAGGGCCCTGAGCCCTGGGCCTTTGGGAGACCATCTCAGCCTGGAATGGACTCTGGCCCACGGGACAGGGCAGGGGGTAGACCCTCTTGTTCCCCGTGCAGACCTCACAGCAAAGCTCTATTGTGGGCTGGTGAGCGAAGGGGCCCTCAGTCCCACCCCGTCCTGTGACGGGGGGAGGGGGGGGGGCGGCGGTGAGAGAAGAAAGCGTACTGACCGCTGGGCGGTTTAGGCCGTGGAGGAGCAGGTTTCTTCGGAGGCAGAGCGGGGGTGTCCTGTTTACTTTTAAAGGGGTCATCGGAGAATCCTGCCCCTCCAAAGGACGAGGTGAAAGGACCAGAAGGTGGGGGCTGTAAGAGAGGACACGAAAGAGAGGCAAAAATAACTGTTAACATGGAGCAGCGGACTTTCACCGAGTCAGCACTCGAGTCCCGAGAGCCTGGTGAGGCCCCACCCTCTGGGCTGTGGAACTCGGTCCCTACTACGATCTTGGATCTCTCACAGGCCCCCACTTTTCTCCACCCTCAGTAGACAGGGTCCCTGGTCTGTGAGGGAGAAGCCAGAAAGATCACAGAATAGGTGAGAGCAACCCCGTGTCTTGATTGGCTTGTGTCATGGGAGGGTGCTCCCTGCCACACACACATCTTTCCTGACTCCAGGCCCCTGGGCCTCCTGCTCATGCGTGATATGTGCCCCACTTTCACCCCCTTCATTCAGTGACAGGCAGCTCCAGACAAGGGTCAGAACCATACCAGACCCTCACTGTGCCCCAGAGGGCCACTGCCCACCTCGTGACTCAGGTCAGAGCCCACCCTTGAATACCTGGCCCATCCCCACCCATAAGCAGGGCCAAGATTGCCTCAGGGGGCGGGGGGGCTCTTAGCACCTCTGGCCCAGACCCTCTGTCAGCAGCAAACCACCCCATCGTCTCAAACCCAAACAGGAGCCCATCTCCCCACAAAAGACATATACATGGAAGATGGGTGGGTGGGTGAGTGGGAAGATGGTAGGTAGAGATGACAGGTAGGTAGGAGGTAGGTGGGTGTAAATCAAGATGACAGGTAGGTAAGTAGACGGTAGGTAGAAATGACAGATAGGGTAGGTAGGTAGAGATGATAAGTAGGTAGGTAGGTAGGTAGGTAGGTAGGAGTTAGGGATGACAGGTAGTGGGTCGGTAGGTAGGTGGCAGGGAGAGATGACAGGTGGGTAGATGAGTAGAGATGGCAGGTAGATGGCGCTGTGTAGCCCTGATGGTCATAGGTAACCTCCAAGCACTCTTCATCGCACCCCCACAGCCTAATTCTTTGGCCTCATCCCTGCTGACTACCCTCTGTCCCCTTCTAAGACTGCCTGGTACCTGCAGCCCCTTGGGCCCGCATTTCCGGATCTCTGCACAGAGGGTCTCCAGCTGGAGAGCCCTGTCCACCGGAGCCCCTCTACTTCCTTGGAGACTGGCTAGACCTCACTGCCGCCCCCAGAGCTCTCTCCGACACCCTTCCTGCCAGGACTGGCGTCACCACACCACACTAACAGGTTCCCAACCCCGTCCCAGCTAACTGGTAGCCTGAAGGCAGGCTCCAGTTCTCCTCTTCTCCTCCAAGTCTGCTGCGAGCGAGTGCAGGTGCTGGGGCAGAGGCCGCTGGCAAACCTAGAGCAGCAGTGCCTATCCACGTGCAGCCTGACCTCGAGCACGGCACCTGGCACAACACATCCACCGACCACTGGATGAGCCGCAGACAAGCCAGCTCATCGCACACGACGGGCATCCCAAAGGGAGAAAATCGCTTTCGATGGGTATGGGGGACCACTTTTACTGAAACAGAAAATAACTAGGAAAAAAGAACAAGAAGATACATAGCTACCTTTTTGCTTTCCACAGTTTCAGTTACCCCTGGTCAACTGAAAACATTAAATGAAAATTTCCAGAAATAAACCATTCTTAAGTTTTAAATTGTGCACTTTTTTGAGCAGCGTGAATCATCCCTTTGCCTAGTATCGCCATGCTATAAACACTTCCTGCCCATTAGTCACGTAGTAGCCGTTTCGGTGATCAGACCAATTGTCACTGTATTGCAGTACTTATGCTCAAGTCAATTTTATTTTACTCAATAATGTCCCCAAAGCACAAGAGTAGTGATGCTGGCAATTCGGGTCTGACAAAAATAAGCCATACAGTGTTTCCTTTAAGTGAAAGGAGGGGGGGGGGGAGGCACACAACGAGGGGCATTTTTAATTCTTCCCCCAATGGGGCAGGCCTAGGGACAGAAGACAAAGCAGGAACACATTGGTGGGACTTTCTCGAACAAGCTGGACCCAACAACCACTGGAGAAGTAGGGAGAAGGGCCTGCCTCCATCACTGGGCTGTGCTGTGCACTGCTCCTCCCCTCCAGGATCCAAACACAGGGACAGGAACTCAGCTTCCTCTGTCTCTGGTGTCTAGTCATGAACTTTAGTCTCAGGTTGGGGGCAGATGGCTAGCCCACAGGGAGGAGGGGCCCAGAAGGCTTCTACACACTCAGCTGACACCACTGGACACGCTGGCCCCTACCCCAGCACTCTGATGCAGCCCGCATACGAGATGCTGTCTCTGCCATCACTTCCGCTTTATTTGTTTGTTTGTTTTTAATATACTTTTATGGATTTCAGAGAGGAAGGGAGAGAGAGAAATATCAATGATGAAAGAGAACCATTGATCAGCTGCCTCCTGCATGACCACTACTGGGGGTTGAGCCGGCAATACAGGCATGTGCCCTTGACCGAAATCAAACCCAGGACCCTCCAGTCCATAGGCCGATGCTCTACCTACTGACCCAAACCAGCTAGGGCCCATCACTTCCATTTTACACACAGGGAAACAGAGGCACCGAGAGAAGACAGAGCCTGCTAGTCACACAGCACCTCAGAGGAGTCAGAGTGGGAACCCAGGACAGATGCCTCCTGGGCCAGGGCTTCTGGACCCTATCCTAGGCTCTAGCATCCTGTCACCTCATGGTAGGTCTCAGGCCACATTCTGGGCAGAGCATCACTGTCCTCAGACCTGTGAAGAAGACACACATGGATGTAGACAAGAGCAGAGCAGGCCAAAGGGCCAGCAGGTAGGAGAAGGCCCCAAGGAAGATGGGGATCTGCAATGCCACCCTTCCCCTCTCCCCAGACTCATTCTCTGCCAAGACCACCCTTGCTCCAAGTGAGTGGGGCTGCCAGGGCTGTGGCAGGGCAGAGAGGTGCCTTCTCCACAGCTGCTGCTCCCCTCTCCCAGGCTCTATGGTCACTGTCCTTTCAGGTACAAGTCAGGGAGTCTCTTAGCAAAATCTGCGGCTCAAGTTTCTAGAACGTCTGCCTGGACAGGCTGCAGAGCACGGTGGTCAGGGGTGGGGTCTGGAAGCCCAGTCTTGCCTCCTACTAACAGCCTCAGTGCCTCAGTCACGGCCCCTGTGAAGCTGACAATAATGGTCCTAGATCATAGGCTAAGGCCAAAACACAAGGTCATATGTAAATTGCTCCAACTGGCTCCGGACAAAGTCAGCACAAAGACAGTGTGGTTATTACCATGACAAAGATGTGGATGTGATTGGAATTCTTTCAGACATCACAAGAATCTGCAAACACCTCTCAGCTCCCAACACTTTTGTCTGCTGCTGCAAGTCATCTGTAGAGTCTTTCCGGGGGCAGCAGCATGGGAACTGTGGTAGTATTGACCTGAAGCTTAGCTTTCAAATGGGTGATTTAGCCGAAACCGGTTTGGCTCAGTGGATAGAGCATCGGCCTGCAGGCTGAAGGGTGCCGGGTTTGATTCTGGTCAGGGGCATGTGCTGGGTTGTGGGCATGTCCCCAGTTGGAGGTGTGGAGGAGGCAGCTCATCGATGTTTCTCTCCTTTCCTCTCTGTAAAAAACCAATAAAATATATTTTTAAAAATAAATAAATAAAAATAAAATGGGTGATTTAGCCCAGCAGGTGTGGCTCAGTGGTTGAGTGTTGACCCAGGAACCAGAAGTCACAGTTCAACTCGTGGTCAGGGCACATTCCCAGAGTTGTGGGCTCCATCCCCAGAATGATGTTTCTCTCTCATCAATGTTTCTATCTCTATCCCTTCCCCTTCCCCTCTCTCTAAAAATCAATTTAAAAAATAAAATAAATAAAATGGGTGATTTTGGGTCTGTTGTCTGGGAAAGAATGGGGTGAGGGCAAAGGACACAGAGAAGTAGGGAACATCAGTGCTTCTGCCTCTGCAGTTCGTAGAGCCTGGGCTCACACAATGTCCCACAGCCTGAGACTAACAGGCAGAAATCAAGACCATTTTCCTAGCAGAGCAGCAGCACGACGGGCCCTGAGGCCCCCACAGGGACCCCAGACCTGGTCCTGAGAACTGGCAATGTATTAGCTCTGGGGGATGGGGCACAAAGGGACACCAGAGCCCTCTGAACAGCTCCCCCACAAGACCCTGGGTGCAGAGTCCCCTGGTCCAGCTGGCCCACGTGCTACAGTACCTCTCCCGGCAGGCTGGGTACTCTCCGCTCCCTCTTCTGTTTAAACACAATGAGTGAAGCAGCCTGCTCCCATGTGAAAGGTTTTCAGCCGTAAATGCCTGGTGCACCCACATCAGTGAACTATATCACTCCTAACACTCAAAAGCCTGTGTCATTTCCAAATCCCAATTTTCACAACCTCCAGTTTCCCAAGAAGCCTCCTTTGGAACCCGACTTATTTCTCCTCAGGCTGTGACTTCAAGGAAAGTTGCTATTTTTGGAAGGGTTTCAGTAAAGTCAGTAGGGGCTCTCTGGGCTGACCCAGAGTGAAGTGTGCGGGAGGGGGGGGAGAGGGAGGGAGGGAGGGAGGGAGGGAAGGAGGGAGGGAGGGAGGGAGGAAGAGGCTACTATGAAAAAAAGCAGCTCTAAAAGAAATGTGTTTTGGGTTCAAAAAAAATCCCTAAATAGAAATGCCTAGCTAAAAAAAAAACACAAAAACAAACAAACATGAAAAACAACTCGGGCTAACCACCAGCCGCGTATTTCATAGATGGCCTTTTTCAGAGGAGAGGTGTGAACTAATTAAGCTGGGGTCTTGTTTTTATTCTCAGATGCTCCCTGAAATCTATTTGGGGGAATGTGTTTTGAAAGCTGGGTAATAGGCTTGATACAGTCTAGAAAAATCTCTCTGGGTCTGGGGACACCTCAGCTAGGAATGCAAGCCTGAAGAAGCTCCCAAAGGAATTGACTGGAGTCACATCACAGACTTGTTACTTTCCTTCAGCCAAGAGGAGGGTAGACAGCCCTGCTCAGATGGGGAAAAGCTGGCAATGTATTAAACACACACACACACACACACACACACAAAAAAAAAAAAAAAAAAAAAACCCACACACCTTCTTGCCACTTTACTTTCGTTTCCCTCAGCCTTTTATTTATACACATGATGTTCTTGAAAAACAGAGAGGGAACCAAAAGGGAAACACAGACCTAAAAGGTTAGGGCTTGGTATTGAGTGAGACTAGTGGCACGAGATCAGGAGCGGATGGGATCGTGGAAGCAAAACAATGGGGTACTGGAGGCAGTTTTCCACGGCCCCATCCAGCTCCACCCCACACAGGGCTGCCAACAGGAAGGGGCGCTGGCTATGGAGTCATTACGTGCACGTGTGTGGGGACATGATGGGGACATGATAACAAGGAGAAGTAAACTGGAATTTCAAGGGGAACGGTGCAACTTTAGGTTAGAAGGAGAAGAAATGACCTAGGCTCAGAACTGCCTGGCTCTGGGGCCTCTGCAGAGTCTGCCTGGAGGAAGGAGGGCTGGCTGGCCATCCTGCATCAGCCTCAGAGCCCACAGCCTCTGCTGAGATACTTCCTGAAATGAGGGCCTCCCTTGTGCCCTGTCCTTATCCTTGTCCTGGTTGGACCACTGCTAGTTCTCACTCCCTCTGCCTCTGGGGCCAGCCTCCTGCAGAGATGACCCACACTAACAGCTTGAGAATTCAATCAACCCCTTTCTTGGGGATGCTGCCATGTGGCAGAAGTTTTCTGATTTCAAGAGATGGTTTCCCGTCTGCTAAGCAGGGATGGAAGCTGAGAGCACACAGCTCCACTCAAGGAGTGCAGGCACGTGTCACAGCCACTAAGCAACAAGCAAATGTGAGGGATAATCTCACTCCCAGGTGCCTCTGGGTTCCCTCCTGCGGCAGTCGATGGGCACTCTCCAAGCTGGATTTTCAAAGCTGGATTTGCTACCTCAACAGTATGCTAGCGCGTTTCTTTGAAAACTTAAACAGAATCTCAAATGCTTCTCGGAAGCTGTGTACCACAATTACATGTTGCTAACCACAAGAGCTCAGTGCCTAGACAACTGTGTGTTCCTAGGGCTGAATGAACATGGAGCAAGCAAGCAGGATGCTGCGAGGAGCTGGTGCAGTGAAGGTACTGGTGGGGACAAGCAGGTACTCCTCGATGTGGGTGCATGGCTCCCACATCCTCCAAGTCCTCTCTCCCCAGTCCTTCTGCACCATCTGGCTTGAGCCTTCCCCAACTACAACATAAGAGAATGGGGATGGCCGAAAGTGGTTTGGCTCAGTGGATAGAGCATCTGCCTGTGGACTGAAGGGTCCCAGGTTCGATTCTGGTCAAGGGCATGTACCTTGGTTGCGGGCACATCCCCAGTAGTGGGTATGCAGGAGGCAGCTGATCGATGTTTCTCTCTTATGGATGTTTCTAACTCTCTATCCCTTTCTCTTCCTCTCTGTAAAATATCAATAAAATATTCTTCTTTTTTTTTTTTAAGAGAGAATGGGGATGTATTGTTTGTGGCCCTCCCCTCCCGGGGATCAATGATACCTGGCCAGGAGCAAGAAGAATGAAGAAAGCAGAGTTCTACTACTCCGTGGCCATAGGCTATACTGCATGAGCTTCTTTATCTGTGAGAGATTCCCCCTCACCTGCCTGGGAGCTGCCAGAAGGCAGCTGCCACACAGGCCAAGACAGCATACTTAATGCTTTCCTGAATTCTTCAAAGAAATGCATGCTCATAGTTAAAACCAAGACACCCTAAAGGCTATAAAAAGAACAGAAGACCCTTAGCATGCTGCCTTTCCCACTTGGGAAAGCCAAAGTTTTCTACTTCTTAGTAGTTTCTTCTGAAATTTACCTCAGTAATCATGGAGTTCTACTGCTAGTTCTGGATCTGTCCATTCTGGACATGATCCACTGACTTCTTGCTACATTAAAGATTCAGCTCCTCCCCAAATCACTCTCGAGACAGCACTCTGACACCATCTGGAGTTACATCCATAGTCAATTAATGTACCTTTAGCCACAAGGAAATGATGTCCAGCCTGAGAATGGCATGGATGTTGTCTGTCTTGAACTTTTCACCTATGGATTTATTCACTGAACTCTCCCTTTCCAAACACACTGGGATTCTGTCCACAGGCAGTCCGACACTTATCCCACTTCCTCCACACACCTCCCACCTACCAGCCTGTGATGCCAAGGCTCCAGCCTCAGAAGGGATTGGAGGCTCGGACAGTTTAGCACAGAGGAAGGAAAACAGTTCTAATCACAGCCACAGGTACTTTCTAGACTTTGTCCACTGACTCATGGCGTCATGTGAGGGTGCATTTCAGAGTCTGACATGTACAAAGGAAATACGTAGGTGGTGTTAACTACCCCTGGCAGCCACGACAAGACCACCACAAGCGGCACAATGGCCTGCAGAGGCACAGGTGCTCCACGGGAGGGGCTTTACCTTGGACATCTGACTGAAGTCCGCAAAGCCCTCAGCACTATTGAAGGACCCACTTCCGAAGGGGTCTAAAGTTCCATAGTGACCTGCAAGCAGCACCAACAGAGGCAGAGTTACAGGGCGTCCCAGGACATGCCTCCTGGGGTCAAAGGAAAGTGTTGCCTCTCGATACCAACAGCCCTGGGGGCAGGAGATCTGGGAGGTCACATTTGTTTGCGGGGGTCATGCTTCTGGATGGGGATCTCCTACTGGTTCATGAGGTAGAGGTAAGAGGGCGAAGAGGAGCCATTCCACAGCAACCACCACCCACACGATTGGCAGGAGGTAGTCACCTGTGGGTAGAGATTTCTGTTGAGCTTTCTCTTTGGTGGGGCGATTTGCTTGGAGTAAACTCCTATGACCACCTATGACCTCAAACTCTGTAACCACAGGACCAGGCAGGGCCTATTCCCAAAAGCCAGGGGGAGTCTGCAAATGCTCCTTTCCCTTGATGCAAAAACCAGTACCCTTGGTCAAACTTTGGATTCTTTTGGGAAAAATTCCAAGGTACAAATCAAAGATTTATACAGAGGAATGAGTAAAGAGTAACCAATAACGCTGGTGTTATTACAGAGTTATTTCCTACTGCTGAGCTTCCTTTCAGGAAAGATGCCAGCATTTACTCGGGAAGATGAACAGCGAGGGGGACCTCTGGCTGAACTGCCTCCGATGAGGGTTTGAGGACTACTGTCTAATGACATAAACTCTGAGGACACGCCAGTTTTGGGAATGAAATCATTAAATGGGTGAGTTCCTTCCACTGCCTAAGGAAGAGTCAAAAGAAAAATAAGCCATCAGTCTCACCTGATCCTCTTGAGGAGACACTGGAGGATGAAAAAGGATCACTGGATTCAAAGGGGTCGAGCTGAGTGAAAGGAAAGAGGAAAGAGTGAAAAGCAGTTTATTGCCCCATGTATTCATTCAACCCACAAATTTTCTTGACATCTACATGTACCATATCTGGTGCTGGGCTTTGGGGAGGGTAAAACCATTAAAACTAAACCCCAGCAGAATGAAATCCCAACTGACTAACCCTTCCTGCAGATAATACCTATAAAGTCTTAACAAAATTAAATTAAAAAAAGAAAAAAACCAATAACAACCACCTGAAGGTTTAGGAAGTGAACAAAAGAAGGCAGGCTTTGGAGGAAAATCAAAACATGCCAGAAAAAATAGTACAGTTGACCCCTGTACAACATTAGTATTAAGGGTGCTGACCCCCCACACAGTTGAAAATCAGTGTATAAATACAATACACTCTCCACATATGCCAATTCCTTACTACAGATGAAAGTTATAGCTGACTTGTGAACAACTTACAAATTGAATAAGTGAATCTGCGTAGTTCAAACCCATGTATAGTACAAGACTGAGTTTTCCATTTTGACAGCTATATTTGAGAATATAGGAAGGCTAAGACTTCAATAAAATATGATATCTTTGCCCTGTTCAGCATGGCTTAGCATTGGCCTGTGCACTTGAGGGTCATAGGTTCAATTCCTGGTCAAGGACATGTACTAGCGTTGCAGATTCAATCCTACTCCGGTCGGGGATCCAGGGGCATGTGCCAGAGGCAACTAATCAATCTCTCTCTCTCTCTCTCTCTCTCTCTCTCTCTCTCTCTCCCTCCCTCCCTCCCTCTCTCCCTCCCTCCTTCCCTCCCTCCCTCCCTCCTTCCTCCCTCCCTCTCTCTCTCTCTCCCTCTCTCTCTCTCAAAATCAATGGGGGGAAAATATCCTCACTCCTGGGGTATATTTTTTTTATTGATTTTTTACAGGGAGGAAGAGAGAGGGACAGAGAATTAGAAACATAGATGAGAGAGAAACATTGATCAGCTGCCTCCTGCACAACTCCCACTGGAGATGTGCCCGTAACCAAGGTACATGCCCTTGACCGGAATTGATCCTGGGACCTTCCGGTCCGCAGGCCAATGGTCTATGCACTGAGCCAAACTGGTTAAGGCTACGATTTTTTTTCTTTTAATGCCATCTTTCTGGCCTGAAGACCAGAGGATAGAGACCTGGGCACACCCATGGGAAGGGACAGGGATCCAGAAAAGAGAGGAAGAGAATGGAAGCCCAAATCCCATGTTCAGCTCTGCCCAAGTCTCAGGCTTACCCCTGTGGATGGAGAGCAACTTACAGGGAGTTTGAAGTGTGAATCTCACTAACTTAATGGGGCCTGGTGAAACTAAACCACTCAAGCTCTTTGGAGAAATGTAACAGAATCCAGTTTCCGTAACAGAGTACCCATAATGCATGGGAAACATTTCTAAATGATCCAACATACAAGAACCAGAAAAATGTAGCTTATTTTCAAGGGAAAAGACAATCAATGGAATTAATCCCAACATGACCCAGATGTTGGAATTCTCAGAGGATGACAACTTTAAAGCAGTGGTAACTGTGCTCGATGAAATAAAGGAAAATATGCTGGAATAAAAAGATAGTGAGATCTTAACAGACAAATAGAAACTAAAGAAACAAAGGAGAGAGAGAAAAAGTGAGCAAAAGCTTAAGACAGAAGAGTGGAAATTCCCAATCTGAAGAAGAAAAAAAAAAGAATGAAAAGAAAACAGGGCTTTAGGAACTTGTGGGAACATTAGCAAAAGGTCTAATACAGGTATAACTATAAACACACAAAGAGAAGAAAAAGAAACAACAGGGTAGAAAAAAAAATATTTGAAGAAATAATGGCTGAAAACTTGCCAAACTTGTGGAAGACATAATTTACAGATTTAAGAACCTCAGCAAACCTCCAACAGCATACATACAAAAAGAACACACATCCAGACACTTCACAAACTAATGAAAAGTGAAGGTGCCGAAACCGGTTTGGCTCAGCGGTAAAGCATCGGTCTGTGGACTGAAAGGTCCCGGGTTCGATTCCGGTCAGGGGCATGTACCTGGGTTGCGGGCACATCCCCAGTGGGGGGTGTGCAAGAGGCAGCTGGTGGATGTTTCTCTCCCATCGACGTTTCTAGCTCTCTCTCTCCCTTCCTATCTGTAAAAAAATCAATAAAATATATTAAAAAAAAAAAAAGAAGAAAGAAAGAAAAGTGAAGGTAAAGAAGCTCTTTAAAGCAGCAAGAGAAAATATGTTACATATAGGGGAACAACTATCAGAAAGATGGGTGACTTCTCAAGGGCAATGAAGGTCACAAGGCAGTGGAACAAAAAAATACTACTAGTTTGGGCACTTAAACCCTTCCTCAGAATGACAACAAAGTATTACAATGACCAGTATTACAAGAATTGCCAAGGGAAATTCTTCTGGTTGAAGGAAAATATCGGAGGGAAAATAAGATCTTGAGAGAGGAATGAAGAGCATTCCGAAATAGTAAATCAGTGAGTAAAAATCAAAGACCATTTTTTTCCTCTTTAAAGTTTCTTTAAAATACAATGAAGTAAAGCAAAAATTATAACACCATCTTACTGGCTTTATAATACATTTACATGTTTTACATTCACAGGACAGCTATAACATGTTGAGGGGAGATGGATAAATGGACCTATATGGCTGCAAGTTTTCTAAATTTTACATTAAATGATATAATAGTAACTCCAAGTAGCCTATGAAAAGTTAAGTGTATATGGTTAATTCCTAGAGCAAGCTCTAAAAAATAATACAAAGAGGCATAGTTAAAAGGCCAATATATGTAAGAAAATTCTAGAAAACTCTCAATCCAAAAGAGGGCAGGAAAGGAGCAACTGAGGTACAAAACAAAGAGGATTAAAAGAAAGCAAACAATAAAATACTACGTTTAAATCCAACCCTATCAATAATTACATTAAATGTTAAGGGATGAACTCCATTTAGAAGACAGAGTTTTCCAGACTGAATAGAAAAGCAAGCCCCACCTACATAGCCAACTCAAAAGATATCCTTCAGCCTGGCTGGTGTGGATCAGTGGTTCAGTGTTGACCAATGAACCAGGAGGTCATAGTTCGATTCTCAGTCAGGGCATTCTCAATCCCCAGTGTGGGGCATGCAGGAGACAGCGACTGAAGCTCTCATCTATGTTTCTATCTTTCTATCCCTCTCCCTTCCCCTCTCTCTAAAAATCAATAAAAACATATATTAGAAAAAGAAAGAACCAACCCTGCCAACCCTTTCATACATAAACACCAAATAGATTAAAAATAAATGCATTAAAAAAATATGACGCAAATAGTAAGCAAAAGGAGGATAAAGTAGCTACCTTAAATGTGTGATAAAATAGTTTCAAGACAAAGATATAACCTGAGAAAAATAAGAAACCCTTTATAATGATTTTTTTAAAAAGTCACTGTATCAGATAATTATACATGTACTAGAGGCCTGATGCACAGAATTCGTGTAAGAATAGGCCATCTCATCCCTGACAGGACAGTCATTTCCACTGTTTGGCCGTTCAGTCGATTTGCATATTACACTTTTATTATTATAGATAGGCACTTGATAAAGATTCAAAATATATAAAGCAAAACTTGACGGAATTAAGGGGGATATAAACAATCCCACAATAATTGGAGCTTTAACACCCTACTCTCAGCAATTGGAAGAATCAGAAAACAAAAACAGTGAAGACATAGATGACCTGAACACAATCGACTTTAACCTAACTGGCATTTATAGACCATGACACCCAATAACTGCAGACATTCTTCCTAAATGTATGTGGTATGTTCACAACACAGACCATAAAACAAGTCACAATAAATTTCAGAGTCTCAATAAAAAGATACAAATATGTTCTCTAATAATAATAGATATTAATTAGAAATCAGTATTATACAATACCTAAAGAAAAAAAACACAAGTATATGGAAACAAAACAATACACTTTAAATAACACATGGTTCAGAGAAATCACAAGGGAAACTAGAAAATATCTCAAACTGAATAACAATGAAGACACATATCCAAATGTGTGGGTGGTGTTGGTGGTATACTGACTTGCATAGCTACTTTCCAAAATGTGTGGAAAGCAAGCTAAAGCAGTGTTTAGAGGAAATGTGTAGCTTTAAACACATTAGAAAACAAGATCTAAAATCAATGGCCCATGGTTAGATATTAAGATGTTAGAAATAGAAAAGCAATGTACTAACCCAAAATAAATAGGAGGAAGGAAATAATAAAGGGCAAAAAAGCAGTGAAACAGAAAACAGAAGAGAAAATTAACAAAGCCATAAGTTGGCTTGTGGAAACAATAACAAATTGATAAAGAATAAGAGGACATGCCCTAGCTGGTTTGGCTCAATGGATAGTGTCGGACTGCAAACTGAAGAGTCGCAGGTGCAATTCCAGTTAAGGGCACATGCCTGGGAGAGGCAGCTGATCAATAATTCTCTCTCATCATTGATGTTTCTCTCTCTCTCTCCCTCTGAAATCAATAGAAATATATTTAAAAAGAATAAGAGGACAGCCCAGCCAGTGTGGTTCAGTAGCTGAGTGTCAACCCATGAACCCAAGAGAGTCACTGGTTCAATTCCTGGTCAGGGTACGGGATTGATCCCAGTAAATGCTGTGCAGGAGGCAGCCAATGGATGATGTTTCTCTCTCATCGATATTTCTATCTCTCTATCCCTCTCCCTTCCTCTCTCTCTCAAATCAATAAAAACATTAATTTTTTTAATTAAGAGGACAGATCGTCAAAACAAAAACAAACAAAAAAAAGAATATTCCATGACAAGTCCTATAGACAGAAATATTACAAATGAACCCCTGCCTTCAAGGAACTCTGGGTCTGATGATGCACACACAGGTCCATGGGAAGAAGAAGAAAACAAAGGAACGTGTAAGTGGGAACAGAGATGCAACCTAGAACACTAAGTGAGGCTACAAACCACCCTTACATAAGTCTCAAAAATTATTCAATCACAAAACACCTTGCGGCCTAATGTTGTACAAAATACATGGTTTACTAGATGTTGGGGGGCGGGGGTCATGTTTGCCTCACACACTAAGTGCAGCCAGGCTGGTCTGGGCTTTCTCTGGCCGTGGCTGGGACCCACTGAGGCAGTCTGACTCCACTGGCTCTGTCAGTGCTGTGTACTAAGAAGACAGCAGGTGGAGGCCAGGCTGGTGTATGGAAGTGTGTGGTGCTTTGTTTTGTTTTGTTTTTGCTGGGAAACAGAGCAGCAGTTGGGACAGAGACAGAGCAGAGAACCCAGCAGACGGGCCTGAGCTGAAGTAAAGGGGCACAGAAAGGGACAGAGGAATGACAGCTGTTCAAGACACTGCTGCCTCCTGACTTGGGCTCCCTGGACCACACATGTTTCACAAGATGATCCACAAGGACCCACAGGCACAGCCACCGCCACCCTGCCATCCAGGAATGAGCCCTGGCCCATGACCTGGCTGCTAGAGAACCACCTGGCCTTACACTGCCCCCAGGCATCAGGCTTAGTGAGCAAAGGACAGAATCCCAATTCAACCCAGAGGGGAAGACAGGACAGGCTGCCTTCACAGGCACAATGCACATACAGATACTCCCCCTTCCCACATCACTCACCTTTGAAGGTAATGATGGGTTTTTCGTGAATGGGTCTGAGGTAAACGGGTCGTTCTTTGTATGTTTCTTAAAGAAGTCATCGGGAGCAGAGCCACGGAATGGGTCGCTTTCTTTGAAAGGATCTCCTCCAAAAGGATCTACAAAGTGTTTTGGAAAGGAAGAAAAGAATGCATCATGAATAAATATTATGTTTAGTGAAAGAAGCTAAATATGAAAGAACACATAATTGAATGATGCCGTTTAGGTGAAATTCTAGAAAAGGTAAAAACCATAGTGAGAGAGCAGGTCAGTGGTTGCCAGAGACCTAGGGGTTTGGGGGTGGATGGCACAAGGGAACCTTTCAAAATGATGGAAAGGTTCATTATCCACACTACTGTACTCATCTGTCAAAACTCATCTCACACAAAAAAGAAAGAAAGAAAGAAAGAAAGAAAGAAAGAAAGAAAGAAAGAAAGAAAGAGGAAGAGAAAAGAAATAAATTTAAAAAACTCATCTCACTCTGGCCGGTGTGGCTCAGTTGGTTGGAATGTTGTCCTGAACACCAAAAGGTGGCAGTTCGATTTCCAATAAGGGCACATACCCATGATGTAGAAGGCAACTGACCAATATTTCTCTCTCACATCAATGTTCCTCTCTCTCCCCCCTCCTCTCTCTAAATACCAATTTAAAAAAAAAAAACATAACATACTTAAAATTAGTGAATTCTGTTGTGTGTAAATTATACCTCTTAATTAAGTCGATTTTTAAAATAATAAACAATGTGGGCAAATCCATAGCAAGAGAAAAGCAGATTAGTGGTTGCCAAGGCCTGGGGGAGAGAAAATGGGGAGATGACTATTAATGGGAATGGAGTCTCCTTTTGGGGTAATGGGGATATTCTGAAACTAAATAGAGATAATAGTGGCTGCCAGTGACTTTTTCACTTTAAAATTATTAATTATGTTATGTGAATTTTATCTCAGTAAAAAAAAAGAAAGTTAAAATTATAGGCAAAGTGATCCCAATACCACAACCACAGGGTGTTCATTCCCCTCAGATGCGGGATGTGGCATGGTAACTAGAGAAGGGGGAAAGCCACCATCACCAGGAAAGAACAAAACACTAGGCTTTCGTGCAATGCAAACGGCTGTCCTTCCCAATGTACACTGCCGCCCCTCTTGGCATGGATGGCCAGAAGTCCTGCCACGTGCGTGTACTGCACAGGACCCCCTGAAGCTGCCACAGGTGACATAAGCAGGCACAAGAGACTGAGTTGCTGTGGGTAACAATCACCAGGCTGCCGGGAGCTCCTTTTCTAGTTCTAATGGGAGACTGGCAATAAGAGCACCAGACTGTGAAAGGGAGGAACAACGTTACTGCCAGTTTCCTTCAGAAACGAACTTCCCTGCTGCCCTGTGGTGGGGCTTGGGGGAGGAGACTGGAAGATATTTTACATTGCCTCCAATTTGCACTAGAAACCAGACTGTTCTGAGGACGAGTACATGAAATGTGTCTTTTAACGAAGGCTTTTACCTGTGGAAGCTATCTGCTGTTCTGCAAAGGGGTCACTCTGGAACGGGTCACCTAGAATAGAGGAGAGAGAAACGTTTAGCTTTACAGTAGAAAAGACCCTAGCATTATCAAAGTGGGAGAGCGGGGAAGGCCACTGGCTGAGGCAGTTTTTGGTGGCTAGGATGTAAGATGAAGTGAAAGGTATTCTGGCTGCTCAACCCAGGCCAGAGCCAGGGAAAATGTACAAGCCAGGATTCACTCTTCTCCTTCTACGCCATGTTCCACTCCAGTATCTCATCTCCCCCTCACATGCCTTCGCTATAAGAACAGGGGACCTGGGGCTGCCCCAGTCCTCAATCACACGGCCCCCCAGGAGCCATGATGAGCTCCGTACATCTGAGCCTCAGGAGCTGCCTAAGGTGCTTCCCTCCAAATCTGCAACTGGAAAGAGTCCCACTGCCACTCCCTGCCTCGGTATCTTTCTCAGAAACGTAGACAGTCTTCCTGGAAATACTGTTTTGCTCTGGGGGAGGGAAAATGGAGAAATATAGGAAATGTTGTTTCTAGAAATTCTTAGTTATTTTTGACAGCGTGTAGCTCTGAGTAAACCTACCAGTTGAGTCCTTAGACTTATGTGGGGATTGTCATTTGCTAGGTAGTTTCAGTAATGGGTAGTTTCATAATCATTACTGTATCTGATTATCTTATCAATCCTTCCAGTGCAGTGAGAAAGTATGTGCCACCCACTGGTGGATGGAAACTGAAGAGTGAAGTGTCTAGGGGCTGAGCCAGCCATGAGCTCTTCCTACCACACCCCAAGGCCTCAGCTCCTCAGTTAACTGGGTACAGTAAAAACTCAAAAGGGCCGAAACTGGTTTGGCTCAGTGGATAGAGCGTCCGTCAGCCTGCGGACTGAAAGGTCCCGAGTTCGATTCCGGTCAAGGGCATGTACCTTGGTTGCGGGCATATCCCCAGTAGGGGGTGTGCAAGAGGCAGCTGATCAATGATTCTCTCTCATCGATGTTTCTAATTCTCTATTCCTCTCTCTTCCTCTCTGTAAAAAATCAATAAAATATATTTTTAAAAAAAAGAAAACTCAAAAGGCCCATGAGGCTCAGAGGATTCCTTTCCTTCTCCATTCCAGAGGGTGATATCCCCCACCTATTCTTATCACTAAACAACCCTCAATGGCACAATCTAAACAGTCGTTCAGTGAGAAAGTGGGAGCCAAACGAAATACCTTTGAAGGGATCGGCTCCTTTGAACGGATCAGATTTGAAGGGGTCTTCTGCCTGGAAAGGATCCGGATGCAACTCTTGGGCATTGTTGCTAAATAACAAGGCTTTATTTTTGAAAGGATCATCCTAAAATTTTGTGAAGAGACAGGACAGGGACTTTATTATTTCAGATTTAAAGCAAAGTACAGAATTCCATACCTAACTCATAATTTTTCCTTTTAGTGCTATGACTCTAAAGAGAATAACTTTAAAAAAAAAACAAAAAAAAAACATTGAAGATGGACTTCAGTTAATAACACTGTGGTGGCCGAAACCGGTTTGGCTCAGTGGACAGAGCATCGGTCTGCGAACTGAAGGGTCCCAGGTTCGATTCCGGTCAAGGGCATGTTCATTGGTTGTGGGCACATCCCCGGTAGGGGTGTGCAGGAGGCAGCTGGTTGATGTTTCTCTCTCATCAACGTTTCTAGCTCTCTATTCCTCTCCCTTCCTCTGTGGAAAATCAATAAAATATGTTAAAAAATAAAAAATAAAAATAAAAAAAATAACACTGTGGCGGCAGTGACTCATTAGTTGTGACAAATGTGCCATATAAAGATTTTAATAGGGGAACGTGGGTGTGGGGTGCATGGGAACACTCTGTACCACCTTGACAATTGTTCTGTACGCCTAACACTTCTAAAATAAGCTTATTTAAAAATCACTGAGTGGAAGCAATCCAAGCATCCACTGGCAGATGAATGAGTAAACAAAATGTGGTATACATACATACAATAGCATATTATTCAACTTTAAAAAGGAAAGAAATTCTGGCACATGCCACAACATGGATGAACCTTGAGCATATTATGCTAAGTGAAATAAGCCAGTCACAAAAGGAATCATATATATATTATTCCACATATAGGCAGTCCTTATAGTAGTCAGATTCATGGAGACAGAAAGTAGAATGGTGGGTGCCAGGGGCTAGGAGTGGAGGAATGGGAAGTTAGTGTTTAATGGGAAAGAGATTGAGTTTGGGAAAATGAAAAAGTTCTACAGATGGACAGCAGAAATGGCTACACAACAATGTGAATGTACCTAATGGCACTGAACTGCCCACTGAAAAATGGTTAAGACGGTAAATTTTGATATGCGTATTTTACCACAATTAGAATTTTTTAAAACACTGAGATAGAAAAAAAGTCACATTTTTTGAAATCTCAGAAAAGAAAATATAACAAGCCACCAACTGCAGCACAGGACTCTTCAAAGGTGTGATCTCCCTCTGTTACCTTTGTTTCAGAGCATGTGGGCATTTTAAAACAGGCTGTTTCCACACCAAGAAACATACATGCTGGCTATTTGCATGCTGGGAGGAAGTGAGTGCTTATGCAGTTGGAACTACTAGAGCATACATACCATTTTGCATTTTTTAAGTGCTTATTTCTAGAAATAAACAAGTGTATTTAAATCAGAAGGAAAAAAGGATTTGCTTTTGAAGAGTACATTTTTATAGTGGAAACGGCCTAAAAAGGGGGGAGGTGGAGTTTGCAGTATACAAGGGAACAATGCATTTAGCTTAAAAACACTGAGTGTTTTGGTTAATAAAGACACATCCTCAGTGAAAACATGTAAGTTTCACTGTGATATTTAAAGCACAACGTCCTCCCTGACTCTGGTGAAATGTGCCAGCATCTATGGGGCTGGCACATGAATCCATTCTTCCAACTGACCAAAACCAAATGAAAGAGCTGGAGCTTTAGTCAAAACACAACAGTGGTTACTGTGAAATGACATCAAAGGTGCCAAAGGAAGATTCCTGACAAGGCTTCTACCACACGAGCCAGTCCACCTGTGAGGGCAGGACGGGTCTCAGAGGCACCGGGCTAACAGGAAGCCATGGGCTTTGGAAAAAAGGAACCCAACACCCCTGGCCTCTGATGAATATGAAGCAATTGTTCTTACCTGGGAGAGATTATCTGGAGCCTCCGGCCAGGTGGGGAAACCTTCCCAAGGTGGGGAAACCACAGCAGGTTCTTAGGCAAGCAAGTACAGAGGTCTGCAAGCACCGCGTCTGGTGGCAGAGCACGGTTCTGTAGGGACACTGTGGTGCTAATGACCACAAGATGGGTATCCAAGGAGCACCCAATGGGGCTCTCAGACACAGAAAATAGGATGGAGTCCTAATCTAAGGAAGCCAGGAGGCCAGGGGGAAATAACCCTCTCGAATTGTACCATGGGGCAAGGTACCTACCCAGAAGAATCAAAGAGGGATCACAACACACATGAAGCCAGCAGTTAAGAATAACAACTTGGCCTTGAAACAGGTTTCCTTCATTTTTAATTGGCACCAATTTACAAGTTGATTGGATTTTTTTTTAATGTTTTTCATCATCATTTAGAAGACTACCAAATATCAGTGGACAGTATGAGAGAAAAGACTGATTCTGGGAGCTCCAGCCATGAGAGCACCCTAAACTGAAAGTCAGGTCTCCACTCTTTCTCTCTCAGGGGCAGTTATCTCCCTGAGGCAGCCACTGCTCCCTCCCCTTCAGAGGAAGAGCCTCGGAAGACCCTAGCAAGATTCATGTGGTTAGGATAACTACTGGAGGTTTGGGTTCCATTTCACAGATTCAGAGCAGAAAACTAGATTTCCCTGGTACAGAGACACCATAATCTGTCTCGTCCATGAGAAATGAGCCATCTGCCAACTTGGGAAACGCAAGTGCAGCAGACCAGCACGGTGTGAGTGATACGTCCCTTGGCAAAGGTTACAATACCTTCAAACAATTAAGTTCTTAGGAAAGTTTTGTACTTCATAGGAAATAGAAATGACAGCTGTGAAAGGGCATCAAAAAGGTTCCTGTGACATTCCTTCCCTTTAAATGGGACTGGGCAGTGGTGTACTGGTGAACCAACTTTCTGGAAAAAAGTCCTGATGGGCAGCTTCTGCCAATTCTGTGGTGTAAATACATAATGGCTGATTTCAAGTTATTGGTTGGATATTGACTTCAAGGACAAGAGGTCAACATACTCATCATCCAATGAGAGAAAAGACATAACCTTGACTTTAAGAATCCTGTGTCTCTTGGACAAAGTAACACAGTGTGAGCTTAACACTAAACTTAGTAATTTTAGTAGAAATGCCTAGGCTTAGAAACTTCTAGATGCAGCTCTGTGGTTATGCTAATCTTGGGACTAAACCCCTTACTTTCACCCCTCAAAGAGAACTAAGAGCTCCCTCTTCTTTGTAGCAGTCTTGAAATGTTCAGGAATAAGTAAAAAGCCCTCTTCAAAGTGTTTATTAAGAAATGGAAACAAACCCAAAAAAATGCTTTAAAAACTGTATTTGTACAAGATAAATAGTTTTTCTTTCAGGTATCAGTTGCAAGTTCCTATGTAACATAACTGACATTAACATTCCAAGATGAATTGACTCTCAGGTAAACGTTGCTCCACTTAGAAGAACAAAAATAAAGAAAGGTTAAAAAAAAAAAATCTGTGGTGAATGGGGAAGGAGGAATCACTGGCCACTTGCAAATTGCCACTTCACTGCCAACTTTTATCCAAGGAAACCAATTTTATCAAACCCTGCCAAACAGTTTAAGAGCAAGGTGTTCCCTGAACTAGCACAGAAACAGACAAGCCGAAAGCCATGAAGGGGACTAGTGACAAGGGGGAAAGTCAGAGCAGGGCTGTGAGGCTGAAATGCACACCAAGGGAGCCAGACACCAAGCAGGAAATTCTGTCCCACGCAGTACATGAAGAATGAATGTTCATCGTCTACATTCAAGCTGACGATGGGCCCCAGAGCAGATATGTCACCCATTTACAATTCCACAAGAGTGAGGAATCTGAGTGGCTGAGGGAGGCAGTGATGGCCAGAGAAAAGAGATGAGAACACACCAGCAAATTCTAAGCAATGTGGGGAGGAAGCTCAGCTTCCTCATAAATTCCTGGGACTGAGAACTTGGCTACTGAGAAAAGAAACATGTCAAGGAATAAACATAAAGAACCGAGTCTTGAAATCGAGAAAGACTGTCCAATTACAAGGAGGAAAGGAATCCAGGAAGCAAACAGGCTGGGGACAGAAGGAGGGCTTGGAAAGGGAGCCCTGGAAGAGAGAGATGAAGTACAAGGTGAGCTGCTAAAGACTTTGGGAGCAAAGCATAACAAACCCATCAAGACCAACCATGTCCCTCTGGAACCCTCCAGAGCACAGAGACACTCTCCTCAGCCAGACTAAACTGGAAACCACACACACCAGGGCTCAGGGCTACCAAGGCAGATTGGGAGAACAGGAAGACGTGACAATCTAAGGAAAAAGTAGCATCTGCTGGATGCCAGAAGCCTGAGAGACCACAGCAACCTAAGAGGCCAATGGACCCCTGGGCCTTGATCAGAGCCCCCAGGTTCATGAGGTTTGGACTCATGTGCCAAAGTTTCAAATGTCACCGATGCTTCAGAACAGAGGCCAATTCATAGGTGAGACAGTAATGTCCCAAGAGGGCTATTTTCTTTATCTTTATCAATACATTTGATTTTCATGGTGTTCCTTGTGGGAACAAACACATTCCCTCGGTCCCTCCACTAGCAGGATGTGGATTTCACAATTTGGAGACTGATCCAAGTTTGGTTAAGTTTGGCAAGCCTTCCATATTTGGGTGATTGGCCCATGGAGATGGAAGTCTTTAAAAAAGTGCTTTTACAAGGGAGTCAGGCCTATCCCATTGCTTTGCCTGGATGGAGCACAGCCACATACACCGGGCTGCGGGGCTGGTGGGGACTCTCAAAGCAGCAGTGAAAATGAGCAACACCCTGCACTTGGATAGAACAAAGCTGGCATGTGCTGGACCAAGTGGGAGGGGCGTTCCCAGATCCCAATGTGGGACCTGATCCCAGGACCAGAACACATTTATTCCACCTTTACCATGGTTCCAAAACCGCCCCTCTCTGTGAGGGAAACTCCCTCGCTCAGGTCAGCTAAGTTGGTCAGGCTGGCGCCGTGGGCCCCATCGAGTGCCTCGTCGTACTGCTCCAGGCTCCTGTGGGCTTCCTGCTGGCTTTCATGCAGCTGGGCAAGCTTGCTTCTTGCCTGCACAACAAAGACATCACTTGCGTCAAGTGGCGTTTAGGGGAAAATTCTCAAGCAAGACATGTTTTCATACAATCCTGAGCAATTTGTGTGGGTAACTAAATTACCCATCTAAGGAGTAGGTGACCCCTGTCACCATATTTACAAGTGAGAACCCTCATAAACCAAGACAAGGTCCTTCTCGTGGCCCCAGAAAACCTCTCTGTATCCCCAGCCCCTGAAAGAGGCATGAGTTCAAAGAAACATTTGTCGATTCTAAACAAACTGAAATGAGACAAAACCCAGATTCACAATCTGTTCAAAGTAATACTCTCTTTTATAGGGTTTTTATTACCCACTTGTTTCTCCTTGTCCTGGAGAAGACGTGTGAGGCCCAGAAAAGGAAGACAATCTGTGAGATCAGACAGACCAGGCATTTACTTTAAATGTCTCGTACACACGGCACGACCTCAAGCTGGGGCCCTCTCTCTACACCAAAGTGAACCATTGGAAGTCATAAGTAAGACAGTCTGGCAGGGCGGGTGTTATCATTATCATTATTATTAACATAATCTTGTTTTAAATTAGTGCTCTCACTTGTTTTAAAAGTCAACTCTTATAAAATATATATATATATATATATATATATATATATATATATTATTGACTTTTTACAGACAGGAAGAGAGAGGGACAGAGAGCTAGAAACATCGATGAGAGAGAATCATTGATCAGCTGCCTACTGGGGATGTGCCCGCAACCAAGATACATGCCCTTGACCAGAATCGAACCCAGAACCTTTCAGTCCATAGGCCGATGCTCTATCTACTGAGCCAAACCGGTTTCAGCTAATAACATACTCTTACATCCTGGATCCTATGAAGATTTTACAAATTCTAAAAATATTTACTAATATAATACTACAGGTGTTAACAAAGCACAATTTAGGTATTAAATCCCCCCTACTACATGTTTGTGATCAATTTTGTCTGTAAACTGTGAAAGAGAACAAAAGCTCTATTTAGTTAAGAAAGGAAGCACAGCCCTGGCTGATGTTGCTCTGTGATCAGAGTGTCAGCCTGCACACCGAAGGTTCTCGGGTTCAATTCCTGGTCAAGAGCATGTACCTGGCTTGTGGATTCACTCACCACCCTTGGTCAGGGCACATGCAGGAGGCAACCAATCCATGTGTCTCTCACATCGCTGTTTCTCTCTCCCTCTTTCCTCCCCTCCCTCCCTCCCTCCCTCCCTCCCTCCTTCCCCCCCTCCCTTTCTCTTTGAAGAAGCAATGGAAAAAAATGTCCTCCGGTGAGAATTAACAAAAGAAAGGAAGGATGGAAGCACAAATAGCCATTTCAATACTGCCAAGGGCACATATAACTCCCATTTTGTAAGAGGGAGACCCAAGGGCCAAGCAGGGAGTCCTATGGCTGTCACATTAGCGGGCAGCAAAAGAGCTCTTCCTGTGCTGGTAAGCTGTGCTGTGGCCACATGGCCTTCACACCACAGCAGGATAGGGATGGGCTGCCCAGGAAGCTTGAAGAACTGAAGAGGGCCCTGCATTCAACACTGCTCATTAAAGGTTGGGACCTCCTCAATGTAACAGTCTTCAATCACATGGGGACAGAGAGGCACTGGGACATGTTTCCCATCCTCATGCTTATGGGAGAACCAGGCTGAAGAGATCAATTCCTGAACCCAATGCTCTCTCCCAGTGAGCCATTAATTTAATGCCCTTCATTCTGCCCCTGCCCATTCCCTGAAAATGAGATGCACTCAGGCAGGGAAGGGAAAAGAGTGAGACCAAAGTCAACATGATGCTAGAACACACACCAGGAGTTCTCAGCAATTAACCTCCAGGCGGCAGGATGCAAGTGAAGCGAGTGAGAGCAAAGGGAACAAGAGGCCTCAGGGCAGACACTTGGCCCCGCCAGTCAAACAGCTCATGGCAGCTGCTCTGCTTGGCAGAAAATCCTAGGCCTTGGTAGGGCTTGCTCCCAATGAGATACCTGGTTGATTTCATCTTGTGTGGACTTCAGAGACTTGATAATAGTTTCCAGTTGAACCTTTCCAGCCTGGATGCTCTGCTCCAGCTGGGTCTCTTCCTGCTGCAGCCGGTTCAGTTCCGATTTGGCCCGGTTCAGGTCATCCTCCTGGGACTTCAGGTCAGATTCCTGTGACTGGATCTGGGTCTTCAGTGAGGAAATCTGAAATAAGATGAAATATGGCTCCCAGGGAGAATTCTTAGTTCTCGGTTCTTGAACAAGCTAAGCCAGGGAGGCCGGACGCCTGACTTCCTCACGGGCCCTCTCTACACACCCAAAACAAAGACAGAAACAAGGCAGACATGCTCAACCATGTGACTAACAGAAAGTCATGTTGGGATAAAGAGGAACTCAAGCTCAAGCTTGAACAAACACAGGCAATCTGTCCTAGTGGTTGAATGTCCCCATACGAGGCCTAAGAGGGTTTTATAAGCTGCTGAGGCTAGGGCCTCCCTGGTTTATGACAAGCAGTGAAGATAGCAGAGGAAGGAGAGAGGTATGCTGGACTCCCATGCTGTCAGGCATGGGCCAGGGTAGGTTGGCTACACACATAGGTTCCTGGGGATCAAGGCTGATCACTCCTACAAACTTGGCAGGTGAGACTGAGGTCAAGTTCCAAATGTGTGAACATTTCTCCAAATGATATGTCCAACTACTCTTATCAAACCAGCAGGATGCTCCACATTGTGTTTCAAGGTTGGAGAAGCCCTTGGGAAGCTCCCTCCCCTTCTGGACTCGAGCAGGACTCACCATCTGAGTCTCATCCTGGCACTTCTGCCTGACGTCACTCAGCATGTCTCGGAGTTTGGCCTTCTGCTGATCCATTTCATCCAGGCGGTCCTGGGCATCCTGTTTCTGAGCTTCCAGCTCTTGTAAACTGCTTGTTTCCCGGTCTAAGTCATTTTGTAATTCCTAGGGAAGGGTTGTGTGAATTACTTGAGACTGGTGAAAACGAGCCATGCTGATATAACAGGTCACAGCCTGAGCTAGAGGCCCTGGACATCCGTGCTCGGGGTGGTACCCTGCACACGCCCACTGTGAATGTGTGCTTCTCAGCTGGGTGCCTTGGCTCAATCTCTCATTAAGTCCCTGCAGCAAATATTTACCAATGGCCTGAGAGAGGCCAGGCCCTGGGAAAGGGGCTGGGTCCCTGACAAAAAGAGTTCTCCAGTGATCTATGGCTGGGAATGGGCAGGAGAGAGGAGACATCTAAACACAAATGAACTGGGATGAAAGGTACTCCACTGGTGCTGGTGGAGTCACGAGGGGCAAGGGGAGACCAGACTGATGCGACATGGGTGGAGAAGACCCCAGTGGAAGTACCACTTAGGATGGACCCGAAGAACAAGCAGGTGGCAGCCAGAAAAAGAGACAGGAATGTGACCATGTTATTTCAGACATGCCCCATGTTCACCAGTCTCAAGTAAATTCAAAGATCCAATAGAGAGGTCTGGTGGAAAGGGCCACAGGGAGCTCCAAGGGGTGTGGGGATGTCCATTCCAGCTGGAGCAAAAGGAAGCAGGATGAGGGCGGCGGAGGCTGCCTCACTTCTGCAGTGAGAAGCCCCTGGAGACTGTTCAAACGTGGGAGTGGGACCTGCTGATTCTCCATTGCTAAAGCCCCTCCAAGTCAGCCATATCTACAGAGATGGTCAGTGTAGGAATCCTTGTCCCTGACCACTGCACTCCTAGGAAAAGCATCCTAGAAGTATACGAAACAGGGAGCTGTTAACAGCAATATCATCAACAATGCAAATTCAACCAGGCAGGGCTGGCTGATGACTTACAGTACAGCCCACTCAAGGGATCTCAAGGTCCCAGTTACAATGTGAAATGAACAAGGTGTGCAACAGAGCACATGTGTTTTGCACCCTGGCATTCATGCAAACAGGAAGGGGAGAATATGCATAGATGTATCTCCTTAAACATGCACAAGGGAAGGCCTCCCGGGAGCAAATCCACTGCATCCCTGGAGACCAAAGGGAGGACAGGAGGCTTCTCATCTTTGCTTTTCAACCAAACGAAAGTCTTATGGAATGTTTTATCTATCTGAAATAGGATGGCAGAAGAGAAGGTAGCCTGTGGAGCCAACAGAGGGAGCCAGGACGGTGGGCAGAAGGTTCAGGCTGGGTCCAGGAAGAGGTGACAGTGGCCGAGGCAAGGAGGTAGCTGTGGACTCAAAGAAAGGGGTGAATTTGAGGATCTCTAGTGGAGGTGAGGAAGGACAAGTGGTAAGGCTGACCCCCAAGGTTGGCCAAAGCTGCAGGTGGCTGCTGCCTTTTCAGGACAAAACCAAGACTGTGCATGGTCTCCCTCTCCCTGCTTTGAGGACAGGAACATCTCCACTCCCTCTTCTTTCAACAGGCAAAATGCATCTCTGAGTTATTTTGGAGAGCTGCGTTCTCTACTCTGCAGTCTACCTGCCCCTGACCTTTAATTCAAAGAGCACATCTCAAGTCTGACAAGTCTGGGAGATAACACAGAATGTCTGAAAGAGGATTGGTGGTGAAGAGTTGGGGTGTAGGTTTACCACATCTGAGGGGAGGACAGGTGATGGGGGAGAGGGAGGCAAAGTGTGGCAGTCTGGCACAGCAGGTGGCCGACAGCCTATGTATGTCAAAGAATCTGTGCCTTGTTCTGAAATGGATAAGGAGCCATTAAAGAGCACTGCAGACACAAAAACGCATCAGCTCATGTTTAGAAAGGGCACTGAGGTCACAGTGGGGGAGGTGTCTGAGCAAAGAGAGAACAGAAATAATGCAGACAACCCACAGACTCAATGAAGTCCCTATCAGAACCCCAACTGGCTTCTGTGTAGAAACTGTAAACAGATTCCAAAATTCATAAGGAAATTCAAGGAATCCAGACTAACTAAACGATTTTTTTTAACATACATATTTCTATTGGTTTCAGAGAAAAAGGGAGACGGAGAGAGAGATAGAAAGATCAACGATGAGAGAGAATCACTGATTTGCTGCCTAGCTGCCCCATACTGGGGATTGAGCCTGCAATCTGGGCATGTACCCTGGCAGGAATTAACCATGACCTTCTGGTTCAGGTTGAAACTCAACCATAAGCCATGCAGGCTAGTCTAACCAACAAAATCTGGAAAAAGAAAAACAAAGTTGACAGACTCATACTTTTCTATTTCAAAACTTACCACAAAGCTTCAGTCATCAAGGCAGTGTGGTACTGGCATAAGAGGGAGATATATAGAGATCAATGGGATAGAATGGAGAGTCCTAAAATAAAGCCACACATCTATGGCTAATTGAATTTCTGATGAGTGCCAAGACCATTCAGTGGGGGAAAGAATAGGTTCTTCAACTAAGAGCACTGGGACAACTGAATCTCTACATACAAAAGAGTAAAGCTGGACTCTTACCTCACACCATATATAAAATTAACTCAAAATAAGTCTAAGTGCTAAAACTGTAAAATTCTTAGAAGAAAACATGGGACAAATCTTAATGACCTTGGGCTTGGCAATGAGTTCTTAGATGTAACACCAAAAGCAAAGGCAAAAAAAGAAAAAAGAAAAAAAGAAATAAATAAAATAACTCGGTTTCACCAAAATTTAAAACTTTTGTGCTTCAAAGGACACCATCAAGAAAATGAAAAGATGCCCTAGCCAGTTTGGCTCAGTGGACAGAGTGTAGGCCTGCAGACAGTAGGGCATCCTTTGAGGGGTCCCAGATTGGAGAGCATGCAGGCTGGGCAGAGGGACAACCGGACCTCTAGTGTTCTATAATTGATTGTGGTGATGGTTGTGGAACTGTGTGCATATACTAAAAACCATTGAATTATACAACTTAAATCGGTGAATTATGTCTCAGTAAAACTGCTGATACAAAAACAAAACAAAAAGATGCCACAGGCCCTCACCAGTACAGTAGTGGGTAGCAAAAGAAATGGAGCTGAGAGATGCCCAGGGCAGGATGGAGGAGGGGGTGATGTGAACAGGACTGTTGGGGCTGAGCTGAGCTGAGCTTTTGCTGCTTAAAACCAAATGTAAACTGACCTGAGTGGAACAAAAGGCTCCCACTCCACACCGGGCCATGACCATAGCTGTGCCAGCAGGTGTGGTGCATGATCTCCTGGCCTGACCCATCTGGGAAAAGGCAACAGGAATGAAATGAACCTGCTTTCATAGAACTTTTAAGAAAAATATACTGTTCTGTCCCTGACCAAGGAGCTACCATCATTCTTGCCAGCTTACAAATGAGGCCCCCAAAGAACAGGGCTGGCCTGGCTAGAATTAGGCTCCCTCCCAGCTGTGGGAGGTCTATAAAGGTGCACATGTACTCAAGTGTCGTAAAGATGGCAGGGGTACATTGTTGGAGCCTACCTAGCAGGGGCTCCGGGGGGTCTCACCATGCCTGCCACAGACCAGAGGGGACAGTACCTCCGGACTTTAGATTGAATCTCTGAAAAGACCAATGGCTTTCTCAGAATTGGCTGGGAGCAGATGCCAGAGAACGGTGACTGGTTTCCTTGATAGTAAAATGACATTACAGCATTCAGATCGTCGGTGATCAGAATGCAAACCATAGCTGGCTTAGGCAAAGGGTGGGGAGAACCACTCAGACTGGGTTAAGACATGAGGGAGCCCTAGCTGGTTTGGCTCAATGGATAGAGCATCGGCCTGTGGACTGAAGGGTCCTGGGTTTAATTCCTGTTGAGGGCACATGCCCAGGTTGCAGACTCAATCCCCAGCAGGGGGCATGTGGGAGGCAGCCGATCAATGATTCTCATCATTGATGTTTCCATCTCTCTCTCCCTCTCCCTTCCTCTCTGAAATCAATAAAATTGAAAGAAAAAGAAAAGAGGGAAAAAAAGAAAAGAAGACATGAGGGAAGGGGAGGCTAGCTCCACCACACCACACCAAGAAATTAAAGGATAAAAGGTGAAGCAATGTGGGTACCTGTAGAGGACGGGGGGTGGGAGTGGAGCGCTTTGTATCTAAGATGAAAATCAGAAGGCATGGTGAGAATAAAATGACTGGATGAAGGTACAAACATGTAAAAATGTAAAATCACTTCACCTGTGAGATACTCTTATAAAAGCACTGAATATAAACCCTGGCCGGTTTGGCTCAGAGGACTGAAGGGTTGCAAGTTTGATTCTGATCAAAGGCATCTATCTTGGGTTGCAGGCTTGATCCCCGTTCATGGTCAAGGTACGTGTGGGAGACAACCAACCAGTGTGTCTCTCTCACATCGATGTTTCTCTCTGTCTCACCCCCACCCTTCCATCTCTCTAAATATCAATGGTGGCGGGGGGGGGGGGGAATCCTCAGGTGAGGATTAAAAAAAAAAAAAAAAAAAAAAAAAGCACTGAATATCAGAGGTAGGCCAGTCCCTGCCTTCTGACCCAGAACATTCCAGGAGACCATCTAAGGCTCAGTCCTCACTGCCAATATGCAGAGAGACTGAGAAACCAGTGAAGAAGGGTCTGGACAGAGTACAGTGTGAACCAATGAAAGTCCTAAAGCTGAGTAGGCACACCCACCCTACCCTGTCTGCAGACTACAGCTATGACAGGACATTTCTCACAGGGCCAGTGGACAAGCATCAAGTGCCATCTACCCCATCTACACTAATAAAACAGTAATATGCTAATTGACCGTACCTTCACAATGCCTACCAGCCAATTAGGAGTATACAAATTAACCCAACAAATATGGCAGGTTCTGCACCACCCCAGCCACTCTGAGCAGCGTGGGAAGGTGGAAAGGCAGCTCCGGGTCAGAGCAAAAAGGTGGCTCCAGCCAGACCAAAGGCAGTGCCAGCAGCCAGGGGAAGGAAGGCCCATTCTTGCATGAATCTTCATGCATCGGGCCCTCTAGTGTCTCCAGCCCCTTGTGGGTAAATGCAGGGAATAGGTAGGAGGATTGTGAGCCTGACTTGGCTTCCCCTAGCTCAGACTCAGGTCCCCACCCTAGGAGGTGGCCCAGAACAAACCAGCCACTCATGTAGCACACACTGGAACCAAATGCTACTCTCAGCTCTGTGCAGAGCAGCCCATGCACTGATCCTCACTGTCAGCTAGAGATGAAGGCTGGGAAGCTAAGCCACCCATCCATGGTCACCAAGGTGGGATATGTGAGCTGGCATCCTGTTCCACTGTGCTCCTCCTTCCCTCAGCTTTGAGTTCAAAGCACTCAAGACCCTAAGCAGAGCCAGTCCCAGCTCAGGGACCCATGGCCAACTCAAGTCCTCTCCCAGTGGCAGTGCCTTCTCTATGCATTCACACCTGGGACGCTGCAGGAACTATGTCTCTTCAAGGGTGTAGTTCCCAGGTGCTAACCACTTTGCTCCTGGTGCAACCTCCCCTCTGCTCACTGAATAGCTGAGTTGGCCCCAAGTGAGTATTGAGCATGTGCCAGACCTCATGCTGCAGCCCCACAACCCAGAAAAGCTAACACTCATTACAATCTCACACAAAGCCCAGAGACATTTCATTAAGTAACTTGTCCAAAATCAAGCTACTAAGGAGTGCCAAGTTTGAGCCCAGGTAATTAGACAACCCCAGTCTCTGCCATCACCACCACCCACTAGGAAACACTCTGAGCAAGAATGATCTAAGACAGGTTAGAGGCCATTGTCTGAAACTCACAAATTCAGGCTGATTGAAAGAAGCCAGACACAAAAGGCCACATGTTGTACGAGCCCATTTATATAAAATGTCCAGAACAGATAAATTCATAGAGACAGCCTGGCCGGAGTGGCTCAGTGGTTGAGTGTCAACCTATGAACCAGGAGGTCACAGTGTGATTCACGGTCAGGATACATGGCTGTGTTTGGGCTCCATCGCCAGTGAGAGGCATGCAGGAGGCAGTCAACCAATTATTCTCTCTCATCAATATTTCTACCTCTCACTCCCTCTCCCTTCCTCTCTGAAATCAATAAAAATATACTTATAAAAGTAAATAAAAATATATTTTAAAAATCCATAGACATACAAAGCAGATTAGAACCTTCCAGGGAAGGGGAAGTGGAGGGTGACTACTAATGGTTATGAGGTAACTTTTTGGGGTGATGAAAACATTCTAGAATTAGAGATGATGATTAAGCAACATAATATGCTAAGAACCACTGAACAATACAAAATAGTGATTATACATTACACAAATTATATATCCCCAATAAATTTTTAAAGCCCCTGTCTAAGAGTATAGGGAATTTAAGAAAATTCATCTTGGAGAGAATCCAAGATGGCTGCCCAGGTAAAAACCTAGCCGCAGCTGCACACAACAATTTCAATAAAATAGAACTAAAATATAAAATAGACATTACCCAGAACTACAGGAAAGTCAACTGACTGGAAATTCTACAATGAGAAGCAAGGAAAAAACCAGAAGGAAGCACGGAGGAGCTGTAAAAGCCTAAGGTACGGAGACACGCAGCGCACGTGGAGAGGACGGAGCTGGAGAGGAGGGAGGCTGAGTGCCTGGCTGGCGTTCCCTAGCGGGAAGGAGATAAAAGCTCCGACTATGTTGGGCCACAGTTCCGACTGCTCTGAACCCCAGTTCTAGGCCAGACCCCGGGGACCCAGGCTCAAACAGAGGGAGCTGGCTGTAAGGCAGAAAACCCCAGGGGGAGCGGCAAAAGGGGGTCCTAGCAGCGCGCACATTGTGCGCAGAGAAGGGACGATTGGCTGTGCCGCGGGATTGCCCTGACGGGAAGGAGACTGGGGCTCCAGACTGCTCTGAACGCCACCTCCAACTCCATTTCCAACTGAACTGAACCCCAATACCGGGCTCATTGGGGGAAAGCCTAGACTGTTTGGTAACAGGCGAAAATTAAGAGTACCTTTCTCTCAGAGGTGTTTGCAGCAAGTACTGAAGGACCCTGAGACCCAGGAACTGCATAGGGCGGGGCTGACGGAAGCCAAGGCTATAGGCTCCACCCTGAAACTCCGCCCCATCTGTAGCTGCGAAAAGCGACAACGAAATAGATCACAAACGAAAGAAATAGAGGACAAAAAGCGACTGGATATAGAGTTCAAATCTACACTTATAAGGTTTTTCAAGAATTTCCTAGAAAAGATAGATAAGACCTATGAGGATATGAAAAGAGATCAATTAGAATTAATAAGGAATCAACAAGAAATGATAAGGGATCAACAAGAAATTATAAGGGATCAACAAGAAATGATAAGGGATCAACAAGAAATAAAGAATACATTGTCTGAAATAAAAAATATTATACAGAGTCCTAAAAACAGAATGGAAGACCGCAAGAATCAAGTCAAAGATTTGGAACATAAAGAGCCAGAAGACACTCCTCCACAGAAGCTAGAAGGCAAGAGAATCCAGAAAATTGAAGATAATATAAGAAACCTCTGGGACAACCTCAAGCGAACCAACATCAGAATTATGGGGGGTCCCAAAAGATGAGAGAGAGAGCAAGATATCGAAAACATACTGAAAGAAATAATGACAGAAAACTTCCCCCACCTGGTGAAAGAATTAGACTTACAAGTCCAGGAAGCGCACAAAACTCCAAACAAAAGGAATCCAAAGAGGACCACACCAAGACAAATCATAATTAAAATTCCAAGAGCAAAAGACAAAGAGAGAATATTAAAAGCAGCAAGAGCAAAGAAGGTAGTTACCTATAAAGGAGCACCTATACGATTGTCAGCTGATTTCTCAACAGAAACCATGCAGGCCAGACGGGAATGGCAAGAAATATTCAAGGTGATGAATAGTAAGAACCTACAGCCAAAAATAATCTATCCAGCAAAGCTATCACTCAGAATCCAAGGCCAGATAAAGAGCTTCACTAATAAAAAAAAAAAAGCTAAAGGAGTTCATCAACACCAAACCAGAATTATATGAATTGCTGAAGGGGGTTCTTTCAGAAGAGAAAGTAAACAAAGATAAAAATTATGAACAACAAATACGTAACTATCAACAAGTGAATCTAAAAACCAAGGAACTTAAAAAAAAAAATCTGATGAACAATATTAACTGTTGAATATAATAGAATCAGCGGTATGGAAGGGGAGTGAACTGACAATTCTTGGGGAAAAGGGGAGAGGGGGATGTGGGAAGAGACTGAACATAAACTGTGCACCTATGGATGAGGACAATGGGGAGTGGGGAAAGGGCAGAGGGTGGGGTGGGAACCTGGTGGAGGAGAGCAATGATGGGGGGGGGGGGACATTTGTAATAATATGAACAATAAAAATTTATTTTTAAAAAAAAGAAAAAAAGAAAATTCACTTGGAAATGCCTGCAAAGCTCCAATTCCCAATGAGTGCAGGGTCACTTTCCCCTTGACCTCATCCTGTCACCACCGATGAAACTCCCTGCCCTGCATTTGACACAACCTGACCAGAAGGAGCACCATGCTTACCTGCACCTCGTTCGTTTTCTGTCTGATGGCCTCTTCCTTTTCTCTAATGTCTTGTTCCAGTGAGTATTTCTCCCTGAGTGTTTAAGATATTTCATGAAAGCACAGAGTAAGTTAACTGTCACCACAGTGCAGAATCTCCACCTGAGTTCGCAAGACCCAATTCCAGTCTAGCTGGTTTGGCTCACTGGATAGAGCATTGGTCTGAGGACTGAAGGATCCCGGGTTTGATTCTGATGAAGGCACATGCCTGCGTTACGGACTTGATCCCCAGTGGGGGGCGTGCAGGAGGCAGCCAGTTGGTGATTCTCTCACTACTGATGTTTCTATCTCCTTCTCCCTCTCCTTTCTTCTCTCAAATCAATAAAAATACATTAAAAAAAAAAAAAAAAAGGACTAAATTCCTTCCGTCACTATGGAAACCCACGGAAGTCTAGGATTGACCCAGGGGCCATTTGCCCTAGGTGATCCCCTCCTCTGAAAGCAGGGGGAAGCCTGTGGATGCGATGAGACCTCACTTGCACTGTGGACATGAGAGCCTTTAACAGCAAAGGTTTTCCAAAGAGGGGGTCAGAGTGCTGCCATGGTGAGGAGGACTTTAAAGACTGGTGTTTCCGGAGCGAAGGAGAACAAGCGAGCACCGCTGACCTTGGCTCTCTGAGACCCTGACCAGGGAGCCCAGTCAAACCTCTTGGGACTTCTGGTCCATAGAGCTGTGTATTAATAAATATGTGTGACTTTAAACTGTAATATTTGTGTCAATTTGTTATGCAGCAAGAAAAAAGTAATCTCCAAATCCTGTATTCACTCACTCACTGAATAGTGAGCATCTACTGTTTGGAAGCACCAAGGGCTAAGGACCTGGGGACACACCACCAGAGGCTCCTACCCTCATGAAGCTCGCAGTCCAGTGGGGAAGACAGATGACAAATCAAAGCACAAATCAATGCACTCTAAGGGCCAAAAGTAAAAACAACAGGATAAGGAAAGGAAAGTGCTCTTCAGGGAGGTGGTCTGTGAATGGCAGACATGGTGGAAAAACGTTCTAGACAACACGAAGAGAAAAGCAAAGCTTGGCTGGGGGAGCCATGGTGAGGAATTTGAAGATGCAAGTAGGATGGGGTTTAGAGGGCTGGCAGCAAAAGGTGGTAGTGAGGCTCTCAGATCCCTGGGCTGCCCCCAGCTAACCCCTAGCAGGAGGCTGTGGTTGGCCACTATGCACACCAGGTGCTCAGTGGGGCCCTGCCTGTCTCCTCAACTGCACACTGCTACCAACCCCCGGTGGCAGAAACCACTCATTCTCCTCCTTATGGACTAACATCTGTGCCCCTCAAAATTCATATGCTGAAACCCTAACCCCCAAAGTGATGATATTAGGCGGTGGGGCCTTTGTGAGGTGATTAGGTCATGAGAGTGGATGGAGGAGCCCTCAGGAACAGGATTAGGGCCCTTATAAAAAAGACCCCAGAGAGCTCCTTCATCCCATCTGCCATGTGAGGGCACAGAGAAGACATCCATCTATGAACCAGGAGGCAACCACACCAGACACCTGGCCTGCTGGTACCTTGATCTTGGAACCTCTAGAAGTAAATGTCTGTTTTTTAAGCCCCACAGTCTATAGCAGTTTGTTAGATGCACTAAGTCACTCTTACTGTGCCCAAAGGGCTGTCTCGGTGGCAGAACACCACTAGCCAATGCACCCTGCCAGTACTTGCATAAGGAGGCCTTCTTTAGGACATACTGCCAGATCCGAAACAACTGCAACCATCCGAATATTCATCTCTACCAGCCTAAGACTACCTAACAATGTCCTTTTTAGATCCAACCCATTATGACTGGATCACGTTGTAAAGAGAGAGGCAGCAGGTGTTGCCACAACCCACCTCTCCACCCACCCCAGCAACAGCTTGCTGAGTTCCTCTCGAAGATGCCAGCAGGGGGCCCAGCCTCCTGCAGATAGATGATGCTCTTACACACTGGCCTCTCATCTTCAGAGGAAACACTCCTGGCTATCAGAGGTTGCACAGCTATAGAGGCTCCCCTGGCCTGACTTGGACACTGGTACCCCTCCTATGACCCCAACCCTTGCATGATAGGGCCCCTATGCTCCTCCACCTGCTGTTCTGATTAAAACCTGATGGGGCTCTAGGACACTGGAGCCTTCACAGACCCTCTCTGCCTTGCGAGGTTGACTGATCTCTGGTTTGGAGGACACAGCCCCTGGGGCTAGGGGAAGAATGGGGGCCATCCTCTGGACTGAGCATGAAGGGGGAGTCTGGCTTCTGCAGGCAGCCCAGGCTGAGGCTTTGGGACCTACCCAACCAGTCCCACCTGACTCTGACCTGCCTTTGCTTTCTCAGGACTCTGAGAGGGAAAGAAGCCACTCTCACAAACCTCTGTAGCTGAGGGCTCCCAGCTGAGAGTGGAATCCAACCCACTCTGGCAAAATACTGCCATTTAATTTTGGATTAATATAGGGTGTAACAAAAGTAAGCTTACAGTTGTTCCTATGGAAAATAACATAATCCTATGTAATAAAAGCCTACTGTGTAAGTGTCCAGTCATCTGGTCAGCCATTCAAACAATCAAAGCATAATATGCTAATGATATGTCAAGGACACTCAACTGCTCGCTATGAGTGGGGAGTAGTTGAGTGACCTTAACACATCACACGGGGAGCACCGCTCAGCCAAAAGCCAGGCTCCTGGCTGGAAAGTGCAATGGCAGTGGCAGGAGTCTCTCCCGCTTCTCGGCAGCACTAAGGGTGTCCAACTTACAGCTTAGGCCTGCTCCCCAGCTTAGGCACACTCTCAGTGGGAAGCGAGCCTAAGCCGTCAGTTGGACATCCCCCAAGGGCTTCCAGACTGCGAGAGGGCACAGGCCAGGCTGAGGGACTCCCATGAATGCACACATTTCATGCACTGGGCCTCTAGTAAATAATAATACAAGAGAAAACTCTGTTTTGCATACTCGTAACTGTAAACCTACTTTTGTCCCATCCTGTAAGTGCTCTCTTCCCATGGAGGGCAAAGTGCTCTGGCCCTTCTACTCTCTGCCCTTAAGTAAGGAAAGTGCCCCTTTCCCAGAATTAACAAAAAAGAGGATACAGCCTGGCTAGTGTGCTGTTCAATGGTTAGAATGTCAGCCCACAAACTGAAGGGTCTTAGGTTCAATTCCTGGTCAAGGGCATATACCTGGGTTACAGATCCAAGGCACAACCCTAGACAGGGTGCATGCGGGAGTCAATCAATGTGTCTCTCTCACATCTCTCTCTGTCTCTCCCTCCCCTTCTCTAAAAATTAAGTAGAAAAAAATATCCTCCAGTGAGGGTTAACAAAACAAAGAGGATGCAGTTCTGCAGAGGAACCCAGGAAGTGGGCATATTTCCTTATGCCAGACTCTGAGAGTGCAACACACTGTGCAAAGCCTTCATTCACACATGGGGAAACCCAGGAATGGAGCTGGAGACCCAGATGCGAGGCCCCTCTAACAGTTTAGCTGTCAATCCTAAGCCATTAACTTGCCACCTGAGTCACAGTCACTTTATGTGTCAGAGATAACAAGGCCTTTGGGGAAGGTGGAGAGAGGAGCTGGTGCTGCCTGGTAACCACCTGCCTGAGACCCCACAGCCCACTGGCTCCAATTGAAGACTCATATACTCAAGTTCATTAAGTCACTTCAGAAACACAGAAGAATTTGTGTCCCTTTACTTCTGCTGAACAAACTAGTGATGGTCATTTTCCAGAAATTTCTGAAACCTCTCTCCAATACTTCTGGGGTAGGTCTGTGTGAGATTCGGAATCTGAGGGGAAGAAGCCACTCTCACATACCTTTGTAGCTGGGCGATCTCTTGACTGATATCATCGAGTTCCTTCACACCAGTGAATTCCCCCGACCCAAGAGAGCTTGAGCTGTCCTGGAATCAAATTCAGACACGCTTACATATTACCACACTGAATTCACAACACAGCAGGGACTAGTAGGTCTTAGAATGAGGGATAAAATCGTCTATGTCTCCCCCAACCCCCAGGCCTGAGAACTATCTGGGCATCCAGACACACCAGAGGCCCCTGGGGAAGACTCACACAGGCTGCCAGCGCCACCTGGTGGCGGGCTGTGGAAGAGATTAAAATACAACAGGGGTGTGCCAGTGGCTACTCACCGGGATAGGGGTGCCTCTCTCTGAGGGTGGGACCATGTCCGGCGAGAGGACCTGAGGGGGGTCGATGCCTTTACTGACCTTCTGCTGAATGAAATACATAGCTAATGCGAATTGGTCTTTGCTTAACTTTCCCGTTTGCCTCGTATCGGCCAGGGCCCTGGGAGAAATGTGGGACGCTAATTACACATCACAGACTTCAGATTTAGGATGCACTCGGAGCAATGAGTACCAGTCACAGGACCCATGCTTTTAAAAACTGGATAATGATTATAAAAAACAACAGGCCATAGTGTAACACCTTTTCTACTACACATCCTACTCTGGGGATCAGTCCTGGCCTCCCACTCGAGCTTCCCACCCAGACATTATCAAGGAGGGGCTGTGGGGTAGGAGGGGGCTCCCTCCTGGCTATTTATCGTATGTTGGTGGTAGATAAATGGTCCAGTACAGAGCAGTCATTCCTATGGAAATGGAAGCTGGGCTAAGCGAGTACTCAGACCTTTAGCCAATTCCTGCAGCCCTGGTTCACCTTAACGGCCTGGGACACTGGTTTTCAATGGAGACAATGGCAGCAGCATTTTGTGTTGTGATCATAAGGGGGTGGGGCCTGAAATGCCAAGTAAGGCTATGCTGCACAGGACAGTCCCTCCCTGCTGAGGTGTCACTGCCTGCATGGCCTTTTGCTGTCCTGGCAGGTAGGCAAGGCAGCACATAAGCGCAGGACCAGGAGCTGGCCCCTATGGGAAGGGAAGCTCTCATGGTAAGGACTCGGCCTCCACGTCTTCCAGAAAGGTCTTCCCTTCATTCAATCACTGCCCACTCAACACGTACCCTCTTTCCCACTACGTGGAGTCACTACAGAAATGAAATCATTTTCTAATGCACAGCAAGGAGAGCTGGGAATGTTGAGCAAACTCAGGCCCAAACACTATCCGTGAACAGGGCCACAGGGAGCATAGGAGTATGGAGACTGCTGACTGTTGCTAACCAAGACTCATTTTAAAAAGTCTTCACTCCGTCAGTTTGAGGGCACAATTTCACACTGCAATTACTTCTCGGTCTGACTGAGAGGGCCAGTCCTGCTGCACACACAGCTTAGGCTCTCCTCTCCAGCACCTCCCCATCTCTCAAGGATTGTGGGCTCCAAGTCCACATGTGGGTTCTCTGTCAGATCCATGCTGGTCCTGACACTATGCTGACTGACCAGGCACTGGGTGCTGTTAGGGGAAAGGCCTAGTCCCTATTTTCCCTCTGCAACCCATCTTGCCTTGTTCTCTCCTTTTAGTTACGTCTCCTCCCTGGTCAACTGCAGCCTAATCTAGACGGTTTCACTTTCCTAGCGATGATTCTAGAACTCACACAATATGCCCTTTCCCTTCACTTACATATGCAATCCTCTGCATTCCTTCTTTAATCCAAAAGGATGATTTAATGGTGTCATTTATGTGTTGTTACATCACTTACAGATTGGGGTATATGTTATAAATTTCTTCCCTTGCATTGTCCCTTTAATGATCGGGCCTTTGACTTCTGTATACATCCATTTCAAGTGACAAAGGGGATGTGTTTATTGGTTTCTAAAAGGAAACACTGGATCTGAAGGGACTGCAGCTGGGCCTCCCTCAGCTGGTTTGTGACTAACTTTGGATGTCATGTCTTCCTGAGGATGGCATGGCCCACTTCCTGGGCAGAGGCCTCCCTTTACAACAAGGAATTCCTGCTCTACTTGGAGGACTCACTTCTCCAGAATAACATGAAAATTCTCTCCTTATAACCCCAAGTGATGCTCCCGAAGGCCCTGAGCTCTGAGGACAAAGCTAAGAAGTGACTTTCAACACTGGCCAGGTACAAAAAGAGCCACCTGGTGATGCGAACACTGCTCTGGCTGGCCCCAAAGGAAAGTGGGAGTGAGCCTGCTCTTCAGCCCAGCCCTGAGGTGCAAACCAGTCTCACCAGCAGTATGCCCAGTCACTGTTCTGAGAAGGGCACCGTCTCTACGGCAGGAAGCTACAACCTCACTGCCCAGGCCGGCCCTGCTGAAGCTCTGGGAGTTCTTACTGCACATTCCCCCTCAGGCGGCCAAACATTTCCATCCCAAAAGACTGTGATGAAGGCGGACCTCCCGCTAGAATCAGCATAATCACTAGCAAGAACTGGTCTTAGCCATTCAAACAGGTCACCCCAGAGCTCTCCAGGGGGCGGGACAGGAGACCCACCTGCGGGAGGAACGTGAACTGACAGGCACAAAATATAGGGTGCAGGCCTTTATACCTATACCTTGCTCAGCCCCCATCTGCCTGGTGAAAATAATGTAAGGCACAGACACAGAGACCTTTGCAGGGCTGTGGAGGCACCCGGATCATCCCTGACTGCCACACCCTCCTGTCCCACTTATCCCTACAGCACGGCCTCATTTCCACGGGACCCCTTTGAGCAGCCCACAGCCATTATAATCTTCCACAGAAAGAGGCCCAAATATTAAGGAGCAGATATCCGTCTGCCTGTCCTTACCATATGTGTGCTAGAAGGTTCTGGTTGAGGCCAGAGTGCATGAAGATCTCCTTCACCTCCAGGCCGCTCACATAGCCATCCAGGTCCAGGTCGGTCTTCAGGAAGATCTCATCAAAGCGCATCTTGTCTGCCACTGGCACCACCCAGTTTACTGTCGGCTGAAAGATGGTTTTTGTACAATGATTAATCCTCAAGCTTTCCATCACCTATAAATATACACTATTAAAGTGTTTTCACATGCATTTTAGCAGAAAACCCTCCTCAAGACCCAATGAGCCAACAGGGTAGACAGAACCCTGTTCTGTAAAAGGGGAAACTGAGACTAAGAGAGTTTATTGCCAACTCGGTCAATCTCGCCCAGTGGCCAGCCTGTACCTCTCTGCACCCCATCACAACACCCATCTCCCCTTGTGCTGAGAGGGAGGTAAAGACCCAGCAGGTCTGTCCACCAACAGCTCTTCACTCCCAAGCCAAGGACATGCCAGTGATGTTCCAGGAGAGGCTTCAAATGTGTTGGGCAAGACCCTTCTGACCACCTACAGGAGACAGGAGATGGAAGGCCTGTCTCCTAAGAACTGGCCCAGCTCTCGTGCCAGCCTTCCTGTCTGCCATCTTCTGTCTGCAAGCACTTCCCTGCAGCTGCCAGGCATGTCTCGATGCCCACAGTGCCAGGATTCTATACTCTATCCTCTGTCTCTGCTCTGATTCTATGTGACAAAGGAGTGTTCCTATGAGGTGTTGGCATGTGCACAGCCCTGATGGGAGGCCTCTAACGATCACCTAGATTGTTTCAATTCGGGGTTTTGGATAATAACTTAATACAGAAAAAAAAAAAAAAAAGAAAGAAAAAAGTCAGAAAATTTAACAGGACCTCTGGGCCAAATTAAAAAAGCAAGGGCTCTGACAGAGACTTCCGGCAGCAAGATAGACCTGCATTTTACTTGCCACCTGATGTGACTTTGCAGGCTGCTTCCCATCGGCTATGGGACGGGGTCAGAAGAGATGTGCATACAGGAGCTCTAATGAAGAAGAGGGTTGCTGTCTTAAGTGACTGGAGAAAACTAAACCTCAGAGGCCAAGAAACCCAAAGAGAAAGTTACAGCGGGTCAGACAGGCTGAGCTGAGGGGAGAACGGTTTCTGTCTGGGACAAAAGTCCTGATGTTTGCTGCACAAACAGAATAACCTTGCTGCCTGATTTCTGGGGTATCAGGGCATATCAACAGCAAAATTCTGATGCTTGCTTGGCTACAAATCCATAGAGGGCAGACTTCCCCTAGAGCTGGGTTTAAGCTGGCTCTGTAGCCGCAGGCCCCAGTGAATGGGAATAGACCCTGGTGGCTGGAAGGAGCCTCACCCCACATCTGGCCATGAACAGGAACAGGTGGCCCTTGGGGAAGTCCCAGAGACAGGGCATCACTAACCTGCAGATGAGAGAAGTGGGGGAGAGGGAGCATGGTGACTGTGGGTCCCCAGAAATGCTCATTCTCATATCTGATTCCTGAAGGGGACACACCCTCCCACTCCCACTTCTGAACCTACAGCCACTGGTATAATCAGTCTAGTTTAAGAACTCTTGGCAAGCCCTGGCTGGTGTTTCTCAGTAGTTAGTGTCGGCTCACGCACCAAAGGGTCTCGGGTTCAATTCCCAGTCAAGGGCACGGACCTGGGTTGCAGGTTCAATCTCCGAACCAGTGAAGCATGTTCAGGAGGTAACCAATCAATGTATCCCTCTCACCTCAATGTTTCTCTCTCTCTCCCCCCCGCCCGCTCCTCCCTCCCTTCCACTTTTTCTAAAAATAAATAGAAAAAACATTCTTGGTGAGGATTAACAAAAAAAACAAACAAACAAAAAAAAACTCTTAGCAAGAATTTAGCAGACTAAAGGAGATGCTGGGTTGTCTTAGAAAACAACAGCTTGTGCAGGTCTAAGTGACCAGACTCACCAGCTCTTTGTCCCCACCCTGTTGTCCCCTTGCTCACCCTGCCCTAGTCTGCTCTGTTTCTAGAATATACCAAGTGCTTCCTCTTCAGAGCCCTGAGCCCTGGCACAGAGTAGTCCTCTGACAGCTTCGTGTCATGCAGATTTTAGCTCAGGCATCATCCTATCAGTGACTGTCCAGCTGGCCCCATCTGCAGAAGCATGCACTCCTATTCACCCAGACACTTCTAGGCCAGGCCCAGTCCTGGTTTCTCGTGGCTGTCAGACCTTCCTTAGTTGATTGGTTTACCTATCATTTGCCTTCCAGTTAGGGAAGGAACCTATCCCACAGTCACTGTGGCAACACCCAGGACCTCCAAAACATGCCAGGCATGGCTGGAGAGTTACTAAAGATATCTGGTTGGGTTGTCTAGACACCGGGCTTCTTAGCAGACAGCCATGTAAATCTGACCAACCAAAGGTTAACAGCTGTGGGCCATACCCTCCATCTGGCCAGGGCATTTATAGGAGCTGCATTAGCCTTGTGACCAAGCCACTGGCCTCTCTGATCTCTCTTTTTTTTTTTTTTACTCTAGGTACAAAGCTGTGTTCTACGAGCTCCTTGAAATGAGCCTCCTGAGTCAGAGCTTTAACTTTATAAATATATTATGAGGAAGAGAAATCGCTGTCTGATTATGCACTTCTCATTTTCATCATATTATGAAGTTGCACAGTGGTGCTGGCTGGCTGCTTGTTACATTCATTGCTTTGCCTTTGAAACCACAAATGAGGCAGAAAGCAAAGCATGATTCCAGATGTAACTCAAGTTCAAGTTCTCACATATTTTAGACCCATGATTGGCAAACTGCAGCTCATGAGCTACATGCGGCTCTTTGGCCCCTTGAGTGTGGCTCTTCCACAAAATACCATGGCCTGGGCAAGTCTATTTTGAAGAAGTGGCATTAGAAGAAGTTTAAAAAATGTGGCTCTCAAAAGAAATTTCAATCGTTGTACTGTTGATATTTGGCTCTGTTGACTAATGACTTTGCTGACCACTATTTTAGACAATCTCAAAGGTATTCTTTTATAAAGATGCTGCATTTGCCAGAACAAAAAACAGGTGTCTTTCTAACATGAGATGGATGTTCTCACTCATCTCATCACTCAATATACACTCACTGATCATCAAAGTACCAGAGATTGTGCTAAACAGTGAGATTATAACCAAGACCTAAGTCTGCTCTCATGAAGCTACAAGATGTGTGTGTAAAAACAAACCATACATAACTCACTATATTCCCAGGTATGAGAATCTAAAAAAATGTAGGGTAGCCTTGGCCAGGTATCTCAGTTGGTTAGAACATCGTCCTGATACATCAAGGTTTCAGGTCGATCCTCAGTCAGGACACATACAAGAATCAACCAAAGAATGCATAAATAAATAAATAGAATAATAAACCAATGTCTCTCCCTCCTCCCCCTTCCCTCTCTCTAAAAATCAATTTAAAACATTTAAATGAATGTAAAGCAAAGGGAGGAGAATGGCTGAGTGAGCAGGACCTGGGGATTGCTGGGTAATGATGAGGCCATGCCAGGCTCCCTGATGAGGTATTCCATGATAGAAGGCTCACTAAGCAAGGGGCCCCAGAGCGATCTGGGGATACCCCTCCCAGCAGAGGGACTACCTGAAGCAGAAGGGGCAGAGAGCTGAGGAAGGGCCTGCTGGGAGGTTACTGGGTGTGTCTGAGGAAAGGTAGTATTTATATGCAAGTGAATGAGAAAATTAATTCTGAGTCCCTGTTGCTATGGGTTTGAATGCTTGTGCCCCCCTAAATTCATATGTTAAAATCCTATCCCCCAATATGGTGGTGTTAGAAGGTGGGGCCTTAGAAAGGTAATTAGGTGATGAGGGTGAAACCCTCATGAATGGGATTAGTGCCCTTTATAAAAGGGACCCAAGAAGGTTCTCTAGCCCCTTCCAGGATGTGAGGACACAGTGAGAGGATGGCTGCCTGTAAACTAGAAAGCCTCATCATTTACAATCTGCCCATGCCTTGGAAGCTGCCAACCTCAGAAACAATGAGATATAAATGTCTGTTGTTTATAAACTACCCAATCTATGGTAATCTGTTACAGCAGCCCAAATGGACTAAAATACCTGTCACAAATATTTTTAATTTAAGCATAATCATTGCCTTTTGGGGGCACCAAGTACTTGCTCCCAAGAAACATCTTGCTGGGCCCTCTACACATGAAAATGGCTGTGCTGAGAAGAGGCCACATACACGGGGGGCACCATACCTGTGTTTGCTTGATACTGTGCTTGGGAGACAAGCTTCCTGTGCTGTTTAGGCTGCTGACACTGCCATGGGAAGGCGTGGAACGGAGGCTGTCTTTAGGCGGGGGGCTAGCGGGCAGGACAGGCACGGCACCTGGGAACACTGTCTTCTTCCTCTTTGTGGGTGGGATGAGGGATGGGGGCAGGACGGAGGGCACGGGTTCCTTCTCAAGGGCTCGGTACACCAAGTGCATGGCCTGGAAATGCAAGAGAATCACGTTCAGCTGGTCAGGACAAGGGCGGCCAGAAGGCAGCTCTATCAGGGGCAGCAATGACAAGACAAAAATCATTCTTTATATATATATATATATATATATATATATATATATGTGTGTGTGTGTGTTCATGTAAATGTGTGTATGTACTTACATGTGTGTGTATGTGTATATACATATATTTTTTTATTTTTTTAAATTTCAGAGAGGAAGAGAAAAGGAGAGATAGAAACATCAATGATGAGAGAGAAGCATTGAATGGCTACCTCCTGCACACCCCCAACTGGGGATCAAGCCCACAACCCAGGACCCTTCAATCCATACTGAGTGGCCAGATTATTATGCGTTCAGAAATCATCATAATCTGGCCACTCAGTATATATTATTATATATATTTTTAAAATATTTTAATTGATTTTAGAGAGAAGAAGGGGGGGGGGGGAGAGAGAGAGAGAGAGAGAGAGAGGAGAGAAACATCAATGATGAGAGAGAATCATTGATCGGCTGCCTCCTGTAAGCCCCCTACTGGGGATTGAGCTCACAACCTGGGCATGTGCCCTGTCCTGGAATTGAACCCTGACCTCCTGGTTCATGGGTTGACACTCAACCACTGAGCTTACCAACCAAGCTATATTACTATATTATATCATCTACTATATAATCTAAGGATATTATTCATATTTTTGCCAATTAATATATTTTAAAAATATATATAGTAATATATACTAAGTGGCCAGATTATGATGTTCTCTGAACGCATAATAATCTGGCCACTCAGTGTGTGTGTGTATGTGTGTATTAGAGGCCCAGTGCATAAATTCATGCATGGGTGGGGTCCGATTGGCCAGCCTGCCTGCTGGTCGAACTCCTGGTAAAGGGGATAATTTGCATATTAGCCTTTTATTATATAGGATTATATAGGTTATACACTGAGTGGCCAGATTATTATTCGTTCAGAGATAGGCTAGGATAGAATAATTTAGACTTAAAGAAAAGTTATAGTAAACACCCTTCACTCAGATTCTATTTTACCACTTTATCTTTTCCTCCCTTTCTCTCTCTCTCTCTCTCTCTCTCACTATGAGTAAATGTATATATGTGTACACATCCATGAATTTTTCCTTTGGATCATTTTGGAGTAAGTTACAGATGTAATACCTTTTAAAACTGAGATACTTTAGTGTGTGTTTCTTAAAACCAAGGAATTTTCTCAAATAACCATTTTCCATTTTAAAACCAGGAAATGAGCTTTGAAATTAATTTATTATAGTAATTATTATTATAGTTATACACTGAGTGGCCAGATTATTATCTCTGAATGAATAATAATCTGGCCACTCAGTGTATATCCTATATAATCCTATATAATAAAAGGCTAATATGCAAATCAACCAAATGGCAGAATAACCGGTCACTATGATGTGCAGTGACCACCCGGGGCCAGATGCTCAATGAAGAAGCTGCCCCCTGGTGGTCAGTGCACTCCCACAGGGAGAGTGCCACTCAGCCAGAAGCCGCACTCACACTGGCGAGCATGGCGGGGGTGGTGGGGCAGTGCTAAGGATGTTGCTGTGAGCAGGCCTGAGCTGGCAGTCAGACATCTCCCAAGGGCTCCTGCACTATGAGAGGGTACAGCTGGGCTGTGGGGGACTCCCCCCAAGTGCACAAATTTCATGCACTGGGCCTCTAATATCTAAATAAACATTTTTAAGAATTAAAGAAAAAAAATAAAATAAGTCCAGAACCCTTCCCCAAACTATGAGAAGCACAACAGAGTGAGGAAAGAGAGTCAAGTGGGGGCCTACCACAGCAAACTCATCCCTGTCCAGATGTCCATCCTTGTCAATGTCACTGAGGTCCCACACCTGCAAGGGAAAGAGCAATAAGGCTTACTGGGGGGCGGGAGGGGGAATGGTGAAAGACATACCAAAACTTACTGGGGGAGGAAGGGCTGGTGTGCAGCAAGAGAGCCCACCAGAACCCAGATTCTGAATACATGCTGGCATTAAAACAAGGCAATCAAAATGCATTAAGAATCAATCTGCAGATTCTCTTAAAAACCATCATCCAATGAAGTATTATGAGTTCCAAGAACCATTCTGTCATATTATGTTCATGATTTTCTCTAACAAAAGATCAAGATTTTAATTACATCCTCCCTGATTTTTTTTTTCTTTATCATCTCAAAAAGAAATCTTATCTAGAAAGATAGTTTGTTTTTGGCACAAGTGTTGCTCTAAACATAAGACCACACACACACACACACACACACACACACACACACAGAGACACCCCCCCCAACTCCCAGCCCTATTCTCAATGCTCAGGGTCATGGACATGTGATCGAGCAGGTCTGTGGTGTCTCATCTCCTCTCCCATCAGCAGATGGTGAGTCAGGTGCTAGGCTTGTGCTAGGCTTACCTAGAACCTGAAGACCAGGAAGATAGGTATGAGTTCCTAGAAAAAGGCCACATGACAGATTTTTTTAAAGTACAACTGAGGCACTGATCCAAGTTAGCTGTCCACCCTACTGTGTCCTTGTATGACCTCTCAAACATTCCAGAGGCCAGAACTTCCAGCTGACCTCCCTGCCTTTAGTACTATCCGCAGGGTAACCACAGGGACTGCTCTAAAACAAACTCTGACACTACCATGCCCTGCTGACAGCTCCTCAGTCTGGCACACGGAGTCCCCGGTACCCTTAACAGGTCCTGCACCCCAGGCCAGCCTCCTGGGACACCAAAGTATTCATAGTCCCCTCAAGCATAGGAATGCTCTCTTAAAGGTGTTCAGAAAAGCTGGCAATAGTAAAGCCATGTTACAAGCCTTAAAAACAATGAAGTCATTAAGATCCCTGAAAATGGCTATAAGAAATTTTAATAATGAAACCATTTTCATAAGAGATGAGCTAATTTTAAAGCTTCGCTATAACTAGTATTAATGACTTGGTGGAATCTCTAAATGTTAGTAAAAAATAAAAAATAAAAAGGTGTTCAGTACTGGGCTGAGTGCTTTATATCTTTTCATTTAGGAAGCAGAAAAGTAACTTTCCCAAAGATACAGTGTATGTGTGGGGGAACCAGTATAGGAATGGGCCTGCCTGCCTCCATAGTCCTCCCTGTGCCCAGGGCTTACTCACTGTCATGGGCCATCCTAGGACTGCAGGGTGTTGTGCAGCACCTCTGGCCTCCATCCATATGATGCCAAAGCACCCAGGCCAGATGGGACAGCTCAAACTGTCTCCAGACATTGCTCATGTCCCCTGGGGGTAGAATTGCACTACCCAGCATGCCAGGCCACCTCTGATCATGCTGTCACAGCCTGGTCTTCTCAACCTGTAGTCTGCCACCTGAATGAGCCATGTCTAAAGCCTAGGAAGTGTCTATGGACAGCAAAGATAGGGCCAGCAGAATCTGCAACCTTGCAGGAGGTGAGAAACCACTTACCCTGCCCAGGACATCAAGTGGCAACTTTGAGTTCATGAGAACTGGTTTAACCTTGTCTCCAGAGAGCAAGCCATTTATGGGTAACAAGCTTTCGAAAATTCCATCGAATTTTGCCTTTTCTTCCACCTAGTTGGAAAAAAATAGCCCAAGTGAGTGAAAAAGTTGGCCTTTGGGAGAGTCTAAAGCGAGCTGGAAGTTCAATTAAAGTAGGAAAGGATCCACCCCAGGTCTTTCCTAAATGCACAAGACAGTCTTACAGCAGTTCCAGAATGAACTTATGCCCTGCCTGATACCCCTGGATCTGTCAGTCAAGATCAATGGGAGAGAGAGGATCTGACACCAGGGGCTGCCAGGAAGATAAAGATCACTCCACCTGTGTCCTAGGACAAGAGCATGCATGGATTTTAGTTCTTTTAGACAAGCAACTAAATCTAGATATCAACCTACAGAATGAACAGAATTAAAAAGTCAAATATAAAAGTAAACCAAAGATTTGCCCAGACAGTGTAGCTCAGTGGTTGAGCTTCGGCCCATGAATCAGGAGGTCATGGTTCAATTCTCAGTCAGGGCATATGCCTAGGCTGTAGCTTGATCCCTAGGAGGGGGTGTCATGCAGGAAGCAGCCGATAAATGTTTCTCTCTTATCAATGTTTCTCTCTCTCTATCCCTCCTCTTCCTCTCTCTAAAATCAATAAAAATATATTAGCCCTAGACAGTTTGGCTTAGTGGATAGAGCATCGGTCTGTGGATTGAAGGGTCTCAGGTTCGATTCCGGTGAAGGGCACATGCCTGGGTAGCCGGCTCAGTCCCCAGTGTGGGGTGTGCAGGAAGCAGCCAATCAATGATTCTCTCTCATCACTGATGTATCTGTCTCTCTCTCCCTCTTCCTTCCTCTGATATTAATAAAAAATATTTTAAAAAATAAAACAAAGACTTAAGTAACTAGTTATCCAAATCAGCATTAAACTAGGACGTTCCCTGTGTCTAACAGTAAAATAAACAATAAAAATTCCTCATTAACAGAGTGAAAATCTGGGCAGAGCAGTAGCTCCTGCTATTTTGAAATATGACATGAGGACAGCATATAAAGGGGGCTGCTGGTGAGGAAGTTTTGGGTGGGAGATTCCAATATACCTCCTGCAGAAGTAGAGCCTGCAGTAATTGCAACCAGGCGACTGAAGACCTCTCCCCACTCCTCTGACTACAAGCTGAAACCATGGGGGCGCCTGGGAAAACACTCTCAACAAGTGTTCATCAAAAAAAGAAAGCAGCAGCAAAATGTGGTTCATACTCCAGAGTATCGTTCAATCTTAAAAAGAAGGAAATTCTGACACAAGCTTCAGTATGGATGAGTGTGAAGGACATTATGCTAAGTGAAATAAGCCAGACACTCGGAATTCTGTGCAATTCCACTTATATGAGGTCCCTAAAGTGATCGAACTCACAGAGATACAAAGTAGAATAGAGGGTTGTTGGGGGCTGAGAGAAGCAAATGAGGAATTATTGTTTAATGGAGACACAGTTTGTTTAGAATATGAATAAATTCTAAGAATGGATAGTGGTGATGGCTGCACAATGTGAATGTACTTAACACAACTGAACTATACACTTAAAAATCATTAAGATGGTGAACTTCGTTATGTGAATTTTATCACAATTTAAAAAAAAAGGACAGAAACAAGATGACCAGACACTGCACGTGAGTCACTTCTTATCACTCAGATATGCGCAATAAGAAGCCAAACACTCGTTATCTGCCTTGAGCATTGCACTTCTCCCACTGACCTGTAGGCTCAGTGACTTGGTGCTTCAAGAAATCCAGAAACTTTCTTTTTGTTGTTTTTGTTTTTTTTAATTAATTTCTTTATTGATTAAGGTATCACATATTTGTCCTCAACCCCCATTCTAATCCCTCACCCCCTTACCCATTCATGCCCCCACCTCCTTTTTGTCCTTGACCACTGGTTAGGCTCATATGTGTGCACATAAGTCCTTTAGTTTACCTCTCCCTTTAATCCCCACCCTCCCTTTGAGGTCCAACAGTCTGACCCATGGTTCCTTATCTCTGGGTCTGTTCTTATTCATCAGTCTTTGTTGTTCACCATTTCCCCTAGATGAGTGAGATCATGTCCTACTGAAAATATACTTATAAGAATAAAAAAACGAGACAAGCAATAATCGTTATGCTGAAAGGCATATGAATCAGTCTGTAGTGAGCTTCTTTCTGGGCCACCAGTTCTTTTGAGACCCAAAGAAATCCAGAAACTGCCGGACCGGTTTGGCTCAATGGATAGAGCGTCAGCTTGGGGACTGAAGGGTCCCGGGTTCGATTCCGGTCAAGGGCATGTACCTTGGTTGCGGGCATATCCCCAGTAGGGGGTGTGCAAGAGGCAGCTGATCGATGACTCTCTCTCATCGATGTTTCTAACTATCTCTCTTCCTTCCTCTCTGTGAAAAATCAATAAAATATATTAAAAAAAAAAAAAATCCAGAAACTTTCACAACAGACAACACTTGGCACTGCAGGTTTGTCACTGTTCTCTCTGAATGGAGTCTCTCTGAAAGCAATCTGCCCCATCCCAGCCCCACTTCTCCCCTGACTGCCTACCCTCCTCAAGGCCTCAAAGGTTCTTCAGCTTCAAGCCTCTTCCTGAGGCCTTCACATGGCTCCCAGCAGAAAGAGAGCAGAAATGTTTAAGGAATAAGATCTCTTTGGTGCCACTCTTCATAAGAAAGCAGCCCTTTTTTAAAGCAAGCGTCATGCAACCGAACGATGAATAAAGAAAAAGTCCTTTGCTATTGGGATCACCACAAGCAAACTGCTCAATTGCTCACAGAGGAAATTTCACAACTCCTTGGTCACATGAGGCCTCCGCCTGCCCTGTCTCTGCACAGACCTCTCTCCATCTAAACCTTTCCAAGGAGAGAACAGGCCAACTACGTAAAAACAGAAAAGAAGCACTTGGGAGCTGGAGGGGGGTGGATATTTTATAAAAGACTGTTAGTAGTGTCAGCATTTAAGCCAAAGAAAAGTGAGGACATGTGACAATCCTCACAGTGAGTGGGAGTGAGGGAGTCTCACCATTCTCTGGGGGACCATCTCTGCATCCCCGTGTGCATCTCTTTTAGGAGTAACTGCACTTACTGGAAGACACCACTCATTTTTTTTCTTTCTAGAAGCAGTAACACAGCTTCCCAGCCATAACATCTCTTTCTTAAAAGTTTTATGTGCTGAGAGAAGCTTCAAAAAGCATGTGCTTTCATCAGAGAAGGAAGAGTGATAACACATAAGCTAGCTGGAAATGATAGATTGCAAAGACAGGCTGGAGAGCCTAAAGCTTGCCAGTTCTCACAATTTCCCCTCTAACCTGACTAACCAATCCAAGCAGCAGAAACCACACAACATCATCTAGAAATGCAAGGCCATACTGATCTAAAGACTTTCATTCGAAAAAGTACTTCATCCCAATTCTATGGCATACTCACTATGAAATACAGTAGATGACGAAAATATTTGAATCAACATTATAAATAGCTAAACAACTGCACATGAAGGACAGCCACGGGGTGTCACCTGTCACTTACCCTCACAGCCCAAAGAGCCTCTGCAGAAGGTGGCGTGACCATCAGAGGGCTGCTGGTGTCATGCTGGGGGGGAAAGAGAAAGAATCTGCTGTGACTGACATAGAATTAAATTACAGGAGGATGTGTCTGTGTTAAAGATACACATTTCAAAGTGCTTTCAAAACAGGAAAGACCTGGCGTGCTCACCCTCTTGGGAACATACCCACACTGTTCCCTCCTCACTCTTCTTCCCTCTCAGGCATGCATCTCCTAAACTTTAAGGGACCCCAGGAGACTTGTAACCAGGGAAGCAGTGGCCAACAGAAGCTCATCCCGGGCTCACCCCCTGAACCTGTCTCCAAGGCCCCCTTTTTTCTGACTTTCCAGTGAGCTGACGGCAGCACCTCCCTTGGCTCAGTTCTTTCCCGTAACGTTTCTAGAGCCAAAGCAGCCCCATGTAGTCTCTATCCTGTTGCTTCCTATATCCCCCTTCCTCATTTCACTGTCCCAAGCTTTAATAAATGTACTCTCAAAATAAATATTAAAACGAAGGGGGGCCGAAACCGGTTTGTCTCAGTGGATAAAACGTTGGCCTGCAGACTGGAAGGTCCCAGGTTTGATTTTGGTCAAGGGCATGTACCTTGGTTGTGGGCACATCTCCAGTAAGGGATGTGCAGGAGGCAGCTAATCAATGTCTCTCTCTCATCAATGTTTCTAACTCTCTATCCCTCTCCCTTCCTCTCTATAAAAAAAAAAATCAATAAAATATATTTTTTTTAAAAAGGGAGAAGGGACCTCAAAAAGTTAAACACAATGACCAGAAGACCCAACAATTCTATTCCTAGGTATGCACTGAAAAGAAGTGAAAACAGGTACGCAAATCCTTGTATATGAATTTTTATGTCCACTAGCAGATGAACAGATTAAACAAATTGGTGGGCCATACAATGCAATCTTTCTCAGCCATGAAAAGGAATGAAGCACTGACACACACTACAAAGTGGATGAATCTTGACATTATGCTGAGTGAAAGAAGTCAGATATTTGATTCCATAAAATGCCTAGAATGGGCAAACCGAGACAGAAGCAGATTAGTGGCTGCCAGTGGTTGAGGAAGGGGAAATAGGAAGTGATTACTTAATGGGTAGAGAATTTCCTTTTACGGTGATGAAAATGTTCTAGAACTAGGTAGAGGTAATGGTTGCACAATATTGTGAATGCATGAAATGTCGCAAAATTGTTCATAATTTTTGGTTATGTGAATTTCATCTCAAAAAAAGGGAGAAAGAAAACATGGAGAGGCAGGCAGGCAGATAGATACATGGATGGTATTACAAGGTGAATTGGAAGGATTTTGATACTTACGAATTTAGGCGGTGGCATATTCAAATTTAGATTGCTCAAGGTAACTTCGTGGCCACTCTGTGCGCAGGCTACTAGTCTCAGTGCAACATAGAAACCCTGCAAATCCAAAAGGAGGATATATGAATCCTACCAGCCGGCAGTGGCAGCAGAGGAAGAGCTGACTGTGGCAGCAGGCTTTAGGGAAAGAGGGATGTCAGTTCATGTCAACAGAGACTGCATGTGCAAAAGTCACTTACAGTGTCAAGGTGAACTGGTCTCACCCTGGGAACAATGTTTAAATGAATATGCTAAAACAGACTTAGCCCATTTGCATTCTGAATGTTGTAACATTTCAAATAAATGTATTTTCAAAAATAATCAGCTCCAAACACTTAGGAAATGTAGATTATATAACTAGCAAGCTTAACATGTTTAAGTCTATGAATTGTGGCTCATATGTGTGACTTTTTGAAAATGGTTTGAAATAGACACAGCTATTTGGGAATTTACATTCAGGATTTCTGTGGTCCCCATGGCTGGCCTCACTGAACAGGGCATCCTCTGCCCGCCCACCTCCACCTGCCATGGCCCTTCACCTCCCATGCAGGGACAAAGAACCTAAAGTAGGCAACCGGCAGCCTTGGCTCTTCCCTGCCCTCCTCCCAGCCCTGAACAAGCCTCACCGCAGGCTTAGTGAACGCATGCAGCATCACCTAATTTTTTTTAGTTGATTAACTGGATCAACAACATAGACTGTTCTATTTTTCTTAATATTTTGTTTGTTTTTAACATGGACTGTTTTAAAACTACAATTACAGTATTTTTTAATGTCTTCAAAGAGATAAGCAATAAATCAGTCTTCTTCAAGCTGCTTGCCACAGAATGTCCATGTAGAGTGTCAAATAAAGGGGACATAAGCCCTAGACAGTTTGGCTCAGTGGATAGAGTGTCAGCCTGTGGACTGAAGGGTCCTGAGTTTGATTCTGGTCAAAGGCACATGCCTGCATTTCGGGCTCATCCCCAACAGGAGGCAGCTAATCAATGATTCTCTCTCATAATTGATGTTTCTATTTTTCTCCCTTCCTCTCTGAAATCAATAAAAAATATATTTAAAAAAAGGGGGGGGGAACATAAGTTTAGGGGAACTAAATTAGGAAAAGGTAACAGGCTTCTTTCCATTGAGATATTCAGACCTATACATGCAGATACACAGTGTGAACCTCAAGGAAAGGAGGAATAGTACTGATGCTTTCCTGATGGATCAGATCCTAAACTGTGAGATACCAGGAACAATATCCCTTGGAATGCAGTTTAGGGAAAAGCTGAGCTAAATTAAAGTATGACCATTTAATATCATTTGTAAGTACTTATAAATTTCCATTTATAGAACATTCTTGAAATGATGAAATTGAAATGGAGAAGGAACCAGGGTTGCCCGGGAGTAGGGTGTGACTACCAAGGGCAGCAGGTGAGGGACTGACTCACTGTGATGCTGGGGCAGGTCTATGTCCTGACGGTGGTGATGGTTATGTGAATCTATGCAAGTGATAAAATGAAACAGGACACACACCAAAAAACACCAAAGAAGTGCTTATAAAATTGGTCAGCTACGCGTAAGGTCTCTTACTGGTTTAGTACTGCCTTGGCTCTGATCATTGTGCTATAGTCACATAAGCAGCTCTCACTGGGGGAGCTGAAGAAGGAGACACGGGAACTCAACCATTTCTGCAACTTTCATGAGAGTAGGAAGTTATTTCAAAATAAAATATTTTTGAAAACATTTTAATCACTTGTAACCACACAAAATATGAAAAGATATGCTAACCATGAAAGATGGTTCCAAATGTTCAACAAAAGGCCTTTATTTATAAAGAAAATCTCCCCATTTTAACAATTTGACAACTTCACTTTTGTCTAGTGACACGTCAGTGTATGAACAGAAAGGAAGTACAGAGGAGGCCAGCCTGGGATCTCTGGCCTGGCCCTTCCACTTAGTCTGAACATACGTGTATATACCTGTTTGTCCAAGAACCCTTTACCTTCTGGGTCGGCCAAGTCCCATATCTGTAGAAACAGAAAAATTCTCATGAGTGTGACTGCTGATTGCTGCTCATTTATTCACGAAACAGGAGCCACCACCATTATAGATAGGTCTTAAGGGAAGGCCGGAGAAATCCCCAATTTGTAGCAGGTGAATGACCTGTGCCCCTCCCTCCGCCAGTCCATGGCAGAGCCCCAAGAACACCCAGGTCCATTCAGCTCCCAGGCTGACACAAATCCATATGTTGTCAAGACCTCTAAAATGCTCAGGCCTCTTGTCTGCTCCCTCAGCAGGGAGTGGCAGCTGCCACCAGAGTAGTGTACCCACCTTTTATAGCCTTATTACAGAGGGTGGCAATGGCCTGTCCACTCCCAGGAGGCCTGTCCCCAAGAAAAGGGGTCTGCAAAGCACATCCTTCCACCTGCTGGGGAAGCCCCAAGGGCAGCCACAGAAACACCCTCAGGCTTGACGTACCTTCCCAAGGATAATGTCTGAGAGCCCAGACTTCTTTAGAAAAAGTGCAGCTTCACTGGCTCCAACTCTCCCTGTGTATGCTGGGTCTACCTGCAATGGGAGAGCGACACTGAGATGCAGCTTCAGGAAGCAGAGCAGCAGATAAGGCAGCATCTACCACACTGATAATCCAGAGAACAGAAGGGACCAGAGGCCATGCCAGGCTTCAGTACAGGGCTGTGCTTTCTGGGTCACTCACTCTATAGTTCCATCCAAAAAGATACCAGTGAAACTTACCTGCTTGTAATATGATTCATATAATGGATTTCCAGTGGGAATCTGTAAACAAAATCAGATATTGGTTAAAAGTAGACATACCCCTCAATTTTATTACCAAGATATAAAATAGTGAAAAAATTTGCACTTTAACATCTCTATAGACACACTGCAGTTTATTTTCAGCTAAAGACATTACACTTACTTGATTTAGAAAAGGGAAATGCTAATGCTCTTTAATAAATCCCAATTTCTACAACAACAACAACAACAACAACATGGTTGTTCAGGCAGGAGTGGCAGCCCAGAGTTGATTTCCATGTGCTTTACGATGGAATTCAATGTGTCCGGGAGCTCAAAGACACCCTTTTACTGTGAGATCATTCTCTGGCCCCAGAATCAGAACAGGAGCCTCTGCATTTCATCATGAATCACCAGACATGCAAGCATCAAACCGGTTTCCCAGCCCCAGATTTCGTCCCCACTTGCCACCAAGGGACTAGGCAGAAATGCACATTGACTGGCCCCGCTGGAAAAGAACTGACCAGTGACACTTCCCCTATGATAGGCAGGAAGTTCAAAGCCCTTGGCTCAGCACAAGATACTCCTTATTCTGGCCATCAAATCCCCAAGACATTGCTATTAACTGCCTTGTCCAGTGTCATGTGACAAGTTAAGGCCACATCTGGATCCAGCCTGGTTAGCAGCTGAGCCCATGCACCTCCCACCATGTCCAGGCGAAAGAGAGAGTAACCAGGGGAGGTGGCAGATGGGAAGGAACTAAGCAGCCACTAAAATATGGGCTATACCAAACTGGAGAGAGCCTCACTCTTCTGAGTTCACTTCCGTGAGAGATGATGAGATGCAGAAACCCAGTTGCTGTAGGCAGGAGGGTGGGAAGTGTGAAGAGGCTGATATTGGTCCTGGCTGTAGAGGGAAGGGCTATGGATGCCTGTCAGGCTCCCTGGGGCCCAAGGCCCTCGCTGGCTGGCCGTATTTGCGTTTCCTCTCACTGAGAGAGCACTAGTTGTTCAGACTACTACACCTTTCACTAGGAGAAGCCTCACCTCTGTTATGTGTAGAAAATAACTCTGTTTCAGAGTCATAATATGCAGAATTTTGGCATTTTCCAGAAGGGGGGTGGGGAATCTCACTTCTCTCAACTTTCAACCGATATTTGAGTGTGTAGACTCCATCCTTTAGGGCTCTGCCCTTTCTTCAGGGGTGATGTTTGGAGACAAGTGGAGACATTGCACTTGGAAAGGTTCTTACAAAGGGTGAAGAAAGCTGTCACCAAGACCTGGGGCTACTGGAGCAGACACAGTTCCTTCCCCAGGAAAGCCGGCAGCAAGGCCAGCCCGCGGGGCATGGACCCTGTCCTGTCTCCACCCTACAGCACAGCCACACACAGCACAACTGGCCTTTACATGATTGAGAGTTTTAAATAAGTAAAACTACATTTTAAATGTTAGGACACACTAATAATATAAATGTTGAATATTATGTTATAATATTAAATATCATGTTAAATATTTAAATATGTAATGTTAAATTATTAAATAAAAAATAAATAAAACTAAAGACAATCTAAGCCTCAGGAGGTTGATAACCAGGGTATTGCAAAACATTCAAGGTAATGTCTGCACAGAACAGTGACAGTGTGTGTGAGATTTGACCCCCTGCCCAAGGAAGCGTGGAGCCAGTGCTTCTGTAGGTAATGCTTTCCTGAGGCACGTCTGGCAGTGTGTCAGCAAGTCAGGGCCTGCTCAGGATGAATGGAGACATCTTCCTTCCTCAAAGCACTGGGAGCTGAGGGGACTCTTACCATTGAGCTATAGCCACAGCAGCCAGACCTCCTTTGTAATTCAGTCTCCTGCCAAGAACCCAGGTCTCAGGAACAGCCAGGAACTCTGACCATCAGTCAAAGGTCTCTTTCCACCCCTGGGGCTCTGTGGCTCCTCCTTGAGAGTCAGGTTCACTCCCTCGGGTAGATGGCTCTTCCAAAGGGCTAAAAGCTCAGCCATTGACAGTGCCAGTCACAGCTCAGCAGAAGGTGCAGCTGGAAAACCTTTGTTGAACCAGCCTGGACCTGGGAGGCCATCCTTGGACAACTGAACCACAATGATGCCGGGTTCACGTAGATGATTAAGAAGGAGTCCATGGACAAAATATATTTTTGAGAGGCACTGGGGACTAGAGGAACTTACAGCTGAAAGAGCTAGAAGACTCTCCTCCTTGACCTGGGACCTGTGCTTTTATTAAACACAATTTGTCCCAAGGCAAGGTGGAAATATACACTTTGAAGGGTAAGGTATCAAAGGGTACAGAAGCATTATCAGTTTGGGGAATAGCCTACAGATGTTCAGGTGTTTAGCCAACAGGAGGCAATAATATGCCCAGAACTGTCTGGCAGTTAACAATCCCATTCAGTTTTGGGGGAAATGCCTTTTAGCTGTTTCCAACAAGTAAACTACATGTGACTCAACCCTGCTGAGCTCCCCCAAGCTTCACCAATCTTTTGGTAATTATTACATGCTGGAATTGGTTCTCGGCACAATGGGAGAGAAGTCTTTTAAGAAAGTGGCAGCTCTCATGGGAGCCATATACCATATTTTCCCATGTGTGCTAATTTTTTCTAAAATCGTTAGACTAAAAATCAAGGGGCATCTTATACCAGAAGTCAGCAGAGGAGGGAGCTGCGCTGGTGTGTAGTTGCCCATACCTTGTCAAACAGGCTTCCTCCAATCACGGGCCTTATTGTTACTGACGTCAGCTGATGCCCTAGTTGGAGGTGGAGGTGGAGAGTGCACAGATGCAACAGGGACCAGAGTGTTCCGAGCCCATAAAGATGTCAAAAAATTAAAAGATAAATACTGGTAAGTGATTGTCTTACTCTGCAAAATTCAAACTGAACGTAATCAGCTCTGCAAAAAAGCATAGAAATAGAGCTGCAGAGAGACAACTTGGACCTTCTCCCACTGAGTGCATGATCAGACAGTGGAGAAAACAGGAATAACAACTCCTCAAGATGCCAAAAAAGAAGAAGGCCTTAAGAGGAAAACCAGCAAAATGGGCAAACTTGGAGCAGAGACTTAAGTCTTGGATTATGGAGCAGTGCCAGAGTGGCTGATGTGTGTCAACCAAGCTTATTCAATGTCAGGCAAGAATGTTTGCAAGCAAAATGAACATTATTGATTTTACAGGAATGGCAAAATGGTGCTTCAATTTCATGAGGAGAGAAGGGTTGGCCATGAGAACATGAACAAAGTTAGCTCAGAAAATACCATCAGTTTATGAGGATGATCTCACATATATAGACAGTGACTCAGAAGACAGCAGTGATACAATAGAAGTTGAAGAACTTGATATGTCTGGAACTAATAGTGATGAAGAAGAGAGCAGTGAAGCAACAGAAGCTGAATAAAGTGATATGCTGCATATCATAGTACTAGTATGTAAACATTACCTGCGGTAATTACTAAATAAAAATGTGTTCTGTTTTATGTTTAAAACTAGAGGCCTGGTGGACAAAATTCATGCATGGGGAAGGGGGAAGACAGGGTCTCTCAGCCCAGCCTGCACCCTCTCCATTCTGGGATCCCTCTCATAATCCAGGCTTCTAACCACTCACCTATCTGCCTGCCTGGTAGCCCCTAACTGCCCTCCCCACTTGGCCTGGTCACTCCTAACCACCTCTGCCTTGGTCCCTGCCACAGTGGCTTTTTCCAGAAGGATGTCCAGAAGGATGTCTAGATGATGTATGGTCTAATTAACATGCTACCCTTTTATTAGTATAGATAAGTATTTGTCATATTATTCTCTACTTTTCTATATGTATTTTAAATACTCCAGAATATTTTAAGAAAATAAAAAAATGGTCAAATTGCAGAAAAATAAAAGTTCTGAAATACAAATAATAATAATAATAATAATAATAATAATAGAATAAAATATGGGCTATAATCGAAACCGGTTTGGCTCAACGAATAGAGCGTCGGCTTGAGGACTGAAGGGACCCGGGTTCGATTCCAGCCAAGGGCATGTACCTTGGTTGCGGGCACATCCCCAGTAGGGGGTGTGCAAGAGGCAGCTGATCGATGATTCTCTCTTATCGATGTTTCTAACTCTCTATCTCTCTCCCTTCCTCTCTGTACAAAATCAATAAAATATATATTTTTTTAAAAAGATATGGGCTATAAAGGCTGACACATGTTATGGTTTGCTTATTTGTTTGTTTTTAAGATTTTTAAATTGATTTTTAAAGAGAGAGGAAGGGAGAGGGAGAGCAACACTGATGTAAGAAAAACATCAATGGGCTTCCTCCCTTTGCACGCACTCTACTGGGGATCAAGCCGCAACCTGGGCATGTGCCTGACTGGGAAATGAACCAGCAGCCTTTTGGTGCACAGGATGATGTCCAACCAAAACATACTGACCAGGGCAATGTGTTGGTGCCTTATAGCATGCAGGGAGCAATGTAGTAAAAAACCTGCTATTGATTAAGTGAGCAAAGAAACATGAAGACAACACCATCCTATATAATAAAGAGGTAATATGCACATTGACCCTCACGGTGTCGCACAAGATGGCTGCCCTCGTGTGGTCAAAGATGACTGCCACAAGATGGCCGGTAGGGAAGGTTAGTTATGGGCCAGCAGGCCAGCAGGAGAGGGTAGTTGGTGGGGACCAGGCCTACAGGGAAGGGCAGTTAGGGGCAACCAGACTGGCAGGGGCGGGCAGTTGGGGGGCAATCAAGCCGGCAGGGGAACAGTTAGGCATCTATCAGGCTAGCAGGTTTGATTCCCAGGCAGGGCACATACCTAGATTTCAGGTTCCTCCTAGGTCAGGGTGTATACAGAAGCAACCAATAGATGCCAATACCCCTTGCCCCATATCCATAGATGTTTCCCCCTCTCTCTCTCTTTCTCTGAAATCAATGAACATGCCCTTGGGTCAGAATTAAGAAGAAAAAAACACAAACTAAGAAAGACTGGAAGGTAATGAGTGATGGCTTGAGAAAGAAAAGGTGATAACACCAATGAGTATTAAGAAGTATGCTGCTGTATCAGCTCCCTGCCCAGAGCTCTTACCTGACACCATCACTGGGGGAGGTGTCACCCTTAGCTCCTATCATCTTAGGGGACAATGTCCACCATCACACTCAATGTGGCCTCCTAGGTTTAAAACTCCACATGCCTTCAAAACACTCCCATCTCCCAAAGGCTGACAGGGGAAGCAAAATCAGACAGGCTATTTGTCAACTCTTAATCAAGGTGACAGGGGCTGGGCCAATATAGGACAGCATGTGCCACTGATACTAGAGTGGAATGCCCAGACTCAGAGGTCCACACCATGACAACAAAGGTCCCCTTCCCGCCAAATTTCAGGGAGGCACAGGTATGAAGTGCATTTCCCACAGGTGTTTTCTAAAAATAATAATAATAATAAATAAAATAAAATAAAATAAAATCTCATGGTAGGCAAGAAAGGTTTCCAAACTACTGTGAGTCCAGTGGAAAAAGTTACAGTAAATGGGGAAGACAGGGTTAACAACTGTCTCAAACTTCCCAAATGCTTTTGAGCTTCAAGAACCATGATCAAGAGAAATAAGGCCCTGAATAGTCCAGAAAAGTGTCTAAAGCACCAGACCCAAAGTTTCCCCAATCTGTGCTGAGTGCTTACCCCAGGTTAGGGCCAGGTTCAATCCCAAATTATTTCAACTGATGGAAAGATCAGACCATGCCTCTGCCACTCTTCTCTAACTATGGGATTTAACTTGGGTGAGCGGGGGCAATGAAGTAGAAAGAGGTTTGAATTTCATTACATATAATTCAGCTACTGCAAAAGCATAAGGGAAGGGAAGAAGGGAAAACACCAGATCTAACTGGTACTTCCTCTTAACACACTACTTTCTCACACGGATGGTGGTTACACATGCAAGCTGCCCAAAATGCCACTGCAACAAAGATGAATATGCATGCTATTTTAAAAAATATATTTTTATGGATTTCAAAGAGGGAGAGGGAGAGATAGAAACATCAATGATGAGAGAGAATAATTGATTGGCTGCCTCCTGCACACCCCCTAAAGGGGATTGAGCCCGCAATTGGGCATGTACCGTTGACCAGAATCTACGCGGGACCCATCAGTCTGCAGGCTGATGCTCTATCCACCGAGCCAAACCAGCTAGGGCTGAATATGCATGCTATTAATGCCATCAATCTCTCAAATGCTGAACAATCTCTGTGTGGCCAGTGCTTGCACAGAGACCTCAGTACAACCAGCTGGCTGGTAGGGCAGCAGCTCCCAGAGGATGCATCAAAGCTACTGGGACAAAGCCCTCTGAGCTGTCTGACTATGTATGACCCCAAAGTAAGCCCAGGGCCAAGCACAGGGCAAAGGCAGAAAGAGAACAGGCCAGGGGACAAGGCTTTCAGTGTAAGAAAAACAAGGCCCTGGCAGGATAGTTCAAGGTTATGGGTTTGATCCCCGATAAGGGCACATATAAGCAGCAACCTATGAATGCATAAATAAGTGGAACAACAAATCAATGTTCCTCTCTCTTTCTCACCTCTCCTCTTTAAAATCAATGAATAAAAATTAAAGAACAGAAGCAAGACGGGCATGGCATTCTCCTTCATCAGCCGACTGTACTAATAAAATGTCATCATCAACTAGGTCAGTGGTTGGCAAACCACGGCTTGCAAGCCACATGCGGCTCTTTGGCCCCTTGAGTGTGGCTCTTCCACAAAATACCACAGCCTGGGCATTAGTGGCGTTAGAAAAAGTTTAAGTTTAAAAAAGTTGGCTCCCAAAAGAAATTTCAATCATTGTACTGTTGATAATTGGCTCTGTTGACTAATGAGTTTGCTGACCACTGAACTAGGCAATGTCTGAATTATGGGTGAGTTTCAGAGTAGTCATGGGGATGTAAAAAGGGAATATAGTCAATAATATTTATTGTATGGTTTGACCTTTTAGTTGCTCTTCATGTCTTCTTTTTTTAAATAATTTTTTTATTTTTAATTACAGTTGATGTACAACATTATACTAATTCCAGGTTTACAATCCCATGATTAGAAATTTATATAATTTACGAAGTGATCACCCTCATAAACCTAGTGCCCATTTGACACCACAGAGTTATTAAATATTATTGACTAGGGCCCTAGCTGATTTGGCTTAGTGGATGGAGCATCGGCCCGCGGACTGAAGGGTCCCAGGTTCGATTCTGCTCAGGGGCACATGCCTGGGTTGTGGCTCAATCCCCAGTAGGGGGCATAAAGGAGGCAGGCGATCAATGATTTTCTCTCCTCATTAATGTTTCAATCTCCCTCTTCCTTCCTCTCTCTGAAATCAATAAAAATATTTTTAAATAAATATTATTGACTATATTCCCTTTTTACATCCCCATGACTACTCTGTAAATACCAATTTATACTTCAACTTTAACACCCAGCCCCTTAACCCCCTTCCCATCTGGCAACTGTCAAAATGTTCTCTGTGAGTCTATTTCTGTTCTGCTTGCTCATTTAGTTTTTTAGATTCTACATGTAAGTGAAATCATCTGACATTTGTCTTTCTTTGACTTATTTATTCAACACAATACCCTCTAGGTCCATCCAGGTTGTTGCAGGTGGCAAGATTTCATTTTTTATGACTGAATCATATTCCATTCTATGCATATGCATCACTTCTTCTTTGTCCATTCATCTATTGACAGACACTTAGGTTGTTTCCATATCTTGGCTATTATAAATAATGCTTCAATAAACATGGCCGATGTGGCTCAAATGATTAGAGATTGCCCTGTATACTTAAGGCCGTGGGCTCGATTTCTGATCAGGGCACATACCCAGGTTGTGAGTTTGGTCCCCATCGATGTATCTATCTCTCTCTCTCTCTCTCTCTCCTCTCTCTCCTTCTCCCTCTCCCTCTCTCTCTCTCTCCTCTTTCTCCTCTCTCTTCTCTCTCTGATATCCTCAGATGAGAAATAAACTAGTGAATAAATAAGTCACTTTAAAAACAAAAAAAAATATGCCGGGACCGGTTTGGCTCAATGGATAGAGCGTCGGCTTGGGGACTGAAGGGCCCCGGGTTCGATTCCGGTCAAGGGCATGTACCTTGGTTGCGGGCACATCCCCAGTAGGGGGTGTGCAAGAGGCAGCTGATCGATGACTCTCTCTCATCGATATTTCTAACTCTCTATCTCTCTCCCTTCCTCTCTGTACAAAAATCAATAAAATATATTTTAAAATAAATAAATAAATAAATAAATAAATAAAAACAAAAAAAAATATGAATGTATATGTCTTTTCAAGTTAGTGTTTTGGATTCTTCAGATAAATACCCAAAAGTGAAATTGCTGAGTTCATCTCTGGTTTTTGTTTTTTTTTTATAGTCTTTGTTTTAAAGTCTATTTTGTCTTGTAGAAGTATTGCTATCCCATATTTTTGTTGTTGTTGTTTGTTCTACCCCAAAACTTCTGTTGGTTTGTTTCCATTTTCATGAAATGTCTTTTCCATCCCTTTATTTTTAGTCTGTTTGTCTTTTGACCAGAGTGAGTCTCTTGTAGACAGCATATGTAAGGATTTTTTTAAAATATATTTTATTGATTTTTTACAGAGGAAGGGAGAGAGATAGTTAGAAACGTCAATGAGAGAGAAACATTGACCAGCTGCCTCTTGCACACCTACCGGGGATGTGCCCACAACCAACGTACATGCCCTTGTCCAGAATCGAACCTGGGACTTTTCAGTCCGCAGACCGACGCTCTACCACTGAACCAAACCGGTTTCGGCTATAAGGATTTTTATTATCCATTCAGCCTCTATATGTCTTTTGGAGCATTTAATCTATTTTCATTTAAAGTAATTGTTTATAGATTACCATTTTGTTATTCATATTTTTCATTTTTTTGTTTTCCTCTTCATCTTAAAGAAGTCCCTTCAACATTTCTTGTAATAATGGTTTGGTGATGATGCACTCCTTTCTCCTTTTCTTGTCTGGGAAGCTTTTTATCTATTCTTTAATTCTAAATGATAAATGGTCATTGTGCTGGGTAGCGTAATCTTGGTTGTAGGTCCTTGCTCTTCATCACTTTGAATACTGTTTTGCTACTCCCTTCTGGCCTGCTAAGTGCTGTTAAGAAATCAGCTGGCAGTCTTATGGGAGCTCCCTTGTATGTAATTGCTTTGCTCTCTTGTTTTAATTCTTACCCAATGATAACCACTGAGTAATGCCAGCCAGGGTTCCATTGATTTTTAGAGAGAGTGGAAGGGAGGGGGAGAGACAGAAAGAGAGAAACATCAATGTGAGAGAGATATACCAATTGGTTGCCTCCTACATGTGCCCGAAATGGGGTTGGGAACCAAGCCTGCAACCGAGGTATGTGCAACTTAACTGGAATTGAACCGGCGACCTTTCAGTCTGAGGGTCAAGCAGAGTTCAAATACCTGCTAAGTCAACACCTTGAGTTTGTTGCTCATAGAGGTGTTTAGGTGGTGCTTCAGCATGCTCTAAATCTGTCCACCAGATGCACTGGATCTGTGGCCGCCTAGGATACGCAGGCCAAAGTCAACCACTGCCTGTGTTCTGCCCAGAGCCACCTGACATGACCTACAAAGTGATCTGTAGATGGTTGCTATTCTACTTGTGCTGGGCTCAAAGGTGCCCATCAGAAGACAAGCTGCAGCCGAAACCGGGTTTGGCTCAATGGATAGAGATTCGGCTTGGGGACTGAAGGACCCAGGTTCGATTCCAGTCAAGGGCATGTACCTTGGTTGCAGGCACATCCCCAGTAGGGGGTGTGCAAGAGGCAGCTGATCGATGACTCTCTCTCATCAATGTTTCTAACTCTCTATCTCTCACTTCCTCTCTGTACAAAATCAATAAAATATATTTTAAAAAAAAAAAAAAAAAAAGAAGACAAGCTGCAAAACAAGGCCGGCTGACAGTAGCACCATGCCTGAGGCCACATAGCAAGAGGTACAGGGTAGCCCAGGTGGTGTGGCTCAGTGGTTGAGCATTGACCTGTGAACCAGGAGATCAGGGTTCAATTCCCAGCCAGGGCATATGCCTGGGCTGCGGACTCAATCTCCAGTGTGGGGCATGCAGGAGACAAATGATTCATGATTCTCTCTCATCATTAATGTTTCTATCTCTCTCTCCCTCTTCCTTCCTCTCTTTGAATTAAATATATATATATATATATATATATATAAATAATTATTATTAATTTATTTATTTATTTATTTTTAAAGGTACAGGGTACACAGAGACCAGATGCTGCTTATTGAAAGATTTTAGGAAAGTTAGCAGCATAAGCAAGACAGGCTATTTATATGGAAAAGCCACTGGAAATGACTAAAGTGAACCCACAAGTTGGGTGGGGCAGGGTCTCAGGGAATCACTGGGGCGGGGTGAACAGTATTAGCAAGGCTGAAGGTATCTCAGACATGGTGCCTGGCTGTGGGGGAACACTCAGCAAAGGAACAATGGGATCTGCCAATACTTCTGTCTGGGAGAAAGCTGCCCCTACAGCTCTCAACATGCTGCCAAACAATTAAATTTCTCTCCATATCACTGGCACCTTTTGAACTGCTGCCCCAGCTCTGGAGCTCAGAGTGAGCCTGCAACCAAGGTATGTGCAAAACTTGATCGGAATTGAACCGGCGACCTTTCAGTCTGAGGGTCAATGCTCAAACCACTGAGCCTATCTTCATGTTTTATTTTTTTATTATTGTTAATCCTCACCCAAGGATATTTTTCCACTGAGAGAGTGGAAGGAAAAGGGAGAAACAGAAAAACACATCAACTGGTTGCCTCCTGCACACATCCCAACGAAGGCTGGGGAATTTGCAACCAGTATGTGCCCTTGACTGGAACTGAACCAGGAACCTTCAGTCCACAGGCCAACACTCTATCCTCTGAGCCAAACCAGCCAGGGCTTTGTTTTAAAACACTAAGAGAGCCGGGCCAGCATGGCTCAGTGGTTTTATGTCAACCTATGAAACAGGAGGTCATGGTTCAATTCCCAGATTCCAGGGTCAGGGCACATGCTCGGGTTTCGGGCTCGATATATACTGTGGGGTGTTCAGGAGGCAGCCAATCAATGATTCTCTCTTATCATTGATGTTTCTATCTCTCTATACCTCTCCCTTCCTCTCTGAAGTCAATAAAAATATTTTTTAAAAATAAAATACCAAGAGAGAGAACATAAAAACTTCCTCCAGTCCAGATGCAATTTACAATTGGCGGGGGGGAGGGGGGGGGGCGGGCAGGAGAGGGCACATTAGAGATTTCACATCCTTCTGTTGAGAGGCTTTAAAACACCACAATTAGGTGAGCTCATGCGATTTTAATGCTGGATAAAACTAGCTTGAGATGAGGGACAGCAGAAACATTTTAAAGAAATGCCTAATGCCTGACACCTAATTCCCCCAGAATTGAGTCTACCCAGCTCTGATCCTCACTTTCATCCACGGCAGGATTCCTAAATCTTTAGGCCTGGAGCCAGAAGAATTCGCAGTCTGCTGGAAGTATGTGCTCACATGCCAATGATTCCTGACCTCGCTCAGTGCAAGATGACATTTCTTTCTGAAGCGAATTAGTTTTCATTACACAACTTTTAGAAAAGTATATGTAATTTTTGTACTGATAAATAGTGAATCACATTTATTGAGCACTCACAGTTTCCTATCCTGCATCTCATTTAATCATCCCCAGTAACACTATGGGCAGGCAGTATTATGGCCCCCAACTAACAGGTGGGGAGACTTAGGGCCACAGAGCCAATAAGTGATGGAACCAGAGAACCACCCAGGCATGTGGCCCTAAGCTATTGTGTCTCCTGCAAGAAACAGCCCAGACATGACAGAGCCAAGCGTTGGGCCACAGCATGGCCCCCTGCACATACTCACCTGGCAAAATGCACAGGAGATCACATGATGGTGCATTTTATTCAACAGACAAGGTCAAAGTGCAGGACACAACTTGAGCACATATGTACCCTGACTCAAAAACCAGCACAGCCTGCCATTTCCCCAGGAAAACGGAGACCCCATCAGAGCAGTGTTTCAATGTGCTATTGCCAAGTTTTGCAGGAAGCTGGGCACATAACACCAAAAGACATGCTGGTGTGAGTTCCTATGTGGAAAACCAAATAATGAGGGGGGGGAGGGGGGGGACTGGGCCTCTCACACCTGTCAGAATGGCAACCATCAACAAATCAACAAACGACAAGTGCTGGCCAGGATGTGGAGAAAAAAGAACCCTCGTGCACTGCTGGTGGGAATGCAGACTGATGCAGCCACTGTGGTGAACAGTATGGAGTTTCCTCACAAAACTAAAAATGGAACTCCCATTTGACCCAGTGATCTCACTTCTAGGATAATATCCCAAGAAATTAGAAACACCAATCAGAAAGGATATATGCACCCCTATGTCCATAGCAGCATAATTCACCATAACTAAGATTTGGAAACAGCCTAAATGCCCATTAGCAGATGAGTGGATTAGAAAACTATGGTACATCTACACGATAGAATACTATGCTGCTATAAAAAAGAAGGAATTATTACCATTTGCAGCAGCATTGATGGACCTGGAGAGCATTATGTTAAGTGAAATAAGCCAGGCAATGAAAGAAAAATACCACATGATTCCACTCGTTTATGGAAAATAAAGAACATTATAACTTGATGACTAAAAAGATAGATATAGAGGCAATAAAGCACTGAACAGACTGTCAAATTACAGAGGGAAGGCTGGGGCGTGTTGGGGGGGAGGGAAATAGATCAACCAAAGGACTTGTATGCATGCATATAAGCACACCAATGGACACAAGACACTGGAGGGGGGTGAGGACATGCAACAGGAGGAGGGGAGGCTGGGAGAAGTCAATGGGTGAAAAAAGAGATATATATGTTCTAACATATGTAATATTTTAAACAATGAGAAAAATAATAATCTAAAACAAAACAAAACACAGCCTGAAGAAGTACTTGCTTGATAATCTTTGCATTTTTGCCTTCCACGTATGGATAGTTAACCTTGTTGCTTGCACAAACATTATCTAGGCCAGTGGTCAGCAAACTTATTAGTCAACAGAGCCAAATATCAACAGTACGATGATTGAAATTTCTTTTGAGAGCCAACTTTTTTAAACTTAAACTTCTTCTAACATCACTTCTTCAAAATAGATTTGCCCAGGCCGTGGTATTTTGTGAAAGAGCCACACTCAAGGGGCCAAAGAGCCACATGTGGCTCGAGAGCCGCAGTTTGCCGACCACGGATCGAGGCTGCATGCCCAGCCACATTCTGCAGGTGAGAAAACTGGAACTTAATTCACTATCACTCAAAATTTGTCAAGAAACACTAGGGCATCCCAAATTTTTCTGTAACTGACAGCTCCCTCTGATTGCCCGGTCAGAGGTTCCTAAGTCACAGCTAAGGTAAGCATTACCAAGAGGAGGAGAACGTGAGTGTGAGAAAGAGCTTTTAAAAGCTCAAGGAAAAAAACAGATATCCCAATTTTAAAAACGAACAAAGGGTAAGAGAAAGACAATTCAGAAAGAAGAGAGGCAGCAAAGTTAGGAGAAAATGTTCAATTTATGTATTGCAAAATCAGAAGAAAATGTCAGTGTTTGCCATCAGGTCGGCAGTCATAGAAAGGTCATCTGCAGGACTAGCCAAAATGGAAACATGTCTTGTGCCATGCTGGTAGAAAGATAAACTGGCCAGCCTTTCTGAAGGTCAATGCAACAACGTATGAAAAATACGTCGCCTCTGTTATGCAGGTTTACTTTAATCCCTACTAAACTCCAGAAGATTCTTTGTAGATACCAATAAGATTATTCTTTTTTAAAAAATAATAAATTTATTGAGGTGAAATTGGTTCACAAAATCATACAAGTTTTAAGTATACAACTCAATAAAACATCATCTACACACTCATGGTGTACCCATCACCCCAAAGGATTACTCTAAAATGTAAATAGAGCACTGGCTTGTGTGGTTCAGTTGGCTGGGTGTCTTCCCATGCACCAAAAGGTTACTGGTTTGATTCCTGATCAAGGCTCAATGCCTGGTGAGGGGGCATGTTAGAAGCAATTTTTTTCTCTCTCTCCCTTTCTCTCTCTCTAGAAATCAATTTTTAAAAAAATATTTTTAAAAAATAAAATGAACACAGAAAGGCAAAGAAACTAAGATGAATAAAACAACTCTGAAAAAGAAAAATAAAGTAGGCGGGATTATTCTACTTGATTCCAAGGCTTGCTATAAAGCTATAATATTCAAGACAGTGTGGCCCGGAATGTGTAGCTCAGTGGTTGAGCATCCTCCTATGAACTAGGAAGTTATGTTCAATTCCCGGTCAGGACACATGCCCAAGTTGTTGTCTCAATCCCCAGTGGCAGACAGGAGGCAGCCAATTAATGATTCTCTCTCATCATTGATGTTTCTATCTAGTCCTCCCTCTCTCTTCCTATCTAAAATCAATTTTTAAAAAATTTTAAGTGTGTCATTGATGGATAGACAGAAACATAGAGCCATGGAACAGAATGAAAAGCCCCACAGACCTACACAGATGTGCCTACTTATGACGAAGATGTAAAAGCCATCCAGGAGGAAAGAGTCCTGTTCAACAAATGGTGCTGGAGCAACTGGACATCCAGCCAGAGGAAGAAAATGGAACATAAACATGACATAAGTCTCACCTTTATATAAAAACTAGTGACCCAGTGCATGAAATTCATCCACAGAAGGGGGGTTTCCTTCAGTCTGGCCTGTACCTTCTCCAATCTGGGACCCCAAGGGGGATGTCTGACTGCCAGTTTAGGTCTGATCGGGCCTCAGGGATCGAGCCTAAACCGGCAGTCAGACATCTCTCTCGCAATCCGGGCGCAGACTCCTAACCACTCACCTGCCTGCCTACCTGATCGCCCCTAACCACTCTGCCTGCTGGCCTGATCACCCCCAACTGCCCGCCCTTCCGGCTTCATCACCTCCAACTGCCCACCCTTCTGGCCTCATCACCCCTAAACGCCCTCCCCCATCTCCCTAAACGCCCCCCCACCTCCCTGCTCGCCCTCAGTTGCTCCCCCCCCACCAGCCTGCTCACTGCCAACTGCCCTCCCCTGCCAGCCTGATGGTCCCTAGCCTCCTCTGCCTTCAGCCCCACCACCATGGCTTTGTCCAGAAAGTCTCCCAGTCTAATTAGCATATTATCCTTTTATTAGTATAGAATTAGTATAGATGAACTCCAAATGGCCCTAGCCAGTTTGGCTCAGTGGATAGAGTGTCGGCCTATGGACTGAAGGGTCCCCAGTTCAATTCCAGTCAAGGGCACATGCCTGAGTTGCAGGCTAGATCCCCAGTGTGGGGTGTGAAGGGAGCAGCTGATGAATGAGTTTGTCTCATCACTGATGTTTCTATCTCTCTCTGCCTCTCCCTTCCTCTCTGAAATCAGTACAAAATATTTTTTTAATTAACTCTAAATGGATCACAGACTTAAATGTAAAACTATAAAACTTTTAGGAAAAAAATATAGGTGAAGATATTCAGGATCAGGAGCTGGGCAGAGAGTTCTTATACTTGACATCTAAAGCCTATTTCATCAGAGAAAGAACTGATAAACTGGATCTCATCAAAAAATACTTGCTCTTCGAAAGAACCTGATAAGAGGATAAAAAGATAAGCTGTGGACTGGGAGAAAATGCTTGCAAATCATCTGACAAAGGACTAGTATCTGGAATATATAAACAACTCTCAAAATTCAAAAGCAGAAAACCAAACAGTCCAATGAGAACATGAGCAAAAGACACCAGAGAGAATATACAGATAGCAAAAAAGCACAGAAAAGATGGCCACCATATTGTTAGCCATCAAGAAAATGCAAATTAGCCAAAACTGGTTTGGCTCAATGGATAGAGCTTCGGCTTGGGGACTGAAAGGTCCCGGGTTTGATTCCGGTCAAGGGCATGTACCTTGGTTGCGGGCATATCCCCATTAGGGGGTGTGCAAGAGGCAGCTGGTCGATGACTCTCTCTCATTGGTTTCTAACTCTCTATCTCTCTCCCTTCCTCTCTGTGCAAAATCAATAAAATATATTTAAAAAAAAAAAAAAAGAAAGAAAGAAAGAAAGAAAGAAAATGCAAATTAAAGCCACAGTGAGATACCAGCACACACTATTAGGGAATGGCTAAAATAGCAATACCAGTGAGCAGTCAGAGAAACTGGACTGCTCATACATTGTTAAAATGTACAGCTACTCTGGAATACAACTTTGTCATTTCTTAAAACAAACAAATAAATAAAAATTAAACACAACACTACCATATAACCCAGCAACTGTTTTGGGTACTCATCCAGAGACATGAAGACTTAGCTTCACATAACATGCTGTTCTCAAATGTTTAGTGCAGCTTTATTCATCGTCATCCAAAACTGAAAATGCCCCTGATATCCTGGGATTTGTTAAATGAATTATGATTCCATGGAATACTGCTTGGCAATGAAAAGAAACGAATTGCTAATACATGCAAAAATCTGAAGAATCTGCAAAGGATTATGCTAACTGAAAAGGCTAATCTCCCAAGGTTACATACTGAATAATTCCATTATATAACATTATTAAAATGCTGAAATCAGCCTGGCCAGCATAGCTCAGTGAGTGAGCATCGACCTATCAACCAGGAGGTCAGAGTTCGATTCCTGGTCGGGGCATACACCCAGGTTGTGGGCTCAAACCCCAGTGTGGGGTGTGCAGGAGGCAGCCGATCGATGATTCATCATTGATGTTTCACTCTCTCCCTCTTCCTCTTCCTCCCTCCCTCCCCCAACCCCCACAACTTCCTCTCTGAAATCAATAAAAAATATATTTTAAAAATAAGTGTTTTGCTGGGACCGGTTTGGCTCAATGGATGGGGCGTCGGCTTGGGGACTGAAGGGACCCGGGTTCGGTTCCGGTCGGGGGCATGTGCCTTGGTTGCGGGCATATCCCCAGTGGGGGTGTGCAGGAGACGGCTGATCGATGACTCTCTCTCATCGATGTTTCTGGCTCTTCGTCTCTCTCCCTTCCTCTCTGTAAAAGTCAATAGGACATATGTTGAAAAATAAATAAATAAATAAAATAAGTGTTTTCCCACCTGGGGCACTTTATTTAAAAAAAAAAAAAAATGCTGAAATCATAGAAATGAACAGATTAGTGACTGCCCAGGGGTTAAGGAAAGGGTTTGCGGGGCGGGCAATGGAGTGAGAGTGGCTATACAAGGTCACTGGGGCCTTGGCCAGTGTGGCTTAGTTGGTTGAATGTCATCCCATGCACTGAGATCACTGGTTCGGATTACTGCTCAAGGCACATGCCTAGGTTGTGGGCTCGATCCTCAGTAGGAGGCATGTGGGAAGCAGCCAATCAATATTTCTCTTCTCTCATGCCTGGCTGGCGTTCCCTAGCGGGAAGGAGATAAAAGCTCCGACTGTGCTGAACCCCAGACCCGACAGCGCTGAACCCCAGTTCTAGGCCAGAACCTGGGGATCCAGGCTCAAACAGAGGGAGCCGGGGCTGTGAGGCGGAATCCCAGGGAGTGGTGAAAGGCAGTCCCGGAGGCGCGCACATTGCGCACAGAGGATGGACTGTTGACTCTGCTGCGAGATTGCCCTGGAGGGATGTAGACAAAAGCTCCAGACTGTGCTGGGCCCAGTTCCGACTCCTCTGAACCCCAATTCTAGGCCAGACCCCGGGGACCCAGGCTCAAACAGAGGGAGTTGGCTGTGCCTCGGGATTGCCTTGGCGGGAAGGAGACAAAACCTCCAGACTGCTCTGAACGCCACCTCCAACTCCACTTCCAACTGAACTGAACCCCAGTTCCGGGCTCATTGGGGGAGAGCCTAGACTGTTTGGTAGCAGGCGAAAATCAAGGGCACCTTTCTCTCAGAGGTGCTTGCAATGAGTACTGAAGGACCCTAAGGAATACTGAGACTCAGGAGCCACATAGGGCGTGGCTGACGAAGCCAAGGCTGTAGGCTCCACCCTGAAACTCCGCCCCATCAGGGAAGCTGCGAAAATGCCGAGACAACGATATAGATCACAAACGAAAGAAATAGAGGACAAAAAGCGACTGGATGTAGAGTTCAAAACCACACTTATAAGATTGTTCAAGAATCTCCTAGAAAAGGCCGATAAAATAAACGAGACCTATGAGGATATGAAAAGGGATCAACTAGAAATAATAAGGGACCAACAAGAAATAATAAGGGATCAACAAGAAACAAAGAATACATGGTCTGAAATAAAAAATATTATACAGAGTCCTAAAAACAGAATGGAAGACCGCAAGAATCAAGTCAAAGATTTGGAACATAAAGAGCCAGAAGACACTCCTTCACAGAAGCAAGAAGGCAAGAGAATCCAGAAAATTGAAGATAATGTAAGAAACCTCTGGGACAACTTCAAGCAAACCAACATCAGAATCATGGGGGTCCCAAAAGATGAGAGAGAGCAAGATATCAAAAACATACTGAAAGAAATAATGACAGAAAACTTCCCCCACCTGGTGAAAGAATTAGACTTACAAGTCCAGGAAGCGCACAGAACTCCAAACAAAAGGAATCCAAAGAAGACCACACCAAGACACATCATAATTAAAATTCCAAGAGCAAAAGACAAAGAGAGAATATTAAAAGCAGCAAGAGCAAAGCAGATAGTTACCTATAAAGGAGCACCTATACGACTGTCAGCTGATATCTCAACAGAAACCATGCAGGCCAGACGGGAATGGCAAGAAATATTCAAGGTGATGAATAGTAAGAACCTACAGCCAAAAATAATCTATCCAGCAAAGCTATCACTCAGAATCCAAGGCCAGATAAAGAGCTTCACTAATTTAAAAAAAAAAAAAAAAAAAAAAAAAAAAAGCTAAAGGAGTTCATCACCACCAAACCAGAATTATATGAATTGCTGAAGGGGGTTCTTTCAGAAGAGAAAGTAAACAAAGATAAAAATTATGAACAACAAATATGTAACTATCAACAATGAATCTAAAAACCAAGGAAATTTAAAAAACTGATGAACAATATTAACTGTTGAATATAATAGAATCAGAGGTATGGAAGGGGAGTGAACTGACGATTCTTGGGGAAAAAGGGAGAGGAGGATATGGGAAGAGACCATAAACTGTGCACCTATGGATGAGGACAATGGGGGGGTGGAGAAAGGGCAGAGGGTGGGGTGGGAACCTGGTGGAGGAGAGCAATGGAGGGGGGGGGGGAAGAGGAACATTTGTAATAATATGAACAATAAAGATTTATTTAAAAAAATATATTTCTCTTCTCTCATTAATGTTATTCTTTTTCTCTCCCTCTCCCTTCCCCTCTCTCTCTAAAATCAATAAAAACATTTTTTTAATAAAAAAGGGCAATTCAGGATACCCATGGGAATGGAACTGTTCTGCATCTGATGAGAGTAATGTCCATGTTTAGGTTGCGATGGCATACTATAGATCTCTAAGACATTACCACCAGAGGAGAGTGGGTAAAGAATACACAGGATAGCCTGGACAGTGTGGCAAAGTGGTTGAGTGTCAATCCAGGAACAAAGAGGCCATGGTTCAATTCCTGGTCAGGGCACATGTGAGCTCTGTCCCCAGTAGGGGTCATGTTGATGGATGATGTTTCTCATCAATGTTTCTATCTTTCTGTCCCTCTCCCTTCCTCTAAAAGTCAATAAAAATGTATTTAAAAAAAAAAAAAAAAGAATACACAAGATGTCACTGCATTGTTTTTTTGCTACTGTATGTGAATCTACAATCATCTCAAAATTTTTTTAAAAAAAATTTTTTAAAAGACTTAGGGGACCTCAGCCAAATTCAAAATTCCATTTTTAGACAATCAGGAAAATTTAATCTGGACTGGGTATCTGACAGTACGAAGAAATATTGTGTAAACTGTGACACAACAATAACTTTTTTATCAAAAAAAACAGGAAACTACACAAAGTGGGGTGTTTTGGTTTTTTTTTTTTTAAAGAAAAACAGTCTTAACTGTTAGAGATGCATATTGAAATATGATTTCTAAATTTTAAAAAAAACATTTGGAAATAAAAATGAATATGGGAAGATCAGGAGATGGTAGCCAGGTGAAAGAGATTTGCAAAATTTTAGCCTCTATGGTAAATGGGTGGTGGGTACATGGGAGCTCATTAAACTCTTCCTGCAACTTTTATTGTTTAAACTTTTACATAATTAAAGACCAACATCTGATGAGTTTCTGCTCTGGCAAGGATCCTAAGGTACAAGCTGCTTCTCAGTCAAATATGATAAACAAAGAGCAGCTTTATCACCAGCTGGATCATGCTTCTGTCAAACAAAAACTAGCATTTATTTAAAATATACACATGTGCACGCACACACACATACATACACATACACATACACATACACATACACACACGTGTACATATGCTCTCCCAGTACTGTAAGAACTCCTCCTGAAGAGTGATCAGTCATGCAGAAAGGGGAAGGGCAAGAGAGTTTCTCAGTTCGTCCAGCTTAGAGGTGTGACTGCAGGTGACAGTGAAGGGCTGAAAACCTCTAAGGACTAGTAAAGATAATAAAGAATTGTGTCTCCACTGAACAGAAAACCACATGGCAGTAAAAACAGTATGAGCAGAACATGTATGAATGTGGTATGATCGTCAGATACTTGCTAAGTGAGGAGGGCCCAACCAGCTCCACAGTTGTGACCTGGCTGGTAAGCACAAAGTAATCAAATCCATGTGAATGTAAATGTGGCTGGAGAGACACCACGTACTACTATCAGGAATTCGGACAGGTAATCCACTGCCTCCTCATGGCTTTCTGAGCTCTCCAGGGTTCCAAGCACACATTGCTTCTGTAAATAGGACAAAAAAAGGGAAAGGGAGAAGCACAAGAGGGATCTAAAGGGAGATACACAACTCTCCCTAGGGACCGAAATGACCCCATGACAAGGGACAAGCTGAGGACCTGTGCCTGCCATTCAGCACAGGACTCTGTCCGACCCATGCTGAATTCAGGGCCTGAGGTGTGGACATGACAGGGAGGCTGGGGGAGTAAGACCTGCAGTCCCCCAAGGAGAGCCAAGGAGCAAAAGAACCACAGCTGAAAGTTTGGACGAGCAATGAAATGTCATGATAAACAATACAGCTGGAAGGAGTTCAGGACCAGCAGTCATTGGGAAAGGCTTTAGATCAGGAAGGAACAGGAACACAGAATCAAGGTGTGAAAGCTTCGTGGCTCCTGGAAAACCATCACCCTCAGCCCATTTACCAGAACAGAAAGTGAGGAAGAAACAGAGGTCACCCTCACACACTGTCCTAATGCAGGATGCAGGACACAGAGGTCATCAGCACCACCGGACAGTGTGACCTCGATTCCCACCCTAACTTTATACAACCCGGGGGAGGGTGAACGGCCTCTTGGTGCCTTGGTTCTTCATTTGGAAAATGAGGAGGAGCTTCTCCATCACCGGAGACTGACTCAGGGTAAGCGCTGGTCAAACACTGGCTGTTTTGAGTCCTATTCTCTCCTTGGTCACTCTCCTCCTACCAGCTCCATGTGAAAACTTTGTGCTAGTCCCAGAAATGTCCCCCATCCCAGTTCTACCTCAAGCTACTGCCTGTCCCTACCCTTCACAGAAAACTTCCTAACAGGGTAGTCTGCCCTTGGATTCACCAGTTCTCAACCTTGTGGATTCATTCATTCATTCATTCATTCATTCTCTCATTGAACAAACAAAATGAGTTCACACTGAGGAGCATGGATGACACAAAAGTGTGCGGGATGGTGCTCCGGGGCTCAGGAAGAGGAGACAGGTAGGCAGAATGAGCCTGTGGCTACAGAGCAGGCTGCCGAGGGACATGACAGCAGGAGACACAGCCATACCTCCAGGGATGAGTAAACCAAGTTCCAAGGCAGAGGGGCAGGCAGGGACTCTGGGCACTCAGCACCATTTTAGCCAGGCAGGAAGGGTGGATAAGGTGAGATGACAGGGTCAGTGCATGCCTTGCTGAGAAGCCACCTGGAAGGTGACCTTGGCAAATGTGCACATGAGAAGCTGACCTGAACATGCACTCAGCTACACAAAATGGGGAACAGGAGGGCTGGGCAAGAAGGAAGCAATCAGGATGCATATTCAGGTTGTGGGTTTGATCCCAGTTCAGGGTACGTGCAGGAGGCAATGATGCCTCTCTCTCCCTTCCTCTCTCTGAAATCAAAATAAGGACAATTGTATATAATAAAGTGGTAATATGCAAATTGACCCTACACCCTCGCAAGATGGCTGCCTACAACCAGGCTGGCAGGGGGTTAGTGAGGGATGACCAAATGACTGATTGGCAGGTTGTATGGGGCAACCAGGGCGGTAGGGGGAGCAGTTAGGAGTGACCAGGGCGGTAGGGAGGGGGCAGCTGAGGGTGACCAGGCTGGCGGGGGAGGGGGAGTGAAAAGGGCAGTGAGGGGCAATCAAGCCAGGAAAGGGGGTGGGGGCAGTTTAGGGGCAACCAGGCAGGCAGGCAGGTAAGCGATTAGGAGACAGTGATCCAGGATTGTGAGAGGGATGTCTGACTGCTGGTTTAGGCCCAATCCAGGACATCCCCCAAGGAGTCCCGGATTGAAGAGGGTGCAGCTGGGCTGAGGGGATTTCCCACCCCAACTCCCGGACAAATTTTGTGCACCAGGCCTCTAGTAAATAAATAAAAACAAATGAGATCTCACACTGTTATAACACTTAGCAGCTTAAAAATAACTGGGTTTTTTGGGGGGTTTTTTAATTTAAAAAAAACCCACAAACCTACAGCACAATGAAGAGCCCAGACCTGAGTCAGAAGAGTAGTGTGAGCAGAGCTTGCTGGATGCGACCTTTCACAAGTGTCATAATGCCTATTGGCCTCAGTTTACCCTTTATAAAGTGAGGATAAAACCAACCAGAGTGACTGGGAGGATAAACTGAATAACCCAAAACTCCTTTTCTGCTCAGTCCTTGGCACCTTCATAGTGAGACCTTTCCAGCCCTCATGTATGGGGTCTTGCTTCATAGTTCTCACAGCATGATCCCACTGCCATGTGACAGACTCCATAGGTACCTGTTCTGTTCCTTATGCTGTGCCTCCCTCCTTAGAATCCTGGCTGTATGGGGCAGGATTGTCTTCAGGCTCACTACTACATCCCACTGCCCAGAAAGCACCCAGCTAAGAGAAGGTGCCCAGTAAATACTTGCTGGAAGAAGGGCTTACTACACAAATAAACACATTCACAGCATACCCATCAGGGTCCAGGAACTCCACTGCTGTGAGGCAGATGTAGAAAACTGAAGTTATTCTCAATTTGCAGATGGGGAAACTGAGGTGCAGAAAATACTGCACAGCTAGGGGCACTGAAAGAATATCTGGGGATCCTAACACTGAAATACAGGCATCCTGAAGAGACCTCAAATGATAATGGGGCTTAAAGTCTTCTTCAAGGGAGGATATGTGGTAGTTTTATGCATGGACGCTGGCCACTCGGGTCAGGTCAAGGTAGTGAGAACCTGAGAGCGCCCCCAGGAGTGGGGCTGATGAAGTGCCTCTCACGTGGGTGGTAGTGGTGTGTCTGCGTTGGCACAGTAATGTGGCACAGCCTGGGGCATCAGAAAGTAGACACTAAGCTCTAGGGTATCATCTGATCCAAGATAGTCACTCCACTTCCCAGATCAGCTGATTGGGGGTTAAGAACCAGGCGTGGGAAACTTGCTTTAAAGTTCAAAATCGGGGCAGAGGGAGAGAAACTTATATGTTCTTGCTTGATTGGGAGCTACTTAGTCAATAAAAACAAAGCAGGCCAATGCAGGTCTGTCAGAGAGACAGCCAAGGAATTCTGCATCTTACAGGGAGGGGCCAAACTACTCTCAAACCTGGCTCTCTGCCCAACAATTTATATGGCATCACCATTAGCATTCTAGTAAGATAGTGAGACAGCAATTATTTTAGAGGGGGGGGGGGGAACAGAAATGAAAGGACAAACAAGTGTCCCAAGCTATCAGCATTCACTCCAGACACACTGGCCGGGTGTTGTCTGGGCGGGGTGCCCAGCAGGCTGCCTGGAAGAGTGGAAAGAGCAGGGTTCTACAGGCAGATGAATGTGGGTCAACCCCAGCTCTGCACCCACCAGCTACAGATTACTGCAATCTCTGTGGGTCTGTTTCCCATTTGCAAAAGGGAAAGTAAGCACGTAACAAAGCGGGTAAGGGTGGGGGGTGGAACTCCTTGAGCAAAGGGAAGCCTCTCCTCGCCAATGAGGCAATGCTTTCCTCCAGTTACCATGGACTGCCTAGGTCCAGGGGCCACACAAGGGACTCACAGGAGGGAGAGCTTCTGCTCAGGTGGGGCTGAAAGAAAACAACAGCAAGGAGGCCTCTAAGAGCAGCTGGGCAGGCAGCATGCTGCAGGTCACAGCATGGGGTTGAAGGGGGCACTGGGAAGAGAAAGGGGATTTCATGGAGGTGATGGAAGAGTGGAGAGCAAGCCCGCAAGGTCAGGTGGAACAGGAGCAGGAGCATGGGAATGCCAGGCCAGGAGCAATCAAGCTGGACATACTGAAGGGGAGGGGAAAGGGAGCAGATAGAGGTTTCTAGAGCAGGCAAGTGGTTGAAGATGCGTTTTTGAAGATGCATCCCACAGTAATGTGGGATGAACTAGGAGGCTCAGCAGGAAGGGGAACAACCCCAGCGTACGAACTTGTGGGTGTAATAAGGAGGTAACTGGTTCCAGAGTCCAGCAGGCTAGCAGAGGCAAAGGAAAAACAGGAAGTTGGACTCCAAAAGAGCATGGAAGGCCGGTTTAGAGTGTAGTAGACAAACATGCCAGAGACCATGCCAAAGACGGAGCGCACAGAAAAAAAGGATACAGGCAGAGAGGGCTTGACATTTGGGGGTAGAAGAGAAAGTGTGAAGGTCCTTTGGTGGGCTACAGTGACAAGTGTTTTGAGAAAGACTAGCCCCAATGACATCCACTGGGGTTAAGAATAGTAAGATGTCTCTAAGTGAAATAAAACTCTGAAATCACCCATAATTCACCCTACCTGGTTTGGCTCAGTGGATAGAACATTGGCCTGAAGACTGAAGGGTCCAGGGTTTGATTCTGATCAAGAGCACATGCCCAGGTTGCAGGCTTGATCCCCAGTAGGAGACATGCAGGAGGCAGCTGATCAGATTCTCTCTCATTACTGATGACTATCTCTTTCTCTCTCTCTTTCTGAAACAAATAATTTTATGAAAATAAAAAATCACCCATAATTCCACCAACTATAAATGTAACCATTATGCTTGTGTCACAGTATCTGCTATATCATCTAATCTTTTAAAATAGTTACATATTAAAAATTAAGTCACACCATACAAGCATCTTATAATTTGCTTTTCCTCTGAGCTAAATCCTCAATAATTTTTTTCATTTTACAAAATATTCTTTTAAATATAATTTAACAGCTATGTGGTAATTTCATCATGTAGGTGAATGTTTTTATATTTTTGTATTATTCCAATTTTTCCTCATAAATGAAACTGTAATAAATTTTTTGTTGCTTAAAAAAAAAAAGACTGTCAAAGTAGCCGATAACCTATGAAAGCACATGGTACAAAGGGGTAACACAGGTGTATTTCTGGTGTGGGTGAGGCAAAAGAAAGTTGTGCAGAGACTAACATAAATAAATGAACTAGTGACCCAGTGCACGAAATTCATGCACATTAAAAGGAAATTAACTAAAGCCGAGACTGGTTTGGCACAATGGATAGAGTGTCGGCTTGCAGACTGAAAGATCCTAGTCAAGGGCATGTACCTTGGTTGCGGGCACATCCCCAGTAGGAGGTGTGCAGGAGGCAGCTGATCGATGTCTCTCTCATCGATGTTTCTAACTCTCTACCCCTCTCCTTTCCTCTCTGTAAAAAAATCAATAAAATATATATTTTTAAAAAAGGAAATTAAAGGAAATATTTTAATATTGTTATTTCTCTATAAGTGTCAGAGATGAAAAAAAAATTAGTAAAATGTATATGAAAATCTTCCTCCTGTCACAGTCTGGGGAACCAGAGTCAAGTCCCCACCACCCAATTGCACCTTGAAATTGCGCTAGATCCAGACTCAGCCAGAACCAGGTGACAATCTAACCATTAGGCTAGATCAAGACCAGGCCGACCCCACCCTGTCAAGCCCTATTGGGTGGGGTACACAGCCTCAGGTCACCTGGCCCGGTGCTGGGGCAGGGAGTGCAGCCTGAGGTCCCCCAGCCTGGGCTAGGGGGCATGGCCTGAGGTCCTCCATCAAGCTCCACCAGGCGGGGGATGCAGCCTTAGGTCCCCCAGCCCAGCACTGGGGTGGAGTGTGTGGCCTGAGGTCCCCCAGGCCGGGGCAGTGGCACACCTTGAGGTCCCGGTCAAGCCCCACCAAATGGGGGGCATCAAGCCCCTCATGGCAGGAGGCGTGGCCTCAGGTACCCCAGCCAGGCACGGGGAGGGGGGGGTGCACCCTGAGGTCCCCTGTCAAGCTCCACCAGGCAGGGGATGAGGGGGCACAGCCTGAGATCCCCCAGCCTCGCAACAGGGTGAGGGGCATAGCCTGAGATCCCCCAACCCAGTGCCAGGACAGGGGACACGGCCTGAGGTCCCCTGTCAAGCCCCACCAGGTGGGAGAACAGCCTCAGGTCCCCTGCTCAGGGCCAGCACCACGCAGCCTCAGGTCCCTGCTAATTGCTCATTAAGGCTTGTTAGGGGGATTCTGCCTCTGCTGTGGGTGCAACCATCTTGTTATGGTGTGACAGTCAATTTGCATATTCCCTATTTATTAGATAGGATAAGATGCTGATTGGAGGAGGGGAGGTATTGATCCTAGAGGAAGAACTATAGACCCTTAGAACAGACAAAATTTATATTCAGGGTTTAGGGAAGATGTCATAAAGACATCAGAGAGTAAGGAACAGACCAGGAAAGCTGCTGATGGGAAAAGCACACACATACACATACACACGCGCACGCGCTCGCGCACACACACACACACACACACGCACACAGTCCATCTATAGAACCACTAACTAATCACCTTACTCACCTTCAACTGGCCACCCATGTTCCAAGGGTGCACTACATTTCAACCAGATCACAGCCTCCTACTCCAGGGGCTTCCCACTGCCTCAACCAGAAATTATCCTGGAATCATATTCACCCTTCCCCTGTAATTATCTGTGAGCCGTGTGATCAGCCAGACTGGAGGTGTCTGGAAGGGCTATGCCTCACACCTGGGTCGGTAGGAACACCTGGTGCAGTGCTTCACTTAAGAATAGGTGTACAAAACTGTTGACATAATTACCCAAAGGAAGAAAGCCTGGCCATGCCTCCATTCAATAAACATAAAGGGGAAAGCAACAGGAAAAAGCACCATCAGTGACCCGAACTCGGCAGAGGTCAGAGGATCCAGGCTGTCAGTCTCTTACAACTCCTCAATTTTTTTCTAACTTAAATTCTTTATTGTTTAAAGTATTACATGAGTCTCCTTTTCCCCCCGTTGACCTCCCCCAGCCACTCTCACCCCCTTTCTCATTCAATTTTGCTCCCACCACCAGCCCCCATGCCACACATAAAGAAAAGCCATCTGTGAAAAGCTTTGGGCAGTGCAAGTAGCTGGTCTCTACTTCATGGCACTTGTCATAAGTAGACCCCACCCTCCTCACATCACCACTCAGCATGAATCACAGTCCACAGGTGTCTGTGAGTATGTATACTATCTGTCTCCCTAATAAACTGGGCACCAAATAATAGCAGGCACAGGTTTCTTGATCCCATGCCCCCAAACCCATGCCCACCACCCAGCAGCAAGAGGCCTTAGGACAGGTGACCAGCAAAGGGAAGCTGCCATCTGAAGGAAGGAAGGGAGCCAGGCACTGGAAGATCTAGGGGGAAAGCAGGGAAGAGTGCTCCAGGGAGAAGGAATCACCCGTGGGGACAACTTGAGGAAAGGGAGCCTGACTATCAGAGGAACAGAAAAGCAGCAAGTATGAAGTATGACTGCAGTGTGGGTGCCAGACAGAGCAGGCGAGAGAAACTGGCAGACACCGAACCAGCAGGGCTTTCTGAGGGAGGTACGGGGATTTTATTCGAAAAGATTCTAAACATGTGAAATCATATGACCTGATCTACCTGATTCAGGTTTTCACACTGCCTTCCTCTCTACAGCTAACCCTTCAGCAGTAAAATAAGAATCCCCTTTGTTATGCTGATAAGCACCACCGTGTTAGACAGCCCTTAATAAACTCAAAGGCACTCAATAAACGTTAGCTATCGGCATCAAAGTTCACATTAAGACTAGTGGCAAATTTGAAAGGAAGTTTTCAAAAGATTTCCCCCAAAAGCAGAAGCCCTTTCTCATTCAATGAGCCTGAGCCCAGTTTCAACCCTAACACCCTAAAACTGTAGCAATTGGCTATTATCAATACCCAACTTCTGTAGGGCACTTGGTTTACTGAGCATTTCCATTATGTTACAGACCTTGTTAACTAGTAACCGCTGGCCTTTAATGCTTTCAATTTAAGCAACAGTTACAAATTGGCTAGTTCTTGCAAGATTTAGCAGGTATGCATGTCTCTCTCCTTAGATCAGCATACCACTGATGTCAACCTGCCTATCAGCTCTCCTAGGGTTTGGCATTCTTATTGCTGTGTCTCTATTCCCACATGTCCACATCTGCCAGAGAATTACATGATAGTTAAGGAATCACCAAGCGCTTTGATGTGCCAGGCACTGTTCTAAGCGATTTGCGTGCTTAATCTTCACATTATCTCCAATATTTCTTTTATTCCTGGTTTCCAAATGAGGTGACTGAGGTGTGGAGAGAGGCTAAGAGCTTCATCTAAGGACACTCAGAGGAATAAATGCTGAAGCCAAGATTTGAACACAAGATGATGTCACCTATGTCCTCACTCTGAATCCCGGTGCTGTGCTAGGTTAATGCTTGGCAAAGTGCTTATACTATGGTACTACAGCAAATACAACACAGGTATTCAGCAAATAAAGGCAGTTTGTTATCATCAGGACACAGGTAGTTTCTAGTTCCCACGGAAGTGTCACCTCCAGGAGAGCAGCGACCTTGTCTGTCCCGGGTGACTGCCGCGCCCCCAGAACCTGGACCAACGCACATCGGAATTACATACAGATAAATGAATGAACGTCCCTCCCTTTAGGAAGCGGGGCTGCTCGTTCATGGCTCTCTTTGGCTCGTCTGTGTCGCGCCACCGTTACTGCCCCTTAGAAAGAGCAGCAAGCGGACCTGAGGACACAGTGGGCGCCCGGAGACCTGCGATCCCCCTCGTTCGATCTCCCGGGAGAGGGAGGGATGAGTCCAGGATTCCACTGCTGGCGGGTCCTGGCTCCAGGGGGCTCTGCCCTCCACCCCGCCAGGGACACAGTCCACACGGCCGGGGTCAGTCCGCCCCGCCGCCGAGAACCGGCAGGAAACAAAGGCTCCCGGGGCCGCAGCACCGGCAGAGATGCTCGCTCCTCTCGCCCACCTTCCCGGGACAGAGTCCAGAGCCGCGGTGCTTCGCCCAGACTGGGAGCTACGGCGGAGGACAGCGGGTCCGGACCCCGCGCCGTGCCCCGCCTGGCCGCCCCCTGTCCAGGGTAGCGCCGGTGCCGGAGGCCCCGGGCCGGCCTGTCACCTTCAGAACAGCCCGCCCCCTCGCGCGTCCTTCGCCGGGGCCCTACCGCGGGAGCCGCCGCCGCTCAGCCCGGCAGCCCCGCGCCTCGGCCTCCCCGCGGCGCCCACCGCACGCCCCGGCGCCGCGCCCCCGCCAGTCCGCCGGCTCGTACCTGCTGAGAGAGCGGGAGAAGAGGCGCCGCCATCTTCCCACGGACCCGGGATCCGAGCGGCGGAGGAGGGGCCGCGCGTGCGCACTGTGCGAGGGGAGGTGCGTGCGCAGCGGGGCTCTGGCAGTGGGCGGGGCCGGAGCCAAGCCGCGCACGCGTAGCGGAGCCTACGGAGGCGGGGTCGAGGGTGGGATCGAGCGCTCCCTGCACTGTCTGGGACCGCGGGGCCGGGCTAGCGGGCGTGTTCCACGGACCCTAACCCGGTGTTTGCGGTGCCTCCCAGACCCGCGCCGCCTGCCAGACTTTGCCACGCTTCATTTCTCCAGGTTCTTGCCGATGCCGAACCCTCTTCTAGGGATTCTGTTCGCCTCCCCGAGCACCTGGTAAACGCATTATAGGGAGGCCGTTGCCCACCCAGCAGAGGGTCGGGACCCTCGACCTGCCCCGCATGGTGCCCTTTTCCTAGGATAGCTCTGTGTGCTTGTGTTCGTGAGTTTACCCCCTCAGGGCTTTGGCTCAAACTGGGTTGCGACACAACCTATGCTGCAGCAGCAACCACAATACCTAGAGTCAGTTCCCAGTCTCCACTTTCCAGCTGTCTGATCTTGGCAAGTCACTTAAGTCGCCTCTCTGGCCCGTGGGCTCCCCTTCTGAAAAGAGAGAATGATAATATTTTTGCTGTTGTTTCACCTCTGTGCCTCACCCTGTGCTCAGCATGGAGCAAGCACCTACCTGATGTTTGCTGGAGGACCATTCCTGGAGAGGCATTTATTTATTTAAACACTGATAAATTTTATGAGATGTTCTAAATTAAATTACAGGGGGCTGGAGAGTGAGGGAAACAGAACAGTAAGGCTGTTAACAGCTAGGGAGCAGCTAACAAGACTGCTTACACACCTGAGTGTGTAATTCGAGGTGGCTATTTCCACCATTATCTAAAAGGATAGCCAGCAACTTCAAACCCCGGGAGCCTCGCACTTGTTTACACGCGAACTTTCAGGACTTGCCCACTACCACGTGGGACTCTGCACCTATCCCAGAATTAGCTTGCTTCACCTTCTGCCGCCTCCTTGGTCAACATAAAAGCTTTCAGCTGAGACCGGTTTGGCTCAATGGATAGAGCGTCGGCTTGGGGACTCAAGGGACCCGGGTTCGATTCCGGTCAAGGGCATGTACCTTGGTTGCGGGCATATCCCCAGTGGGGGGTGTGCAGGAGGCAGCTGATCGATGACTCTCTCTCATCGATGTTTCTAGCTCTCTATCTCTCTCCCTTCCTCTCTGTGAAAAATCAATAAAATATATTTTTAAAAAAACAAAACATAAAAGCTTTCAAAACAACTTACATTTTCTCCCCACTAGTTATATTTTCTCCCCGACTCCAACACGGTGGACATGTGTTGTTTTTTTACACCTGTCACTGCTGCTGGTCATGTAGGCTCCATGCCCCAGGACCTGGTCTTTTTTCTTGCTAGTAATGGCCCAAGAAACCCTCTTTTTTATTTTTTGTTAATCCTCACCAGAGGATATTTTTTCATTGATTTTTTTTTCCCCCCAGAAATAGTGTGCTGGGGTTCTTGTCCCAGCATTACAAAGGGTTTTCAGCAATCTGGAGAAAGGAGCTGCTGCATAGATTCAATAAGGAATCCAAGGACGAAAGATAATTTTGAAAGGCATTGCGGGTCAGAGGAGCTTCAGCTAAAGGAGACTGCCCCTTGACTCAGGACCCTTAGCTATTTATTAACACAATTTGTCATAAGGCAAGGTGTAGATAATACACCTCAAAGGGTAAGGCTTCAAATGGTAGGGTTTACAAAAACATTGTAAGATTAGGGAATAGCCTAGAGCTGTTCAGTTATTTGGCTAACAGGAGGCAATAACATGCAGATTAAAATGCTCTGAGCTGTCTGGAAGCAGACAATCCTATTCAGGTTTGGGGAAATGCCCCTCAGCCATCCGAGATGATTCAGCCCTGCTGACAAGCTGGAATTGGCTTCCGGTAATAATGGAAGGGATGGGGAAAGACACACATCAAAACTGGTTGCCTCCCACATGCGGACCAGCCCACAGATGGAGCCTGCACGTGCCCCTGATGGGAATCGAACCCAAACCCTTCAATGTAAGGCCAATGCTTTAATGATTGAGCCAAAACAGCTAGGGCTAAACTCTTTATTTTAAAAAGTAATTTAGCCATGGAAGTTAAAGTTTTAACAAAAACGGTTTGCCTTCCATTCACTACGGACACCCATTCATCTGTGGATGGTTCCCACTAACAGGTTGGGAAAGAAGGGCTAGCAGGCAGATGACCACGGTGGCCCAAGGTTTCTTCAAGGCCAGTTGGTCCCCTTTACCTGGTCCCCTGGGATGGTGCCTGGCAAGCAAGCTAGAAGGCATGGGATCTCAGGGGTGGGGCGCAGCTTCCTGTGCACCTGCTCCATTCTGGGGTCTCAGACACTGCTGCTCCAGTGTTGGTGCACCTCATGCCATTCAGATGATTATAGCATGCTTTGTGTCTCACTCAACAACTGTGTCCCCATCAAATGCTCCTTGAGTAACCCTCATCCCAGCACAGGTGCTCCAATGTTGGACCAGGAAGACACATGCTCTACCCACCTCAACAGCCTAGAGTGGGGGGCTAGCCCTGGCCTGCATCAGAACCCCTAGAGGGCTTCTTCACACAGACTGGTTTCTGGCTCTGACTCCTAGATCTGCTGAGGCAACTGGTACCACCCCCATTGTGGGGACCCCTGGTGTAAAGGAGGGAAAGACATCAAATAGTTACACGAGAAGCAGACCACTGTAAGCAGTGATAGTGGGTTGCACAGAGTACTCCAAGGGTGTGCCACTTGAAGGTGGAACATACATTTGGTGACAGAGGTAGGAGTGAGGACATGGCAGGCAGAGAGAGCTAAGCAGCACAGAGAGACTGAGGCTCTGGAACTCAGCACAAGTCTCGGGATGAGGCCAGATCATACGTGGTCTTACAGGACGCCCTTTTCCAAGAGCAATGAATGAAAAGCATGTGTGATCCAGCCTCATCTTCAGACTGTCTTGTTCTCTGAGCTCCACATTCTCAGATTCACTGTGCTCCTTTGGCCCTGGGCAAAGAGCAATGGGAAGCTGCCAGGGGGGTTTCCTTTGTTTTTATTTTGAGGGTACGATTATTAAAGTTGGGGACCCTGAAACCGGGAAGGGTTTGGGTCAGAAGAAGCAACAGAAGAGAGCCTCGGCAGGCTGCTTTGGCTCACCGAGAAATAAGTCACAGCGCAAGTGAGCCAGGGCGGGGCTGTGGTCAGCTCACTGCGGGCCTTGGAGACAAGTACAGAGGGTTAGCCTGGGACGAGCTGCGCTGCCCATTGCTCCCCTGGTTTCAAGTCTCAGGGGGATCCTTATGAGTTTAGAGTTTAGGTGTTGCACACTTGTGGGGGGAGGAGAGGAACAGAAAGGAGAGAGCCTGCCTGCCAGAGGGTTTTGAATTTGAGTCTGAATGTGCAAAGTGGACTGAGAGGAGAGGGATGGAAGTGAGTAGGCTATCTTGCAAAATGCAGCAGCGGTCCAGATGGGGGTGATGGAGGTTTTTAGCTACTCTGCGTACTTTATCAGGTCCATGTTCCCTGAGGAAAAGACAGAGGATATTTGATATAAGGGATTGAGTACAAAAGTACAGGAAAAACAGAGAACGGGTGTGTGAGGTTAACTAAGATTAGTAACTATGGGAAGCTGTTAGCCCGTTTAGGGCCACAGGTCAAAAGGGAAAAAAGGTCGCTCCCTGGTGGTCTAGTGGTTAGGATTCGGCGCTCTCTCTCAAAAGGGAAAAAAGGTGTTATCCAAAACCAATATAATCACTGGGCCCTCACCAGTCATGACTGTTTCGGCCATTGTTGATAGAGTCACTGCTCCTGTCACCACTGTCTAAGGTGTTGGCAGAATATTGAAAATAATGGTTTCTCTCCACCTGCCTTAGGACTTCCTTTGACAGAACATAGGAAATGGTATCTGGGAAATATGTGCAGTTTCCAGCCTGGATGTCAGAGTCTACAGAGGCCATGACAGCAGACTCAGCTGAAAATAGAGGCTTGGTCCCACATGCCTGCCCCCAGTGGCCTGGGACTCCCCCTCCTGCTGTAGCCAGCATGCTTGGCAGTGCTCAACTGTCCTGGGGACTCTCTCACTGGAGTCCAGGGTACACTTCCCAACACAGCAGCCATTCACCATGTGTGGCTATGTAAGTTTTTTTTTTTTTTAAATACATTTTTATTGACTTCAGAGAGGAAGAGAGAAACAGAAACATAAATGATGAGAGAGAACCATTGATTGGCTGCCTCCTGCACATCCCACACTGGGGATGGATCCCGCAAGCTGGGCATGCAACCTAATCAGGAATCAAATTGTAACCTCCTGGTTCATAGGGTGATGCTCAACCACTGAGCCACGCAGGCCAGGAGCTATATAAGTTTTAATTAATTACGATTTATTATGATTAAAATTCATTTCTCCATAGAATGTACAACAATAGGAGTTAACCCCAATGCAAACTATCAACCCTGGGTGATAATGACATGTCAGTTCATCAATTGTGACAAGTGTACTATTTTGGTGGGGGATGTTGTTGGTAGGGAGGTTGTATGGATGTGGGGAGGAGGGGTATATGGGAACTCTCTCTACTTTTCATTCAGTTTTGCTATGAACCTAAAACTGAGAACTAAGAGCATTAATTTTTGTAAAAAGTCATTCCTCAGTCCCACAGCCATATCCCAAGGGTTCACATGCGGCCAGTGGCTATTGTATGGCCAACACAGGTGGGGATAAGCTTACGGTGACCAGATGTCCCGCTTTTGGCGGGACAGTCCCGATTTTTAACAATTTGTCCCACATCCCGCGCCATTTTTAAAAAGTCCCGATTTTTGGAAAGAATGCATGACAAGCTAGGGAACCGTGGGAGAACGGGAAGGGAATATATGGTTTTCAGCGGCCGTGTGGCTATTCAGCCAGGATATGAGTTTTATATTATTTTTGTTAATTTTATAATGTTAAACTTTAATAATAACAAATAATTGTTTAGAACTGATTATCGAGAACTGCTTATCAAAGTTCACATTGTTGATCAGTTGTTAGAATTGTGGAAAATGCGCTGTTCTTACCAGGAACTAATGCTGCAACTGAATGCGTTTTTTCTATGGTAAATAAAGTGTGGACATCAGAAAAATCACAATTAAGTGTTGAGACTTTGAAAGCCATTTTATGGGTGAAATATAATTTAACAAATTCTTGTGAAAATTTTCATGACCTTTTAAATAACGATAGCAATCTACTAAAAAAAATCACTCAAATGAGAAATATGCCAAAGAATAAAATAATACTATACATAATTTTTTATTTATTATATTTGCAAATTGTACTTATGTTGACATTTTTAAAAATATATTACAATACTATTTTGCGTTCTATGAAAATTTTTGTTGCTCCATATAGACCAAATTTTTAATCAAGAATCCTCCCACCCCCCCCATCCATGGTGTCCTGCTTTACCAATGTCACCTTAGATAATCTCCATCTTCACAGAAATGTCTCCAGGAGAGTGCTGCTTCAAGAAGATCATCTCTGAGGGATTGCTTCCAGCATTTTCTTCATAGGCCTGCCTCTCCTCCTTCCCTTACTAACTTCTCAGGGTTGAGAGAGGTAGGTAATGTTTGAATCCCACCCCTGCACAGCAAGGGAGTATTTGGTTTCTAAGACTTGAAAACCCCTGATGAACTCTGAAGACCAATGAAGTCCAAGTTCGAAGGTCTGCCAACTTTGGCCAAAGCAAGAACAAAACTTGCCAGAATTTCACTTTCTGAGTGGACTTTTCATACTGATCATCTGTGAATATGCCATTTATAATTTCCAATCTATTCAGCTTATTTGTAATATCACTAGATTCCAAATTTCTGGTGTCCTAAATTTGATACAGTAAACTCTCGATTTTGCATACCTTGATTTATCAGGCTTTGGATTTAATGGACAAAATGTCCGGTCTGTATGTCACATGTGAAAATTAACACCCTGTTCATTTTAAAATACTTTTAGCCTTAGCCAGTTTTTCTCAGTGGATAGAGCATTGGCCTTTGGACTGAAAGGTCCTGGGTTCAATTCTGCTCAAGGGCATATCAGGCTCAATTCTGGTCAGGGCATGTATAGGAGACAACCAATTGATGTCTCTCACATCACTGTTTCTCTCTCTCCCTCCATCTCTCCCTCTCTCTCTAAAAATCAATGGAAAAATATCCTCAGGGAAAGATTAACAAAATAATAATAATAATAATAATAATAATAATAATATGCTTTTAACCAAGATTTTTTTAATAATTAAATTAACAAGTTATTTTATTGTTATTAATTCACTGTTTTTTAAGAATAGTTCAGCCCGGCTGGTGTGGCTCAGTGACTGAACATCAATCCATGCACCAAGAGGTCACTATATCAATTCCCTGTCAGGGCACATTTGTGGGTTGCAGGCTAGATCCCCAACAGGGGGCAGGCAGGAGGCAGACAATCAATTATTCTCTCTCATTATTGATGTTTCTAACCCTCTCTCCACCCTTCCTCTCTCTGAAATCAATAAAAAAATTGTTAAAAATTATAGTTTATTGATTTTTAGAGAGAAAGGAAGGGAGGAAGAGAGAGAAACATCCATTCATCTGCTGCCTGCTGCCTGCTCCCTACCTGGGAATATGCCCCTGACCAGGAAGTGAACAAGCAACCGCCTGGTGCACAGGATGATGCCAACCTGCTGAGCCGTGCTGTCCAGGGCAACGCACTGTCATTTTGTGTTTGTTAATCCTCACCTAAGGATGTTTTTTCCATTGATTTTTACAGAGAGTGAAGGGAGGGAAGGAGGGAGGAAAAGAAGAAGGAAGGGAGGGAGGGAAAGAGAGAAGGAGGGAGGGAGGGAGGGAGGGAGGGAGGGAGGGAGGGAGAGAGAGAGAGGTGAGAGAAACACATGAACCCATTGCTTCCTGCATCCACCCCAATTGGGGCCAGGATCAGGATTCAACCTGCAATCCAGCTACACGTCCTTGATCAGGAATCAAATCTGCAATTCTTTGGTGCTCGGGAAGATGCTCTAACCCTTGAGAGATACTGGCCAGGGCAATTTATTGTTGTTTTTAACAATATGTCGAAAAAAAATACTGTAGTAATTTCGCCAACATAAATAAATATTGCATATCTACAATCATAGTCTACATATTTAAATCCAAGAGTCACTACTCGTAAACAATGTTCGGGGGATGATTAGCACCTGATCACACTGCATTGTGCCCCGTAACTGGTTCTGTTGTGCAGTGGTGCAACTTTCTACAGCAGTTTTAACTCATGCCCGCCAGTTTTCAGACATGTGCTAAGCCACACCTCAACCGTGTGCATCTGTTTACTCTTGGGGACTGGTGAATGCATGCATTTACCACATCTATTCAACATAAATTTAAAATAACGGTAATACATATAGAAAACTTTTCAGTAAAATTGAACTTCTCATACATACTTAATAACACAAACATGTCTACATAAGTAAAAAGTAAACTAATTCATTAATTTTTTAACATATGCATTCTGAAAACCTACTTTATTATATACTACAGGCTCATTGCAAGAATTTTGTGCACAGGTAGAGTCCCTAGAGGCTGCCAGCTGGGGCCTTCCTTCTGTGCTGCCTCCTGGTGGTCAGCAGGCATCATAGTGAGCGATGCAACTCCTGGTTGGTCAAACTCCCAAAGGGGACGCTTTGCATATTAGGCTTTTATATATATATATATATCAATAGGACTTTCAGTTTTAGCAGACACCACCTCGCCCAAATTAGTACATTATATCAAGGTTTTACTGTAATTTCTAACACAAGTTTCTGCATGAGAAAGCAGGTTTCTTCAAAACAGAAGATTGCTATGTGTGACTTTTTAAAAATAAAACAAAATGCCCAGCTGGTGTGGCTCAATTGTTTGAGCATCGTTTAATGCACCAAGAGGTCGCCAGTTCTATTCTAGGTCAGGGCACATACCCTGGTTGTGGGCTTGATCTCCAGTTGGGGGTGTGCAGGCGGCAGCCAATTGATGTTTCTCTCGCATAGATGTTTCTATCTCTCCTCCCTCTCCCTTCCTCTTTCTCTAAAATCAATAAAAACATATTTTTAAAAAGAAAATTATTTGATTTGAAAGGAAAACATTAAACTGAGAAGTTATCACTATTTTCACTTGAGAAAATGTATTTCATTCCTCTGTCTTACAGAGAAGCTCACGGCCTCAGAAGTGGGCCACAGAGTAGGGAGGGGAAACATCAGCTTCTTTATAGCATTTTAAATGTCTGTGTGTGAGGGAAGCCTGGTTCTTCAAAATAACCAAGATACTGGTAGAGCACCCAAAACCTTACCACGCTGAGGATGTGTAGATTTCATATGGAAAATTTTCTCTTGTGTTATTAATAATTTAAAAACCAAAGAAATAAGGCATCATTTCCTCTTTTTTCAAAATAGGTCTTACTACCTTTTATTTATAAAACATTTTGGGGATTAAAAAAAGAGCATCAGGCCCTGAACAGGTGGCTCAGTTGGTTGGAGCATCTCCCCATACACCAAAAGGTTGCAGGTTCGATCCCCAGGCGGGGCACACATGAGGCAATAGATTGATGTTTTTCTCTCTCTCCCTTCCTCCCTCTCTCTCTGAAAACAAACACACACATAAACATGTCCTCAGGAAAAGATTAAAAAAAAAAATAGCATCAGGTGGTGTTTTTTTTTTTACCAAACTCTCACCAGCCTCTGGTCCCCAGCACTCAGGTTTGTCCAGAGGAAACATATGCACAGGGATGGGGGCTTGAGGAAGCATAGGAACATTTCTCAAAGAAAATCAGACAAATTCCCATGTGTGCAGACATTTGAGCTTTTCAATGTAGATTAAAGTAACAAGTTTACCAGTCATCTTTATCTGGGGTGGGGTGACTAAAGTTCATCCCTCTTGTGAAATCTCCTGAAATTATTTTCTCTCCCATCAAACCTGCCCATCAGCAGGTCCTCCTCATCTTCCTCACGGGCCTTCTTCACTTCCTCCTTGGCCTGGATGGCATCCATCTCCCTTTCCGGGCCCTGCAGACAAAAACAGAGACGGTGGTGGGGGGGATTATGCTTCCTGGAAGCTGACCAGATGTTAATGTGCAACCTGCCCCTGCCTTCTAGAAGCTTCCACTCCAGCTCAGGGCAGATAAAAATGAGCCCCCAAAGCTATCAGGTCCTAATCCCTGGAACCTGTCAATATGACCTGATATGGGGAAAAGGTCTTTGCAAACGGGATTAAATTGTGTTGAGATTATTCTGATTTATCAGGTAGACCCTAAATTCCATCATTCAGTGTCCTCATAAGAAAGACAGGGAAATTTGAAACACACACACGGAAGAGGAGAATGCCACATCAAGACAGAGGCAGAGCCCGGCTGGTGTAGATCAGAAGCTGAATGTCCATCCAGGAACCAAGAGGTCACCAATTGGATTCCTGGTCAGGGCACATGCTCAGATTGCAGTCCCAATCCCCTGTAGGGAGCTTGCAGGAGGCAGTTGACCGATGATGTTTCTCTCTCATTGATGTTTCTTTTTTTTTTTTTTTTTTTTTAATATGTTTTATTGATTTTTTACAGAGAGGAGAAGAGAGGGATAGAGAGTTAGAAACATCGACGAGAGAGAATCATCGATCAGCCGCCTCCTGCACACCCACCAGGGACGTGCCCACAACCACGGTACATGCCCTTGAACGGAATCGAACCTGGGACCCTTTAGTCCGCAGGCCGACGCTCTATCCACTGAGCCAAACCGGTCTTGGCTCTCATTGATGTTTCTTTCTCTCTCTCTTCCTCTCTCTCTCTAAAAAAAAAAAAAAAAAAAAAAATCAATAAAAACATTTAAAGAATAGATAGAGGCAGAAGTTAGTGTGTTGTGGCCACAAACCAAGGAACACCAGAAGCCACCAGAAGCTGGAAAAAGCAAGAAAAGGGCCCTCCCCCAGAACCTTCAGAGGGAGAGTGGTCCTGCTAATGGAATCTGGCCTCCAGAACTGTTAAGAGAAAAAATGTGTGTTGTTTTAAGCTGGCCAGTTCGTGGTGATTTGTTATGACAGCCCCTGGCAATGAATTCATCCCTTCTTTCTGTCCCCAGAGCAGTGGATCCCTGTCCTTCAACCAGCTGACCAGCTGAATGGGTGATAAGAGGAGACGGTAGAGCCTAAATGAGAAAGTCCAGGGGATGTAAAATAAGGCAACACATCGATAACTGCTTGGCTGTGAGGGACATTGTAAACCCAGCCTGTTCGCTCCTGGGCTGTTCACTGAAAGACACATACAGGAATGACTGTGACAGCTTTCTGCAGAAGGCCACAAGCTGGAAGCCACCCAAAGCTGCCTTGACAGAGAATGGATACATACCTTCTGGCATAGTCTCACAGGAAGCTCGAGCTACTGCTGCGTGTGATAATATGAGTGCATCTGACAACACTGCCTAAATGAGTAAATAGGACTCCATTTATATGAATTTCAAAAGGAGGCCAAATTGATCTAGATAGAATAGTGACAGAATAGTGGCTCCTTTGGTGGTGGTTGCCGGCTGGAAAAGGAGGGGGGGATATAAGGAGGCTCCTGAAAGCATTCTGTGAGTTGATCTAGATGGAGTGTTCATTAGCAAAAACTCATCAAGCCCTTTCCTACATGTTAGACCCCAGTACAGAAGTAAATAAAAATGAAAGAAAAGTTCATTGCACGCATTGTACCTTGGTTTCACCCCAGGTGGCCTTGCCAAAATTCTCAGCATACTCTTCATCGTCTGTGATCAGGAAGTTATCGAAGATGGTTCCAGATCTCACCTGCAGATGAAAATAGGGCCTTACTTATCGGTGTGAGAAATGGAACCACCTTCCTCCAAGCGACAATTGTATTCTTCTCAGTACTGTGGCAGTCATTAGTTCTCAAAAGCAGCACATGCTTAAACCCATTTCCAGAATGCCCTTCCCTCCAGGGCACGGGTTGTCAACCTGGCTGCCTATTGGGATCACCAAGAACATTTCTGAAACTCCTGATGCCTGGTCTCAACCTTCGGGATGCTGCTTTCACTGGCCTGGGAGCTGCCTGGGCATCGAGACTTTGAAGAGCGCCCCAATGCCTGGAGCGCTCAGCAATATTTAAGAAATGCAGTTCAGCCGAAACCGGTTTGGCTCAGTGGATAGAGCGTCGGCTTGCGGACTGAAAGGTCCCAGGTTCGATTCCGGTCAGGGGCATGTACGTTGGTTGTGGGCACATCCCCAGTAGGGGGTGTGCAAGAGGCAGCTGATCGATGACTCTCTCTCTCATCCATGTTTCTAACTCTATCCCTCTCTCTTCCTCTCTATAAAAAAATCAATAAAATATATATTTTTTTTAAAAAAAGAAAGAAAATAAATGCAGTTCAAGAACCTTTCTGTGGACTGGCAGCAACAGCACTACCTGGAAGTTGGTGGGAATGCAGAATCTCAAGCTCCACACCAGGCACTCTGCCTCAGAATCTACAACCTTGTCCCAACGCTGATGGTCCCACCGATCAGCTAAGAGCTGAGGAAGACCAATTTCCCAGTGGGCAGAGGCAGACAGGATGTGGCCGGAGGGGGAGGGGGAGGAGGTCATCTGTTTTGGCCACAGCCTTGGGCCCAGTTACGGGTGCCAGGCGCACAGCAGGAGTTGAAGAAACACAAGCTACGTAAATTAAGGGATTTACTGGTAAGCTGAAATTCAGTTATTAAACTAAAGCAAATTTAAAACCCAGTGACCTGCCAAAGCTCCAGCCCGATGGCACCAATGTTCTCAAATTCCGAAAGGTCGTACTCCGTCAAATAGTGGGTGTTTTTCATCTTTTGATGGAGCCACACGTCTTTGTCTATTCCTTCTGCTTTCAGGCCATCCTGCAACAGCAAACCGCATGTGGTGGTCCGCAGTGGTGCAGCAGGGGAGGGGGCAGCCCGAGGGTGTCGCAGGAAGAGGATGCCCCCACGTACCTGGTACGGAGGTTTCTGAAGCATTGGCGCCTGCCAGTCGCCGTCCAGTTCTCTGTTCCAGTCGCTTGGCTTGCTGGCACTGGCATCCAGAAAATGCTTCTCCCAGTCCTTAAAATATGTGTAAGAGAAAAAAAGATTCTCAAGTTTGAGAAAGGAAATTCGTAGCTACCAGGAAATGGCCAGGCCTGTGACCCAGGTCACTATTTCCTCATCTTCTCAGTTTGGTGGTTGAAGGGCCGAGTGCAGTGATGGTGGGGGTGGGGGAGAGAGGTGGAAAGGAGAGCAGAACCAATGGGTTTAATAATTGGTTGCGATCAGGGTCCAGATCCCACAGGGGGCCTTGGGATCATGCATTGCTGGAATGTTCGCTCTAACCCCACCCCCATCCTCAGCCTGTGTGATGGTACCACTTTCCCCATGCTATTGACAGGAATAGCAATGTGGAAAACTTGAAACAGTGTCTAAAGGTAAAATAATGGGCAAAAAGTAAGGATGGGAGAGGGGACCACACTTTCCCTGATGGTTAGCTGAAATCTGCCCTACAACCCAGTCACACATGGACTATTCCAGAGAAGAGCTGGATAACTAAGAAATGTCCCAATATTAACCTGGATAGCAGGAGAAAAGCAATTACTATTGAGTCATTTTATAGACATAGAAACACTCACCTATATACACACAAAAATAATACATATACCTGCATATATATATATATATATAGTTAAATATATAATGCATAATATACTTAAGTATATATATTCAAGTTTATACAAACTTACATATATACTTATTATACACATCTATATACATATGTATATGGCTTAGTAGGTACTGAATAAATAGTTGTTGAATAAGTAAATGGATAAGAAAAAATTGCTTAAATTAATATTCAGATCAACATATATAAAAGTTGTATACAATGGTATTTTTTCTTTTAGAACTGAGAAATTGTAAACATTTTAAAAAATATTTTTTTTATTGATTTCAGAGAGGAAGGGAGAGGAAGAGAGGGAAAAACAATAATGAGAGAGAATTATTGATGGGCTGCCTCTCACATGCCCACTACTGGAGATGAAACCTGAAACCTGGGCATGTGCCCTTGACCAGAATCAAACCCAGGATCCTTCAGTCCACCGGCCAACGCTCTATCCACGGAGCTAAACCGTCCAGGGCAACATTTTTAACTTAGTAGCTTTTTCATGATACTCTTCTCAACAACTGAAACATAGGAGTTAGTCACCTCTCCTACTGCTTTTTGTTGTTGTTAATTATCACCGAGGATATTTTTCCATTGATTTTAAGAGAGGGAGGGAGGAAGGGATAGAGGGAGGGAGGGAAACAGAGAGAGAGAAACATCGATGTCAGAGAGACACATCAATTGGTTACCTTCCACATGAGGCCCAACTAGGGTTGGGGATCAAACCTGCAACCGAGGTACATACCTTTGACTAGAATTGAACCTTGGTTCTATCTACACTGGGGATTGACCTGCAAGACCTGCGACCCAGGCATGTGCCACGACAGGGATTGAACGGGGGCCTGCCAGTCCACAGGTTGAGGCTCAACCGCCGAGCCATGCCAGCCGGGCTCTCCTGCTGCTTTTTGACCCAGACCACAAATGACAACCATGGACCACTGTTGTGCTGGGATCCAGAAAATAATTACAATCCAATCTGAGTAGCAGGCTTCCTAGTAGAAGTGCAGGTTTTCAGATTCTAATGCCATAATGAACTGATTTGTTTAGGGGCTCATAGGGGTCTGAGCATAGGGACAAAACAGCCAATCCAGAAAGGAGCTTCTGAAAGACTGATTAGCCCCTGTGGGCACCTGTCTCCACCCAAACTGCTGGGGCAGGGGTACTGCAGGGGTGTTGTTATTGTCATTGTTGTTGTTGTTGTTGTTGTTTTGCCATTCTGGGCCTTGTTTAAAGTAAGTGCTTTTTCTGGGTGAACACTCCATTTTTTGGTTTGTTTTTGATGGAAGAACAGGAGGGGGAAACTCTGCCTTTTTTCCTCCCATGAGATATAGTGGAAAACTTTTATGTGGGGGAGTTGCTCTAATCTGAAGGCATTCTCATTGATTGGACATAATTGATTCCAAATTCAAGAAACTTAACTTTCAATTATCTATGGGGGAAAAGGGTTGCCAAATAACTTAATAGTCTAAATAAGATTTAATAATTGTATGCAGTCTATTCTGAAGTATTTGGTTATTACAGAGCAATGCCACCAATAAGTTGTACATTGTCAGAAATGAATAATAGATATCAGTCCAGTACTCGTAGTTATGGCAAAGATGACTGTCTTCAGATAAAAGGCTCAGGTTCTGGTATAGTGTTTGATGCTCAAAACAAAATGTTACAACAATAAAGAAACAGCCGAAACTGGTTTGGCTCAGTGGTAGAGCGTCGGTCTGCGGACTGAAAGGTCCTGGGTTCGATTCCGGTCAGGGGCATGTACTTGGTTGTGGGCACATCCCCGGTAGGGAGTGTGCAAGAGGCAGCTGGTCGATGTTTCTCTCTCCATTGATGTTTCTAGCTCTCTATCTCTCTCCCTTCCTCTCTGTAAAAATCAATAAAATATATTTAAAAAACCAAAACAAAACAAAAAAACAATAAAGAAACATAGACTGGTCCTAGTCTGTGGATTGAAAGGTCCTGAGTTCGATTCCGGTCAAGGGCATGTACATTGGTTGCGGGCACATCCCTGGTAGGGGGTGTGCAAGAGGCAGCTGGTTGATGTTTCTCTCTCATCGATGTTTCTGGCTCTCTCTCTCTCCCTTCCTCTCTGTAAAAAATCAATAATATATATATATATTTTTAAAAGTGGCTGTAGTGGGTAATTCCAAAAAATATTTATCTACATCCTAAATCTGGGAATGTGAGCTTAAAGGGTATGGGGAGGGGTCTTTGCAGATATAATTATAAGATCTCGAGGCAATTGGATTATTCAGGTGGACTTAAATCCAATGATAAATGTCTTTATAGGAGACAGAAGAGACTCAAGAAGAGAAAAAGGCCATGTGGAGAAGCCAGCCAGAGAGACTGGAGTGATGTGTGTACCACCCAAGGTATGCCTAAAGGCAGTGACACTGTAAGAAGGAAGGAAGGATCCTCCGAGAGCCCTGAAAGGGAGTGTGGTCCTGCCTGCCAACACACTGATTTCTAACTCTGCCTTCAAGAAGAACTACAAGAGAATATATTCCTGTCCTTTGAGAAATGATGGCAAAGGTCCCGGGTTCGATTTTTGTTAATCCTCACCAGAGGATATTTCCCCATTGATTTTTAGAGAGTGGAAGAGAGAGGGAGAAGCAGAGAGAGAGAAACACCGATGTGAGAAAGTGACATTGATTGCTTGCCTCCCACAGGAGCCCTAACCAGAAAATAGAAAAACCTTTATGTTGGGGATTTGCTCTTTGTGGTGCTTATATATATATTCAATGTACAGCAGCCCTAGGAAACACATTTTTATATGTTTACGAATCTTGGTTGTCAATCACAAGTATGAGGCCACAAAAATATTTCATGTTCAAATGCAGAATAACACAAAAATTTTTTTTAAGGTTGTGGATGCATTTAATTTTGGTTAAGAAGATCAAACCATATTTGTTTTGATCTCAAATATTATAAAACTTTTTCACAATACCTTCAGGCATGCAGATCTGTGGCTGGTTTCAGCACTCATGCACCAGAGAGAGCATTTTGATCATTCTGTTGTTGCCATCATGGTTACCCGCCATGCAGCAATCACACAGGACCTAGTACGTACAAATTTTGCTTGCACACATTTTCCAAAATTGGGGAAAATCCACACCTGGTGTTTGTCCTCTTTCTCCTGCTCCCAGTCCATGGACTCTGCTGAAGACTTCTCCGTCTTCTTCAGTGATGTTAAGTTCCAGTCATACTCAATGCTGCCGGATTCAATCACTTGGCCATCAATTTTTACTTCGTAAGTGAGATCTGGTCTTAAGATCAGAGTGTAGAGGTGTGTGAAGCCATCAACCTGCACATTTTAGGGGAGGAAAGGATGACAGGGAGATGTTTCAAGGCAGGTCTAAATAAGCAGTTTAAGTTATCATCAGTCAAAGACTTGCCATAACCAGAAAGAAGAGGGGGCTGTAACGGTGTAACAGAAGCATTGCCTCTTTGTGGAACTCTGCTGCTGGCAGCCTTCTCTTGAGTGGCCGATTCCCTCTTGAGCAAAGATACCGGCCCCCACTGTAATCCTACAGGCAGTTACGATGGGGCAGTTGGTGTAAACCATGGGACGATGACATTGTTTATGAAAAGTCATATTGAAAACTACTTCCTGTTCCATATTCTGAAAGATTCCTAATGAAGTCTGCTCCATTTCTTTTTTCTTTTTTTTTCTTTTTTAATATATTTTATTGGTTTTGTACAGAGAGGAAGGGAGAGAGAGAGAGAGTTAGAAACATCGATGAGAGAGAGTCATTGATCAGCTGCTTCTTGCACACCCTCTACTGGGGATATGCCCGCAATCAAGGTACATGCCCTTGACCGGAATCGAACCCGGGACCCTTCAGTCCCCAAGCCGACGCTCTATCCATTGAGCCAAACCAGTCTCGGCTCCATTTCTTTTTGTATATCATTTTTTAAAAATATATTCTATTGATTTTTTTAGAGAGAGGAAGAGAGAGGGATAGAGAGTTAGATACATCAATGAGAGAATCATCAAACAGCTGCCTCCTGCACACCCCCTACTGGGGATGTGCCCGCAACCAAGGCACATGCCCTTGACCGGAATCAAACCCAGGACCTTTCAGTCTGCAGGCCGACGCTCTATCCACTGAGCCAAACCGGTTTCGGCTATAATTTTGTTTTGTTTTGTTTTGTTTTGAATCCTCACCCAAGGATATGTTGATTGACTTTAGAGAAAGGGAGGGGTGGGGTGGGAAGCATTTATCAGCTACCTCCCATACATACCCTGGCTGGGGATTGAACTGCAACCTAGGGGTGTGCCCTGAACAGGAAATCAAACCCGCAACCCCTTGGTGTATGGGACAACATCCCAACCAGGGCTCCGCTCTATTTCTAACACAGGGGAGAACTTTCTGATGCTCTGAGCTATCCGACAATGGAAGCTCGGTGAGGGCAGGCCCAGTGTCTGTCTGAGTCACGATTAAAGCCCTGGGCCGGACACAAGAAAGTATTCCACAAATACACAATTAAGGATGGGTGGGGGTTGGGTGACAGACTGAGGGTGCCCAGGATATGCCTGCCTATCAATAGCTGAGGTGAATCCTTCTCAAAGCACAACCCATAGCATCAACATCACTGGAAAATGTAGGTTCCCACGTGGGTCCCAACATGCTGCGCTGGAACCTGGTGGACCCTCAGTAATTTTCACAGGCCCTCCAGGGACACTGACACTGTTCCAGTTCAGGAGCCACTGCCCCAGCATTTTAAAGGGTCTGTGTCAGGAGGATTCTCTCCTAACAAGAGCCTGTTGTGCCCTGCTGGATAGGCCACTGCTGTCCACACAGTGGCAAATGGCTTGTCCAAGATCAACACTGCAGTCTGCTTGGTGTGACAGCTGAATACCAATGCTCTCCCCCTGCACCTCTACTGGCCTCCTTCTCAACTCCCTTTCCTACTTTCACTTTGGGCTCCCTGGCCCCAATGGTTGGGGCTCCCCAAGACTTAACTACAAGAGCAGAGCCTCCTGGGAATTATATTTACTCCCATACATACATAAACAGCTCCAAAAGGCATCTTTAATCCCAACCATCTGCCTGAACTTCAGACCTGCTTCCAACAATTTACTGACACCTCTATCTGGATGTCTGCCAGGATTTCACCCCTAACCATTCAACATGACCCCCAAGTCTGCCCTAGTCCCTCCTTGACCTTTGCTTTCCTTCCTAATTAACTGTAATGCTACTGAGAGTCATCGTCCACATCCTCAGTACCCACATTCCAAACATCGTAAAGTGTGCTGCGCCAGCATGTCCAAGGGTGAACATGAGGAGGGGCGGTGAAGATGGAAGAAAAGACAGACAAGAGAATACAGCTGGGGCTCAGTGGATCTCCCATGCCTGGATGAGGACACAAAAGACCCAGTCTGCAAGCTGATGCTTTGTTTTATAGTCTGATTAAAACAAGGTAGCCCTGTCAAAACTGGTTTGGCTCAGTGGATAGAGCATCGGCCTGCAGACTGAAAGATCCCGGGTTCAATTCTGGTCAAGGGCATGTACATTGGTTGTGGGCACATCCCCAGAAGGAGGTGTGCAGGAGGCAGCTGGTCGATGATTCTCTCTTCTCTCTCATCAATGTTTCTAACTCTCTATCCCTCTCCCTTTCTCTCTGTAAAAATTCAATAAAATATATATTTTTAAAAAAACAACAAGGGTAGCCCTGACCAGTTTGGCTCAGTGGATAGAGTGTCAGCCTGCGGACTGAAGGGTCCCAGGTTCGATTCCGGTCAAGGGCATGTACCTTGGTTGCAGGCACATCCCCGGTAGGAGGTGTGCAGGAGGCAGCTGATCGATGTTTCTAACTCTCTATCCCTCTCTGTAAAAAAAATCAATAAAATAATTTTTTTTAAAAAAGGGTAGATTAACATGTATACAAATGTTCTTGTTTTGGCGACACTCGCTGCACCTCCCACAGCCATTAGCTACTCAGGAAGGAATTAGGGAGGGCCACCAGGTCAGGCTCAGTTATGCTGGAAGAGCTCTGCCCTCCAGGCTGGGACTTGTTTGCAGCCCTGCCACAGGCGAGCCCGAGGCTTGACCCTGGAGCCACTCCCTACAATAAAGTCCTCTGGACCCCACTCCCGAGTAATGTCCAAACGCTCCTACCTCCTACCGTCTGCATTCCCCCGGAGCCTGGGCCCACAATCTCACCTGTTTTCCTGCCTGTTGATCACCCTGCCCCCACCCACCCTCTCCAGAACATCTGACCTATTTTCCTAACGTGCACTTCAGACCCCTTGAGGTCTGACCACCGCCTGCAAGAAAGGTTCTCGCCCTTTCCTTCCCACATCACAGAATGAATCAGACCCTATGAAGACAATGGTACTCCTCCCTGGGAAGACCGGAATGCTGACTAGCTGCTGTGAATCAGTGCTCCTTCAGCAGATGGGTGTTATTTTTCCAACAGATTGCAGTAACAGCAGCACATGTCCGGGGAAGTCATCAGCCTTGGGTGCCTGTCAGGCCCAGTAGGCTTGTTGACCCCAGGTGGTCATGCTTTGGCCTCCCAGGCGTGATCTGGACGGAACCTCACAGTCTCCACAGTGTCTCTCCCACACACCTGATGTACAACCGAACCATTTCTTGGGACTCAATCATAAAGACCTGCCCTTTGGTCCAGACACTAAGTGGAGGGAGAAAGATTACGATTGTAAGCTTCCGCTGAAACCGGTTTGGCTCAGTGGATAGAGCGTCGGCCTGCGGACTGAAAGGTCCCAGGTTCGATTCCGGACAAGGGCATGTACCTTGGTTGTGGGCACATCCCCAGTGGCGGGTGTGCAGGAGGCAGCTGATCGATGTTTCTTTCTCATCGATGTTTCTAGTTCTCTATCCCTCTCCCTTCCTCTCTGTAAAAAAATCAATAAAATATATTAAAAAAAAAAAAAAAAAAGATTGTAAGCTTCCCATCGCCCATGGGAGGGGTGCATGGGGTTAGGGGGGAGCTCACAATCCAAATGAACCGCAACATCAGTAGGTGGGAGCCCAAGAGGGATGGTGCTACCAATGGAGACTCACTGGGGTTTTGTGAAGAGGTCTGCACCCTGCTTGGGTTAGGACTGAGAGTTCTAGATGCTTCCACTCCATGCTGTCAATGATCATGAAGTACACTAGGCGCCCCTGTCCAAATTCACGCAGATTCATGCAGGCCTCTGATGTTGGAGCCCTGGGCACTGGGGGTGACTCGGGACAGGTTCCTGTTTCCTGGTGCTTACATGCAAATGAGGGGCACTGCAGAACATACTTCCCTTCCACAGGCCCACATGCCAGGGACTTCACAGGCCACCTCTTTGGAGAAGCCCTAGGTGGCGCCATTGAGTTCGAAAGCAGGCCCTGAGACCTAAAGAGTCATTTTCACAGATTCACTGGGTAAAAAAAGTAAGTGTATGCTTTCATTTTAGAACATTTCTATCTTAAATATTTTGGCATTTGGAAGATTCATTTCTCCAATTAATTTTCAGGAATAAAGGAATGAAATCAGGACTATTTCATTCCTTAATAATGATGGCTATAGCTAAAATGGGACCACTCTGTTGTAACCCTGATGGGGCAAATTATAAATCGATGCCACAGCTCACAATAAAAAGTGAATGTGCCCTCCTGATGGGAAAAAAAACAACTCCAGAAACCAAACCAGAGTAATGGACAAGTGTCTCTGATCGCCTGCTAATCTAGAGAGCAGGGATGGATTATGTTTGCTATGACCCATCCCTGGCTCACTTAAATATTTTAAGATCAAAACTACTCTCTCTAAACTTATGTTACTATCTGACAAAAGTTAACACAATCACCGATTTAAATATAAAATCAGCCTGACCGCCATGGCTCAGTGGTTGAGCATCAACCCATGAACCAGGATGTCAGGGTTCTATTCCAGCCAAGGGCACATGCCTGAGTTGTGGGCTCCATCACAGTGGGGGGCGTGCAGGAGGCAGATGATCAATGATTCTCTCTCATCACTGATGTTTCTATCTCTCTCTCTCTCTCTCTCTCTTCCTTCCTCTCTGAAATAAAAAAATATATTTATAATTAAAAATATATTTAATAAATAAATAAATACAAAATAATTTACCTTACACCTGATAGGTTTCTTGTTTGAATGATACTGATTCTTGAAATGTAAAATAACATGAACTTTCTTGATATCAAATCCACAAATATCAGGTCCTACAAAAAAAAAAAAATTAGCTGCTCTCAATTTCCCTGCATAATGCATTACCACAACATACCCACAACCATTCTTCTGAAATAATATCCAAGGCATAGGAAGCTTACATACCCAGAAATGATCAATTACCTACATGGATATATTTATTTACTTTTTAAAAATATATTTTATTGATTTTTTACAGAGAGGAAGGGAGAGGGATAGAGAGCTAGAAACATCGATGAGAGAGAAACATTGATCAGCTGCCTCCTGCACACCCCCTACTGGGGATGTGCCTGCAACCAAGGTACATGCTTTGACCGGAATTGAACCTGGGACCTTTCAGTCCGCAGGCCGATGCTCTATCCACTGAGCCAAACCAGTTAGGACTACATGGATATATTTAAATGGATATCTACCATTCTCAGTTCAGGTAATTTCTCTGTTCCCTGCAACCACTTTGGACTCAAGTGTAAATCAGCATGAGTAAGAAAAGGTTTAACAATCTAAAAAGCATCCCTGACATGCTGCCTGAGTCTGGTGTCCTTTCTGAGAAGCTCTGACCAATGTCGCTGTACCCAGGTGAGGGCTTTGGAGTTGGACTGACAGGCTCTAGCTTCAACTCTCGTTCAGTTTTGAGACACAGTTGCAACTATGCAGCCTCTCTATGCCTTGAGTTAATCTTGACTTCATAAAGCTATTGTGACAATTAAATGGGCTCATTTTTTTTTAGTACATTTATTGATTTGAGAGAGAGAAAGGAAAGGAGAGGGATAGAAACATTGGTGAGAAACATCAATTAATTGGCTGCCTCCTGCACACCCCCTACTGGGGATGGAGCCCACAACCTGGGTTTGTGTCCTGACCGGGAATCTAACCATGACTTCCTGATTCATATGTCAATGCTCCATCACTGAGCCACATCCATCGGGTATTTGATTGTTTTTTCAGGCTGTCTCTGTGCTATGAGTCAGCCTGAGACGAAAACTTAACATCTCAGAGTCTTTCCCTGGGCATGTGTGATCACTTTCTAATTTTCCCTGCATGAATGTCCTGGTCTTTGATGTCCGGCTCCCTAAGGGGAAAAGGGAAATAATGAGGGGAGGGGGATGCTGGCCCTTTATTTCCCCTGGAAGTCACTCTGGCTGGAGGCAGAGAGGATTACTACAATAGTGAGGGAGATACAACAAAATGGTGGCCCCTCTCTGTCCCCATCCTTGTGACCAGAGGCACCAATCAGTGATCAGAGCTCAGATCCCAAATATTTGGAGGACAGAGTCCTTTCTGCCACCCTAGCTCCTGCAAGCTGTGTGTAAGCTGCTCCAGGAACACCTGCCCCACTGCATTAGGGGCAAGAGGTGGGTATATGCTACTGTGCTGAGGGCTAAATGGACTGAATTTAACCTTCCCGGTTTCCCCTGGAAATTGCAATCCTTCCACAGACTCCAGAGTCCCCAAGTATTTAAATCTGGCAGCTTCTGCCAGTAGAATTGTTGTCTAGGTAGGGAGAGAGATGCCTAATGCTTTCTACTCTGCCATCTTCCCAGAATCCTCTTCATTTTCATAAAGCTTTTGGATCTCACACTTTGGTTATGTCTGTGGCTCAATGTGGTCTCTTCCCATGCTAGCACAAATTTTAATCAAGTTTCCCTGGTATCAGGAGACATTTACTGTATTCCCGGATCATCCAGTTTTTTTCTGTAAGGGGCAAGACAGTTAATATTTTTGGCTTTGGGGCCATATGGTCTCTGTTACAATGACTCCACTCTGCCACTGCTGTTTGAAAGCAGCTCTAGACAAAATGCAAATGAAGTGAGTGAAGCTGTAGCCAGTGAGACTTCATTTGTGGACACTGACATTTGAGTTTCATATCATTTCCACGTGTCAAAAATATTATCCCTCTTAAGATTTTTTTTCCAGTCATTCAGAAATGTTAAAACCCATTCTCAGCTCCCGCACCATAACAGACACAGGCTGTGGGTGGCCTGATCTGGCCCATGGACAAGGTTTTCTGACTCCTGATATATTCAGAATACTTGGGTCTACATTCATGTTAAACATACAACTTTCTCTAAAGTATAACAGAATGAGTACAGTTGCCTTTTTATCATGTTAAATAGATTTAACAAGACTAAAAACTTTTGGCCTGTCAAAACTGGTTTAGCTCAGTGGATAGAGCGTCGGCCTGCGGACTGAAGGATCCCGGGTTCGATTCCAGTCAAGGGCATGTACCTTGGCTGCGGGCACATCCCCGGCAGGGGGTATGCAAGAGGCAGATGGACGATGTATCTCTGTCATCGACGTTTCTAGCTTTCTATCCCTCTTCCTTCCTCTCTGTAAAAATCAATAAAATATATTTAAAAAAATAAAAAAATAAAAACCTTTAGCCAGGCACACACAATACTACCATCTTAGCAGTCTTGGTCTAAGGATGCCATGGGTGGAAGGATTGTGCTACCTGAACTCACCAAACATAACATAGTACGGGGACTTCCCACTCAGGTTCTTCTGGTCCACGTCCGCAGGGAAGATCTTAATGTAGCCACCGCCACAGTCCATCTTCTGCTCGTGCTTCACTGTGTACTGAACGACCAGCGTCTTCCCTTTGTTGCTGAATGGTTTAAATCGCGCAGAGATGGCATAGAATCGGCCATTTTGAGTGGTTTGCAGACCTTCAAACAAAAAACACTCATGAGGGAGTAGGAGAGACAGGGCTCAGTGAGGCAGATAATTAAATTATTGTCTTTCGCTTGCTCCCATGAACAAGCCATTTACATTCATTCAGCACCTATAGTCCATTTGTACAAAAGACAATGGACATGCCACAGAACTTCTTTGTCACACTCGGATGTTTTTGTACTTCATATACCGCTGTTACGTTATAAAGGCACTTTAGCTCTAAGTGACAAATATGCATTCTAGTGATAAATAAAAGATTCATTTGCTTCCACTCATCTTCCAAGAGGCGGGGCTATACAAGGAAGCTTGTGTAGCAACTGAATTAAAATACAAAGCATTCTACTTCTTTTTAAAAAAATATATTTTATTGATTTTTTTACAGAGAGGAAGAGTTAGAAACATCCATCAGCTGCCTCTTGCACACTCTCTATTGGGGATGTGCCCACAACCAAGGTACATGCCCTTGACCAGAATCGAACCTGGGACCTTTCAGTCTGCAGGCCAATGCTCTATCTACTGGGCCAAACCGGTTTTGGCTCTACTTCTTTTTTAAAAAAGATTTTATTTCTTTTTTACAGAGAGGAAGGGAGAGGGAGAGAGAGTTAGAAACATCGATGAGGAAGAAACATTAATCAGCCGCCTCCTGCACAACCCCACTGGGGATGTGCCCGCAACCAAGGTACATTCCCTTGACTGGATTCAAAATTGGGACCTTTGAGTCCGCAGGCCGATGCTCTATCTGAAATATAGTGGCAACCATACTTTGGTAAAAACTGCTGTTTGAATTTTAACCTTTCTAGTTTGGCTCTTGCACCTGATTAAACACGGGGGAGGGAGATGGGGGGTAGGGGGGACACAAAACTATTTACCTTAGCTTTCAGGTGGAGACTTAGAGGCTAAGGCAATTTTCCCTTGCCTGGGACCAGGACCACAGGAGATTAATTCCCACTAACTCAGTAACCTTCAGAGATAGAAACTGTAGATAACCTCTGAGCTCTGCTTCTATAGCAAGATAGGGCCACATTCCAATGTCCAGCAGGATTTGACTAGCAAAGACCCTGCAGGCTGACCCCAATCTTTAAAGAATGTAGTCTTTAGGATTTAGAATTTAGAACAAAGGAAAATTCCTGTGGTTTGAACCTTTAAAAGGGACTTCCTACCCCTGAAATGGTGCAGTTGTGTGGAGACCACCTGCGTGTGGTGCTCTCGTGTCTGTCCTGGCCAGATATTTCAATAAATTCTTGTCTGCTTTTTTTAATTAATCATCAGCCTCTGATGGTCTTATTCTGAACCCAGGATTCGACCCTACAACATATCCACTGAGCCAAACTGGTTAGGGCAGTGGTTGGCAAACTCATTAGTCAACAGAGCCAAATATCAACATTTTGTAATTTCTTTTGAGAGCCAAATTTTTTAAACTTAAACTTCTTCTAACACCACTTTTTCAAAATAGACTCGCCCAGGCCGTGGTATTTTGTGGAAGAGCCACACTCATGGGGCCAAAGAACCACAGGTGGCTTGTGAGCCACAGTTTGCTGACCACGGGGTTAGGGCTCTGCTTCTTTTTGTTAATTCTCATCTTAAAATAGTGACTTAAGAGTCACAACAGACCGGCTGATGTGACTCCCTGATTGAGTGTTGACCTATGAACCAGGAGGTCATGGTTTGATTCCCATCAGGGCACATGCCAGGTTTGTGGGCTCCATCCCCAGTGTGGTGTGTAGGAGGCAGCCAATGACTCTCAGCATTGATGTTTCTAAATCTCTCTCTCCCTTCCTCTTTGAAATCAATTAAAATATATTAAAAATTTAAAAAAAAGAGTCACAACAGCAGCTCTAGCTGTTTGGCTCAGTGGCTAGAGCATTGGCCTGGGGACCAAAGGGTCCTGGCTTCGATTCCTGACAAGAACACATACCTTGTTGCAGGCTCCTCCCCAGCCAGGGCCCAGGTCAGGGCTCCTGAAGAAGGCAGCCAATCAATGTTTCTCTCTCACATTGTTATTTCTCTCTTTCCCTCTCTCTTCCACTATCTCTAAAAATCAACGGAAAAAATACCCTCAGGTGAGGATTAATAAAAAAGGAGTCACAACAGCAGACGGAGGACAGAGTGCAGCTCTGTAAAATAGGGCTTCCCTGTGCAGGATGAGCTGGCTCATGGCTGTCACGTGTGATGGCTTTTTATGAAGACACCATCCGTGAATCATCTCATATTTGCATTATGCATTTAAGTGTTCACTTTGAGACCAAAACCCTTTTTTGTAGCCACTAGGCTCTGAACCAAATCCTTATCTTATACTGAAATTCATCAAACCTGAAAACAGAGCCAGTCTATTACAACCTACCCTTACTTTGCTCTGTACCCTGGCCCCCACAGCTGCTCCGAGTCATCATACATGGAGTTGGCATTTGTATTACTACATCCTGAATTCATGGCTGAACTCCCTGCCACCACACGTCTTTGTGTCCTTCATTCCTTCCTCACCCTCCCCTTCCTCAGATGTGCAGACCCTCTTCCTCATGTGGCCCCTTCCATTGAGGCAATTCCTAAGGCCATATGACTCACCACCTCCCTCTGTGTCCTACCCCGCTCCTCAGCCACACCCATGGCCTTTCTGACTAAATTCTATTTCTTTTTCCAACAATAGCTTCTATGTCATGGTCCAGGGGACCACAACAGAAGGGGCCAATTAACGGGTATGCTCGGTGCCTTGCCCCTGTCTGCACTCCGTAGACGCATGCAGTGAATGAAATGCACACAATCTCAGGATTCCAGATTGAAGGGAGAAAAAACACTAGAAAAAAACAAACCAAATCTAAGTGGGAACCCCTGTCCTAGGACAGGCTTCATAGAATCACCTGCTTGTTTTCACTCCATTTTTGTCATGTAGCCTGAATTTAAAAAATATATATATATTTTGACTTTTTTAACAGAGAGGAAGGAAAAGGGATAGAAAGTTAGAAACATTGATGAGAGAGAAACCAATCAGCTGCCTCCTGCACCCTCCCCACTGGGGATGTGCCCGAAACCAAGGCACACGCCCCCAACTGGAATCAAACCTGGGACCCTTGAGTCTGCAGGCCAATGCTCTATTCACTGAGCCGAACCGGTCAGGGCTATAGCCTGAATTTTGACCAACTGTTTGGGTCAACATCCTATCCAATAAAAGGATAATATGCAAATTAACTGTCATTCTGTCACAAATATGGCCACACCCACAGCCACAAGATGGCAGCACCCACTCCTCTCAGGGCCGCCTGAGTCCCCCAGTCCCGAGGGGGCAATCGCTGAGAGTGGACAGCATGAGCATTATGGGCCTAACCGTGGAAGGCCTCTGGGCAGTGGGCCTGGAGCAGCCAGGCCCCACAGAGAGCTACTAGCACACATATTTGTGTGCAGGGCTACTACGGTAACTTATGAAACTATGCATATGTAATTAAAAACCAGAGGAAAACATGGGAATAACAGGACCAAATAAAGGTTGAATTGAAGATGGTGAATTAGTTTTTCCTCTAAATCAGGGGCTGGCAAGCTTTTTCTGTAGGGCCAGAGAATAAATATTTTAGGCTTCATCTGCCATTTGTTCTTTGTCCCAACTACTCAATTCTGCCTTTGCAGTATGAAAGCAGTTATATAGACCATATGCAAACAAATGAGCATGGCTGTGTCCTATTAAAATGCTACTGATAGATACTGAAATTTCATTGAATTTTATATAATTTTTACTCATCATAAAACACTACGCCCCTTTCAATTTCCCCGCTATTAAAACGTGTTAAAACCATTCTCAGTTTGCTGGCTTAGGAAAAACAAACAGGTGGTAGATGAGCTGTATTTTGTCCACCTTTAGTCATCAGGAATGAGAGGAAGCCAGGACACAGGTTATTCTAGAAACACAAGGCTACCGACTTGCAGGGTGGGGGTTACAGGCCGGCCTCTGGGAGGGAGAGGGCTGGGAATCCCTCGCTTTACCTGTGTGTACGGGTATAAACATTCACCTTGTTGCACCCCTTAAGAGCTGTACACCTGACAGCATTTAACATTTACCTCGTTTTCTTTCCTTCTTAAAGTGAAGAGAGAAAAAAAGAAGTATGCTTTTCTTTTTTTTTCCCTCTCATGGCAAGGCCCTGGGACCCTCTAGTGCATACAAAGCAGGTTTTGCTGGGCAAGTGAAAACAAGAGGACAAAAAGTAACGCCAGAGCCCTCGCCGGTTTGGCTCCGTGGATACAGCCTCGGCCTGTGGACTGAAGGGTCCCAGGTTCCATTCTGGCCAAGGGCACATGCCTGGGTTGCGGGCTCAATCCCCAGTAGGAGGCGTGCAGAAGGCAGCCAATCAGTGATCCTCTCTCATCATTGATGTTTCTCTCTCTCTCCCTCCCTCTCCTTTCCTCTCTAAAATCAATAAAAATAAATTAAAAAAAAAAAAAAAGTAACACCAGACCCTACCGAAGCCTTGGTTTCCTCACCTGGGAGTGGGAGTGGGACGTGTTGGGGTGAGCCACACACCTACCTTGAAAGGTTGCTATGGGGGATTTAACATTTAGCTCGATTTTCTCTGGAACCCTCAACTAACCTTTGTCTTTTTCTTTATGGCCGTAAAATTTCCCTGACGAGAGTCTAAAATGCCCGAACTGGGAGTCATTAGTGGATTGCACCCATCGGTTCCTCCAGCGCTCTGTGGGGGGAAACAACATGGGTTAGGGCCGCGGACTTCATCTGGGTCCAGGGGGGCTGAGGGACGCTCGAGGCTGAGCCCACCCCGGAGCCAAACGTGACTCCGGCCATCCAATGGGCGGCAAGGAACGGGGGAGCTTTTTCACCTCCGTCTAGAAACTCCTCCTGGAAGTGGACGGTGGCCAGCACCACCCGCAACACACAGATGGCCCAGAACAGGACCCCGCAAGGCGCGGCCATAGAGGGTGCGCGGAGCTTCTTGTAACCGCCCCCTTTGCGCCCAGCAGTCTCCGCGGCGAGCCGGGCCCCTCTAGGAACTACAACTCCCGCCACACCTCGCGATTGTGATCTGAGGCATCCCTAGGGCTCGCTATTGTGACCTGGGACGCTATTGGTCCTCGGGCTGCGCGCAGGGCGCGCTGGGAGATGTAGTCTCTTTCGTCCCGGTGCGGTTGCTGGGGGCAACGGTCCTCTCAAGTTTGAGTGCCAGGCGGAGAGCGGCGTCGGGCTCCGCGGATGGACACCGAGGGCGGAGGTTGGCGGGACAGGCTGGGCGGCAGGGGCTCCGGAAGAGAGAAACGAGGCGCGCCCCGGGACTGGGGCGGGAGGGGGGCGGGAGGGCAACCCCCCACTGAGCCTCATACCCTAGTTCCCCGGTTTGGATCCGTTCGGGAGTGTGACCCGATGTGGATCGCTCCAGGCCTGGGGAAAGACTCCAGTGCTTCGATTTTTTTATTTTTTAACAATTTTATTGAGGATTCGTTTATATACCATACAATGCAGGCCTTTTAAGTGAAGTCCATTGTTTTTTAGTAAACGTTTGTACCAAGTGGTGCAGCCATCACCTTGGTCCAGCTGTGGAACTTTGCATCACTCCAAGGAGAGAGATCTCCCTTCCCCGCTTTGCAGTCTATCCGGGCCCCCGCTCCTAGCCCCAGCAACTACTGATGTGCTTTCTGAGTCTATAGATTTGTCTTTTCTGGTGTTTTGCATCTAGATACTTTCACTTACTGTAATGTGTTTGAGATGTATACCTATGTGTATTGATATTTGTTCTTGTTGCTGAATAGTATTTTATTGTATGAACGGATCTCAGTTCTCATCCATTCTCTAATTAATGCACATTTGGGTTGTTTTCTCTTTTTGTCTATTATGAGCAAAAACTGTTATGAGTATTTGCATATATTTTATTTCTCTTGGGCCACGTGGAGTGGAATTGCTGGATCATTTGGTAACTATGGTTAACCTTTTGGGGAATTATCAGGTATATTCTAAATTGGTGACTGACTGCAGCCCTAACCAGTTTGGCTCAGTGGATAGAGCATCGGCCTACAGACTCAAGGGTCCCAGGTTCCATTCCAGTCAAGGGCATGAACCTTGGTTGCAGGCACATCCCCAGTAGGGAGTGTACAGGAGGCAGCTGATTGATGTTTTTCTCTCATCAATGTTTCTAACTCTCTATCCCTCTACCTTCTTCTCTGTAAAAAATCAATAAAAAATATTTTTAAAAAATAAAAAATAAATTGGTGACTGTACCACTTTACAATATCACTTCCCCACCAATTGAGGGTTGCAATTTATTTGCTTTTTCACTAATGCTTGTAAATACCTGTATTTTTTTATATTTTATTTTTTGGTTTATAGCCATCCTAGTGGATGTGAAATGGGATCTTATAGTGTGTTGTTTTTGTTTTGTTTTTAATTTTTTTGGTAATCCTCACCGGAGGATATTTTTTCATTGATTTTAGAGAGAGTGGAAGGGAGGAGGAGAGACAGAGAGAAAGAAACACTTGGATTGGTTGTCTCCTGCACGCTCCCTTGGGGCCAGAATTTGAGTTTGCAACCCAGATACATGTCCTTGACCAAAATTGAACCCAGGACCCTTCAGTCCAACAGCCAACACTCTATCCACTGACCAAAACCGGCTAGGGCAGTGGTCGGAAAACTCATTAGTCAACAGAACCAAATATCAACAGTATAACGATTGACATTTCTTTGGAGAGCCAAATTTTTTAAACTTAAACTTCTTCTAATGCCACTTCTTCAAAATAGACTCACCCAGGCCGTGGTATTTTGTGGAAGAGCCACACTCAAGGGGCCAAAGAGCTGCATATGGCTCTTGAGCTGCAGTTTGCTGACCATGGGGCTAGGGCCATCTGATGGTGGTTTTGATTTACATTTTCCTAATGGCTAGTGATGTTGAACATCTTTTCAAGGGTTTATTGATGATTTGAGTATCCTCTTTGGAGAAATGTCTGCTCATGACCTTTGCCTATTGATTTATTCATAATTGTGTGTATTTTAAAAATATATATTTTATTGATTTTACACAGAGAGGAATTGAGAGGGATAGAGAGTTAGAAATGTTGATGAGAGAGAAACATCGACCAGCTGCCTCTTGCACACCCCCCACTGGGGATGTGCCCGCAACCAAGGTACATGCCCTTGACCAGAATCGAACCCGGGACCTTTCAGTCTGCAGGCCGACGCTCTATCCACTGAGCCAAACCGGTCCTGGCTCATAATTGTGTGTATTTTAAATATGTCTATTTTAGTTGTGGTAATGTACATAACATAAAATTGGCCATTTTAACCATTTTTCCATTGGTTATTTGTAAACCTAGGGAAATTCCAGAACAACTACATGCCAGAAAAGCTGGCCTGGTGGTGGGGCCTCCCCTCTGACTCACAGCATGGGCTGGGCTGAGTCAAGTGCTGAGCCTCACCTACAAAAATGTTAGTAAAGGTAGTTGGTGACGTCATTTCGGCGCAGTATGGAGACAAGCCAGGATTCTGCCCACATCTCCCTCATTCCTTTGTCTTCCGCCTCATTCCTTTTAACGTCTTTGTCGTATTCTGTCTTCTGAATGCTGTCTCCTGGACTTCCCCAGGTCTCTGTGGATGGGTTTGGATTTTAAAAAATACATTTTATTGATATTTTTATAGAGAGGGAGGGAGAGGGATAGAGAATTAGAAACATTGATGAGAGAGAAACATCGATCAGCTGCCTCCTGCACACCCCTTAATGGGGATGTGCCCGCAACCAAAACCTGGGACCCTTCAATCCACAGGGCGACGTTCTATCCACTGAGCCAAACTGGTTTCAGCGATGCGTTTGGATTTTTATGACTACGAACAATGCCACCATGTCATTCTCTAAAATTCTCTGTGCACATTGAGAATGTTAATTATAAGTAAATTCCAGACATGGAATTCTCCGGTCGTGAGATCTCTGTAGCTCACAGTTTCATTGCTGTTGCCGAGTTTCTCACTAAAGGGTGCCGCAAAAAACACACCGACACCTCGTACTTCCCCATCGTTCTACATCTTTGGAAACTTCTGTAAACCTGTAAACCTTGCGGTCGGCCGTTCCTGTTCTTCAGGGGCACACGGGAACTTCAGAATGTGCTGGAAGCTCTGGTCCTTCTCCCCGGGAAAATGTGCGCCAGCTTGTGTCCACAATCTATGGCTGACGTTTGTTGCGGGGAAGGTGCTGTGTCTGTCCATAGCTTTCTCCTCCCTCCAGGTCAGCGGTCCTCACACTTTTAGTGAAATGAGATTTTCCTGGAGACCTCATCTACAGACTATGTGTGTGATTTTTTTGAAATCCTCACCAGAGGATATGGTTTAATTGACTTTTAGAGAGAGAGAAAAAAGAGATTGAGAGAGAGAAACATCCACCAGTTGCCTCCGGTATGTGCCATGACTGGGAATCAAACTTGCAACTTAGGGATGTGCCCAGGCCGGAACCGAACCTGAAAGGTTTTTGGTGTATGGGACTATACTCCCACCAACAAAGCCACCCAGCCAGGGCCAGATTGTGTGTGTGTGTGTGTGTTTTAATATTTTTAAAATTGATTTCAGAGAGGAAGGGAGAGGGAGAGATGGATGAAAATATCAATGTTAAAGAAATAGAAACATAAAAAAAGAGAAAAAAATACACATCAGTGTTGAGAGAGAATCACTCATTAGCTGCCTTCTACCCACCCCCAATAAGGATCGAGTCCACCACCTGGACATGTGCTCTGACTGGGAATCGAACTGTGACCTCCTGGTCATAGGTCCTTGCTCAACCACTGAGCCACACCGGCTGGGCCAGATGGTATCTTAACAGCTCTTTGTTCGAGAGTTGAGGACGGATAAGAGAGGAGCCCTGTCCGGCTGGCATGGCTCAGTGGCTGAGAATCGACTACTTAACACAGTTTGATTCCTGGTCAGGGCACATGACCCCCACGAAGGGGTGTGTGTGTGTGTGTGTAGGAGGCAGCCGATCACTGATTCTTTCTCATCGATGTTTCTCTCTCTCCCTCTCCCTTCCTCTCGGAAATAAAAAAAATATATATTAAAAACAAAACAAAACAAAAAAACCAGACTCTGTAGGTAATTGCTTAAATGGTATCAGGTGTCTGACCATTTTCCTTGCCATCATCAGGCTTGAAGGGAAGGCTCTGTCTGACCAGACTACAAAGAGGTGGTTTGAATGCATGATACGTTTTCTTTCTTTCCTCCTTAGAATGGCTTCAACAAGAAAAAACTACCATCCCATGCATGAAATCTTTGGTGATTTCAATGATATTTCCTTAGAAGATTCAAAGATGGAAAAAATAAAAAACTTGAAAATCAGTAGGAATCTCACCAAAATAGCTCCCGGTAATAGCAGATTTCTCAAAAGAAGCCAAACTGTGGGTGGAAAGCACTTCTTCCCGAAAGAGGATGCTGGCCCGGGGACCGGGCCCTGGCTGGCCTCAGGGAGACCCGCGACCACGGCCTCCAAGCTCAGGACCAGCGCCGCGCTGCGGAAGCTGGCCCAGATCGAGTCCAAGATCATGAACCGGAAGGTACAGATGGACTTGTCTGACGAGGAATCCAACTCGAAGACCTCCATGGACAGTCTTCCCTGGAGAGCAGCCAGAATTCGTCCCCGGAGTCCAGCTGAGCTTTCTTCACCGAATACGGACCACACCTCCCAGAAGCAGGCCCGGGAGACTGCTCCGGCCGGGAGCAGCACCCCGGGGGGCAAGGGCAGTAGGTTTCTGAAGAAGAGAGAGCCACCTGCTGAGAAGCCTCCTCCTGAAGCCCATGTTGGGAAACAGAGGGACTGTTCGGTGCCCAAGGAGAAAGCACCCGTCAGAAAGCTGGATTCGCCAGACAGCGATGAGGAGGAGATGAGGGAGTTGCTGGGAAGCTTGATGGAATCTTCCCGAGAAGAAGAACCGCGCACGAACCAGGGCTCCACCGGCACCAGAGCCGTTGGGAAAAAACGGGCCGAACTGTTCTCGGTAAGGTTTGCATGCATTTGTTTTCAACTAAGTCTTTGCATTTGTATCTTTCTGTCATAGCACCAGAGACTTTATAAATATATATTCTATTGATTTTTTATAGAGAGGAAGAGAGAGGGATAGAAAGTTACAAACATCGATGAGAGAGAATCATCCATCAGCTGCCTCCTGCACACTCTCCACTGGGGATGTGCCCGCAACCAAGGTACATGCCCTTGACCGGAATTGAACCTGGGACCCTTCAGTCTGCAGGCTGATGCTCTATCCACTGGGCCAAAGTGGTTTCGGAGGCCAGAGACTTTGATAGCAGGAGTCACCCAGGAGCCACGTGAGACAAGGGTTTGATGAGGAAAGGTTGGGTTTCAGAGCTATCTGTTGTGGGCCTGCTCTGCAGGGGGTGGAATTTGGGATCCGTTAGGCAGTTTTGCAGTAACGTGTAACTGTGTACACACAGGACAGCACTTTGACTGGTTGAACACCAGCAGTGATAATGCCACAGAATCATTGCCTTGGGAAGGCTGTATTTCCATTATTTTTATTGAGATGAAATTCACATCAAATTGACCATTTTCAAATGAACAGTTCACTGGCATTTAGTACTTTCACAATGTTTTGCAACCACTACCTCTATCTAGTTCCAGAACATTCTTATCATCCCCAGAGGAGACCCTGCACCCATAAAATAATTACTCCATTTCTCCCTCCCCGAGCCCCTGACAACCACTAATCTGCTTTCTGTCTCCATGGGTTTGTCTGTCCTGGATGTTTCATATAAATGGAATCATACAACTGTGTGGCCTTTCGTGTCCGGCTTCTCTCGCTCAGCCTGGTGTTTTCAGGTTCACCCACATTGTAGTGTAGGCCAGTGCTCCACTCCTTTGTTTTTTGTGTGTTAACCCTCACCTGAGGATATATTTTTTCATTGTTTTTTTACAGAGAGTGGAAGGGAAGGGAGAGACAGAGAGAGAGAAACATTGATGTGAGAGAGACACATCGAGTGGTTGCCTCATGCACTGTGTCCCGACCAGAGCTGGGTGAGGAGGTGGGGGTGGGGGGCTGAACCTGTAACCCAGGTACATGCCTTGACCAGAATTGAACCCATGACCCTTCAGTCCGTGGGCCAGTGTGGTTACCACTGAGCCAAACCGGCTAGGGCTCACTCCTTTTTATGGCCGAATAATATTCTATTGTGTGATGGACCCCATCTTATGTATCCATTAATCCATTGATGGGCATTTGAGTTGTCTACCTTCTGGGCATCCTGCTGCTATGAGCCTTTGTGTACAAGCACCTGAGTCTCTGTTTTCAGTTCTTTTGGGTAAATAGCTCAGACTGGAATTACAGTAATTTTATAAGCAGCTTATTGATGACCAAACTGTTTTCCACAGCGGCTGCACCATTTTACATTCCCACCAGCAGTGAATGAGGGCTCCAATTTCTCTACATCCTTGCCAATACTTATTTTCTGTTTTGTGATTATAGCTACCCTGGTGAATGCTAAACATTGGGAAGGCTGTGTTTTGTGGGGAAACCCTCTGCATATTCATTTTGGTTCTGTTGAAGGTCCCAGCTCTCATAGACATGTATTTAGGGGCCTTCACTTGGAAATGTGTAATTTACAGTATGTATTTGAAGGCAAGGCGATATTTCTGATTATTTGTGGAGTATTTTTTAATTCTAACATTATCTTGTCTAAATGTTCTACCTTGACTTCCAGAAACGAGGGGACATAGAGAAAGGGCCACTGAGGGATGGGTATGTGATCTAGGAAGCCTTGGTCTCATGCACCCTGCTAGCCACATTGTCAAATGGTAAGGACTTACCTATCACGCGTTTGGTAATTTTGTTTCTTTTATTTCTGCCAAAGTAGAATCAGATCCCAACTCAGCCAGAACTGCTTTCACTACCCAGTGAGGAGCCTTCCAGCGCAAAGCCACCTGGGACGTCACATCCGCCCACTTTCCCATCAGCACACGGGACTCTTCGCAGTCTGCGCTCCAGACCCCCCGCCCCGCATACTCACCTTCCTGCGGACACAGCCCCCAGCACAGAGCCATCGCTGTCCGTCACCAGCACCGGGTCGGAGCCAGGGCCCCCCAGGAAGGCCCGGGGCAGGCTCTCATCCTCCCCCGTGAGGAGTGAGGCCAGGCCTGGGGAGAAGTCGCTCTCCGAAGCCTCTGACGACAGCCTAAATGGTAACCCCCAGCCCTGAGCCGAGGTGTCCCCCTGGGCAGACGGGGCGAGGCCTCCTTAGGGTCCTGGGGTGGTGGTTGCGGGCTCTTGTCATGGGGAGCGCATGGTAGGCCCTGTCACACCCTCAACTCCCTGACCTTTCCTGAGGGGCCAAGTCAGATTTTTGTTCTTTTTCTTTTCTTACGTCTGTTTTTATTGGTTTATAGAGAGAGGGAAAAACATCAATGTGAGAGAGAAACATCAACCGGCTGCCTCCTGTTTGCAGCCTGACTGGGATGGACCAGGAATAGCGTGACCTTTTGGTGCATGGAATGACGCTCAACCAATTGCCCCAACCGGCCAGGGCTGTTCCGTCTTGAATCTCTTCCTCAGTGACCCTGACCAATCACAGAGCAATGACCCCAATCCTCCTGGAAGTCCTCCCAGAGCCCTGTGCGAAGAAAGGCAGCTCACTCCTCCTCTTGGTAAAAGAGAAATTTACCTCCTTTTTAAATTTGGAAAAGAAAAACATCTCTAGTCACAGACACTTTCCACATTATTTAATGTTTTTATTTTAAAATTGTATAAGAAAGAGGAGAAAGCAAAGAGATGTGCTACCAATGTAGATTTCTTCCTTTGATCCTTGACTCTAAACGAAAGAACTGTCTTCAGTGCCTGCTGTGTCCCTGCAGGACCAGCGAAGCCAGCCTGCCCCAGGGGGCCAGTGACTGACTGTAGCTCGGGAATCAGTTGAAGGGAAGGAAGAAACACTGTTTTCTTTTCCCCTTCCTAGGCTCTCTGCTGTGGCTCTGTAACAAAAGACAGCTGAGCCCTGGCCGGTTTGGTTCAGTGGATAGAACATCGGCCCGCAGACTGTAGGGTCCGGGTTTGATTCTGCTCAAGGGCACAGGCCTCGATTGCAGGCTCGATGCCTGGCGCTGGTTGGGGCATGTGGGGGAGACAATCAGTCTCTCTCACATCGATGTTTCTCTCTCCCCATCTCTCCCTCTCCCTTCCACTCTCTCTCTAAAAATCAGTGGGAAAATGTCCACGGGTGAGGATTAACAAAACAAAACAAAAAGACAGATGAACAGGAGAAAAGCGTGATATAGTAAATAAATATTTAATGCAAGTTTTATGTGACATGGGAGCCCCGATACGGATGGAGACCTGGAGGGACTGTCAAGCCCGAGCCTGAGGGGGTTGGGTTTGGGGAGGCGTGGAAGGGCCTGGAAATGTGACAGGACAAAAGGGAGGGGGCTAAGGCAGGAGACTGAGCAAAGCCTGCTCTTCGGGATTCCCCGTGCCCCCCTGTCTTGGCCACGGGGTGCTCCCTCCTCTGGGTAGAGGGACAGCCACACTCAGACCTGCCGCAGGGAGAAGGGCAGTGTCCTTGCAGCTTGGAGAGGGGCGAGTCCTTGGGCTAGAATGTCAGGCTGGATTGGACCTGGTCTTTTTTTTTTTTTTTTTGTATTTTTATATATATTTTATTGGTTTTTGTTTTTGTTTTTGTTTTTGTTTTTTTTACAGAGAGGAAGGGAGAGGGACAGAGAGTTAGAAATATCCATGAGAGAGAGAGGAACATCAATCAGCTGCCTCTTGCACCCCTCCCCCCCCACTGGGAATGTGCCCAAGGTACATGCTCTTGACCGGAATCGAACCTGGGACCCTTTAGTCCATAGGTCGACGCTCTATCCACTGAGCCAAACCAGTTTCATCTGGACCTGGTCTTTCAATGGGTAGGTGGGAGGGCCAGCCAGGCTGTTATCTAACTCTAGAGAAAAAGTGTGCAGACCCCCTGGACTAGCTTACTGAGCACAGGGATGGCATGTCTCCCCATCTTCCTATTGCTAGTGCTTAGCCCAGTGCCTACAACATGATGGCAAACATTTTTAAAAAAATATATTTTATTGATTTTTTACAGAGAGGAAGGGAGAGAGATAGAGAGCTAGAAACGTCGATGAGAGAGAAACATTGACCAGCTGCCTCTTGCACACCCCCTACTTGGGATGTGCCCGCACCCAACATACATGCCCCTGACTGGAATCGAACCTGGGACCTTTCAGTCCACAGACCGACACTCTACCACTGAGCCAAACCAGTTTCGGCGATGGCAAACATTTATGGAGCAAATAATTGAGTAAATATTATCATGTTACATTTTTAATTACAGATTTTAGAATAAATATTTTATCCCTTGATGATCTGGCTCCAGCTGTCAGCATGCAATCGGACTTGGAACAGAAAGTAAGTACAACTGTCTAATTTTTCACTGTAAGTCATTGCTTAGGAAGGTTTGCAACTGTTACACTTCCTTTGGGTCAGCAGTTCTTAACGGGGTGGGGGAGGGAGGTGACTGTGCCTCAGGGGACACTTGGTGATGTCTAGAGACATTTTTGGTTGTCATGACTGCGCTGGGGTGTGCTGCTGGTGGCTGCTGGGCTGGGTGCTGCTCAGCGCCCTGCTAGGCACAGGCGGCCCCCACTGCAAAGGATGTCTGGCTCTCAAATGCCAAGTGCCACAGGAGAGAGTTCGACTTCAGTGATAACAGGACGAAGTTACTTCATACAGTTAAAGCGGGTCCCATTTAATCACCCATAGCAACACCCTTCTGACTTGTTCCACTGCCCGTTGTGATTCTTGTCCTATTAGTGACCACCTCAACATCAAGGCATCGATTCTGCACAATAATGACACTAACAGATCTCACTCATGTGCTCCCCACATACTGAGACCAGCAGTGTTACGTGCAGCAGCCGTGCTGAAGCATGACAGGAGTCCCCTCATTACTCCCCTGCCCACATCAATAGAGGACCAACGGGGGCCTCGCCGGGAGGGCCCCCAGGGGCACCGCACCTCGTCTGAGGCAGGGGTATCTGGAGCATGCTCATCACTCAAAACCACTCCCCAATTAACGCTACTGTCCTTCATTTCAGAAAGGAGGTCTGAGGGAAAAGGCACCCAGCAAAAGCCCCGGGACCCGGGGCCCCCCGACCGGCAGCGAGGTCTCAGAGCACCTGAGCGAGCCCTCGGCCTCCTCTGCTGCGCCCCAGCGTGCTGCTGGCCTGAGCCCGGCGCCTGGGGAGCCTCCAGCCAGCACGGTGAGCCTGGCTTATTCGGAAGATTTTGAGGATTCCCCAAGCCTGACAGCATCAGAGCCAACGACCCATTCCGAGGAGTCTCTGGACAGGACGCTGGCCTCTTGGCCTGAACTCTCTGCGAGCCTGAAGACAGACCAGCCCCCACCAACAGGCGCCTCTCGGAGAAAGTGGGCCCAGGAAGTGACGAGGGTCACAGTGAAGGAGCAGGCTGTGCAGACCCTCGACCCCGCCTTCACCTACCAGTGGACAAAGGGTAAGTGTGCGGCCGAGTGCCCGAGGAGGGAGGCTCAGGCCCCGGCGGCGGCGGCAGGCACTCGGGCTGTGCCGTGGGCAGCTGGCGGCGTGACAGGGAGCGCCGTGTCAGGAGTCTGGCTGTCATGGCAACTAGCTGGGGTCCTCGGTGCCCTGCTTTTCTCTCACACAGACGAGGGCAGCTGCCCTGCGTGTTTTCTTCCCTTCCGAGCACTCAAACATTATGAGTTTCCAGAATCAGTGACCAAGGCGGTAGTTCTCAACCGGAGTGATTCTGGCCACGGGGGACGTTGGCACGGTTCGGAGCCATGTGGGGCTGTGGCTGCTGGGTGGAGGACAGGAATGCTGCTAACACCCCGCAGTGCCCAGGATGCCCCACCAGAGAGTGATGTGGCCCCAAATGTCAGTGGTGCCCAGGACGGGCTGGGGAGCAGCGTCCACAGAAACTGCCTTCTGGCAGCTCCTGGGGCCAGTGCAGTCTCCCAGGCTGCACTAGCTGGCGGTCTCACGTTGGTGTGTTTGGGTGGATTCTCTTCTGTGGCGCAGGGGGCCCTTCTCCTCATGCCAGTGGGACTTCCCGACATTCCTCTTGTCCCAGGGTCAGCCCTGGCCCTTCGGGCAAGAAAGTTCCCTTTCCTTTTTTTTGTTTTTGTTTTTTTCTTAATCCTCACCCAAGGATTTCTCCATTGATTTTCCCATTGATTTTAGAAGAAAGGGAGAGGAGGGAGGAAGCAAAAGAAACAGTGATTGGTTGCCTCCTGACTGGGGCCAGGGATCAAACCCACAACCCTGATACATGCTTTTGACAAGGAATTGAACCTCAGACTCTTCAGTATGTGAACCAACACTCTAACCAATGATAAACACTGGCCAGGGCAAAAGATCTCTTTCCTTTAAGCACTGTCTTATTCCCTTGTCTCATCTAGACAACATCTGCAGCATAGACAGAGCTTGTTCCTGGACTGAGCAGGGGGTATAATTCTCCTGGACTGGTTCATTTAGATTGGGGGGCTTCGCCATACAGAAGCCATTGCTCCAAATCTGGCCACTTACCCCTCCCCCTTTTCCCTTGGGACAGAGGCCAGTATGGCGACCATTGGGCCAGCCCTGGGAAATGCCTATGTGGATCCTACACCCATCGCCAGTCACGTCATCAGCGCAGATGCAATAGAAGGTAACAGCCCATCCATCTTGTGGTGAAGTGCATGCATTTCATCTGCAAATTCACCCCACCATTGGAAGAATGGCGCCCCATTTAGTGCTGGGTATGAGGAATCCGTTGGTGGGGATTGTCACAGCCACAGGAGCTGCTACAGTTCCTAGGATCCCAGACAACAGACTGAGTGATCTAGAACCTTCCGTCTGTCTTGCCAAAGGAAACGGATGTCAGACAAAAGAGGAAGGTTATAAGTAACACACCCCTAAGCCTCTCCATTCTACCAGGCTATTTGTATTTTGTATGTTCCCCTTTGAGACTTTTAATCCAGAATCCACTATGTTTTCCTCTGAAGACACTCAGCCTGTGTGGTGACTGGCCTCCTTGCTGAGTTTGGGGGAGTCATGGAGCCTAGGAAGACCCGCCCCAGGCTGGAAGACACACAAACAGTTCTCCAAAAGCCTTTTTTCTCAGGGAGCCCAGACTTCTCCAGTTCCCCACGTAGCCACTGATGGCTCACATGACACCAGTAAGGTTACACTAGTACTTACTATTCCCCACCCTCCCATTTTAGTTTTCTTAACATTTAAAAATATGAAGATATTAAAATATAGTAATTGTTACAAAAGAAACGTTTATATGTTTAAAAAGAGATTAAAAAAAACCTTAATATTAACCTCAAAGATTTTTTCCATCTATATATATAAAAGCCCAGCAACTGAATGGCGGAATGACCAGAACAACAGATCAACCAGTCGCTATGACATGCACTGACCACCAGGGGGCAGACGCTTAATGTAGGAGCTGCACCCTGGTGGTCAGTGCACTCCCAAGCGGGCAGATCCCCACAGGTCACACCTCTCCCTCACTGCATGAATCCATGCACCAGGCCTGTAGTGTTACTATATATTTGAATAATGACCATTTTTTAACCCTTATGGGTGTCAACTTACTAACCTTTCTGTGTGTTGGATGTGGAAGCGAAGACTTTCAAATCTGCCAGAGGGTGAGCATTCTTGACATGAGCTCTGAGGTTCACACACGTCAGGAGAAGGCAGTTCATTTATTAGGGACAGACAACAGGCGAGCCTTCCCTACTTCCCCAGGTGGCACTGCTTCTGGAAAGCATGGAGACATACCGGAGGGAGGGGGGCCTGCAGAGCGCCTGGGCCCAAAGCAGCTGATGCTGACAGGATGAGGGACTGTGCTGGGCTGGGAGTTCAGGGCCCAGGGGCTGCTCAGTAACTCGGTGCTGGGGCAGCCCTGACAGCTTACAGCCCGGCCGTGTTCGCACTCAATGACATGCTCAAGCAGCAGCTGAGCCTGACGCAGCAGTTCATGGAGGCCAGCCGGCACCTACATGGGTCCCTCCTGCAGTCCCTGGACCGAGACGCGTTCCACTACCACACCCTGGAGGAAACCAAAGAGGTGACTGTGGCACGGCTACCCCCTCCGGGGAGAGGGTGGGCAGGCAGGGCTGTGACCACGGGGACAACACTCAACCCAGGGCAGCAGGGAACTCTTTGATGTGTAACATATGTCACGTTATAATATACGATATATAAAATACATTACAATGTACTAGGTATTATATGTATACTTCTTTATAGGAATGGCATATTATTTGAACTGTTCTTCATGATTTTATTTTTAAAGTATGTTTTATTGATTTTTTATAGAGGAAGAGAGGGGGAGAGAGTTAACATCAATGAGAATCATCCATTAGCTGCCTCTTGCACAACCCCTACTGGGGATGTGCCGGCAACCAAGGTACATGCCCTTGACCGGAATCGAACCTGGGACCTTTCAGTCCGCAGGCCGACGCTCTATCCACTGAGCCAAACCGGTTTCAGCCACCCCCATCTCTTTTATTTGTTAGAGAAAGCAGGTTGTTTGTCTGACAGCCTCCCACATTCCAGACTTTGCTGATTGCACGTGGGATTCCTTCCGTTCCTCTGCTGGATGTCCATCAGCTGACTGTTCGCAGGCTGGTGAGCTGACCACGTTGCCTATAGGCTTCCATGGCTCCTCGCTGCCTGCTCTGGGTCCGTGTCCTGAGAAGGGCACCCAGGCCTTCTTCCTTCCTGACAGCAGTCACTCATCCTTTCAGACTGTCAGCCAGGGCTCATCTCCTCTCTTCTGTCCCCACAGCGTCACCACATGGCACCTGCCATTTTTTGTCAGTGTGACCAGGAACTGCTGGGGCAGGCGCTATCTCAGCTCCCAGAGCCCCACAGGCTGACGCGTGGTGGTGACATGTCCCTGTCTGTCCTCTGCTCCGCAGTACATCAGGCACCACAGACCCGCCCCACTGACCATGGAGGATGCTCTGAAGGAGGTGAGGGAGGAGCTGTGAGCACCACCAGGTAAGGCTTGGCTTGTGGTTCTAACAAGCTGGTCTTGTACTCCAGCCATAACACGTCAGTGTCCAGGGGATGTTTAATGTGGGGGGGGGGGGCCGCAGGGGGCACCTAGGCCTCACCGGAGTGGGATTCCCCTCACGGCCCCTGAGGACAGACAGATCAGTGGAAACGGAACCTGGGTGACTTACCGCTCATGGCAAGACAGAGGCTGCCGGGCTGTCTGGAGCCCCGTGGAACGGCTCCACCTGTCCCGGCACTGGCTTCCTAATGAGCTGGGGCTGACAGGGGTTGAGTCCCATTTACTTACAAGGTCACAGGGCCAGGGGCCCATTCTGGGGACCGTGGTGTGAGACACCAGGCAGAGCTTTGACCTGAGCTTAAAACTCAACGTCCACACTCTCAGGCACACCTCCCTTCTGAGCTCAACACACCAAGAAAAAGGGCTTTATGAAAAAGTCTTTATTTGAAGGCAAAACAGTAAAACCCACAAGAAATTGTTAACAGCACGTGTTTATGCTTTATATCCTGAATCAGACAGATTTAAACAATTCACAGCTACAGGAAACCTAGAACAAAATCAAATATTTTATCACATCAGGTTGAAAAGTTGGAGGTTTTGCATCTTATCCAAAAGAATTTTTTGAAAATGTTTCTGTACAAATAAACGGCACCGCACCTGCTGCCTGAAGGTACTAAGTGCAGCAGATCCCAGTGTGGCCAGCGGCTCCCCCCAGGCCTCACCTCCTCGTGGTGGAAGTGGGGGGGTCGGGGGGGAAGGAAGTGACAGAGCAGGAGGCATGGCCTGTGGCCCCTCCCCACACTGGGTCTGAATGGACTATTGCAGCAAGTGCTGGTGTCGGGGTTCTTTTAAGTGAAAAACACAAGTAGACATTAAGGGCACAGGTCCTCCACAGGTATCATCCTGTGACCTGAAGATGTCTCAGATCCATCTCCTTAGATCCTTTTCTTTCTGGAGATAACAGCAAATGGCTAATGTTAAAAAAAAAAAAAAAAAAAAAAAATTCAACTTAACTAAAATAACTAAGGGCCAGTATGTCTTGGAGGAATTAAGTTCCAAATTATCTCGCTGGGGATCATCTGAAATAAACATGTTTTTAAAAACTAAACCATTTGGAGTACAAATGAAAACCCTGTTTAATGTTGCAAATCAAGGTTTTGTTTTTCCTGTTAAAGAGTGAGCAATACTAGCGCCTGGCCTGAGCTTTGTCACGACCTAAGAGGGAGGTGCAGGCTGTAGAGCTGGCCCGCTGCACCCCTAGTCCGGGCACCCGGTGCTCGCCAAGGCCTCCTGCACACATGCTTGCTGATTTAAGCAGAGACTCGCATCTGACTGGGAAGAGACGACAAATCCATTCCTACAGGTGTCCGGATTCTTGTCCAGAGGAGAGGCTCATGTTTCTCGCTTCACTGTCCAGGGAATGAGTGCAGGGTGTCCTCACGTGAATCTTCCTTCTGTGTGAAAGCTGGTTTGCAGGTGGGGCCTGTGCCTCCGCAGTGGAGCATGGCACTGGCCACTAGGTATGCAATGGTTGTCCTCTTCTGTAGCTCCCCAAAAATGGAGGCTGTGTGAGAACAGAGGTCCCTACCATCTTCCACATCCAGTAGCCAGGAAGGTCCCATTGCCAGCTGCCGCGGATGCACGGCTCCTCACCAGCCTACTTGCACTCGTCCCTGGCCTTCATGCGGGCGATGAAGGAGTAGCTCTTGTTCCTGCGGTAGTTTTCGTAGGGGTCGTCCAGGGCCACTCCCACTCCCTTGTACTGGTCCCACTTATCCCGCACGTCCCCCCCCTTGATGGGGTCCTGGATCCCTTGCTCTTTCACGCCGAGGCCACCAGATCCACTCCAGCCTTAGGAAGAAAAAGGGGCGAGTGGTTACAACCTACAAAACCTCAATCTGGTGCCTTTGTCCTGACACAGTTAGGCATCCGGGGAGGTAATGTGCATAAACGCGGTTTATAAACAAAGCTGGTAAAGAGTGCCCAGCAGAGCCCAGCAGGCCCGCCCTCTTTCAAAGATAAGGTGGAGAGTTGGGACTTCCTCTGAAGCCATCATCCCCAACCTCAAAATCCCAGAGCAAGTTGTTCTTCCCCGAACCTTACCCATTTTCACCAGCATCTGATGTCCTTTGTTCTCTTCCCCAAGCCTGGAGTCAGGTATAGGAGGTGCTGAGTTAGAACCTAGACCAGCTGAGGAACTAAAATCAAGACAGGTTACATCTTTTAAAAAAGAGCAGGTATATTTATTGGAATGAAAACTTAGAGTATTACAGGGTGTGGCATATGAGAACAGTCACAGTGCAGGATGGACACACACTTGTGTCTATTATTCTTCATCCTCTTCACAAGCCAGATAACGGGAACTCTCTAAGGTGATGCCCCGCTTTACACTGTGCAGCAAGGGTGGGTCACACCGAGCCCCTAAACGGTTAGGAACAGAGCCCAGCCACCACCGTGTGAGATGAGGAAGTGCCACGCCACTGCATTAATGCTGGGTGTACCTGAGGCCCTGTGCCAGCACGGGCCACCACGAGCATGTCTTCTCAATGACACATTTCAACATTCACAGCAAAGCCTCAGAGGATCCAGCGCTCCCCGCGGCTCACTGGACAGTTAAGACAGAAATCTTACGGCGGAGTGGGGCTCCTGGACCGTGACCGGCGCCTCCTTCCGGGGGAGTAGGACTTGGAGCGGGAGCGGGAGCGGGAGCGCGAGTGGCTTCTCGAGGAGCGGGATCGGCTGCGGCTCCTGTGGGGAGGGAGGAGGAAGCCTGCGGTCAGGGGGCAGCCTTGAAGCCTCAGCCCAGGCCCCCGAGGTGGTGCCGGCCTACCTGGAGTGGGACCGGGAGTAGGAGCGGGACCGGGAGCAGGAGCGGGACCGTGACCTGGAGTAGGAGCCGGACGACTTGGAAGACCGCGAGTTGGAGCGAGAGGAGGAGCGCCCTCGGCTTTTGGATCGGCTCCGAGACCGCGAGGGCGCGCTGCGGAGAGAGGCTGGTGAGCCGGAGAGCACCTCCCAGCTCCCACCCCACCCCAGACTGCGAATGACCCGGGGGTCCAGACGTGCCATTCACGCCACCGCCACCGCCACCGCCGCCGCCGCCGCATCACATTCCCGAACAGCTTGGTGAATACAGACCAAAGCAAACTTCTCTTGTGCTGGTGTCTTAACTCAGGCTGTGGGAAGGGCTCCTAGCACCTCTAACAGAGGGGGCTGGACCTGACTTCCTCTGTCTATGATGGGGGTGGTGTCATACGTTTTGACATAAGGTGTTGGAGGGATGATACAACATGCTAGGGTGTGACAGAACAATGTCACTCTAAGCCAATGCATGACAAGATGCAGCCTGGGAGGCATGATGACTCCACACAAGTCAGCAGGGTCGCCCTTACCTGTTCCTCTTTTCCTGGCCTTTCCGCCGTCGGGCCCGCATTTTTGCTCGGAAGAACTCGTAGAGGCCGTTCTGCTCCCAGCCTTCGCTGTAAGATGGGCAGTGTGACCACAATAGCCTCCTCCCGAGGAGCACTGGGAAAACTCATCAGGAGGGAGGAGGCTGCCTCCTACCCACAGCCTCCCTCCCCCCCTCCTTCCCTCAGGATGCCGAGCGCTTGGGCGCCACTCCCACGGGACCCCTTTCTGGGGCCGCTTTCTCGGTGAGGAAGCAGGCTGAGGTCGGGACACCTGCTGGGAAGTGGAGGCTGGGCTGTATGCCTGACACCACCGGCTCTCGGCCGAAAGAAAGGCCTGTGGTAACATAACTGGGAAGCAGGGGCTGTGACACAGATGGGAACCCGTGCCTGGCACAGGGAAGGAAGCAATGTCAGCTGGACTGGTGCTCAGGCCTTCGGGGGAGGGTATCCTGAAAGGGACCCAGGACAAAGCCTGGTTGTGCAGCAAGATAACGTGTCCCAAATAGAAAAGCCTTTCACCAAGGGCCACACGTGTGACACGTCGCCCAGTCAGGAGAGGAACGGACCCTATAAAGCAGCTTCTCTTAGACACCACACTCCTCACCTGGGCCTCACACCATGCTGGGTAGAAGGTACGGATGGTAGGAGTCTTTCTTGTGAAGCAAACTTAGGGGAAGACAGTCCCCTCCCATCACTGGCCCCACGGCTGGGTCCCCCGGGCCCCGTACCTGTTCCGTGGCCTGTCATGGGAAGGCGGGCTGTAAAAGGCCTCCACGGCCGCCAGCAGCCTCTCGCTGGGTGGCATGGGAGGTGGAAGGCGGATGTCTTTAGGGTCCAAGGGCTTGTACTCGTGATCTTCTAGCTGCAGTGGAGAACACAGCTGTCGCCACATTTTGCCGGAGCCCCCCTCAGGCCCACCCAGAAAGGTGCAGGTGCAGGAGACAGGGCCTGATTTGGTGTTCAGGTTGCCCTGGGCAACAGAATGCTCACCCAGCCCTCACTGGAAGGCCCACCTCTTCGAGGCTGATATAAGCCAGAGAATTCTTTCTCCAAAAAAATGACCATAGAAAACATGGCCTTCAGGATACGGAGACAGAAAGAGCCCTGACTCATTCATAGACAGGCTGTGAATCCAATGCTCTACCTGCAGGTGCCACCCTGTGCCTTGACTTCCTACCTAGCGCACTGTTATGTCCCTTGAGGGCCCTCCCACAATCAGGAGCCTTAGCCCGGCCCAGGAACTGGCTCATCCGCTAGTCCCTCTGCCTGCCCCAGCTCCTTGCTCACCTCACCCTTCACATGCATATTCCCAGGTTCCATGAAGGCACACCTCTGAGATTGCCCCTTTCCTGAAAAACCCCTTCGCCATCAACCCCTGGACAAGGTGGCTTCCAAGAACCAATACTAAGAGGACCCGTGCCTCACGCCCAACCCAGCCTGCCCCAAGTGGCACCAAACTCGCAGCATCAGGAGAAAGATGCGGAGGGATCAAGGGGACACAGGTCTCACTGACTTGGGTGCGTTCTCACAGCTGGCTTGGACAAGTTCACTGGGGAGAGGGAAATGAGAGGGAAGTGGCCTGGGGAAGCAGTTTGGTAGTCTACAGGAAATTTGTTTCATCTATGAGCTTTAAACATGGAGAGAGGCACTGGCCTGAGCATGTCCCACTGAGCTTGGCACTCAGCACAGACCTTACCTTCACGAGGGGGGCCATTAGCCCGGCGGGGAGATCGAAGTAGGGAACGTTGGGGACCAGACTGGGGTCATCGTGGTTGATGTGGGGAGGGCCCTGTCGCCGCATGTGGGGCGGCTGCCCGTTGAAGCCATGGGGAGGAGGGCCAAAGTCGGGGTGTTGGGGTCCCCCCCAGGGAGGGTGTTCATTGATCCCAGGATGTGGCATGCGATGGCCAGGGTGATGGTGAGGGGGTCCCATCTCTGCAAAACAGAAACTTATCTCAGGCTCACAGGGTATTTATAAGTATCTCAGAGAGCAGCAAGGATGCCAACACCCACTTTCTGAGCAGCCCTTCCATCACATTCCCTCCCACTGCTTCACCCACTGCTCAGGCAATGCAGCAAGGGGGGAGGAGCCGAGGCTGGGAGGGGGCTGGCACCCACAGTTCCTTCTTTAACCTTCGATGGACCTCGTAGGTTAAAGAAGGAACCACAGGGAAATCACAGAACTTTCTAACAGCAATATTATGGGCTAAATTGTATCTCCTCCCAGCCCTACCCACCACCAGTCCTAACTCTCCCTCTGAAGAGGTAATTAACAACATGAAGTCATATGGATGGGCCCTGATTCAGTATGACATAAGACAGGTAGAAAGAGACAATTGTGTAAGGACACGGGGAGAAGGTAGCCATCTATAAGCGAAGGGGAGAGACATTAGAGGAAACTAACCTTTTTTCTAGACTGGGAAACAGTAACTGTTGGTGGATCCACCCAATCTATGGGACTGTCATGCTACCCCAGGATATTAACATAAGTAATAAACTAAGTGATCTCCAAGCTGAATTTATAACCAACGAAGGATTTCAGGTAGAGGCAGATTTACAGTAAAAATAAAATAATTTTAAGCCCGGCTGGTGTGGCTCAGGGGCTGAACATCAAATCAACTTCATGAACCAGGAGGTCATGGTTGGGTTCCCAGTCAGAGCTCATGCCTGGGTTGTGGGCTCCATCCCTAATAGGGGATGTGCAAGCGTCACCAATCGCTGATTCTCTCATTGATGTTTCTCTCTTTCTCCCTCTCTCTGAAATCAACAAAAACATAAAATTTTATTTTAATAAGAGAAAGTTAAAATAAAGACTCTTTGAAAAACAAAGATAATAAAGTAGAGAAGCGATGAAAACTGTTGGGACAAGGAACGGGAAACCAATCCCATGACAGCGGTGCGGCCCGGGACTCGGTGCCTGTTGCCATGGGCACTTGGGGTTACCTTCCTTTTGGAGTCCATCTGCCTTACTCCGGAGGACAGAGACAGCGCCCTGTTCCTTGGAAGAGGGACCACAGTGTCACACCTCTACGGCTTGGTGTGTGGTCTCTTCTCCTCTGTCATCCTATGACCCTGCCTCTGGGCACATCAGGTGCACACCACAGACCAAGAGCAGGGCCTTCCGCCTGCTCAGGAGTCCAATCTGTCAGTGCCTCCTTCTGGCAGCAACCTGGATTTCTCCAGGAACCAGGGGCAGGAGAGGGCTGGTTACTGGGCCTCAGACATGCAAAATACTCACCAGCAGGAAAGTCCCCCTGAGGGTAGTCAAAGCGGTGAGGATAGGGGGGCCGCTCGAAGGGGTGTCTCGGGGGGAAGTCATCCTGCATGAAGCGGGGCGGGAAGCGGTTGAAGTTGTGGGGGTGCGGTGGCTGGTTGAACTGTGGGTGCTGCTGGTGGGGTGGGAAGGGCCCGCGGAAGTGTGGTGGCCGCTGCATGCGGAAGGGCGGCTCTCGCTGGCCACCACCCCAGGGCGGCTGCTCGTGCTGGTTGTTCCAGGGCCCCTCGAACTGACTGTTCCAGTTGGGGTCAGGCTGGCTGTTCCAGGGTGCGTCGCGCTGGCCGTTCCAGCCTGGGTCCCCACGCTGTTCACCCCACATGCCCTCATGGCTGTTGTTCCAAGGTGGACAGTGGGGTGGCCCACCCTGGTGGTGTGGGTAGGGGGGCTGCTCGGGAGGCTGTGAGACAAAGAGCAGATGTTAGACGCTCCTGAGGTCCATCCACCCTCCACACTGCCCGGTGCCGCATGCCGATGGTCTGCTGGGCGCTGCCCTGGTGCTTTGTTTCCTGTCGTGCACAGGGGCTGCTGTGGCATCTGCCCTACCACTGGCCCCTCTTGTTCATGCTGATAGCCTGACTCCCACGTTTCTGCACCCCCATCGCTGCTGAGGACTTCCTCTGGGTCCTCACACAGGACTGTCCATAGGCCCCATGTACAGGGAACCTGAACACCCCCCCCTTCCCCTCGTGGACAGTACAGAGGTGCCTCCCCCACTGTGTCCAGAGTATGGGTAGTGGCTGAGCCCCAGAGGCCCCTACCCTGAAGACAGTTCATAACTTCCCTCTACCCTGTGCTGTTCTCCTGAGACATCTCCCACTTAACTACTTGCCCTCAAGTCCTCTTTCAGGGTCTGCTCCTAGGTCCAACCCAGGAAACTTGTTTCTGAAGGCTGAAGACATGAGCTCTAATCTCACCCAGCTACTGCAGCCCAAACTCAAGAGCCAGGGAGGATGTGTCCAGATGAGGCCAATCAGAGAGCTCCTCCCTAGGGTCACAGTTCGTTAGCTCCACTGACCACTACCACCAGAGACTGGCCCAGGCCACCATACCCTCAGGAAGCCAGAAACCCAACTTTAAATATGGCAATCATTTCGAAATGTGTAAGATGCCTCATGGGCGTTGCCAGGCCATGGCATCTGACTATGGATTGCTAACCAGGGGCAGACCCTCGATGAGGGGACCCTGTTGTGAGCCTCCTAGTTCTGTTATGCTGGATGAGATGACCCTTGTCGCTGCCTAGAAGTTTCTGACCCCGAGGAAACGAGAGGAAGTGACCAGTATCTCAGCCCCAGAAAATGCTGCCCGACACCTGTGACCTTCCACCTCCTTATAAAAGCACCATGTTCTTTCCAGGGTGACAAGATGTTGACACTTTGCCAGTCGAATGAGTCAAAAAAAAGGGGGGAAGGAAAAGAAAGGGAGCACCCTCCTGCACTAAGTGGAATTTCCCTGCACTCACAGGAAAACAGGGACCTGCTACTGAGCACCCCAAATGACCAAAGCACCAGAGAAGGAGGCAAGGCCTGACATTCTCGCTTCACCTAGTCCCAGGTGAAGATGAGGCTATCACACCCTCTCCCCTAGACCTGCTGCAGAGCTCCAAGGCTCCCAGCAAGTGGCTAAAGCCCCTCACCTACAGAGGCTGGCCGCCACCCTGTCATCAGTCTCATTAGGCCCAGCATGCTCACCTGCCCCGGTAAGAAATACCTGCTGTTGACCCCAAGGAGCAACGGGGTGAGGCTGGTCAAACCACGGGGGTTTGTTAGGTGGGATCTGGTCGTGGGGCCCAGGGCCCCGGGGGCCGGTGGCTGCAGGGTCCTGGACCCCTCCAGAGGCGTCATATTCAGAGGAACCAGGCATCTGGATGGGAGGCTTGCTGTCATCTGGAGCCAGGCAAGAAGGCAGTTAGTGGAGGCCACAGCAGCAAGAGGTACCACCCAAAACAGTCATCAGTGGACACCCGGGCAGCCCAGACAGGACTTCATTTCCTGATAAATCCTTGCTTCATGACCCGATGAAAACTGCTGGGAAGGCAGCAGGATACACTTCTTTTCTGAAAGCTTTACAGTAAGTATCATACTTTTTTTTTTTTTTTTTTTTTATCATTGCTGAATTTTATTACCTATTCTGTATCTAATGCAAATATCACTTCCTTCCATTTGATGTTACTTTATTAGACTTCTTCAGTGTTAAACCATTTGTATACATTCCTGGGACATGTCCTTTTGGTCATAATATATTTTAAAGATACTTGGCTGCATTAATTTACTAAGATTTTGTTTAGTATTTCTGCATCTTTATCCACAAGCAACACTGTATTATATTTGTAATTCTTGTTCTGTCCTTGCCCAACTGGTGAGAAAGTTATCTTGGTCTTGGAAAATGATTTGGGCAGCTTTCCTTTGTCTGTTCTCTGGGACAGTTTATAAAGGAGAACTGAGCTGTAAAAGTTTTATGACATTTAAATGTGAAATCCCCAGCCTATTGCTTTAAACTGATTAGAATCTGGCCTGAGACTCCGAAACTAGAGCCCTCCTCTGGGGAAAGCTGCTTTCTGGGACCAGCCCCCAGGGGGTGCAGGGGGCCACATACCGGGCTGGGTGGTTGGTGGGATGGCTGGGGCAGGCGTAGGGGCTGGCGGTGGGGCGGGTGGTGGTGGTGTGGCTTTGACTTCAGCTTCCATTTGTGGCATCTGGATCTGCGGCTGCTGCTGCTGCTGTTGCTGTTGCTGCTGCTGCTGGGTCAGGCTGTTGACAAACTCTTCATGCTGCGTCTTGAGGGTCTGGATCTGCTGCTGGAAGGCCAGCTGCACTGGCTGGACCACCGAGGAGTACTCATTGATAAGCGTTGCCTAGTAGGAAGAGAAGGGCAGTGGCACTCAGTGCTCAAGCCTCAAGGCCCAGCCCTTCCAGAGCAGCTGCGGACAAAAGCTAGGAAAGCTCTGGGAAGCTGGGGTGCTGCCCCGGACAGTGAGGCCCAGAGGCTGGAGCAGGCTGGCAGGTGACCATCATGTAAACCAATAAACTTGGTCTTGACAACCAGACCAGCTGAATCTAGCCAAAATCTTGGTGATGTGCAGTGCAGTTTCAATTCCAATAATGGAATCAGGCAATGATAGCTGTGCCTTGGACGGCCACGCAGACTTTAAACATACATCACTGACAAATATCCTGAGACATGCTCATGGGCTTGCCTGGCTTTGACTAAGTCATCACCTCCCAGAGCCTCAGTTTTTCTCATCTGCAATATGGGACAACACTGGGACCAACTTCTGAAGATTTCAGGGAGAAGTTAGCAAATAACACATGGAAAGGGACTAGAGTATGGTAGAAGCTTAGTAAACACAAGCTATCATGTTTACTAAGCTGAACTCAGGAAGAAAAAAAAGCAGCCTTAACTGTTGTATAGTTATACAAATACATTTTTATTTAACTTAAGGAAAAATGGGTAAAACGTAGAGAAAGTATGAGATGCACTTTCCTCATTTGTTTCTGAGCGTGAGAGCCTGTCCCTATGGAGAGGATGGCACTTAGGACCCTCACTGAGGGAAGCAGCCTGCACAGAGCTCCTGACATTCAGCCAGGCCTTCCAGCCCGAGAGAAGGGTTTGAGCTGTGCCTTTTATTCCAGAAGCTCCGATAGGGCAGTAATACTGGTACCATGGTAGAAGGGACCACGAAGACCCTCTCTGCCCTGTGCCTGTCCCTGGGCAAAGGCAGACACATGTGTACGGGGAACACCGAGTACACATCACCTCCAGGTGATGGCCACAGCAGCCTAGACTACCTGGGGTCTCCTTCCCTTCCTTCCCATCGTGTGAATGCGTGCCTGGAGGACCACTGCAAACACGCCAATGACACCCTGAGAACAGGGTCTAAGTTGGGTCACAAGCACCCCAGGAAGCTTACCAGGGAGGGTACTCCGCTTCCTGTGCGTGGGACAGGATCCCCCAAGGCTGCTGCTCAGACCCTGGCCTTCAACACTCACTAGAGGCACACCTGGGCTCTGAGGTTACCATTCCATCAGCTGCTCCTAGCCCAGGTGGGGAGGCGGGGACCCTGACTTCCGGAAGCTGCTGGGTGGTGTCCACCCTGGCCCTGTGTAGTTCGGGAGGTGTGGCACTCACCTGGTACTGGCCGAGCCCCAGGGCTGGGCTCTGTAACTGCTGGATGATGGAGTCATCAAAGTAGCCGTTCTTCTCCCAGAGCTGCAGGAGCTGGACATGGGGGACGAGCGATCATGTCAGGGAGAAACTGCAGGCCCATCCCCTGCCCACCGTCCTCTGCCCTCGAGGCTGCGCCACGTACCCGGGCAATCTTTTGCTGCTTGTCCTCCTCCACGGCCAAGAAGCTGGTGCAGTAGATGGGCACCACCACCTTCTGCAGGGCGGCCAGCAGCTCCCTGGCCTGCTTGCGCTGGCTGTGAGGGAGAGACCTTCCGCGCGTCAGGGCCCTGGGGCGGGACCCGGCCACGCGCCCGTTACCATCGTGGCTCCAGCCATAGCACCCTCTGCCTTCTCAGGGAACGGGCCCCAACCTGGCTGGGACGAGGGCTGGGCTCCCCACAAGACCTGTGCTGGCACTTGGGCCCCCCTGACAGCAATGGGGGGGAAAAAAACAGGGTGGGGACCTTCAGAGCAATGCCTATCTCCTTGCTAGTAAATAATCCTTCCCTCCTGGCATAAGAACGAACAGACACAGAGCCTGTGAGGATCCCACTGTCCGCAAAGGACAGGCTAGAGCTGCTGTGGGCTCAGGGCCTCGTCCACGCGGCCTTGCTCAGCACTTTGATCCCATGAGCACGGAAAGCTCTGACTTGGGCCCCGTGTTTCAGGAGCAGAGGGAGTGTGCTAAGTGTGCCTGGCATTGGGGACCTGTGGCTGGCAGGGCAAGGCAACTGCCCCCACATCCTTCGGGGGCACTCTGAGGATAACAGGGTGTGGAGGTCCCTGCAGCTGTACAGAGGTGGCATGGGTCCCCCAGCATGGCAGTGAGCCCAGATGGCGTGAGGCAAGTGGCTGGAACCCCTCCCAACACCAAGTTCACCAGAGAGAGTTCACAGGCTGGAGCAAGTGCCTGGAGTAGGGAAGTGGGTCAGGGGAGGGAGAGCAGTCCAGGCGGAGGACAGGGCTGTCTCTGCGGAGCTGCCTGGAGTCAGAAGAGGGTAGATAAAGCAGGAAGGCAGGGAAAGTTCCAGGCGGCTGTTTATTCCCCCACATGCGAAATAAGGGGATGATGATGTAGGGAGCGCCTGAGTGTGGAGGGCAGGGGGACCCAGGATATACATGTGGCAGAAGATAGGGCAGGTCAGTTTCTGCTACCCTCATGGGCACCATGCCCTTCAGCTGGCCAAGCTCAAAGCCAAACATGGCAGCCACACACTGCCTGCTTCCTCTGCCTGTCTCCTCCCGTGGCCTGCTCTGGCCCAGCATCTGGTTCCTGAAGTTAACATTTGTCGTAAGGCCCCCAAAAGGCAGTGCAGATGTTCCACTGGCCTGGGGAGGGCAGTGAGGATGGGAGATTTGTCTTGGTGGGCTGGGACATAGGGTCAGCAAGGGGAACCCAGCATCAAGGATGCAGGGCAGAGTCAGCTGGCTGAGGGTGTGTAGTGTGTATCATTGAAGCAGAGCTGATAGCCAACAGAGATACTGAAAGATACCAGAATTTGCCCTAAGAGAGTAAGGAATGAAGAAACAGTGGCCCTAGGTGAGGTGGGGATGGGTGGAATCCAGGGATAGGCTGAGGTGGGGGGAGCAGGGGAGGGAAAAGAGGGGGATAGGAGAGTGGGAAGAGGAGGAGCTTGTGGCACAGATGACCCTTTCCCAGGGTCTCTGGACAAATGACCCACATCCTGAGTCCAGCACAGTGGCCACAAGAGGGCCAGAGAGGGAAGGCAAGCGGGGCCCAAGAGGCCCTTACCAGTGGTGCAGCACGTCATTGATCAGGTAGATGAGGTGCAGCCGCAGTTCAAAGTGCGCCCCATCAGCTGTGATGCGGTTCCGGAGGTGGCCTGCCATTAGCTCACAGTGCGGAGGGGACTTAGCGTTGCTGAACATCCAGTTCTTCCCGGCCTGCGACAGACAGAGCAATGGGTGAGCAGAGTTGGGCCCCCCCAGCCGGAGCATGGGCAGGTGCCCAGCCGAGGGTGTGGTGCCCGAGGGCTCGGCCTCGTGCTGCAGCCTCTGCCTGCTTCCCCCTCTCTTGGAGGAGCTCAAGGGGGGAGGGCAAGAATAGTTGGGGCATCGCTACAGCAGTCCTGGCCCAGAGGCTTTGGTGGGTTCTCACCTGTCAGGAACACTAGGTTCTGGGAGCACTGGGCCCACCCGGCCCCACTGTCCTCACCGAGATGGCATCTTTGGTGCACGTGTCAATGATGGGCTGCAGCAGGTTGTCAAACTCGTTCATGTCCAGCTGCGTCTCCTCAAGGAGCTTCTGCATCTGTTGCTCCACCGCATGGGCCACGGCCGCCGTCACCTGCTCCTGGGAGGCCAGGTGGGACCGAGATTGTCCATCAGTGTTCCCCTCAGCAGCAGAAGGCCTATCCCTCACACCCACAGCCTCACACCCACACCACGGCAGGCAGAGGTTAGAGAAGATGAGTCAGAGGGAAAGACAATGTCCACTCCTACACCAGTGACAGATGGAATGATTTAAAACCCAGAGGAACAAGGAACCTTTGCAGGCTAATTAAACACAAAAAGAAAGTGACCAGACAGCACAGAGAGGCCTTATGGATGGTCACTAGTCAGGAGAAAGGAGAGAGCCCATGGAATGGAAAATTAAAACAGGAGAGCAGTTTCATCATTAGACTGGCAAACTGAGAGGCTGCTGAACTATGGGATGTCCGTGGGGACAGGCAGTCCGATCAGGGCTGGCCCACCCATCTTATGAGAAGCTCCATCCAGGGTGAGTGAGTTGGCGTGTTTTGTCATCAGCAATATGACAGTAATATCAAATACAGCAATAAAAAAGGGGCCGGTGTTTTAGATGCCTTATTTTTTTTTTAATTCATCTCATTTTCCATGTGATTCATCCTACTGTAATTGGCGCAAGTATTAGAACTGTAATGGATCAGGACAGAAGGGTCCTTCCCCTCCACAGCCTGGAGTGACCTGGCTAGCCTGAACTGGTGCCAACGGCACCAAAGGCCACATGGTATCCTGTTACACAACGTCTAACGTGTAGTCCCACTCATAGGTGTCCACCCCAGCAGACAGCTTGGGTAATGATTTCACTGGAATGAGAAGCAACCTCTGTCCAGAGGGACTGTGCTAAACATGCCATGGGTAGTGGCAGCACTCTCCACAGCACTGATGCTTGGTGATGAGTCCTCCTGATAGTTATTTGTGAGTCCCAATGTACAGATGCAAAAACTGAGACACGGGGTGAGCTCAGAGACCACCTTAAGACAAAAAGGGGTAAGGGGAAGGGCCCTAGGCCTACTCAGGGCTGACGGAGTGGGAGGGAAGAGGAGGAGCAGGCCACGTACCTGTCTGAGGGCAAGCAGGTGTTGCTCCTGCTGCTGCAGGTTCCACTGGCTCTGCTGGATGAGCTCGTCCATTGATGGGGTTCCCTGGGCGGGTGGGATGGGTGCAGCAGGGGCCAACGGGGGCTGTGTGAGCGGTGGCAGCGCTGCGGCTGGCTCCAGCTCTGGGGCCTGCTGCTTGCAGATGACTGGCAGAGGAGGAGAAAAGGTGCGCCTGTGAGAAGGTGGCTGGGGTCTAGGTGTCTCCTTGGCTGCCACTTGGGCGGCCACAGGGGTTCCCCTCCCTACACTTACCATCCACAGGAGGACTTCTGCACTGTGCTGCAGCCACACCCCCACCAAAGTCTGCCAGGCTCCACCCCTCTCAGCCTGGCTCTCCCACCTCTCTCTCGTTCCCCCAGAGCCTAGAACCAGCCCCTTTCTCATGTCCCACCCACCACTTGCGCTTCTGTACCAGCCCTCCTCTTTCCCTTGCACCTCACACTGACAAATCCTGACTGTTTGGGGAAAGGAACTCCTCGGAGTCAACTGAGATTGAGCCAGGGTGAGATGACCATCCTACTGGTAGGAGACTGGGTCAGGTGGGTGTGCCCCGAATGTGGCCAGATGAGAAGAGATAGAAATTTGGATGGTGGGATGTGGTTTCATCGGCCACTGGGTCTTGTCAAGTCTGGACATAACCATGCACTTCTGGAACCCTGCTGAGTCCCACCCCAAGGGACCTGGCCTTTGAACAAAGACAGGCAGACAGAACAGATGGTGTCAGTCCAGTCCATCTCGGGGCACTCGGTCACTTCTCAGGTCTGGGTGAGCCTTCTGGCGTTGAAACCATCGGGGACATCCTCTTCCACCTCCCAGAGACATTTCTTCAGCAAATCTGTTCTCTCACTCTCATTTCTTCATTTTTTCCTTTCTGACTCCTTCTCAGCAGCCCCTAAATACACCCATCTTCTGTCTTAAAAACTTTCCCTTAATCGCATGCCCCTCATCTCAACAATTTTACAGCTAAGATTCCATTTCAATTAATCTCTGTAGCCCAGAGCAAGTTCGGCTCTGTCCACCCATTTCCTCCCCCACCCCCCAGCCCTTGAGGATATCCTTATTTGGCCTGATGGTCCTGTCACAGGTCCCTGTCTTACTCAGTCTGTGTGGCCACTTCTTCAGCCCCTTCCTCTTTCTCTCTGACCCTTAACTGCTGGGATGCCAGGGCTGTCTTCTCTCTGAAACCCCCATGGGAATGCAATTACAATCAGCATACCATAATTCCTAAATCTATCATGTTCACCTTAGATTCCTTGAGCTCTGGACCTAATTACAGCTCAAACAGCCCATAGCTTTCCACAGGCATGCATATCCTCTTGCCCCATGCTCCACCCAACCAAGCCCCACCCCTGATCTCTGTGGCTGGCATGGCTATGCCCATACACCCAAGCCAGAGCCTAGAAAGCAGACCCTCCTCTTTCCCTTGCACCTCACACTGACAAATCAACCCGTGCTGTCATCAGCTCCCTAGATCACATTCTGGTCTGTGTCCCTGCTGTCACTACCAAACTCTCCTGTCACCTGCATCACCCTTGAACTGGTCTCCCTGATGAGTCCAGTCCGTCCCCTCCATATGGCCATATAGTGATGTTCAAAATGTGGTCTGAGGAGCAGTCACAAAGATTCCACAAATACAGAAGTGGTGTAGGAGTACTTGATGCTTTTATGGATCACATTTTTACTCTATTTTGCAAAGGTATACCCTCTACAACAGAATTTTAAAAAACAAATGGATCCTTCAACAGAGTTTGCATAACACCGTTCTATAACAGTCCCGGGCCTCGGTCTTTACAATGACTAACCCTGCTCCACAACACAGACCTGAAACCAGCCCTTCGAGAGACCTCCAAAGCTCCCAGGAGTCTTAAGTCCTTGGCAAGCCAGCCCTCCCTACTCTGCACCCTCACTTTGAGCCACTCTAAGAACCCCTCCTTCTCTGTCTGGCCTTCAGCTCTCGTCCCTTCCACTTCCTAGTCCCTCCTAAGGCATTTCCCTCTGCCTGAACACTTTTCTCTCTTCAGTTCCCATCTGGCTCTGTCTATGCATTCTTCAATCACAGCTAGATATTGTTACCTGCAAAAAACACTTCGTGAGCCCCAATCTTCCCCTGTCAGAAGCACTATCCTTCCTAGGTTATGGCACCAAGTCCCAAGCAGCTCTGAATTTCTAACCCTCAGGGCAGGGTGAGTGAGCAGGGTCACTCCAGCCAAAGCACTGTCCTCCCCTACCTGGTTATGTCAAAATGTTCATCTGGTGCCCTAGTTCATGGATTCGACCTTTTAACCACAGACACCCCCCCCCTGTCCCCCCCCCAAGTCCCTCAGTCTCAACCCACTGACCTAATTCACACCTTATCATCAAACGCCCCTCTTGATTCCCTGCTGGCCTCACTGGTGCCAGCCTCCACTCCTGCTCCCTCCAGCTTTGCCACACTGACCATATGAACCTGACCCATCACTCCTTTGTTTCAAATTGCCTCATGACTTCACACTTCCTGTGGCAGAAGTTTTAAACTGGTGTGCAGGGGCTGAGGAGTAACTGCTCCACAGACATGTGAGCACACACAGCATTTTGCCTGCAATTTTAGGAGCTCGTCACCCTCATCCCCATCTCAAACATAACTATGCACAAGAACCTCTGAACTGAGGGTGAAAACCCAAACATTCCCCTGGCATTTCCACTCCAGACCAAATGCTTCCCTCCTCCACACATACATGTTCTGTGCTCTGGCCATGCTGGACCTCGCATGGTTTCTCCCATGGATACCTAAACACGCCGCGCTTGTTCAAGCCACTGCACCTTAGCAGTTTCTTACAAATTCTTTATTGAACGCTACTGTGTACTATGTATTAGAGCACAAGAATGACCCAAAACGAAGTCTGGCGCTTATAGTCCAGGGAACATTCAGCTTTCAATGCCCATCAACTTGAGCAATCCCATACTCACTTAAATGTATTCATTACTGAACAAAACGGATGTAGGACCTTACCACCTGGAGGCTATCTGTTATTCAAAAGCCAGCTGTTATTTCTAACTCCATCTTAAATCCTCTGAGGGCAGGACCAGAATCCTGATGTCCAACTCAGTGAACATTGTAAACCTCTGCAAAGAACTAAAACCCAAAGGGACAATGCTTTTTGATTTGAACTGTAAGCAACCGAAATGCACAAAAACCTCGCTGGACCCAGGAAGAGCCCACCAAGGGAGCTCATCAGTGGATCAAAACAGAGTCCCAGTCCAGCCTCTATCACTTCCTTCCTGGTAAACACCTAAGCAATCACTACTTCTGCTGACCTCAGTCATCACGTTTGCAAAACAATAAAAAATAAAAAATAAAAAACCCTGATCTCGAGCCCAGAAGGTGGATCCATAACCTCCTTCCCCATTACACTCGGACCCAGCAACCACTTGCTGCAGGCCTGGGAACAACGGAAGAGATCATGAAGGCCTAGCTTCCACAACTTGGAAGAACATGCGACCCAAAAGAAGGCGGTTTGTGGCCGAGCCTGCACTGGTATCAAAGAAAGAAATCGCTCCTGGGTGCGACCAGAGAGCTGGAGAGGACTCACGCTGCTGCTGTTCCAGCGCTAACTTGCACTTGTAGTAGCTGTAGAAGTCGCCTCCGAACAGAAACGAGAATTTTGGGTTGTCCTTCTGCTTCTCCATCGTCATCTTCTCAAACTCGGGCCCGTTGCGAGCCACGAACTGGGCCAGCTTGTCGATGACATTTCGAAGCTCCTGGTCTGGAGAACGGAGAAAAGGCCACGCGGGGCGTCAGCGAGGACCGCCCAAATCCGGGGGCCCAGGCGCACCAGCCGCCGTCCGCCAGGTCGGGATCTCTAGGGGTGGGCCCCGCAGAGGCCGCCCTTGTACGGGTCCTGGTAGGGGCCACAAGCGCGCCGGGAATGCGGAGACCCGCGGGAGAGGCCGCAGGCGAACCCGGGAGCCCGAGCCCCGCCCCCTCCTAGGCCCGGGGACCTCAGGAGGCGGGGTAGGCCAACAGGGGGTCCGGGGGAGAGAGAAACGGTCCCTAAACTCGCGCTGGGCCTCACCGTCGGGTGGCAGCGGCATCTCCATGGCTCCTGCCGCCGGGAACGACCTCCGGTGCCTCTCGATCCCCCACCAGCGCCGTCTGTGGAAGCCGGCAGGAAGTGGCGCGAGGGAGCCGTTTACGGCGGGCCTCGTGGGCCGCTTCCGTCCGCCACTTACGGCCGTCGCCCGGAAACCCCGGAAGTGAGGGTGGGAGGCGGGCGGGAAGAAGCCGCGAGAGGCCGAGCGCGCGGGAGGGGCTAGCGGTGCGCTGACGCAGGGACTCTTTTGCGCTTGCGCGGAGGGGCCCGCGTCTCCCGCCGCCGCAAGACCCAGCGAACGGCCGAGCCGGCCGCTATCCGTAGCAGGGGCCCTTTGCTTGCTTCGTTGCAGCCCGGGGGCCTGGTGAGGCACTTTCTCCACGGGGCAAGGGGACTGGGGAGTCCTCGTCTGGGTCAGGGCCTGCGTTGTATTGTCGGGAGCTGCAGGGAAGAGACTGCGAGGTGAGGTGAGTCTGGGAGGCTCCGGGCCAACCCCGCGGTGGAAACGGAACCCGGAGTCGCCGGGCTCGGTGAGGATGGAACTGGGCTTAGTGAGATTCCAAAGATCCTCCCACTCGGCTCCCTTCCTGCACCCGGCCCTACGGTAAGAAAGACTTTGCGGCGGGACCTTCCCACCCCCGCGGGCCTCGGACTGCGTGGCTTCCGCGTGAGTGGAGCGCCCACGGCCGACCTTCGGCGACTCGCTTGCCAGACTGCCTGCCTTCCTGAAAGGATCAGTGACATAACTTGTAAAATGAATGTGGACGGGACGTTAAGAAACGCCCAAACCTGTAGAGAATTCTTATGAATTTGAGCCAAACTGACAATCGCGGGGGAGCAAAATTTCAAGGAATTGAGAACATGCTCTGGAAAACGGCAGCTCAGCAGCTTTTTTTTTTTTTACACATTAAAATGAAAGGAGGAGCGGCAGAGAGGGTTACATGAAATCCATCGGTGGTAGATTAAGGGAGTTGGAGAAAACAAAGGCAGGAAATAATCTGAGACTGGGTAAAAAGGCAAAACAGAAACATACTTTTACATTCGTGGGTATGGGATAGCTAACATTTACAGCACGTAGAGATGGTATATGCGGGGGAACAAGGAAACATTGAGGAGTTCTTGCCCTGTGGGGTGTAGAAAAATTATCCCCACCCTTCTTTTTTTCTTTCTTTTTTATCATCACATTTCAAAGGTATGCTATCTTAGCCCTGGCCAGGTAGTTCAGGTGGTTGGAGCATCCGCTGGTACGCGGAAAGATTTCGGGGTTCCATCCCGGGTCCAGGGCATGTACAGGAGGCAATCGATCGATCGATCTTTCTCTCACATTGATGTTCCTCTTTTTATTTCTCTAAAAATCAATAAAAATATATCCTCAGGTGAGGATTAAAAAAAAAAAAGTATGTTAACTTAGATGCAAAAAGGAAATTGGATTGGCTCATATAAGGTTTAAGATTGACTTTTGACAAGGAAGCTACAGTCCTGGGACATGACTACCTGCCATGACCTGCCTTTAGTTAGTTTTTATGTTCAGACCACCCAGTGCGGTTACTTTCTCTCTCTGGGTGTAAGGCCTGCCATGCAGACCTCCCCTGAACTTGTCAGGGTTAGTATGTGGTCCCTTTTTCTATAAGAGAATGAAATTAACACATGCTAATTGTGGGGAAAGGTAGGCAGCAAACTAGAGCACACTGTGGACATCTGATGTTTAGTTGTCCATTTTTTCTATGCAAATTGATGTATATATATTTTTTAATTTTTAAAAAATATATTTTATTGATTTTTTTTTTTACAGAGAGGAAAGGAGAGAGAGAGCGAGCTAGAAACATCGATGAGAGAGAAACATCGACCAGCTGCCTACTGGGGATGTGCCCGCAACCAATGTACATGCCCTTGACCGGAATCGAACCTGGGACCTTTTAGTCTGCAGACCGACACTCTACCGCTGAGCCAAACCGGTTTCGGCTGATGTACATTTTAGATACACTTTTTATTGTTAAAAAAAATGTCTCCTTTTGACACTTTGGGATTGCCTCCTGTATGCCAGATATTACTTTAGGCCAGGGGTTGGCAAACTTCTATAAAGGGCCAGATTGCAAATATTTTAGGCTCTATGGGCCAAGAGGCAAAATTGAGGATATTATGTAGATTCTTTTTTTTTTTTAATTAAAAAACAATGTATTTATTGCTCTAGCCAGTTTGGCTTAGTGGATAGAGCATCAGCCTATGGACCAAAAGGTTCTGGGTTTGATTCCTATCAAGGGCACATACCTGGTTGCAGGGTAGGCCCTAGTTGGGGTTCATGCAGGAGGGAACCAATCAATGTGTTTGTCACATTCATGTTTCTCTCTGTCTTTCCCTCTTCCACTCTCCCTAAAATTCAATGGAAAAATACCCTTGGGTGAGGATTAACAACAACAAAAATGTATTTATTGATTTGAAAGAGAGAAACATCAATATGTTGTTCCAGTAATTTATGCATTCATTGGTTGCTTCTTGTATGTGCCCTGACCAGGGACTGACCCCACAACCTCGGTATATCAGGATGATTCTCTAACTGAGCTACCCAGCGAGGGCCTTTGTAGGTATTTTTATTGGTGGAATTCAAAATGTAATAATTTAGTACAGTTTTAAAAATACAGGTCTATTAATGAGAAGAATGGAATGCTTTTTGAGGTTCCAAGTTAGTCTTTCCGATTATAAATTGACTAGAGGCCTGGTGCACAAAATTCTTGTACTCAGGGTTGTGTGTGGGGGGGTCCTTCAGCCCGGCCTGTGCTCTCTTGCAGTCTGGGTGCCCTCAGGGGATGCCTGGCTGACAGTCCCACAAGGAGTCAGACATCCTTAGTGCTGCTGTGGAGATGGGAGATGCTCCCACTACCACCAACCACCAATGCGCTCAGCAGCCATGAGCCCGGCTTCTGGCTGAGCACCACTCCCCCTGTGGGTCAGTGTGCATCATAGCGACCGGTTGTTCCTCTGTTTGGTCAACTTGCATATTAGCCTTTTTTTCATAGGATTATTATATAGGATTGCAAATGTTCACCTGTAAAGACCAGTGTTGGTTCGAAAAAGTCCTGGCCTGTTTGGATCAGTGGATAGAGCATCGATACCTGTCCAATGTCATAACTCAGTGGCAGGCTTAGTCCCCAGTCCCTGGTGGGGAGTGCATGTAGGAGGCAACCAATCGATGTCTCTCTCACATCCATGTTTCTTCCCCCCTCCCCCCGCTTTCTCAAAAAAAAAAAAAAAAAGGAAAAATATCGTTGGTGAGGGGCATGTATGTGTTGGATATGGCTTATGGATAAACAAGTTGGACTTAAGCTCTACTCTCAGGAGCCCAGTCTATGAGGTGGGGGATGGAGCAGCAGACAGGCATAAATCAGTAAACGTAAGACAGAAGTGTTACTAAGGAAAAGAACGGGCACTGAGACCTTGATAAGGGAGGAGGCAGGGCCTACAGTGATAAAGTTCTCCAGTAACCAGATCCTAGTCAGGAGCTAGCTATGGGAACACTGCAGGCAGAGGGTCACATTGGGATTTTTCTGTTTAGTATGATGCTTAGTCATCTGGACAGTGTATTTTTCCATGTCAGTAAAGATCTATACCGAGAAGTTTTAACTTGTGACCTGCCACGCATAGACTTCAGAGTAGCATAGTATCATGCATATATGAATTTTTGTGAGTTGAAAATATACAACATTTGCCAGATTACAGTAATAGGATCTCTGAACCAATGAATCTATTGTAATTTTTGTACATGAATCTGTATTGTAATTTTTTAATGTCTGCATATGACTCTGTGGTGTGGATTTACAATAATTGATTGAAGCTGTCACCAGATTGGGCGTGGGCTGCCGGTTGGTGTCCAATAACGAAGGCAGGGTTGAATCATATTAGGCGTTTGTTGAGAAGGCCAGCCAGCCAAGAAGACAGGGTGCTTACAAGCATCAAATCCTGCTTTCCAGCAAAATTCAGAGGACAGGATTATAAAGGGGAAGGGCTGAGGTGAGGAATGCAGCTATGTGCAGGCTGGGGGTCTGCAGACATCAGCTATTGTAATTAGCCATCAGGCCATGGGATATTTTGGCTCCTGGTGGGTCGGCCTGACCATGTTTATTGGTTCTGCTTGCTGGATTCACAGCTGAGTCACCTCCCATACACAGGCCTTAAAAAGGAAACTTAACCCCTTACTCACATATAAGAGTAGGGGGTTAACCCCCTGTGCACATAAGTATATGTGTCCTAAGATTTAAAATATGATTACTTTTTAGATTAATTCAGGTGCTCTATCAGGTTGTAGGCCCCCCCTATTCAAAGCCAGTCCATGGGGTCTAAGGTGGTGCACATTTAATGCTGATTAATTGCTCAGTTGCCTCCCAGAAAGACTACACCCATGACTACTTTCATAATTCATTTCATAGTATTTAAAATGCATTTATCCAAGACTGAAAATTTAAGCATCACAGGGCATCACCTATTCCTACTTGAGCACAGAGCAGTCATTGGGGCTGATCTTATTACCAAGCAGACCTGTCACATGGGAGTTGCCATGATACCAACAGGTATTACAGTCTCCGGGAGGAAACATTCCTAAGAGTTCAGACTCTCTTGCCTGACAAATGGGGCCATCCCTGCACCTGGCCCTTAATTGAAAGGCAGTGACAATCTTGGCTCAGAGCTGCTGGAAGGCCTGCTGGAATTGTAGTGGCAGACTACAAAACCTCTTGGGTCTCCATCCTTCAGGGTCTCACATAGCAGTGTGGTCCAGGCAAGTGAAATGACAGGATACATTTTTTCTTAAACATACATTTTTATTGATTTCAGAGAGGAAGGGAGAGGGAAAGAGAGAAACATCAATGATGAGTCATTGATCAGCTAGCTGCTTCCTGCACCCTCATTATCCCCCACTGGGGATCCAGCTGCGAGCTGCAACCAGCACGTGCTCCAACCGGGAATTGAACCATGACCTCCTGCTTCGTAGGTCCATGCTCAGCCACCAAGCTACAACGGCTGGGCCAGGGTATATTTCGATCACACCAACTACTCTTAGGAGCATATAATTTAAGTGAAGAGAAAAAAACCAAGCTCACTATTATGGCTGCTCTGCTCAGCAGAGCGCCCTGGATTTGTAGTCAGACACTTGGATTCCAGGCCTGCTCCATGGGCCAAATCAACTTCTCTTTCCATTTCCCTCTATAAAACGAGGCTAATATATCCCACATGGGTTCTGATGTTTAAATGAGGCACATAGAATACAAAATGTGTAAAAATACCTTGTGAATTATTAGTGCAAGTCAAAACATTCCCATATACTCTTCTACCCTGTATGTTCCTTAGCATTTTTTTCATGTATCTTCAACAAATCACCTATGTGCTGTATAAATTAAGGTGAGTTCTCTGAAGGTAGAAGGCTTATATTACCTTAGCTTTCTGTACTTGGTACAAATTAAAGGTTCAGTAAATCATTGAACAAAAGATTTATGAATTAAAAAGTTATAGGCAGTTGTTTTAACAGAAACATACCCTTTGGGGAAAGAATGAAGAAAACTGAGTCGAGCCGAAACCGGTTTGGCTCAATGGATAGAGCATCGGCTTGGGGACAGAGGGGTCCCGGGTTCGATTCTGGTCAAGGGCATGTACCTTGGTTGCGGGCATGTCCCCAGTAGGGGGTGTGCAAGAGGCAGCTGATCGATGACTCTCTCCCATCGATATTTCTAACTCTCTATCTCTCTCCCTTCCTCTCCGTACAAAATCAATAATATATATAAAAAAAAATTAAAAAAACAAACTTTCTAAAAAAAAAAAAAAAGAAAAGAAAAGAAAAGAAAACTGAGTCGGTATAGTCAGGTTGCTAAATTACTAAAATCAAGAAGGTTGAGGCATGAGTAAGTAGTTCTGTTCTCGCTTTAACTAGGTGAAGACTTACACTTTTTAACCTGTCTTACTGATTTTAGAAAGGGAGAGAGAAATATTGGTGTAAGAGCAAAACATCAATCAGCTGCCTCCTGCACAACCCCTACTGGGATCAAGCCCACAACCGGGGCTTGTGCCCTGAGCGGAATCACACCTGCCATCTCTTGTTGCACGGGATGACTGTCCGCCAACTGAGCTACACCTGCCAGGGCAGGACTTACCCTTTTTAATTCTTCAGTTGTGCATCAATGCCTGATGATAACCCTCTGAAGACTTAGGAAAGAATAAAGGACTTAGGAAAACTTACATCCATTATCCAGATCACCATCACACCAGGCCAGAGGCTCAGAATGTAGGACTGAATTCTTTTCAGAAATGTACTTTTTACTGTAAGAACAGTTTTTCTTTCTTCTTTGAACTCTGGGTAGTGCTTAGTTGTTTCCGATTTGCCAATCCCTAAGACTTTACAGATCTTTGTCGTTTATTTCTAGCCAAAGACCCCGACTCTCTTGTGCTCAGTCAACTTCAACTGCAATTGAAGGGGAAGGTTTCTGAGACTTACGGAGGGACTGGGCTTTGGGGGCAGACTTAGGTAGCTGGGTGATCCAAGAAAAATAACCCCTTTGGGCCTCATTTTTTTCTATTAAATAATAAAACAATGCAAAGGAATTACAAGAATTGTATGAGAAACCATCACTGCATTGGGCATGTGGTATATTAGACCTCAGAAATAATGCTCCAGCCGAAACTGGTTTGGCTCAGTGGATAGAGCGTTGGCAGGCCTGAAAGTTCCCAGGTTCGATTCTGGTCAGGAGCATGTACCTTGGTTGCAGGCACATTCCCAGTAGGGGGTGTGCAGGAGGCAGCTGATGGATGTTTCTCTCTCATCAATGTTTCTAACTCTCTATCCCTCTCCCTCTCTGTAAAAAAATCAATAAAATATATATTTAAAAAAATGAAGAGATAGCCGAAACCGGTTTGGCTCAGTGGATAGAGAGTCGGCCTGTGGACCAAAAGGTCCTGGGTTCGATTCCGGTCAAGGGCATGGTACCTATTGGGGATGTGCAAGAGGCAGCTGATCGATGATTCTCTCTCATCGATGTTTCTAATTATCCCTCTCCCTTCCTCTCTGTAAAAAATCAATAAAATATATTAAAAAAAAAAAAAAGAAGAAGAGATAATGCTCCACAAGCACAAGCTGCCATGACGTTCTTGGATTTTGTTACTCTCTTCAATAAATGCATGTCATCAACTTATAAACTGGAATTTCTAGTTTCATTCTACCATGACATAAATTCACTAATCACAGGTCCTAAATTTGGCTCAGGAAAATAAGGTTTGCAATACTCTTGGATATGAGAAGCAGGTAGATTGTTCTTTCTATATCTCTGTTCATCTTGTTGCTGGGCACACTGAAGACAGTCACTCAGAAGGAGATCCTCACTGACAAACTGGGACCAGTCTTGATTCCCTAGAGACCATCATTTATTTTTGGTAAATGCCATCAATAAACATACAGTGTCATTCCCAAAGGATACTCTACAGCATTTAAGTCTTGAAAACAGGTGATAATTAAAAAGAATTTACAATTTTCAGGTCCTTTAATAATTTAATGTTCTCTGCCCTTTAAGGCTGTTAGACCCTTAGCAAATCAGGTCTAGCCCTAGCCAGTTTGGTTCAGTGGAAAGGGCGTCAGCCTGTGGACTGAAGGGTTCCAGATTTGATTTTCGTCAAGGACACATGTCTGGGTTACGGGGTCGGTCCCCATTGTGGGGCGTGCAGGAGGCAGCCAATCAATGATACTCTCTCATCATTGATGTTTCTATCTTTTCTTCTCCCTAAAATCAATAAAAATATATATTTAAAAAAAAACACAAAAACAAATCAGGTCTAGTTGCGTCCCAGCAATAATAAAGGGCCTATTGCATTATTATGCCAAATACACAGCAAAATGCAGAAGCTCCAGTGCTTCACTGGAACATACTCTGGCTTCTCTCCTTTGTAAGGGTGTGATTTTCCCTATAATGAATTACTTAAAATACAGTCATGACTTAAAAAATCCTACACCAAGTCTCAATACAGTGATCCAAACACTATTTAAAAATGCCCTCTGAGCCTCAGTTTCCCCTTCTGTAAAATGAAGGAGTTGGGTTCGTGTTGCAGGCCAGACCACGCCACAAGCGGGTGAACTAAACTTGCTACCACAAACCCGAGTAGTGAGGAGTGAGGGGAACAGCGGCAAATATAACTGGGAGGCGGACCAGGGCAGTAGTGTGCGAAAAACCAGCCTTCAAGGGGTCAGTCAGCTCTGAACTGTCAAGTCTCAAAAGTATGTCTTTGTCTTTTGATTTGATAATTTGGTCTAAATACGATTGTCTCATTTATTCCAGTGTATGTACTTACTGTAAATTTATGTACAGAATTAAATATCCCATTTATTAATTTATAAACCATAATAAAACAAGTCATTTCCCCTCACCAGCAATTTTTGCATTGGAAAAGGAAAAAAAACTAATATACACATTTCAGCAACATCAGAAATGTCATTAAATCTGAATGGAGGCATAATTCATTTTGTAGTTCAATTATATGTCCATGGAGTCAGTTACTCTAATCATAAAGAAAACACTGCACTATCTTTGCAGTTCAAAATTATTCCCATTTGTTATTCAACTTTGAGAAAAATTCAGCTGTAGACCTGACTGCTTCCGGTGAAGGCACTCGGCAAGCTCATCACCAATAACACCCTTCAGGATTGCCTTTTCAGATTCCACATAGCAATCACCTTGAAATTTGGGGCCGAAGTAATTAGAAAGCAAGTGAATAACAGACAACAAACAGGAACTTCAGAGGCTGGCGATTCCTAAGCTCACAGGCCCAAAGATATCTCAGACCTCAGAAGCGGCCCAATGTAAGCTGACAAAACACCCTCTTAAATACAACATTCCAATTATCAGAAACAAACCAAGCGTAAGCCGTCACTTATTCTGAGTGGGAAAAATGTCTCGCGGGAGGTAAAGGATGACTCCTGTCCCAACTGCTGAAAGGAAGAAAGCAGCATCACCTCAGACCCAGCCATGGTCCCAGGAGGGAGGATAACAGTCCTTCGTGATGCCAAGAAGGATGGATCCCCCCCTGGATCTTGGCTCACAGGTCATGATGTGAGCCTCCCCAAACCAACTTTTCCTGCTTTTTCTTTTTCTTTTTCAAGCCAACTTTTTCTTGATCAAAGCAATCTGATTTGACAAACCAGATCCTAGCTTGCTGTTCGCCTCTTTTCCCTTCATCAGAACATGATTCAGATCCTAATGTAAGCACCTCAAGAATAGGACATGGGGAATCAAACCACTGCTCTTGTCTGTCACACAAACCGTCCAGATAATTGGTATTCTAGATTCATTCTGCTTTTAGCGATTATGGTCATTTGAGAGGTGCTTCTCAACACCTCATTGTTTCCTACCAAATGCTGATGTGTGTCAGACAGGCATCAGCAGTGGGAACTTTTTTTGTTTTTAAACATTTAAAGCAAAAGGGTTTTCAATCTATAAGCCAGTCTGGATGCACCTCCTACTGGGGACCAAGGCATAAATACACAACTACAAAACATTTCCTACAAAAATGAGAGATCTCCATGAAATCAACATCTCCTCGACATCCTACTAAATCGTCACAGCAGTGAAGACCCACCAAAAAAGACCAAAAAGAAGGCAGAAATAGAGTTTGAGACACTGAACTTGATTTCCTAATGATTCCTCTCCCAGCCCTAGTCTCCTCCTCACTGCTCTGAGAGGACCAATGCCCTGCTCCGCTCTTCCCTCTGGATCCTGACACACAGCTCTGACTTGCTGGTCAAAGAATCAGCCTCTACGAATTCAGTGCTCACTGCCAACAGCTGTTCACTGGGGAGCGTTTGCCAGTTACTGCAAATAGCCATGAGGCTGGAAGGGAAACCGTCCATCTCCTCGCCCGCGCCAGGGTCTATATCCACGACGACGACGCCACCTTTCCAGAGGATTTTCTGGAAATGCTATCCGAGAAGCAGAACGAGAACTCGGAATACACGACGTGGGGATTGAGCCCACACAGAAAGGGAAAACCTGGCCACGCTCTCCGTAGTGCTGCCGCCCCCAGATGACAAACTCCAGGAAGAAAGGGCGTGAACAGCAGCGCTGGAGGGCTGTGGTCCTCACGGCAGGGAAGGCATCCCGCTGCCCCGGGCGCCGGGAACCCCGGGTCTTCCGATGGTTGCGCACCGTACCCGGCGGGGCTTGCGTTCACCAGTTGTCAGAAGTCCCCGGCACTGCTGGGACGGGTGGGCGTGGGGGGCTGCAGGACACCCACCCTGTCCTCTAGGCTCTACACGTCATAGCGGTTCAGACTGTGCGAGTTTGGGTAGTTCTGCCGGCTGTACTGGAAGTGGTCTGTTAAGGTGTTGTTGCGGCCATACTGATAGTCCCCGTGCTGGGGGAAGAGGACGCCGTTGTGGGGCTTCTTCAGGGGGCTCCGGTGGTGCTCCTTACTGCTCAGGTCCCCCGCCGTGACGGGGAGGAGGTGCTTCTGTGCTTGCCGATGCGCATCGTACTTGGTCTGCAGGGGCAAGAGAGCAGTGGGGCATTGGCTCCTTCCCCCAACACACACAAGACAAAGGGGAGCTCAAGGTTCACTGCCAGGTAGCCCTTCAAGGCCATGCGAGTGTCGACCCAGCGGGGCTGGACATGGCCAGTGAACGGTTAATAGACTGGCCCTCGCTGTTAGTCATCCTATGTCCTTACAGGGGACTAAACATAGCCTGCATAGGAGAGAGTGACATCCTGACAAAGCCTCAGTGGACCCAAGAGCCAGAGCAGGAGGGAGGCAAGGACTGGGGCCATCCATGGGAGAAAAGGCAGGTCAGGATGGGAGGGGTTGTGCCAAGACCATAAACCAGTTTGGCAAAACTTGGAGCTGGAACCTGGGCCTCTTGGCTTCTGGCAAGGCCATTTCTTTCCCCCTCTCCAACTCTTGGTGCCTCCCGCGGTGTCAGTGGGTTAGACAATCCCTCTATCCCAGACTCACCTTGTTGTACAGGAAAACGCCCAGGATGGCTGTCATCATGCCCAGGACGTTGGTGCTGGTGACGGGGTTCCGCAGCATGATCAGGGACACGGTGATGACCATGATTCTCTTGGTGGCGTTGGCAACTGAGTAGCTCAGAGGGCTGATGAGGTTGAGGATGCTGAAGGCAATGACGTTCTGGGCAAAGTTACAGAAGCCACTGACAGCCAGAAGCAGGAGCGTCCAGGGCCACTGGGACACATAGGTCTACAGACGGGAGCAAGACAGCACCATGGTCACATGCCAGCCCTGGCAGAGGTTGGGAGAACGGCACAGAGTGGTTTATTGGGGTCAGCCGGTGGGGAGCAGACCAGGATGGGTTCAAGTGTGATAGCAGGTGCTTTACACACACACAGCCTCTGACCCTCTCGACACTGCCTGGCACAAGCATCATGGCCTTCATCACTGCCTTCACCGTCACCATCATTGTCACAATCACCATCATCATCAACCACTACTGTCACTGCCCTCACCACCACCTTCCCCTTCCGCTGAGGAATGGAGGCACCAAAAAGGATATCAGGTGTCCAAAGGGTGCAGAGCATGGCTTGAACCAAAGCCTTCCCTCATCCCTGGACAGTGAAGGTCAGGGCTCTGGGGATGACAGAGTAAGATCTCACTCTGATCGGGCTCCTGTAATAGACACCACAGGCCTGGGGACTTACAAACAACAAACAATTGTTTCTTAGTTCTGGAGGCTGGAAGTCCAAGATCAAGGAGATTCCATGTCTGGTGGGGCTTCTTGGTTCACAGATGGTGTTTTCTTGTGGTGTCCTCAAGTGGTCGAAGAGGTAAGGATGCTCTCTGGGGTCCCTTTAGGGTACTGACCCTCCTTGATGAGGGCCCCATCACCCTCATGATCTAATTACCTCCCAAAGGCCCCACCTTCTAACACCATCTCATTGGGGGTTGGCTTGAACATGTGGATTTGGGGGGAACACAAACATTCAGACCCCAGCAGAGATGGTACATTCTGTAAGACAGGGAGGTCCCAGGAAGGCAGCCCCTGATGTATGAAGAAACCTCCCAAGGTGGGAGACAGAGCCTGGTCTGCCCCGTCTCTGGAAGCCCTGGGCAGCTGTTTGGCCTCTCTGATTGTGGTGACCTCTCTGCAACGGGGATGATCCCTGCTGAACCTGCACAGTGCCACCGCTGTGGAGATCAAATGCCATCATGGCTCCAAGAGTGCTTTAAAAAAATTTAAAGCCACACAAACGTAAGAAGGCAATTGGTGTGTCTGTCTCATGTTGATGTTTTTCTCCCCCTCTTTTCCCCCAAGTTCCACTTTCTCTAAAAATAAATCAATGGGGGGGAAAAAACCTCGGGTGAAAATTACAAAATAAAGAAAAGGTGATCGGGCGCTGGTGGGTCCCTGTCAGGGAAGCAGCATCCCACTGAGTCCCAGCTTTCATTCTCTTGTCTGTTCTCAATCCTTCACTGCCACTCGGCTGAGCTGGCGCAGCACATAAGGCGCCTGGGACTGAGTATGCCTTGGCCATGCCCGCTACCCTCAAGTGGCGCCCGAACAGGGCTGTGTATGGGGGAACTACAGTTATTAGGGGAAAGGAGGCCCCAAGATGTGCGCACGCAGAAAGTAAGGTAGGGAGCTGAAGGATGGTACTACCCTGTTTCCCCGAAAATAAGACAGTGTCATATTAACTTTTTTCTCCCAAAGTTGCACTAGGTCTTATTTTCAGGGGATGTCTTATCTTTCCATGCACTAGGTCTTATTTTCGGAGGATGTCTTATTTTCGGGGAAACACGGTAGCTCGGTGTAAAACATGGGAGAAAAAGAAAAGAAAACATGATCACTAGAAGAAAACTGAAAAATGCCCTCAATACAAGAAAAAGCAAAGCAAAGAGACCAGAGCTAAGCCTATATATATTTTTGTGCATGTATATGCATAGAGACATCAAAGAACTATAACATAGGACAGCATAAGAGAACTGACATCAAACCTATCAATATAATGTAGCCAATAAAAGTAATGAGAAAGACCTAAATACATCAACATGAGTGATCTCCAGGACATATTATTGAGTGAAAAAAGCAAGTTGTTGGTTTTCTAAATATCTAAAAAGTCACTTTTTGTATAAGGAGGAGGGAAATTATGAATGTATCTTTGAATAAACCATGACCTATCATTTGGTTTGGAAATATAAAGATTTGACATTCAGTCGGGACCCGGTTTGGCTCAATGGATAGAGCGTCGGCTTGGGGACTGAAGGGCCCCGGGTTCGATTCCGGTCAAGGGCATGTACCTTGGTTGCAGGCATATCCCAGTAGGGGGTGTGCAAGAGGCAGCTGATGGATGACTCTCATCGATGTTTCTGGCTCTCTATCTCTCTTCCTTCCTCTCTGTACAAAATCAATAAAATATATATTTTTTTAAAAAATAAAGATTTGACATTCAGTAAGGGGTATGGAGAGAAAGCAATGTCTAAAAATTGAAAAGGAACCCAACAGTTGTCATTGACAGACACATTGTGAAAACAATTCCTGCAAGTGCCCTTAGAACAGAGTATTTCCCCGGAGCATCAGGGTCGGGTGCGGCCAGGCCCGGAGCAGCGGCTGCCAGGCTGGGAGCGGCCAGGCCCGGAGCAGCAGGGTCGGGTGCGGCCAGGCCCGGAGCAGCGGCTGCCAGGCTGGGAGCGGCCAGGCCCTGAGCAGCAGGGTCGGGTGCGGCCAGGCCCGGAGCAGCGGCTGCCAGGCTGGGAGCGGCCAGGCCCTGAGCAGCAGGGTCGGGTGCGGCCAGGCCCGGAGCAGCGGCTGCCAGGCTGGGAGCGGCCAGGCCCGGAGCAGCAGGGTCGGGTGTGGCCAGGCCCGGAGCAGCGGCTGCCAGGCTGGGAGCGGCCAGGCCCGGAGCAGCCGGGTCGGCTGCGGCCAGGCCCGGAGCAGCAGCAGCCAAGTCCAGAGCAACTAGGTCGGGAGCGGCAGTGGCCAGACCCGGAGCAGCTGGTTGTGGTACGAACCAGAGCAACAAAGGCCAGGCCCGGTGCATCCAGGCCCGAAACAGCTCACTCCTCGCCTGCCCCCGCCCCAAGGCTGCCTCTCAGACACGGCTGGAGACTTTGGCGGGAACTTGAGGGTCTGCTGGATCAAGTGATGAAGGCTTAGATCTGAATGTGTTGAGTTAGTATAGCGCTGGGGTGTTGATCTGTAAGCGCCTTGGGTGGGGCCTGGATGAGGTTGGTTGAACTATTTGGAAATGTCTGTTGTCTGAAGTATATCATTGGGCATGTGGAGGTATTATTGATATGAGAAAATGCTAAGTAACTGATTTACTATCTGAAAAGGGATTTACTATCGAGGAAAGGGAGGGAGGAAGAGACTGAACATAAACTGTGCACCTATGGATGAGGACAGTGGGGGATGGGGAGGGGGTGGAGGGTGGGGTGGGAACCTGGTGGAGGGAGGAGGAAATGAGGAACCTTTGTAATATTATGAACAATAAAGATTGATAAAAAAATAAAATAAAAAAATAAAAAAATAAATTTAAAAAAAAAAAAAAAAAAAAAAAGAACAGAGTATTTCAATTGTATAGTAAGGCCTCAATGACACTGAAGGGTCTGAGACTTAAAGAGAAAGGACATGAATGGAACCAGTTTTACCAGAGGCTAAATGATATCAGCATCTCATCAATGCGCCAACAAAATGATCTGCTGTACATTTTTAAATCCACACCTGATATTTTCCCCCCCATTGATTTCTAGAGTGGAAGGAAGGGAGGAGGGGAAGCGAGATAGGCACATGGATTGGTTGCCTCTGCATGTGCCCCTTCCGGGGCTGGGGAACCTGCAACTGAGGTGCATGCCCTTGGCCAGGAATCGAACCCACTACCCCTTCAATCCACGGGCCAACTCTAACCACTGAACCAAACTACCCAGGGCCTGCTGGACAGTTTTAATGGGACATGTTCTACGGACAAGGAGAACTGCACAGAAATCTTAAACTTCTTGCTTGACCTGCAGTTGTCCCCAGAGGTGCTCACTCTGAAGCAACATGTGTGTACATAGAACCATGTATGTAAGTAACGGGAGAAGGATAACCAAATAGAAAATGTTGCAAGGAACCGAGTGTTCCAGAAAAGATATTAATAAAAAACCAAAGCAGTAATAAATTGTGTGATGTTAAATGGGAATTGAACAGAATTGGAACGAACTCTCTTCTGCCCCCAAACACTCCTTTCCTGAATGTTTCACTGCAAAGGCCTAACAGCGATGGCGGCCCGACAGCAATGGAGCACACCGCACGACTGTGTTTCTGCACACCGCTCTCCAACAAAAGCAACCTGTGTCCCCCAGCCAGTGCTGATGGCAGGCCTGGGGCTGGAGGTACACAAAGGAGGAAATCCTCCTGAACCAAAAGCCACCAAAGGCTGACAGGTGCTGTCAGAAGGGCAGGGAGCCAATAAGAGGACTCGATTGGTCAAGACAGTTTTAATTTCACTATGAAAATAATATGTACAACTCACACACCTTCCTAAATACAAAAGAACCCTACTCCACCACGCCCAAAAAAGGAAAAACACTTCGACTCACTGGTTAATTGCAGTCACTCCAACTCTTTACTCTGGAAATGGTAATTAAAAGGGAAGAGAAGCACTGCACTGCCCCTCATGCCCTGTACTTCAAGATAACAGATTAGTCCTGGTCGAGGGTGAAAAGTCCTTCCCAGAGAAATCATAGCTAAGCAACGTGGAAGGGAAGTTAGAGCAGGGAGCCACAGTTTTCTTACCTGGTAACTGGAGGTAAGCTCCACTACAGCCACAGGTGGAGCTAAGGACTGAAGACTAATGTCAAGAACCCAGCCAGATCTCATGAAGCCTAATAATCATTTACTCCTCCGTAACTCGGGTGTGGAAGAACCTCAGCGCCTCAGCTCCTCATCACTGCGCCTGCGTTAGCGTCTAGCGTGCTCTCTGGAGGCGAGCCCGGCACAGGTGGTGAGAAGACACCACTTCCTGTGCTCAAGAGAGCTACAGCTACAACTGCAGTACATGGAAATATGTAAGAGGACACCGAGAAAGAGAAGCTCAGTTTTAAAGTTAGGGTGAGGTATGAACAGATTATGAAGACAGGGAAGTCCCCTGTGCTGGCAGTCTCGTCACCTTTCGTGCCACTGCTATCAGCAGCTGGGATCTAGCATGCTGGAGAAGGAAACGCAAAGAAAGCCAACTTCCTACAACGTGAGCCCTGACAAAGAGATGAGTATTTAAAGACCAGGCTGTCGGAGGCCCCAACAGCCCCCAAGTCAACACAGAGGACAAAGCACCCACTTTGGACCCAGTGAAGAAAAGGGTGTGTTCGTGGTGCCGGCCAACTCACCAGGTCACTGCTGACCAGGAAAGTGGAGAGGTCCACCAGCACCCACGTGGGGATCATAAAGAAGACGGCGTGGCAGCCCAAGATGTTCAGCAGCCTCAGATGGTGGATCCGCGAGTCTCTCAATACCTGAGGAGAGAAAATCTCTGTAAAGGCCAAGCGACACTGTCAGTGTCAAGGACTTGAGTTACTCAGGCTCCAAACACAGTGACTTTACATTAACCTTGAAGTCACACCTTTGACTATTAAACCTGCAAGGGTACCTGTGATGGGACAGGCAGCTCGTGCCTGAAACAAGTACAATGTTTTATACAAAGAACCGAGAAAAAAAAACCAAAGCAAAAACAAAATAGCAACACCCCATGCCTCAATGCTGGCTAGGCACTGTGAAATCCCACTAAACTGGCATATCACCGTTTCAGAACACAACCAGGTAAAGCATATCAAGAGCCATAAACACCTTCTGACCTTTATCATTATATCCTTATATAAGCCAATCATAAGGAAATAACCTGAGAGAAAGACACTGTAAATTATTGCATCACTTACAATGAATAGTTGAAAATAAACTGCATTTGCAATAGAAGAACTAAATGTATTAATTGTGGTACCTGAGGAGTGTGATTGTTACAGGAGTTAAGAGCAATATTTTTAAATGATATCAGAGAATGCAATGTTACAATAGTAAATGAGCAAAACAAAATTCTAACATGTATCTGTATATATGTAAAAGCCTAATATGCAAATTGTTTGACTGGGAGTTTGACCACTCGCTATGACATGCACTGACCACCAGGGGTCAGCATGGAACATGCTGGCAACGTGCAGCAGTGGAGGTGCTGCTCGCTCCAATGGGCTCTGACAAGAGCAGGACTGCAGTGGGATGGTGGAGCAGGTGAGTGGGCAGCGCCAGGCCAAGGCTGGTAATTGCCCTGCCGATCCCCACAGATCCAGTGGTGAGGGAGCTGGGCAGGGTGCCGGGCTCTGATTGATCGCCCTGCAGGCAGGATGACGCAGGGGGCAGCACCAGGCCACAGTGGGATGCCAGGCGTGGTGGCTGTGTTGGGCCTAGAGGCTGTGGACATGAGCTGGGGCTGCGAGACGGGGGGCACAAGCTGGGGCCGATCCCCGCAGGCCACCTCGAGGGACCCCACCGGTGCACAAATTCGTGCACCAGATCTCTGGTCTAAAATATTATAACTCTAAAAGCTGTGCAGAAAATACCCCTAGCATTAATAATTTACCCAAGAGCATAGAAACCCCTTGGCAGGTAGGGCAAGCCTCCTGATTCTTCATTTCTAGCACCTACTACAGTGCCTGCCACATAAGTAGGTACTCAATTCTGATTTTTTTCATTAAACTTTTCTCTATTTCCCCCCCATCAAGCATATGTTAATTGTATAATAAAAAACATCTCTTGGTACACAATGTTCTCTCTTCCTCGCTCTTTTGCTCTCTCTCTGAAGCATGCCCCCACCTTTCCCCCGTCTTCTTCCCTCAAAGCGAGTGAGTACCTTTGCTTCTCTCTCTCTCTCCTCAGCTCTGAGAGCCTTTCTTTTGCCTCTGAACTTGTTTCCTGAGCCCATGCAGCCCAGCTGGCTCACTTTTTCTTCTTCTGTGACTTTCTCACCGCCCGCCCCCACCCATGACTTTCTAAATAAAATTTTGCTTGCATTTGAAAATAAATAAATAGGAAAGTAACAAAAACACATTCTTGGAAAATAAAACAATAGAAAACCAGCAGAAGGACATGATTTTCTTCTCTCCACCACCAAAGAAATCCCTACTTGGTCACTTTTTCAATGCTACCCATGCACCCCCAGTACATCATTGTAAAAGAGACAGTATCTAAATACCTTTTTGGAGAAAATATTCTGAAGCGAGAAGCACAGTGTGGCAGCAAGAGCACTGATGAGTCCCCACATATCAAACGACAACTCGGTGACAGTGGCCAGCAGGACGCCGCTGATGATGGGGATGAGGGACAGGTACACCTGTGGGAGAGGCAGGAAGGGCTGATGGGCTGGAGCTGAGCTGGGCCGCCCAACACAGACACCCAGGGGAAAGCCTCAGCTGCTCTCTTCTCCTTCAATGAAGGGGCACCACCTATCCTCTGGACAACAGTGTCAGCTGGGACAGCCGTGCTCTGGAGGTTGGGGGCAGAGAGATGGTTATCGTAGCACCTGGGGCAAGGCTGTGTCACTATGGGCAGCCCCACTCCCTATACCATCACCCCCAGTAAGAGCCCTTGCTTAGGGCCACCAACTGGGGCTGCTCCTAACAGATCTATCCAGCTGCCACCACCAACACACCAGGGTCTGAAACCGTGATCCTGCAGGGGCTGGCAGGGTCCCTCTTCCAACTTGCATTTACCACTGACTGGAACACTTCCCCCAGTGCTTTCTCTAGCTGGAGAGCTCCTACCTGCACAGGCCTCAGCTCACATACCATTCAAGAGAACTTTCCCCCCACCTCCCACACCCCGTCCCCTCCCCCACCCTCACCCTGTCAAGTTCCTGGGCCTAGAGATCTCCACCCATTATAAGTGTCTATTAGCCGAAACCGGTTTGGCTCAGTGGATAGAGCGTCGGTCTGCAGACGAAAGGTCCCAGGTTCAATTCCGGTCAAGGGCATGTACCTTGGCTGCGGGCACATCCCCAGTAGGGGGTGTGCAAGAGGCAGCTGATCGATGTATCTCTCTCATCGATGTTTTTCTCTATCCCTCTCTTCCTCTCTGTAAAAAAAAAATAAATCAATGTGTCCATTACATAGTCTGTGTCCCTGCACTTCTTTAGGGTAGGTCATTGTTCACTGCTCTATCCTGGTGTCCAAAACACAGCTGGCTGAATGAGTAGAGTGCTGGGATAGGAGGCCTTCCACAGGTCCAAGCTTTCCAGGGCCTGGTGCATGCAATGGCTCCTGAGCTCTCAGCTGGCTAAGCAGCTCCCCATTTCCAGGTAAATAGAATCAATTCCTGACATTTAGCTCTTCTGACTCCCAGCTTATCTCTCTTCTACAAAGGACTTTGTTAAAGTACTGTGGAGATTTTAGGAGTGGCTGGTTAATGCCCTCCCACCCCGCCCCAAGTACCTCCTTGCCCCCCAAAGCCTCCACCCAGGTCAAAGCAAGGGCTCTGAATTCCAGCTTCCCCTTGGGCACAGGACTCTCCCCTTACAAGTCCCATTTCCTCCCCTGAGATCTGGAATGACCTGCTTTATCTTCCTCACAGGGTGGATCCATACTCATTCCTTCATTATCAGACTCCTGCCCAAGTCATTCCCTACAGTTTCCTCACAGGGTGAAGTTTCCAGCTCCTTGTCCAAGCCAGGTCCAATGTCCTGTACAACGGGGAAACCTGATAAACATGCTGTGATATCGAGTGATGCAGCTGCACACCTCCTGAGCAACTCCGACTCGGGAGACAAGTCACATCTGACGTTACCCTGGGAGCAGGCAGCAGAACACACCCAGTTCTTGCAGGGAAAAAGATAGGTTGAAAGAAAAAATCAGCCAGAGTGGCCCAATTCCCTTTAAAAAATAAACACACACACACACACACATATATGATTTCAGAGAGGAAGGGAGAGAGGTAGAAACATAAACAATGAGAGAATCATTGACTGGCTGTCTCCTGCACACTGAGCCCGCAACCCCAGCATGTGCCCTTGACCCAAATTGAACCTGAGACCCTTTAGTCCGCAGGCCGACGCTCTACCCACTGAGCAAAACTGGCTTGGGCTGGCCCAATTTCTATAAGCTGATCCAAGGCACTGCTGCTCATAAACTACAGGATGCCAGAAACCAATCAAGTAGAAAAGAGGCGCTCTGTCCAGCACGAAATGAATTCCAGCTGGGACAACAGGAGCTACTTCTACTTAAGGGCATGGATGGGCAAGGCTGTCTCGGCTAAAGCCACAGCTTCTCTCGCCCACGGCAGGAAACACCCTGGCTTGGCACACCGAACAGACCCTGGATTGTGCCCAGAGCACCGTCCTTTATGCAGTTCTGGATTCTGTTATTTTAACTTCCATTCTCAAACATTCCCAATTCTTGGCTGCTTTTATTTCAAAGACTTTGATGAATTTTGCAAAAAATCAGACTCCTGTGACAAGCATCTCACTTCTGACCCCAAAAACCTCCAACCCGACCATGCTTGATGCTTGTAAAGAAGCGAAACTCCATTCCGGCACGAAGTCCGATGTTTCACCCTCCATCCCACTCCAGGAGAAAGGGTGCTTGGCCAAGATGGGATCAAGTCATCATCTACCAGACACTTTGGGTAGGAGATCAAAAGAAGGAGGAAAGTGGAACTAGAGAGAGAGGGCAGTGTTCACGAGACCACACAGGAGAAACAACTCAGGGACACACACACACCGCTGTTCCCAGGGTGACTGCAGAAAATTAACAGCAAAAGGGCCACCAGAGGCATCTAAACTGACTTCCTTATTTGACAGGAAGCCTGGCAGCCTGCAGGCCAGGAGCCTGGACCACGTCACCAGCTGGGCAACTTCCTGGAAGCCCTCTGAGTCCCCACCTGCCCAGAGTCCTTCTGGGTTACCTTTGTGCTCTGCTTCTCTTTCATGATGATCCGGGACAGGAGGACCACCCAGATGGGCATGGTGGCCTTGACTGCAAAGAGAAGCAATGGGGCGCTCAGGTGGCCACCCTTGAGAGCTCTTGTCCCAACTTATCCGCGGGCTGAGGCAGCTTGGCAAACCCTCAAAACTCTGCAGCCCTTCTCTTTCTGTGGGATTTCACCCCAACCCCACTCGGCTCTCTGCTCCCTTTCAACCCCTCCGCTCCCGAAGGCCCGGCCCCCCTCCGGGTGCTAGACCCTCCCCAGCTCAGAGCCTGGCGGCATTCCAGGTGAGACGCCCCCGCAAGACCAGGCGCCTTCAGGTGAGACGCCCCCCCACGACCGGGCGCCGCACTCACCGGTGTGCGCGTAGGACACGGGCACCTTCCAGATGCTGAAGTGCGCCGACACGGACGCGAAGTACTTGCCGAAGGCGAGGGGCAGCACGTAGCGCGGGTAGAAGCGCGGCGGCAGCAGCGGGCCGGGCGACGCGTGCGGGTCGGACCCGGAGCCCGAGACGGGCGGCGCGGGGGGCACGCGCCAGGCGCGCAGCAGCGGTGGGAGCCCGGCGCACAGCGCCAGGATGTGGCACAGCGACACGGTCACGGGGAACGGGAAGGCGCTCAGGATCACCTTGTTGACTACGTTGCCGCCCGCGCTCAGCGCATACCACAGCAGGCACAGCGCCGCCACCCGCGCCCCCTCACGCGCCCCGCCGCTGCCGCCCGCCGCGCCCGGGCCCCCCGTGCCCGGGACCGCCGCCATCCTACCCCAGCGGCCACCCCTTCCCGCCCGTTCGACGGCCCTACGCGGGGCTGGGGCGGGGCTTGGAGGGGGCGGGCGCGCCAGCCAACACCGCTTCCCATTGGCCTCCGCCTCCCGTCACCGCCACGCCCGCCATTACGTAGCAAGCGCAGGCCCCGCCTCCCGCGGATGAGCTTCCGGTGGGGGCAGGACCTATCCCGGAAGCGGAAGGACACGCAGGCCGAGAGCCCAATGGGGTTGCAAAGCGGTAGGCTGGCTCGGGGACTGGGAGCACCGGCGCCCTCAACCAGATTCCTGATAGACAGACACCGAGGGATGGAAGGTCAAATTGTGAAAAGCTAAATCCTTCCTGCAAACCGGGAGCGGACTCCTGTGGCTGGTTCTCTGGAGCACGACCTAGGAACTGCCGCTACGTGCTCGGCGCGGTAGGTGTGACCCTCTCCAGTTCACAGGCGGACAGACCGGAAGCCCAGACTAGGCCGCCTCCTCGGGCACTGTCTCCAATGGGTCTGGGAAAAGGAGGTGCTGCGCCCCATCCATTGATACCCTGGGCCCCCGCGGAGGAAAATAAGACGGTGTTTTCGGCAAGATGACTTTGTACTACTTAAAAGACTTTCGTCTGCTCCAAAGACATGTACTAAATAACTTTGGGGGTGGGCTTGGGGGTAGAAATGGTGTTAATATCCTCCTACAGTGTCCTTACTTGGCAAATTAGAAGTGACAGTCCATCGATCTTCAAAATGTTGGAGAAACCTTATCTTAAATTTGGGTTCTCAAAGGCAGGCAATATCTACCATGGGACTTATTGGATACTCAGACAGGAGAGGTGGTTCCTACAGCAGGGAGCAGTTCTGAGGAAAGGACATACTCGTGATACTAACCTGAACCCTCATATCTCCCAGCTGTTGGGATAATTTGTCATTACCATTTGTCACAAAGTAATGTCACTTCCTCAGACATCCACATGGCAGCAGGGCTGGCCACATTAAGAGTGAGAAAAACAGCCGAAACGGGTTTGGCTCAGTGGATAGAGCGTCGGCCTGCGAACTGAAAGGTCCCAGGTTTGATTCCGGTCAAGGGCATGTACCTTGGTTGCTGGCACATCCCCGGTGGGGTATGTGCAGGAGGCAGCTGATTGATGTTTCTCTCTCATTGATGTTTCTAGCTATCTATCTCCCTTCCTTTCTGTAAAAAATCAATAAAATATCTATTTTTTAAAAAAGAGAAAAACAGGCACACTGAGGTTAGGAAAGGAACTAGTTACTCCACAGCACAGATGGTTTCACTGAGGCACTTCTTTAAAAACTTTGATCATTTAACTTGATCTTCACAAATCTGAAGCAAGCACTTGTATCTCCCAAATGGGGGCACATACAGGAGTGAAGTGAGCCACACAGCAGGTAGACAGCAGGGCCTGGACCTCTGGGTTAACACCTATGAGATTACCCTTCTTAAAGGTTAGCTACTCTTCATCTATGAAATTAAGTAGATAAGTCCAAAATGACCATCCTGGAGTGGAAAAACTAGAAAACCAGTAATTGTTCCAGGAACAAAGGTGAATTAAATGTATTATTCCTTTATAGTTAAGAAAAGTTATACAAGAAGTATGCTGCCAGACATGGCTCTGTGCCATGCCATGTAAAAAACTATAAGTATTTTAGGGTGTAAGTAAAGGTCACAAAAATCTCTCTAGGGCAAGTGAGGCCTGGATGGAGACAGGATAACATTCTTGATGTGGACCCTTGGTCTCTATCACCCAAATCCAGTACGTGACTCTGGAAGTGAGAGAGGCAACATGTGGCCCTGAATAAATGAAAGGCAGGTGGAGGTCAGTGTCCATGAAAAATGTTAACAGGCTGACTTGGTCACTCTGCCTACCCACCTCTGTACCTACTCATTCTGTAGGGCCCAAACCTTGAACACGTTTTCTTGGATCATCCAGAATAAACAGATTTGGCTGTAAAGGACCAAATTAGAAATGATTCTCAGACCGGTTTGTGCAAATGGTTTTTTTTATTTTTTATTTCCACATTTATATCACAAGGTGTCCACTTACTGGACCAAATAGCAAAGTTGCTCCCTTCTGCATCCTGAGAACACAGAAGTCTAGATACTGTACATTCACTAAGGCTCCTTGTTTTTGCAAATCGCGTTATGACAACCATAAGGCAAACGAATCTAAAGGAATGGTCATGAGTGTTTCCAGCACACAGACAGGTCTCCTTGCAACCGTACAGCTTTACACACCAGTAGCACCTGTGGGAACCTTTTGTTTTGGGGATGAGACTCTAGAAAGGTGAAATTTTCTAGATAGGTGCAGAAAAGAGAAAATGAAAAAGTAGAAAGGAAAATTGTTTGGCTGGTGTTGAAATGGAATAAAATAAACTCTAGAAAACAAATTTTTGCAGCATTTCTTTAAAAAGTGAGTTTGAACTGAAACAAAATACTCGTGTGGATGCCCATGGAGTGTGGGTCAAACAGGCTGACCAGGCGGCCCACCCGATGCCAGCAGCTCACTACACCTGGCACCATGATGGGAACACTGGCTGGATGGGGTGCAAATAAGCCGTGAGGCTGCCACTGCCTCAACACTTCAGGGCCAAATGAAAGAACAGAAAATGCAGAGAGATGAGATGCATGCTTCTGTCACTGTGTTAAAGGTAACTTCTCCCACAGGTTTTCTGTGCCTGCCTGCAACCGAGGTCCCAGCTCATGGATGCTGGGAAGTGTCCGCACCTTTCTGGGGTGGGGAACTGACTTGTTTTATAGCTGGTTTGCTATAGAGTTCTGAACTCACTTTGCCGGCCTTCCTTCCACGCGGTCCTTCCTTTGTAATTTTGTTAGTAAACTGGTAGCAGCATTTCACAAAAGAAGGAGTTTTGAGGGAAGAGCTGAGAGACCTCTAGACCCCCGCCCCTCCCTTCTGCCTCAGCTGGGCGCCAAACCACTGGAGGCTTCCAGGCATGGCCGCCCTCCGGCTAACTGCAAGGTGGGAATGCACTTAGAGGCTGAGGGGCCAGTCAGTCTAAGCAAACATAAGGCAGAATGTTCAATCGCCCGTCGTCGCCATGCGGATCAAGCGATATGCACTGCGTCCAGTCATACCAGTTACCCTGTGTGTCCTGACACCCATTCACCCCTGGCCACTGATGGGCTTGGATTCTGTCCAGATCGTTCTGCGTGACCTGGCGGCTTAGCCCCGGGAGGTCGGTGGATGGGCCTGGAGGCAGTAGCACGTGTGGCGTCCTGGCCCCACGCCGGGTGCTCTCCTCCTGTTTCAGGTACTCGGACATGAAGTGGTGGGCCCCTGGGGTCTGTGCGCCAGAAGACGAGAGCAAGCTGCTCTGCCGGCTTAGGTAGGACTGAATGATCTCATTGCGTGACAGCTCCTTCCAGTTCGTCTGCTCAAAAGGGCTTTGGAGGCTGGTCTTGGCCTCAGGTTTGTCCAGCTCTGTCCTGGGTGGTTGCTCCGTGTGCACAGGGCTGTCGGCCCGCACTGGCTCTTTCTGGGTCAGAGGTTTGATCTGTCTTGTCATGGGGTCAAAGGTGAGCTTCCGTTCTTTTAACCGCACAGGCTTGACGCCTGCCTCGGCCACTTGGCCGCCCAAGTTCACGGTGTAGTCACGAGGCCGGTACCTCTTCTTCTTTTTGCTGTCTGAGCCCCCGGAGGAGGCTGCATCGCTGTCCGCCCTAGAAGAGTCTGGGGAGAAGCCAGCGCGGGGTAGGATGGGCTCGGCAGGTGGCAGCCCTGCCTTGCAGACCGGCCCTGCCAGTCGCTGGTGGCCCTCAGGCTGCTCTAGCCAATGCACTGGGCTCTCAGCACTGGGCAACAGCTCTAGCCGCCGCACAGGGGGTGTGGATGGCTGGGCAAGTGGCAGCGGTGATGGCACCTGCGTGACATCTTGTGCCTGGGACCGAGGCAAGGGACTGGGCACAGAGCCCTTGGGTGAGTATGGGCTCCGCTGCCGGGCAAAGGAGCCCTCGTGCCGTGAGTTCCGGGGACTGAAGGAGCAGCGAGGCGGCCCTTTGGGGTGCAGAGGTCCCGAGGTCTCGTCCGCCCTGTCCAGCTGCTGTAGCACTGCAGCCTTGCTTTGCAAGCAGGGCCCGGAGGGCTTGCCCAGACCCGGGGAGCTGGTGTGCGGCCTCACAGCATTGATGGGGATCTTGACACTGTGCTTGTCGTTCTCGCCCTGCTCCAGGCAGCTGCCCTCAGGGCCCACGTGCCTGCCACTGTCCAGGGGACCCGGGAAGCTCTCGGGGCTCCCACCTATCCCATTGGTGGGGAGAGGTGATGAGTTGGGAACCAGGGAGTCATGGCTTACTTTGGAGACTTTGGGAGGTGGCCCAGGGTGGCCAAGGTCACGCTGGTCCCCCCGGCGCTTGCGACTGCCCAGCCTGTCCAGCCGCAGCCCGGGCAGTCTCTGGATGTCATTGCGGTTCTTCAGGTCATGGATGCTCTTGGGTGCGCCGGCCACCCCCGCCTCTGGCCGGCAGTTGTGGGCACCCCCGTTAGCAGAGCCAGGGGCCCCTGCCAGCCCCCGCAGCACTGCCTCATTCTGGTGCACAGGCTCGATGAGCTTCTGCCAGTTCCGCAGCAGCTTCTTGGCCCGCTTGGCAAGCTCTTCATTCTTGGTCTTCTTGCGGACGTCATTGATGAGTTTCCCAAGTCGCGTCTCCTACAACCAGAGAAAGACCATGGGACTTTTCTGGGACCAGGAGAACCCCTGTGGCCCCCAAACCACTGGCTTACCAGACACAAAACCTATGGGAAATTTGGGTTCTTTGTGACATCTAAATTCTCAAATGTAGTCCTCAGACCCTAGGGTCCCAGGGCCAGAGGAAGCATTCTTAGAAGTATCATCCTGCAGGCTACTGGTGCCAAGGCCACTGCAAAGACCAGGAAGCTTTCTGGATGACAGTACACTGTGGGAAAGGCAACAGCAAACAAAGAGCCCAGCGACACCCACTGCAGTCTCCCTGGGCATTTGTGGAGGATAGAACCCAAACTCTGGGACTAAACCCCACCCCCACCCCAGGTTCCTCAGTGCCCAAGGAAAGATGACATCCTCAAGCATGTGCTGTGGGCTGGGATACTCACCTCCAGTGCCTCTTTGGTAATGGGGTATTTCTCCAGGCTGGAGATGACTTCCAACACCGCCACCATGTTCCGGATCTGCAAGACAAGAGCCACTCATCACATCCCTGTCCTTCTCCCTATCCTCCCTCCACCTCGCCCACACCAAGAGCCAGTGAGCTGGCATCTCTGAAGTCCCTACTGCACACCTGCACCCAGGGCAACATGGCACCCAGCACTCACTCTCCTATCCATGTACATGGCCACACAACCAAAACTCATGACTTTAATGAAACAAGATCTGCTCTTGATCAAAGAACACTCTACTCTGCCATTTGATGGGATGGGAGACTAAAGTGTTAAAATAAAATTTACCAAGTTTAAAATAAAAGATTGATACATAATAATCCAACAGATTTGGCTACCTTAACAATACCTTTGGAGTTCATCCAAAGAAACCATAGAAAGAGCAAAAAGTCGTGAAGTGGGAGAAGACAGATGCCATAAGGCCCCAATGATCCCAATCTGGAACACACAGAGACCCTGAGCAAAACACAGGAGGTTGTAGCACCAGCGCTCAAGTCTCCTAGTAATCAGGAAGTATAGACCGAACACACTGTACACACCCACCTGGCAGAAATGGTACCTGACAAGGCCAGGGAGTTCTTGGCACAGCTGACCTGGGAGTGATGGGCTTTGTCTAGTACAAACATGCATGTATATCTTATGACCAAGAAATTACAACCCTTTATGATACTTGCTTCAAGACAGGCCCTGTCCTACTAATACATGTTCCCATATGTCACCACCTTGGTTTAGTTGTCTCTACAACCCCAGGATAGATACTATTATTATCACATTTTACAGATAGGGATGATACAGAAAGTTGCAGGTGATATGTTCAAGCGTTATGATGACACCAGTGTCCTCTAGGAATTTGAAGGAACAGAGGGAAGTTTAAAAGCCATAGAAATGAGCAAACTGCAGCTTTTGAGCACTAATAAAATGGAGTTCAAACCACAGGGAGGGAAGTATCACATAAAATATACTAGTATATGGCTACCCAGCTGGTGTGTGAGGGCACATGCCAGCATCGCAGGCTTGATTGTGGGTGTCTGTGTGCACGCAGGAAGGTAACCAATCATTTCCCTCTCATAGATGTTTTTAATCTATCTCCCTCTCCCTTCCTCTAAGATCAATAAAGACATAGTATTAAAAATATATATGTGGCTGATTCCACTTACACCAAGAACCTCAAGATTAATTAGAAATGAATCATAGACCTAAATATGAAAGCAAAAATCCTCAGGCTTCTAGAAGAAACAAGAGATCTTTGCCACTTTGGGGTAGACAAAGATTTTTAAGGAACCCCCAAACACTAACTATTCAAGAAAAAAATATGGAAAACTGGAAACTACTTTCTTTTCTTTAATATATTTTATTGATTTTGTACAGAGAGGAAGGGAGAGAGATAGAGAGTTAGAAACATCAATGAGAGATAATCATTGATCAGCTGCCTCTTGCACACCCCCTACTGGGGATATGCCCGCAACCAAGGTACATGCCCTTGACCGGAATCGAACCCGGGACCCTTCAGTCCCCAAGCCGACGCTCTATCCATTGAGCCAAACTGGTCCCGGCTGGAAACTTTTCATTAAAATCCAAGAACTTAGGTTTACTAAAAGACACTGCTAATGAAGAAGCAAGCCTTGGCCTAGGAGTACATGTTGACAAAACATTCCTGCTGAAGGATTTGAATAGGGAATAGGAACGCCTCCACAAACCGAGCAGCTGCTGGTTTCCAGTGGGCTGGCTGGAATGGTGAAGCCCACATCTGGAGTAAGCCCCTTCTCCCACCCAAATCACACCATGAGCACATCACCCCCTACAGACACACACACACACACACACACACACACACAGCAGAGTTATGTAGACATGATACAGTAAGGAAAGGGACATCTCCCAGCAGACACTGCAGCATCTCCTTGTAGCTTTCCAAGAAATATTCCTTGCGTACATAAGCTTGTTTACATCCTTATCACATATTTAAAAAATAAAACATGGATTTTATGTCTTCTCTTTCTCTCATCTGAAATGCCCAGCAGCACAGATTCCTTCCTTTGCTCAGCTTTCCAGGGGAGGCCCCACCGAGCAGGACCTGTTGGGGGAAACTTAGGTGTTTTCACTGGCTGTTATAGACAAAGCTGCTGTCACTACCTTTATCGGATGTGACTTTAGGCTAGCAAACAAGCTCCCAGCACACCAACTACTATAATTAGCCCCTCGGGAGGCTGCTCTCATTGGAAGGTGAGGAAGCCTATTTCCCATATCTTTATATCTTTGCCAGCACCATGGTGTATCAGTTTACCTCTTGCTGCCAAAGTGTTCATATATGATCACAGACTGAGCGGCTTAAACAAAATGCATGCATCATCCCAGGTTTGAAGGTCAGAAGTATGCTTGGGTCTCCCTGGGCTGTGATCTAGATGTTGGCACACTACCCTCCTTTGGGGCTCGTTTCCTGCTCCTTCAGGTGTTGGCAGAATTCAGTTCTTCAGTGCTGCAGAACTGAAGTCTGCATGGCTGTCATCTGAAGGCCATTCCCAGCGTCTGGTAGGCACTCCATTTCCTGGCTTGCGCCCCAACCCTGCATCATACCTCTGACCAGTAAGGAAATGGTCTCTGCTTGTAAAGATTCCATATGTCATCACCACCTTGTTAGCTGTGCCCACCTGGACAATCCAGGTCTGCTCCTTTAGTCACGAAAGTCCCTTCTGCCATATAAGGTATCATGTACCCAGGTGCCGGTGACTAGAATGTGGGTATTCTTGGGGGCTGTTACTCTGCTGGCATTGTGTATTCCTGTTTTGTTTTTGTTTTTTTTTTAATCTGCCCCATTTCCAGTTAAAGGCAGTGTGGGTGTACACTGCACAGTGACCACAGATCACGACAGTAGCCCTCACTGTGCCCAAAAGATCTCTTGAAAAGCTGCCCCTGTGCCAGGGGCCAATTTGCTCCCTGGCAACAATGGCCTCGTCTCATGTTTTCATTTGGGGCTATGGCTGGCTCTAGAAAGCTACTGAGCTGAAGGGGCGGATCTGAGAGACACAATCAACCCCCTACATACCTTTAATGTGCCTTTGAGTAGGGATGTGGTGCAAAGGAGACTGCATGGTGAGGAGGCCAGTCGCACAGGGAGAGCAAGGCCACCAGCTCCCTGTCCCCAGTCCCAGGATTCAGCCTGACAGGGTCCTGAGCTTGCCACATGGCCTATTTCTACCCTAGTGACCTCACTCTGGTATATTTAGAGCCCTAGGTCCCCATACACTCCTGAAGTCGCCGCAAAGCAAGCCCAGCAGCACAGAGTGTCCTTGTCCTTGGGCAGACACTGTCCACTGCCAGAAAGGAGGGAGAGGAAGAACACCTGGGCAGCCTGGGACTGGCAGCCAGCTGGTGCCGCAGACACCCTGCAGCCAGGACCCTCGGAAGCTTCACAGGAGCTAAGACAGGTTAGGTCTGCAGGCTTTGCCATAATTTGGGTGGTGTACAGAGAGTGCCTTCAGCCCTGTGGAAAATGTTACCTCTGCCTCCCTCCTTCTGCCTTCGCTTCATGGAAGTTCGGAACCTCCCTGAGGGCTCACCCCTCTGGCTCTGGCCCCCTCTTGGCCATGACAGACAGGGCACTGAGCACTGTGTGGGAAGCAGTACTTGGAACATTCCAGATAGAGTCAGTCTGGAGATCTTGAGAAATGCTACCAGGCGTCTGTCCCTGAGCCCTGGCCTTACCCCACTGGACAGGCAAGAATCCTGGAGGGTCTGTGCAGCATCAGATCAGGCCTCTGGTCTCAGATCTAGTTGGCAGTGTACCCTAGCCAGCCTGTTGGTAGGCAGTGGCCTGACCACAGACAGAAGGCTCCTGAACTTGTATTACCTACCAAGCCACCCACCCACCTATCCAGGAGCAGCAGGCCTCTCACCCTGGATAGAGAGGGCCAGTGGGTAGCAGAGACACCTAGATAACATGCCATGCGGGGGTAGGAGGGAGGTCTCTTATCTAGGCTTGAGGACAAAGCCCAGCACATATGCTCAGGGAAAGGATGTGGGTGTCAGCTGGAAGGCAGGCAGGCATGCCTGTGGCAAGGACATCACCTGAGTGGGGTCTCCTACAGCAGAGGTCCCAGGGCCTTGTAAAATGATGAGAAGGCAACAGAGCCTGGAGAGGGGAGAGGGAACCAAAGTGAAGAAAGTGGTATGAGCGAGGATGCCAGGAGAACATAGCCTGCCTTCTATCAACTCCAGCCCCAATGGGAGCTGACGGCTACTATCACCCAAAGACCACGTACGTGTCTACATGAAAACACATGTTCTCATCACCACAGCACATCTCATCACGCTCCATCCTGCATGGGGAGGGAGACGGAATTGTTTTTGGAATAAGTCTACAGGCCAATGCTGAGGGCCACATGCAGCCCGCTGTAGTCATGGATGCCTTGGGAATCTTCCCAGTAAAACAAAAGCACACACCTCAAAACCATCAGCCAAGCGGCTTTCCCAAAAGGGGCAGAACCCACACACCAGGGAGTCTGAGCACTGTAGCCTCTCATTTCCTCATTAGGGCTCCCACAATAGAGGCAAACTAATTTGTATTTCCTGAGCAACTAGTGAGCTGAGTATCATGTCCCTTTTCTGCCAATGATAACTTCCTGTGTGAACTGCTCACATTCTCAACCCATTTGTTTTCTGTATTTACTGGCCTCTTTATTGGGAATAAATATTGCCCAGTCATGGAACCCCCAGTGTGGTGGCATTTGCTCCACACACAGATACCTAAATGTCCTCAGGGGAGGTACTAGATGGGACAAAGCTACTCTGGAATGGCAGAGAGCAGGCAGGGCAGGCCACACGATGGGGAACACTCAGAGAAGACCTGAGGTGTCCATTGCCAAGGAAGGACAGAAGTCATCCTGGGTGTGACACAGGTGTCTGATAGGCACTGCATTTCCTGACCTATTGGTGGGACTAACTCCATAACCACCTTGCTGATGGTGTTTATATTGGATTCAGACAGCTTGAACCTGGTTGTTCATTCAGGCAGCCAATGTCTCCAGCATCAAACATGCAGGCAACCCCTAAACTAAGGCACCTCCTGGCTTTGGGCCAGGGAAAAGAAAGAACCCCCACTGAGCACATCCTCACTGGGGCCAGGGAGGGGAAGATGCTCCACACTGCCAACCCAGTTCCTGGGCTCTTAAGGGTTCTAATGGAGACTTCCCACACATGAGAACCAAGAGTAGGCACAAAGGAAGTAAAACAGCCTTCGTCCTCAGAAAGCCCCTCAGCATCTAAATTACTATCCAGCCAGCCCAGCTAGAGATATTTGCTGCTCGACTCACAGTGAGCGGGAAGCAGGGGGTTGGCCACACACAGGCAACAGCCCAAGGCAGAAGAGCACAACCCTCAGAAGCAGTCTGAACAAAAGTCTGGATAATGCCAGTGCTGGGTACCACCACTCCTGCTCAGGTGACGTCCCTATCCTCCCACACCTGGGTAGCGTGGGAGCAACGGAGGAAGCTGCACAAGACTCCACAGCATGCTACATTCCATGTGAGCATCAAAGGTACACTGCTCATCCTAATCTTTAATGACATATTTCTTACTATTTACTAAAGATATGATGCCAACTGGAACTTGCTACAAAATAACCCACTTGGGTGTCTGTTGGAGGAAGCAGAACAAAGGCAACAATGTTGATTTGGTAAGTAAGATTTTAAGTTGGTATCTACTGATGTCAGGATGGTTACAGTATTCTTATTTTATGTTTGAAACTTACATAATCTTTAAAAAGTTTTCTTAATAAAAAGTTTTCTTAAATACACATATTTCCTTACATTTGGATGGGGTACTTCACTAGACCTGGAATGTCAGGGCAGCTGTGTGGCGGTGAAGTGATCAGATAACCATTTTCCAATTCCTCACAGTGGCTTTGTGCTGCACCACCTGGTGCCTGTGTGGGGAGGAGCTGAGGACTAAGTGGTTCCACAGTGAGCCTGTCTCCTGCTAGTTCAAACTACCTTGGGTTCACACTACCAGGCACATGGTGCCAAAACAGCTTGCACTCCTGGGGAAGAATAGGGCTTGTGGTCCGGGTTTCCCTGCTAAAGAGCCCAGAAGGCCAGAACTTGGCTGAGCAGTTCCTTCATGCGGGAGAGGCCCACCTGCCTCAGCGATCACACATTGAGTGGGAAGTACTTCAGAGTCCACAAGGGGCTCTCCAGAGGGTGTCAGCCATGAATGGAAGAGTCCGCAAGAAGGATCCCTGGCTTTTGAGGCTATGGTCAACCATGAGCCATACAAAAGCCCTTGTCCAACTATGGATGCCATCGATCTATTTCAGGGGTAGGTAGGTAAACCCCATGCCCTCAGTAATTACCATCCTTGGGGGGGTTGAGGGGGACTTCCATCCAGATGCGAAACAAAGAACCGAGACACCAAACTTTGGTGTTTGTGAGGCCCCTGGTTCACGGCTCCCTTTTCTCCATGCTTCAAGGGGCACCACTCCACCAAAAATACCCAATGTCTTGGTCAATAAGCTGGATATGTACAGCTGTGATAAAAATGGGGAAACCCTGCACTCCCTGAAGTCTAAGCACTGATGGGACACCTGGCCTGACTCTCACAGGACCACCACTTGTTGGGTTCCTCCAGGGGCCAAGCTCTAGTTTTTTATCCTTCCTTGAAACCCCACTTTACAGTTAAGGAAACTGAGGGTCCAGGGATCATCATGCAGCTGGAAGGTTGTGGACTTTGGCCTTGTATCGGCATCCCATCCATACACTCTCCCCAATCCACTACACAACAGGGAAATGCACAGGTTACAAAGAGCTCCTTGAAGCCACACAGGGCCAGCAGCACATTCAGATAGTCTCCAGGCTGCCTCTGCCTTCCTCTCTAGAGCCAGGGAGACCCACACCCTCCCACCAAAGCTGAGGCTTTAGCCCACCCACCAAGGCTCAACCTGAGCTGCAATCCACTTAGTGCTAACAATGATGGCACTGGAGCCTGCTCTCCTCCAGGCCCCAGATGGCGCACACTGAGGGCGGACTCACCGCCTCTCTGTCTGGACAGTCCCTCAACCACCCACACCAACTTGTTCAATGAGCTCAAAGGAAGTCAGGTCAGTAAAAACCAGTTTAGTTAAAAAACCAACGATGTGAAAGTTGTCTTTCCCCCCCTGTTTTTAAATGCATAATGGTCTTACAAAACTTACAAAACCACTAGCTCAAAAGACTTTTGAAAGTATTCAGCAAGCAAGCTGTCCTTCCAAACTAAAACATGCCACAGATGGCACCCAAAAGCAACCAGACTGAGTCTTTCAATGTGCTGAGCTTTTCAATGCCATCCCCGGCTGAGTCATGGTTCCCTGCCAGTCACACAGCAGGCATCAGTTGTGTCTGCTAAAGGTGTGTGGACAGGGTGAATGAAACTGGGCTCTGCTGGACAAGTGTGTGTGATTTTGTACCAGCAGCACCATTTTCAGCCACAGCAAGTCTTCCTGCTTCTGATAACCACACATGTCCCCTGGCAGATGCTGTTCTATGACTCAAACTACCTCCATCACAAGCTGGTGCAAGAGGTGGCACCTACACCCCCCAGAGGGCCTGTAAGAGCATGACCCCAGTCTCACCCAGTCTCACTGAGTAATAGAAGTCAGTGCAACTTGATCCTTTTTTTCAGCTCTGGAAGGTGCAGCCTCCTTGGCCCTGCTCTGCCTTGCCTGGTCCCAAAGCCAGACTGGAGTGAGGAGCACCTCCCTCAGACAGATGCCATGCCAGCACTCTGCCTTGCAGAGGCATCATCCTCTGCCAGAAGCCCATGGAAGCCTCAGAGCCACAGGAGCAAAGTCTCTCTCAGAGGAAGACACTGGGGTGCAAGGTATCCCCTGTGCGGCCGCCAAGTTCACCACTTGCAAAAGCACAATATCACTTCCTCATCAGTGGGGCCCATCTGTTCCCCAGAGGCATCCTCAGCTGGAGCATGCCCACCATCTGAGTGCCCTGACTGCCTGCAAAGGACCCTCGACCAGAGCAGGTAACTGAAGCTGTAACTCAGCGCAGGGGATGGGAACTCCCGCCTGGACCCATGCAGCAGGCAGAGCATAGCCTGTGCCCCATAGCAAAATGAGAAGAGGACCCAGGGTGCAAGCATGAGTGGAGTGGCTGCCATCCTAAGACTCTTCAAAAGAGGCTTGCAGACAAGGAGAGGCAGCACTCCTCTCCACAGCCCCAAGCTTTATATCTCAGCAGCTCTTCCCAACAAAAGTATGAACTTAAACTCTCCTGACCCCTGAATTAGGTCAACAGGATGTACAATTTTGGTTGTAATTCAGCCTTTTTCGAGAGCTCTCAATTCTCATCTCTACATTGACACAACTGGAAAGTCTGAATACCAAATAGAGCATTTACTTCTGCCAGACATACTCACAGAAGGGTCCAGTTGGCAGTGTATCTAACAGTACTCTGGGTGAGAGTTTTTCCCTCCCACCTCGCTCCTGTAGGAACAGCCAGTAAGCACACCAGCTGTACAAGATGGAATGACACAATGCTTATGAGAGGGGCACACACAATACTCAACCCACATGAACCTAGAAAATGAGCAATCCAAAACAAGAATGAGCCAGCTTTTTAGGAACTGATGGGGACCAACATCCAAGAGACTATTAAGTGAAACAGTAAGGTGAAAACAGTACACTTGTGTGCTGCCAACTGAGAATGTCCAGTAGTGGTGTTGGGCAGAGACAGAGTGGGTCCCAACTCATATAAGGAAGATCAGCCACCAACCTGAACCCTGCTTCTCCATAAGCTGGGGAACCAGGGCAGATTAAGTCTGGGGGGTCCTGAATGGCACACTGACCACTGTCTTTAAAGATTCTGTGTTCTCAAGGGGTAAGCCAGGGATGCCCAACACACTCACTGTTGAGCTCCTCTATGATCCTAGTGTAGTGCTAGGAGGCCACCCCTCCCCCAACTTGCTATCCCAGTCCACACTCCTGGGCTGTGTGTGTGGCTCAGAGTAATGGCAGTGGGCAAAAGGATCTTCTCAGTGGACATTCCTACAACAGGGGCCACAGTGGAGAAAACCAAGGCCACTGTCACCCAGGGAACAGGGGGGTAAGCCTGGATATTCTGTTTCAGACATCAATGCAAGATGGAACAAATATACCCTACAACCCAGCAATACCACTCCAGGGTATGTATCAACAGAAACATGAGTACCAAGAATGGTGGGGTCAGCATGTTGAGAACAACCACAACTGAAAAACACCTGCATGGCTATGGCCAAAGTGTAAGTGATGCCTAAATCATGACTTGGCTATTCAATATAGAACAAAGGAACTAATGCTATAGACAACATCAAAGATAAATCTCAAAATTGTCATGTGATTAAGCCAGAAACAAAAGAATACATTCTATACTGGAGTGCAAGACTTCTTGATGGTGACAGAAGTGGAGGAAGTGGGGTCAGGGAGAGAAGGAGGTGGGGGAGGGGTGGAAAGTGATCAGGAAACAGAATAAGAGTGGCCTCTAGAGAAATACTCTATTTCTTTATCTGACCAGGGTGGGGGTTACTTGGATACACTGACTTCATAAACATTCACTGAAATGTAAAATTTACACCTTGAGTACTTTCTTTGTATGTATGCTATCTTATATTATAAGAATAATATGCAAATTGACTATACCTTCACCACACCCACCAGCCACGCCCACCAGCCAATCAGAGTGAGTATGCAAATTACCCCAACCAAGATGACTGCAGCCACAGAGAGCAGGAAGGAGGCTTGAGTTTCCCAAGCAATGGAAGCCAAGCTTTCCGCCTGCCCTAGCCAGCCTAAGCCTCCACTCAAGGCTACAAACTTTTAATTATAGAAGGTAAACAAATCCAAACAGTAATGGCGGAAGCCATGGAGCAAGCAGAAGGCTTGGCTCCGCTCCAAGCTACGACGTTTCAATTGTAGAAGGTAAATAAAATAAATTCCAGATACCAGGGCCTCCGCTTGGTTCGCCAGGGGAGCGTGGCTGACCTGCAAACCACCACAGGCCCTCCCCCAGCCGTCCCATGCCCCAAGAGAACCCCCATCCTGATCCGGGACACCCTTCAAGGCAAACCAGCCGGCCCCCATCCATGCACCAGGCCTCTATCCTATCTAATAAAAGAGTAATATGCAGATTGACCATCACTGCAACACCCAAAATGGCTGCCCCTATGTGGACAATGATCTTGCCCCTATGTGGACACAAGATAGCAACCACAAGATGGCCAGGGGTAGGGGGGCAGTTGGAGGCAATCAACCCTGCAGGGCGGGGCAGTTAGGGGTGACCAGGTCGGCAGAGGAGGGAAGTTGGGGGCAAACAGGCTGGCAGGGGAGCAGTTAAGCTAAATCAGGCTGGCATGGGAGTGGTTAGGGGGTGATCAGACTGGCAGGCAGAAGCGGTTAGGGGCAATCAGGAAGGCAGGCAGGCAGCAGTTGGGAGCCAGCAGTCCTGGATTGTGAGAGGCAGTCACACATCCCTCAAGGGAGCCCAGAATGGAGAGGGTGCAGGCTGGACTGAGGGATACCACCAACCCCTTCCACTTCCCCCGATGCACGAATTTCGTACACCAGGCCTCTAGTCCTATATAATAAAGAGGTGATATGCAAATTGACCATCACTGCAACACACAAGATGGCCGCCCCCATGTGGACACAAGATGACCACCACAGATGGCCAGCAGGGGAGGGCAGTTGTGGGTGATCAGGACAGCAGGAGAGAATACTTGGAGGCAACTAGGCCTGCAGGGGAGGGCAGCTGGGAGGGACAAGGCCTGCAGGGGAGGGCAGTTGGGGGTTACTAGGTCTGTAGAGGAAGGCAATTGGGAGGGGACAAGGCCTACAGGGGAGGGCAGTTGGGGTGACCAGGTCAGCAGGGTAGGGCAGTTGGGGGTGACCAGACCAGCAGGGGAGGGCAGTTAGGGGTGATCAGACGGCAGGGCAGGGCAGTTGGGGGCAACCAGGCCTGCAAGGGAGGGCAGTTAGGGGCAACCAGGCCTACGGGGAGGGCAATTAGGGGCAATCAGGCCAGCAGGGGAGCAGTGAGGCGTCAATCAGGCTGGCAGAGGAGTGGTGAGGGGGTAATCAGGCTGGCAGGCAGAAGCAGTTAGGGACAATTAGGCAGGCAAGCGGTTGGGAGCCAGCAATCCTGGATTGTGAGAGGGATGTCTACTGCCTGTTTAGGCCCGATCTCACCAGGCAATTGAACATCCCTCTCATAATCAATCTAGTAGTCCCAGATTGGAGAGGGTGCAGGCTGGGCTATGGGACACACACACACATACCCACACACAAATTTTGTGCACTGGGTCTCTAGTGTGTGTGTGTGTGTGTGTGTGTGTGTGTGTGTGTATATAAAAAGCCTAAGCAACCATTATGACTGATCAGAACGACCATTTGACCGATTGCTATGACACACACTGAACACCAGGGGGCAGATGCTCAATACCAATGCAGGCGCTGCCCCCTGGTGTTCAGTGTAGTCCCACAGCTAACCTCCCATTGTCCCTACCCCTGGCTGGCAAACTTCTGTGGCTCCTTTCCACAGCCAGCCAACCTCCTGCGCACCCCTCCCCCCCACCAGCCAACCAACCTCCTGTGGGCCCTTCCCCCCAGCTAGCCAGTCCCAATCGCCCCCATTGGAACTTCCCTTGGCCCCTTCCTCTCTTTCCCTCCCATGCAGCCAGCCCTGATCTGCCCCAATCACCAGCCAGGCCAAGGACTACCCATGCATGAATTTGTGCACCAGACCTCTAGTACTTTAATAAGAATCTTAGAGGCCACCCTGTCATAGAAACATGCCAGCCCTTCACTCCCTTCCTTCACAGAGGCACAGACTCTCTGAGAGTTCTGCAGAGCAAGGTCTGAAACCTGCTGCACCATGAGCCCAGGCTACCTCTGAGACACTCAACATGCACTATGGTTCACAGCTCATATAGAAACAGGTCCACACATTCCTGCCCTGGGTAGGGGTCAGTCTGGGGAGATCAAGGGCACTCTGAAGGTTCCAGGAAAGGAGCACTCAGTAAGCAGCTCAGTGTTCCCAGGAGGAGCAAGTCTAAGGTTACTGGAGCAAAACAAGCAGGCAGTTCCCATTGCCTGGGCATCACCTGCCAGCATGCTGGACATCTGTCCTCTACCACATGGTGGTCTCCTCTGAGACCACAAACCTCCACAGTATATATTGTGCTACTGCCCCAACAAGGAAGCAAGAGCACTTGTGACATACCTGGCCACATTTTAATTTTTTACCTAACCTGCTAACCTAACCTATTAAAGTCACCCTAGGCCTGCCTCCATGCAACTATAAAACATCTGGAAGAAAATGTAGGAGGAAAATCTTAGTGATCTTGAGTTTGGCAAAGACTTAAAATATGACAAAAAGCACACACTATAGAGAAAACATGAATTGGATTTCACCAAAGTTGAAAAATCTTTGCTCTTCAAAAATGACACTGTTGTGAAAATGAAAAGACAAGTCGCAGACTGAGAAATATGTATATATATTGCCTTATAATTCATTCATCCATTCATATCAATCATATATCTAAGAGAGATATAAAAACTCTCTCAAGTGAATAATTACACAAAGAACCCAAAACGGGGGTTAGGGGAGGATGGGCAAAGATCTAAAACCACCACGAGACACTCCTATTTACCTATTAGAATGACTAAAATGAAAAAGACTAACCATACCCAGTGATGGCCAAGACATGGAGCATTCTCATACACTCTGGGTGGGAGTTTAAGTGGTATAATCACCTTGGAAGACATTTTGGCAGATTCTTAAATTCTATCAACATATGAATGGATGAATGAATTATACGCCCATAAAATGAAATACTATTCAGCACCAACAACAACAACATGAACTATTAATGTACAGAGTGCATGAATCTCAAAATAGACATGCTAAATGAGAGAAAAGCCCATGCCAAAATAAAACAAAAAAGAGTACATATTGTATGATTCACAAAATTCCAGACTAATCTACAATGACAGAAAGCAGATCAGCAGTTGCCTGGGGACAGGGGTGGGCTGGAAAAATTACAAAGGAGTAAGAGGAAACTTCTGAAAATTATAGAAATGTTTATTATCTTGACTGTGCTGATGATTTCTTACAGGTGCTTATAGGTCAAATGTAGCAAATGGTACACTTCAGAAGTACACAGTTTAGTTAGAAGTACACAGTATACCTCAATAGAGCTATAAAACAACTGTAGAGGCAGATGATAGGTGCAACAAGGTCCTGGAAAAGTAGGAAAGTAGTAGGCAAGGAGAAGGAAGGCTCTGTTGAAGGTGAGGTATCAGATCCCCTTGGTGACTCAGCCCTACCTTCGGGTGAAGAATAGAGCAGAAAAGTTACTTCTCACCTCAGTAAAATGAAGAGGACTGTCATGCCTGGGCATTCAAGGGTATAGTAAGAACCAAACAACAATTGCAAAGTGTGTGTAACGCATTCTTCATAGCAGAAGGGACTCTGGCAGGCATCAGTAAACAACAGCTTTTCCCTCTGGGACATTCTGCGTGCCCCCAAAACACTTGTGTAGCCAAGAGCAGGAGACTCACCATGCTGCAGCTGGGTGTTTTCTATGTTGTGAAATAAAAGGCTGTGAAATAACAGCCTGGCTGGTGTGGCTGGTGTGAATGAACATCAACCTGTGAACCAGGAGGCCATGGTTCCATTCTCCGTCAGGGCACGTGCTGGGTTTCTGGCTCAATATCCAGTAGGGGGCATGCATGAGGCAGCTGATCAATGATTCTCTTATCATTGATATTTCTATCTCTCTCTTCTGTCACTTCCTCTTTGAAATCAATAAAAATATACTTTTTAAAATAAAATAAAAGGCCCACCACAGTCATCAAGGGCTGACTTTAAGGACATGAATTCTTTTCAGCCCAGCTGCAAGGTTTCATTATACTTTAACTGGACACCAAGGAGAGGGAGCCAAGTTCCCAGGCGAGCACCCACAAATATCTGCACAAAGTCTGAGGCCAATAGTCTGCAAATTCATTAGTCAACAGAGCCAAATATCAATAGTACAATTGAAATTTCTTTTGAGAGCCAAATTTTTTAAACTTAAACTTCTTTTAATGCCACTTCTTCAAAAACAATCTCACCCAGGCTGTGGTATTTTATGGAAGAGCCACACTCAAGGGCCAAAGAGCCGTATGCGGCTCACAAGCCACAGTTTGCCAACCACGGTCTTAGGCAAATGACAGTTTGTGTGATAAATATTCATCCTCCTGACATGGGAATAGCTTCAGTGCTTCTCCCCCTCTGAGCGCTACGTGATTTTTTTCCAGTCATAGGGAATTAAGCTCCTATGACTGAATTTTTTCTGAAACCCCAACATTTCCCCCTTCAGCTGAGTTAGATCCTTACTACTCTCAAGTGTGGCCTACAGTCAACCAGACCAGTGTTCCTGGGAGCCTACTGCATTCACACAATCTCTGCTCAAGCCCAGACTTCCTGGATCAGAAGCTGTATTTTAATAAGCACATGAGATTCACACAGAGAGATGATGGGCAGAACCAATCCTTCCAAAGCCATGAGTTCTGCTTGGCATGTTGTGCCCAGCCAATTCAGATCCTCCCCATCAGTTAATGCTCACCAGCACCACCTTCACCCTACTATTCAGAGCACAGGGTTCCTCACAGGTTTATCTTGTCCAATCCCAATGACAAATCTAGGGATGTGATATGCCGAAGCTCCAATGTGTCTGCAAAGCCTGCTGGTCACTGCTGTTCTGTCAGCGGTGGTCTGCAGAGCCCCACCTCCTACACATCCATTGCCACCCCAGGAGAAGGCCTCACTCAGAGGTGGTGATGTGATGGGTCCAGATGAACCACCACAGGATGGAAGGACAGTTAATGGCTAGGCTAGTGGAGGATAATATGTCTAACAATGGCACCTGACAAATGCAGACTCTGCACACAAGTTAGCCCCTCCAAGATGGTATTAGCAAATTGTGCCACATACATCCCCTACAAGCAAGAGTCCAACCACAGCCAAGTCTCACTCTATTGACATGTGGAGCCTTATCACCACCGACACCAGCTCCACAACCTGAGTTGTCAGGGCCCCAGCCTCATCCTCTCCCAGAGCTCCTGCCCAAAAAGGCACTTCTCTTCTAAACCCCAAAGGGTTTCCAAGATAATTCTATTTCAACTCCAACAAAGACCAATGACTGTTACAACACTGGTGACATTTTCTAAGGAGAAATCATGCTTTTCCAGTTTTCAGTCAAATGCCTATACAAACCACATCCTTGGATCACAACTGTTCAAATGATGACAGTTGTTAAGATATTACTAAACTGTGTTTTCTGAAAACACAAATCAATTAAAATAAAAATTCATACAATGTCCAACCAGTATGGCTCCATGGCTAAGCATCGACCCATGCACCAAGATATTGTCTGTTCAATTCCCAATCGGGGTACATGCTCAGGTTGCGAGCTTAATCCTCAGTGGGAGGTGTGCAGAAGTCAGCCCATTGATGTTTCTCTCTCATTAATGTTTCTTTCTATGTTTCCCTCTCCCTTCCTCTCTCTCTAAAATCAATAAAAATACAATTTAATTTTATTTAATTATTTAAGTATATTTTTATTGATTTCAGAGGAGAAGGGAGAGGGACAGAGATAGAAACATCAATAATGAGAATCACTGATAGGCTGCCTCCTGCATACCCTCTACTGGGGATCGAGCCTGCAACCTGGGCATGTGCCCTTGATAGGAATTGAACCCGGAACCCTTCAGTTCACAGGCCGATACTCTATCCACTGAGCCAAATCAGCTAGGGCTAAAAACATAAAACACACACACACACACATACACACACACACAAACCCTCACAGGATTTGACCTAAGTTGTTCTTGTCTGGGTTGGTGCTGCCTCTGCCAGATTCCTACCACCCAGCAAGATTCCACCTTGAGGCTCCTGCAAGGGCCACCAGCACAGCACCTGCAAGGAGGACAGTACAAGTCCCCAAATAGGGGAAGATTTCAACAGCCCCCAGTAATCCTCACAGACCAAGAACCTGGCATCAAGGAACCCACCTGGAAGTCATGGTCAATCTCATAAGGACTCCTCCCCTGCAGTGCAGAAAGCAAGACCAGGCTGCTCCCTTATATTGGCCAGGAGCTCTGGAAAGTGAACTACTGTACCAGCCCTGCCTTCCCTTCCCTTCTCCACTTCTGACATTCCCCTTAGGTATGCATCACAGAGCTAGGACCTTGGTCTTGTTCACTATTACCAACTAGGTGCCTGGAATAGTGTCTGGCACAGAGTAGAGACTTAATAAGTACCAACTAATGAATGAATGAACAAACGGAAGAATAAACCAACAGATAGATGAACAGATGAATGAGGTCCCATCTTACAGTGTTAGGTCCCACCATATTTATTCCAAGTCAGGATCTGCAGCCATTAAATTGGTATCTGGAGAGCAAACATGTCTTGACCATTTCCAGCTGTCACCTGTGTTGTTCACCCCGAGGGTCATAGGAACAGTGAGATGATTCTCAGTGGTCCTCACACACCTCCACAAAGAACAAGGCAAAGAGTGCCACATTTGGGCGGCCAGACAGAAGGGAAGCCACGGCCAGGGCAAGCAGAGGCTGTGGTCAGGGTAACACAAGCTCTGTTACTCGTTCAGGCAAACATGTTTGTTCAGCGGGGCCAATGGCTTTGGGGAGAGTCTTCCATTTTCAACACAGTGGTCCTGGAAGTCACCACAAATATTTTCTCCAACTTACCTTCCTGGCAACCCTGAAATTATTCCAGAGGGTTACATAAGGAGGGAGAAGGCGAGGAGTCACAGGAGGTTTTTGCAGAGCCAGAAACAAAAGCAATGTGGAAAGCAAACCCCACAATCCACATGGTAACTCAGTGACAGTGACACTGCTGGGCATAGCAGATGAGTGGCAGGTTGCTAGTAGAGGGTGAGGGATAGTGGAGGATCACCATAGCTTGGGGTTACTTGCCACCAACAACCAACTCAACTACCTCCTCTCAACCTTTCCTGATGGGGGCTTGAGGGAGAGGAGCTTGACCACGTAATGGCAGCACTTTCTATCTCTCCCTGAACCACTGCATCACACAGGAGGTGGAGGGGCAGCAAAATCCATGGAAGGACAGGAGCCTGCCCCATCGCGAAATATCAGAAGAGACTCACAATCCAGAAGCATTGCAGTATCATTTACTTGTTTGAAATGCAGGCTGGCAAAAACAGTGAGAACTGGGAACAGAAAAGATTATGCTTTTCACTGTATTTGCTTCATTAATTCCTCAATATTTTAAACCTATTTTTTCAAATGTGTTTTCTTGAGTTGCTATTTTTTCCCTCCTGATCCTCACCACATAGATAATACCAAATGCAAGAGAAATGCAGCAGTGTGACTAGGGGAGATGCAAGCACATTTGTTACTGCAGCCTATGTCAATGAGAAAAAAGAGAAGGTTGTGCCGAAGCCGGTTTGGCTCAGTGGTAGAGCGTCGGTCTGCAGACTGAAAGGTCCCGGGTTCGATTCCGGTCAAGGGCATGTACCTTGGTTGCGGGCACATTCCCGGTAGAGGGTGTGCAGGAGGCAGCTGGTCGATCTTTCTCTCTCATCGACGTTTTTAGCTCTCTATCTCTCTCCCTTCCTCTCTGTAAAATATCAATAAAATATATTTGTTTTAAAAGAGAGAGAGAAGGTTGTGCTGGTTGCAAATCTCTACCTGTCATCCCAAAACAGCTTGGCCTAAGCACCTCAGCCCCATCTCTCAGAGGAGTTCCTCGGACACAAGGCTGCTCCATCCTCCTGGAGCCCCAACCCCAGATCCTTTCCTTCTCTCCCTTCACTTCCCCACTATTGCTGTGCAGTCCCACTTCAGAGAGGGCCAAATATGCATTATAGACCCAGGTATGGCCTCTGGACCCCCAGGCCCACTTGGTGGCTCTTCTTTCATATCTCAAAGGTGTGGATGTCCCAGACCAATGGCCAACTCCCCTGACCCTGGCTCCTGCCCCAGGAGCAGGAGCAGCAGCACCCTGGGGCAGGCAAGCCCGAGCCTGAGTGAGTTCCCTTTTCTCTCACGTTATGCAGGCACTACACTACCAAATAAACCAACCCATGCTAACCCTGTTAGGATGTATCTTCAAACCCCTGATATGGTGGGTTAAGGCCCCTGATTTCAAACCACTGTGACAGTGGGCTGAGGCCCACTTCTTACATAAGTGATCAGACTGTTTATGCCGACATATAGCTCCCTAACCTTTAAGACAACGTGACCACATCTGACCTAACATGGAGCATGGTGGGCACACCAATGGGGATCCAGAGCTTGATGGTGCCTGAGTATGTGGAGTCCCGTCCCACCCCATCATTGTTCCTCCTCTCCTGTGAGAGCATCTACTAAGCCACTACTGGTTTTGCATGTGTGTCCTCCTGAACTCCAACAGCCCCAAGAAGCATGCCAATGGACATCACCACCACCCAGGTTTCAGGCACTGTCTCCCCTGAGACTCTCACATTCCCACTAGCCTGGGCCATGACAACATTTCTTCGGTAACTTTCACAACCTTGTCCAGAGGCTGTGAAAATTATGTAGTTGAAATTCAAACTTCACCATAGGCACTATTTTCTTTTTCACTGAATATTTCTCCTCTTCCTGTTGCTACATAATCTTCATAATGACCATGTTTAACAGCTAAATGTTCCATCAATGCATCATAATTTCCTTGATCTTCTCCAACTTCCTTCTGAGTCCTCCTACTACAACCAGTGCTGTAATGAACACACAACTCACTCCTCTTTTTTCACTTGTGTATAAACTTCCAGGTGTTAACTTTGCTCCAAGGATTCAAACACTTTCAATGGCAACTGGTACAACCTCAACTGTATTTTTTTGTTGTTGTTGCCTCAACTGTTTTTAACTCCTGGCTTGCATAGGGCAATGACTCTGTTAAGCAAGGGGAGAGAGAAGGGAAGCAAAGAGTACCTGAGAGGTGGGCCCACTTGTCTGGCAAAAGTGCACACAGGTGGAGGGCTGTTATCCTGCCTTTGTTATCTAACCTCTGACTCAACACAGGTATGTCAGGGTGTCTCCAAATGTGAGGGGAAGAAGAAAGTAACCCTCAGTGCAGTAACCCTCCAGGCCCGGCACTGAGGCCAAATTGCTCACAGAGACTCAGGGAAGTAGAAGAACTTGTCCATGACCAGACCAGGGTATGCAGATCTAAACACACACCTGTCTGACTCCAAATCTAAGGGCTCTGATGCTGCCACACCATAAACTACGTTTCCGAATAACAAAATATTTAATATTTCCACTTTCAAAGTCTATTTTGGCAGCACCTATTATGGCAAGAAGCCAGCTTCTCATTGTTATTCAATATCCACAGTACTTAAGATTAGAAATGCTAACCATCAACTGAGATAATCACACATGGGCAAGCATTGGGACAAGTTCATTTTCAAAAATTGACACTGGAAAACCTTAGGGAAAGCACACTCAGCATCATCCCCAAGTTTGCCCTCTCCTGTTCCAGGTCCCCACTGGCACACAGAGGTGTCCCAGATTGTGTGATCTATTTGGTGCCTTTTAGTCATTGTCCATCCCATATCCCCTCAATATCACAGCTCCCAGGGCCCAGTTGGGGTCCAGTCCCATCCCAGTCCCAGTCCCGGCCCTGACCAAACATGAACTATGATGAACTATTCCTTTAGCCCAGGCCCCATGTGGGTTCAGAGGACATGGTGATGGCCCAGCCTGCCTCAGCTAATTAACCCAGAAGCACCTGCTGGAAGCATGCCCTACCAAGGGTCCAGAATCCCATTTCTCTCTCTCCAAAACAGCAAATAAAACCCACAAACCTTGTTACCATCAAGAAATCACATCAACAATTATCCCCTGCACTCTCTCCAACAGCTGCTGAACTATGCAAGTTGCATGGCACTGGCCAACAATCCCAGCCTCCTGAGCTGCTCCAGAACTGGACACCTCACTTGGTGCCCTGCTGCTCTGCCACCCAGGCAGGTCGACAGCCCTCAGGGCATCTGCAATACTAACAAATATAACCTCACTTCTGAGAGGGTGCATCAGGGCTGGTGAGCCATGCCCATCATCTATATAACAAGTCTTAGGTCTGGATGAGAGAAAATGTGCCAAGATGACAAGTGAATCAAATATTTTAAGTTTACCAGTAGCTGAAAGTCGGAATAATGTTACTGAATATAAATCTAACAGCTAGAATAAGTAAAATTTACACACACACACACACACACACACACACACACACACACCCTACCTAATAAGAGAGAAACATGCAAACTGACCACACTTTCGCTAAGCCCACAAGCCCCACCCACAAGCCAATCAGGGCGAGTATGCAAATTAACCCCAACAAGATGGCAGTTAATTTGTATATCCAGGCCAGAGGGAAGACTTAAGACAAGAAAGAAGCCAAGCACTGCAGAAGGGAGCGAAGGTGCAGAGAAGCAAGCAAGTGGGGAGGAGAGAAGGGAGAGAAGCCAGCGGGGTGGCAGACAAGGAAGGGAAGCAGGCGGGGCAGTGGAGACTGCAGCAGGAATCTTCTTGCAGGGGGCATCTACTATATATATAGAAGCCTAAGTGGGGGGGGGGGGGAAATATATATATATATATATATGCCTAAGCAACCTAACAACCAAATGATGGGTCAACTGACCACCGGGGAGAAGACACAGGAGCTTCCCCAGCCAACCTCCACGGTTCCTCACCCTACGAGGAACCCCACCTGTGCACCAGGCCTCTAGTCCTATCCTACATAATCCTATATAATACAAGCATAATATGTTAAGTGTCTGGTCATCTGGTTGTCCATTCAACCAATCAAAGTATAATATGCTAATAACATGCTAAGGCCACTCAACTGCTTACTATGACGTGCGCTGACCATCAGGGGGGTAGATGCTCCAACCGGTAGGTTAGCTTACTGCTGAGATCCGACCAATCGGGACTGAGTGAGATGGGCCGGACATGCCCTGGAGCCCTCCCACGGTTCCTCCAAGTTGGCCAACCTCCTGTGCCCCTCCCCAGCCCTGATCGTGCACCAGTGGGGTCCCTTGGCCTGGCCTGTGCCCTTTCACAATCTGGGACTCAGCCCAATCCTGCAGGCCAGGCTGAGGGACCCCACTGGGGCATGAATTTATGCACCAGGCCTCTAGTAAAGTAATAAAAAATAGAGCACACAGCCCTAGCCAGTTTGGCTCAGTGGACAGAGTGTTGGCCTGTGGACTGAAGGGTCCCTGGTTTGATTTTGGTTAATGGCATATGCCCAAGTTGCGGGCTTGATCCCCAGAAGGAGGCAGCCAATCAATGATTCTCTCCCATCACTAGTGTTTCTTTCTCTCCCTCTCTATTCCTCTCTGAAATCAATTTTATATATATATATATATATATATATATATATATACATACATATATATATGTATATATACACACACACACACACACACACACACAGCACATTGACTGGGAAAATAACTGATATCAAATCCTGGATTGCACACAAAATTCCTAATTTCCCTCTATGCCTCCTGGAGGGACTCGCATCCTCAGATGCTCCCCTGGATCCCGAGGTGGGAATAAGCTTTGGAGAGAGGTCACTAGTCAGGTCAGAGCTCCAAATGCCACTTGAAAATTAGCCCTTTACATTTTCCCACTTTACTCTTGTCATAAGCAATTAGAGAAGCAGGTTATATTTTTTCTAGTGCCATTAAAATAAACGCATAGCTATTAAAATAAAATGGGATCCCCTTCAAGTCAGAAAAAGTCCTTTTACATAGCAGGCCACACTGAGCCCCCAGCATAGGATCTTCATGTGATGTATTGGCAGCCTCTTCATTTCACAGATAAGTTTGAGTATCTCTGCCCCTCCAAACAAATGCCACGTTCATCTCACACACAAAAAAAGATTGTAAATAGATACAAGGTTCCTCCTCGTCTGCAGGAAGCTACTGTGCAAGTTGCAGCTGGAGGAAAGGGCAAAGCCATACTTTAAATACGATTTTTTTCTGTGCAGGGTCAAGCGTGGAGGATAGTCCTCAAGCCCTGGCTCACAGATCCCCATCTTGGTAGTGGAGACAAGAGAGTATCTTAGGCTGGGGCTCATGAGAAAAGAATGGGGGTTCAGAACTGCAGACATGCACAGACACGGGACAGGGAGAGGTGGGCAGAGGCCCTGTGTGCCAGCAACAAGGATTTGGGAAATCAGCTCGCTTTGTGGAATATGGGGTATCTTGGGGAATTATAGTGAAGGGCCGAGTTGAGCTATGATTCCCATAATTCCCAAGGAGTGTTCCAAGCTCATCTGACTCCCTTGGCAGAAAGCATCTGTACCCAAAGTCTTCCTTCTTATCTTGCTGGCACTGCTTCCCTGCCCCTGCCAGCCTCAGGCTAGAACTGGGGCTAGGCAATCGCACCCTGCAATGGGCAGGAGAGTCACTTCCCTTCACCGCGCCAAAAGCCTCATGTAGGCACCGGGAAGACAGTGTCATCCAGTGCTCTGAGGAGTAGAGGCAGACTAACTAGCTCTTATCACAAAGGTATGGGCTCTGCTTCTGCCCCCTCCTGGCATAACCCTGGATTCCCACTAGGCTGAGTGAAGGCACAGCAGATACCACCATACTCTGTACCAACTTTCCTCCCAGTGATAAGCCTAAAGACCCTGCCTGCTGTAGGACTTTGGCTAAAAGATGCACTAGGAAGAGGTGTTTTTTTTTTTTTTTAATAGGTTCAGTAAGGCCAATCAGACATGACTTTGTTAAAAATTCTTTTCTGTTGTTAAGAAATTCTTACATATCACCCTGACACTCCATGCTCTATCAGCCCCCTTTTATAGGGAGGAAGATAAGGCACAGAGAAGTCATCTAATCTGCCAGAGGTCACACAGCTGGGTTCCGTACCAGGCAGCCTTTCTCCCAAGCAATGGCTTTTCACTGCATGCTTTGCTGCATCACAAAGAAATACAGATAAGGCCCAGCTGTAGCCTTGAAGGCACTCCTAGCTTGGCTGCATGGACAGACCATGATTAGGGAACTTCAAACAGTGTAAGCTAGGGATATTCCACATTCTGGGGCAATGGTCGGCAAACTCAGTCAACAGAAACCATGATTGAAATTTCTTTTGAGAGTCAAATTTTTAAAACTTAAACTTCTTCTAATGCCACTTTTTCAAAATAGACTCGTCCAGACCATGGTATTTTGTGGAAGAGCCACACTCAAGGGGCCAAAGAGCTGCGTGTGGTGGCTCACGAGCTGCAGTTTGCTGACCACTATTCTGGGGCCTTTGAGGAGGCCTGAAGAAATCAGAGGCTGCAAACCAGACAAGGAAGGTGTGGATAAACCAGAATGATGGCACATCAGGAGCCAAGGGTCAGGGGCATAGAGCAGCCTAGCAAGCGCAGATAATACCAGATGAGAGTGGGAGGGGGCCATGGATAGGCCATGTAATGGATCTCAGGCCATGCTCAGAGCAGGGAGTGACACGGTCAGATTGCAGTGTTATTGTTTTTTGTTTGTTTTTTAATATATTTTATTGATTTTTCACAGAGAGGAAGGGAGAGGGATAGAGAACTAGAAACATCGATGAGAGAGATACATCGACCAGCTGCCTCCTGCACACCCCCCACCGGGGATGTGCCCGCAACCAAGGTACATGGCCTTGACTGGAATCGAACCCAGGGCCTTTTAGTCCGCAGACCGATGCTCTATCCACTGAGCCAAACCGTTTTCGGCAGATTGCAGTTTTAAATAGCTGGTTCCAGCTACCTGAGGCAAGGAGACAAATCTGCAGATGCTGCCCAATTCCAGGGAGCAAGATGGTGAAAGACAGGTTGGGGTGGGTGTGAGGTGAAAGGGGACAATGAAGCAAGGAGAACCCAGGGGCTCAGGATGTGGAGGCCACCATGTGGAGCTGGACAGGCCATGAACAGGAAGGAGGGTAGGATGGTCACTGAAGCCGGGAGAGGCAAGGCCTGCATGAGGAGAGGAAACAGGGCAGGAGGGGAGAGTCTGTACGTAACTGGATGCCAGGGAGCTGCTGTGGTGCTGTCTTACTGATGTGTGCTTCCTCACTTGTTTACTTCACCAGGTTCTGAGCAGGGACTTCCCATGTTTCACCTACTGAGATACACCAATATATCACCGACCACTAAGAAAGACAAATGTGCCAATTGGAAGACAGTCTGACTCAGAGATAATAAATGTGACTGAAAAAGACACATTGCTGCTTCCAGAGTGACCCTGAGCGCTCAGAGGTGGCAGAGGCACCCAGTCTCCCTCGCACCCAGCACACCATCTGGGACCAGATGCTATCCGCAACTGTTCCCTCCCCTTAAACATGACTGCACGGGTCTCAAAATTGGCAAACTCAGCTTCTCTCCTCCTACCAAGACTGGGGCAGCAGCAGTCACACCTGAAGGCCACATCTCCCTGCCCATCCCATCCCTGGCTCTACCAATAACCTTCCCAAACTCAATTCAAAATAGCTGTGGGGCCCTAATGGAAAAAGCCTCTGCACTCCTAACCTCTAAGGAGGTCCTTCTGCTTAGACTTTCCTCCCTCAAGCAGCTCTCAAAAGCCCCCCTTTTGATGCTCCACCCACCTCATCCACCAGCATTCCTCTGCTGCTTTTCTACACAGAGCCACTCTTTGCTGTCATCCTGTTACCATGTCCATGCCCACTCAGCACTGTGACTGATGGGCACATGTGCAAATGGAGGAGCAGCTGAAGGAGTGAGAGGGCTGGACTTGGAATCCAGAAGGTCATGGGCAAGTCATCACACTGGGTCTCTTCCATGTCTCTAAGATAAGGGCAGCAATTGCTCCCCTATGGGACTGTGTGAGAATCTGCCCTGCACATAGTTAAGTGCTGGCCAGATGGGGGTCCCAATCTGTCACTGAGAATCATTGCACTCAGTTTCTCTGGGCCCCTGCTAAAGCACATGTGATCCTGAATGCTAAAGCGACATCTGAGGGGAGTTACAGAAGATTCAGGGCAATGGTTTCCCCACTGTAAGGTGCAGGGCCCTAACACTGGCTGCCTTTTGATACTTGGGAGAGAAATCCTCCGGTGTCCTCAGGCTATGCCCCCCTCCCCCCCACCTGCCCCGTGCTCAGCACAGCAGGCCTCCTGAAGCCGTGGCCAGCTCCACCTTCATTTTCCTTTACATACATAGCCTCAGTTTTTGAGAAAGGGGGGCAGAGGGGGGTTTAAGGGTGTGTGTGTTCTGAGGCTTCAAGGAAGATCTCTGGCTAGGTGAGGCTCCAGAGAGTGCTGGCAGAAACTCTCGGTGAGAAGGTGACACTGCCTCTCCCTACCCCTCAGCCTTAGAGCACCAGCTGTCGCAGAGCTGTGAAAGTACCCCTCCATATTGCTGCTGTGGAAACCACCACTCCACACTTTAACTGACAGACCTACTCAAGCAGAGACTTAGCACACTATTCAAAACATCATTTTATTAGCAAAATTCTGAAAGCTGGCTCAACGATAATAAAGCAGCTCCTATCATGGAATATTATTCCGCAGTTAATGGACTGAGTTATTCTCATGTAACAAGAATAGAGAGACGCTGAGAGAAATTAACTGGCTGCTGACCCTGTGCCTGACTAGTGTGGCTCATTGGTTGGAGCATCATCCTATACACCAAAAGACCATGCATTTCAATTCCAAGCGCAGGTTGTAGGTTCGATTCCCTATGGTACAGGAAGCAACCAATCAATGCTTCTCTCTCCCTCTCCCTTCCTGTCTCTAAAATGTCCTTGGGTGAGGATTTAAAAAAAAAAAAAAAAAAGACACGTGTGCCAGAATTTATTTAAAAACCACACACAGGATTCTGGGGTGTATCTATCTCTACATGCACAGGAGACATACTCCACACCTACGACAGTTTTCTACAGAGAAACAGAAGAAACTGCATCAGTGACAGAGGTCAAAGGGGACTTTTAAAGTTTTAATGAAGAAAGGTGTTTTATTACTTGTGTACTGATAAATCAGTGAGAATAAAAAGAAAGAAAATGCAACATTTTAGGCAGAGAACAGGGCAAAGGAAAGCCCCAGAGAGTGGGCAACACCTGAATGTGCAGGTTGGTGTGGGCTAAGGATATGGGGGAGCTGCTGAAATTAGTTCTGCAAAGAGGACTAAGAATCTAAGGGGACTGCACAGAGGAACACAGGAGTGTGGAAGGTGACCCTAAGCATGGTTTGCCAGATCACATGTTTCTACCTGTTGTTTTCAGTGTAATATATGTATTTCATTGACTTTTTACAGAGAGGAAGGGAAAGGGATATTTAGAAACATCGATGACAGAGAAACATCAGATTCAGCTGCCTCTTGCACACCCCCTACTGGGGATGTGCCAGCAATCAAGGTACATGTCTTTAACAGGAATCGAACCTGGGACCCTTCAGTCTGCAGGCTGAGGCTCTATCCACTGAGCCAAACTAGTTAGGGCTTCAATGTAATTTTAAGTGTTTTGTTGACTCAGTGTCCTGGCCTGTATAAGACATATAGCTGCTCTGGCTATGAGGACAGGAAAAGAATCACAGCCACACCTCCTGACACCCCCCAACTACTGCCTCCCATGGTACTGCAGGCCACATGCTGTGCCACCACTGTAAGGACACTGTCCCATAGAGTCCTAGAGCTGCGCTGGGGTAGAGCATTTTACAAATTCAGAAGCAAAGACTCAGAAATTAGATTCTGCCTAAGGTGACACAGCTCACACAGAGTTTGAAACAGCAATGTGGGCAGGACTTCATAAGGCCTTGGGATCCTCAGAATGAAGGCCAGGATGCCCAGATAAATTAAAAAGAGAAATGGGTGTAACATAGACAGTTGTAATATGGATATAACACCTCCAACGTGGGAGGCACAAAAAACATCACTGGCCTTTGCCACACTCATGCAGCCCATGGAAACTGCTGTCCTCATATATCCCACACACAGAGAGCAACAGCAGAAGAAACTGGCACAAGGGCACCTTGCCAGGAGGTGGCCCCTCTATGTTTCTGAGGCCAGGAGGAGGGTCTCCAGGCTGGTGCTGGGTGGGATGGTTGGAAGAGGTGAGAGGTTCAGATGAATGGTGGGCAGGAGACACAGACATGATGAAGGCAAAGTGGAGGATGGGGCAAGTGGAAGATGCCCAGAGAGAGGGCACAAGCACCTGACAACACAGCACTGAGATGGAAGGTGCCAAAAGCTCATCCTGTAAATGGCAGCCCCTAGGAAAGGAAGATCTGAAGGCTGCATGGAGCTCTTACTAACCAAGTGTCTTTTCATATCTGTCTCCTTATCCAATCAGACTCTCAGCAAATCTGTCATTCAGTCAGGCCAGCTTTCTTTTTCTTTTTTTCTTTCTTTTTTTAAAATATATTTTTATTGGTTTTGTACAGAGAGTAAGGGAGAGAGATAGAGAGTTCGAAACATCGATGAGAGAGAGTCATCGATCAGCTGTCTCTTGCACACCCCCTACTGGGGATATGCCCGCAACCAAGGTACATGCCCTTGACCGGAATCGAACCCGGGGCCTTTCAGTCCCCAAGCCGATGCTCTATCCATTGAGCCAAACCGGTCCCGGCTAGTCAGGCCAGCTTTCCTCTCCTTTTCTCACTGAACTCACACACTTCCTCATTTCTACCTCCTGGAAAGGGATGGGTGTCAAGTCACTAACCTACCAGGCAGCTCAGAGCAAAGCTGGGGCTCCACTTGGTTCTTTATCAGATCACCTGGCTTTACCCAGATGGTGTGTAAGGAGGCTACAATGCAGGCCTCTCTAGGGCTGCTATTTCCCTGCTCCCATAATGCGATGGCTTTTGGTCTGGATCCCCAGAAACACAACTGCCTTCATCTAATTAGGAAAGAAACAAGTCTGCACGCTTAGCCAGTTCTTCTATCTCACTAACTAGCAGTGTGATTCTCAGCCAAGTGGCAATTCTGAATACCATGGCTGGCAGGAGAGAGACCACTGAGACACTCTGAAGACTGGCCTGTAAATGAGGCTCACATAGTCAGTACAAAAGCAGCCTCAAGGTACAATGGGTGTGGATTTCATTCCTTCTTTTTTGGAAGAAGGGGGCAGAAACAAATATGGCATTAGCTATGCTGAGATCTAGAGCAATTTTTATGGCTCAATGGTGAGGTTAGCAACAATGACTTCCTTGATCTGGTAGGAGAATGTTGTCAGAAGATAGGTACACACATACACATACACACACACACACACACACACACACACACACGACACATTAGGAAAACTTCCACATAGGAGCCTAAAGCCATTCTGAGTGCACACTGCAACCCCTGCAGCCAATAGAGGATATAAATGTTCATTTAGCAGCTATTTATTTATTGGGAAAATACAAATATATTGCATATGTGCTGAGGAGGAAGTCAGGGAGACACGCAAACAGAACAGGTGACTGTCCTGAAAGCTTTGAAGAAAATAAACTGCATGGCACATGAGAGAAAGGGTTCCTCCCAATCACTGGCCAAGGAGAGGTGGTCACTTCAGCCCAGAGCCCTGGAGAGAATGGGCAGCAAAGGACTGGAGCACAGCATCCTGCTCCACCTTCGAGCAGCTGACTCACCAAGTACCTTCAAGGGGCTCTGGGCATGGCCCCCCAAACACTCAATCTAGGAGAACCTTTCAGCAGCTAGATGCAAAGGCACTGATGCCATCTTGGACAAGGAACCTGTGACCTACACAGTCCAGATCTCCATCTGCACATGCACCAATACTTCTGCTCTCCTGGGGCTGCTGTACCCTGCCTGCATCAGGTTCCAACCTGGCCTAGGATAGGGACTCCACCAGGAGTGTGCTGGAGCAAGCTCACAGCAGCCTATGAGAGCCCAAGGTTATTCGGAAATCTTTTCCTAACATCATGTTACTGGCTTGAAATTTGCCTGGTAGAAGCATTTAAGCTGTGGAAATTGACAAACACTCAAATTAGATCTTGATTTATTGTCAGATTGCTGAACACTATACATCCCAATGCCTGCTTTTTGTTGCTGTTTTTAAAACACCTGGTGTTGTTTTTTGTTTTTAAATTACCAGTTTTTAAAATATATATTTTTATTAATTTCAGAGAGAGAACGGGAGAGGGAGAGAGATAGAAACATCAATGATGACAGAATCATTCACTGGCTGCCTCCCACACACCCCTCACTGGGGATCGAGCCCAAAACCCAGACACCTGCCCAGTCCAGGAATTGAACCGTGACCTCCTGATTTATAGGTCCACACTCAACCACTGAACCACACCAGCCAGGCATCCCAATGCCTATTTTTGCAAAAAATGTTCCCACCCATTATATATATATATATATATTATTTGGGGTAAAATTCACATAATATAAAATTAATTACATAAGCGAAGTTTTTATTGAAACACAGCCATTTCCCTTCATTTTCAAGTTGTCTATGTTTGCTTCTGTGCTATAAATAAAGGCAGAATTGTGAAAGACACTGTATGGCAAAAAATATTTACTATCTAACCCTTTGCAGAAATAATTTGCAAAGGGTTAGATAGTAGTTTAGATTTAAGAAAGTGATGGAGAAAATGTTAATAATGCAGATTAAACTTAATAGTGTATCTTGCCCATAACCGTTACATTAGAAGTAGCACAATTGAGGACATATTTTTCCAGTCTTTGAAAAATATTATCTGATTCAGCAGATATCACTTAATTTATTAACATAAGCAAAAATATCAATTGATCTTTAAGTAGAACTATACCCCCAAGATGACTATAGATACAAAAGTTCAGCAACAATCAAAGAAAACCGTCAGTGAGAAACAACTGGCTACATGGAATTGACAACAGAGTGTCATTTATTTCCTTGTTTGTAAGCTGTGTGCTACTGATCCTTCATTATCAGCAGAATGCATAAACTTATGTAAATATGTAAATGCATTTTTTCCTAGAAACATTTACACCACATAATGAATTAGAGTTCTTCATTATTTCAAAGTACTTAAAATAACGTTTGAATACAACTAGAATCCATCTGCATTATTGTATTTCAACACTACATAAAAATGAAAAGAGAAGAACGTGGATTCTTTAGGAATGCTAATGCTTATAAATTACAAAATGTTTACTAAAAATGGTCCTAAGTTTTATCATCTCCACTTGTAAACAGAATTTCTCCATAGTAATTACCAAAGCCAAGCAAAATCTAACAGCATATAAAAATTATGTCTATGGACCCAGTGCCTAAAACTTAACTTGTGATTCACTTCTATCACTGCCAGGCTGCCAGCATCCAGCAAAGGGGGAGCAGACAACCCCACCTTCATGTGCTTGCTGAGAGGGGTAGGGAAAAAGCAAGGTCATGAAATCACCTGCCCTTACTCCTCTCAGTTACCCAAGAGGAAGAAGCTAGGCAAGATATGCAGGCACCAGTTTCTGGTTACCAGGTTAACCAGGGGGAGGGGACAGACAAGAGGTAATGGACAGGACAATCAGATCAAACCAGACCACAGCCAGGGCCTGTCCATGCCTCTGAACCCAAAGGACAGAAGTCTGCAGAGCATGGCTCTTGCTTGGGCCATGGGCTCTGCCTGGGTGGTCTGGGCCTCCTGAACTATACCACCTCTTCCGCCCAGACTGGGTCCAGGCAGCACTAGGAGAGCTGCTAGGGACAGGACAACAAACAGCACTGTGGCAGGAGCTCCTGGACTCCTGAGTGCTCCTCAGTCCATGATGGAGTCAGAAGTCGCAACTGGCACTTGCGCAAACAGCAAGGTGCCCAAGTATGACTACAGGCAAGTCAGAGTCTGTGCGTTTGACCAGAAGGAATGGGTTACTCAGAACTTAGTGCTGCAACCTCACAACATTCAAACCAGCCCATCCAGACCTTACATTTCAGCTACTTCCATTTTGCCAGCTGGACCCAAGCCTCCCAGCCCCAGCACGTCACCCAACTATTTGATGGTGCTATCACATCAAAGATGTGATTAAACTAGCATTCAACCAGGGGACATTGCCAGCTTGCTCCCCACTCTACTACCCCCTTCACTCACAACAGGTCCCAATGTCTCCTGAGGCATCCCCTCTATTCTGAGCAAACCAACCAACATAGCCTGATCATTTCAGCAAAACCTCAAGGCACCAGGACATGTCTACTAGGGTTTCTGGGAAAGTCCCCTGGCCTTTCTTCCCTTGAATGTTCCACAAAGGTGAATCCTGAAGCTGCAAAGGCTAGAGAGAAGACACCACTCTGTGTGAAAGCAACACAAAAGGTAGAACAGAAACATGGCCTTTGAATGACTCGAGCTATCAATCCCTTTGCTTTCAAGCTCCTGTCATGAGCACAAGGCTACCCTTCCTCTGTGGGAGACCTGCAAACAAAATTAGTAAAGAAAGTAGAGGACAAGTACTGTACTACCAACTATCTAACTAAACACTGGAGGCAAACAATGTGAAATTAGCAGAAAGGGTCTAAGGTTCCTACATTACACTAGAGGCCCAGTGCATGAAATTTGTGCATGGGTAGGGTCTCTAGGCCTGCCCGGGGGTCAGGGCCGGCCGAAGCCTTCCTTTGTTCCACACCTCCTGGTGGTCAGTGCACATCATAGTGAGTGATCGAACTCCGAGGGGACACTTTGATACCTACACACTAATATCACTCACCCCCATAGACAGCATGAAAGAGGGAGCTTGCCAACTGCATGCCCAGCACAGATGCAAGATGAACTGAGGGGGTAAATAAAGTTAGGAAGTGGCTTCTAGGAGGGCTGGCCTTAAGAAGAGGGCAGTTAGCTAGCTACTTAGAGATCACCTGGGGGAAAGAGAATGTGGCCATTACCCCACAGCCCAACCTGGATGGGCCAGGGACCTGAAAGGAGAGCTAATTTGGGAATGGGGGAGGGGATATCAAAATAAGCCATCAAGCAGACAAGACGTCCTCAGTCCCCAGTGCATGCAAGTGGAGTTTCGATCAGCTTGGTGAGTCAGGGTACTTATCCAAGAAGCCAAGTATGACCAGAGGTGTAGGTAGGGGATGGAGCTGAAGATAGCAGCAGGGCAGCGGAGCCACCTACTGGGCCCTCAGTGAGACATGACCACACACACAGCAGTCCTTTATCGGTCAAGGACTGCTGACATCTATACCACAGAACCCCTCACCACAGAAGCTAGGCCAGCCACCTACAACATCACTCTGTGACTGGAGTCTCCACAGAAGCTACGAGGCTGACCCATCAGAGGTGTGTCCTGGAAAAAGCATCACCTACTTCCTAACCCTAACGAATGAAACCCAGGGGAGAGGAGTGTCCAGGAAGAATCTGGTTTGTCACATGACCAAAAATGCCAAAGATCCCAACGTGGCATTTGAATAGTATCTCTTGGGAACACTGAAGCCAGGATCTAAGATCACGAGCTATCTTTTCTCTGTCAGGAGTAAAAAATGCCAGCGAAGGAGCAAAAAGGAAGAATCACCTCATACCCTTTCCTCAGAAAGTTTAAGAGAGAAACAAAGCATTTCCTTCTGGCCTAAGTAAAAAGGTCTATTGTGTGCCCAGCTTACAAAGTGCCTAGCTGGTGTGGCTCAGTGGTTGAGCATCAACCTATAAATCAGGAGGTCATAACTCAATTTCCAGTCAGGATACATGCCTGTGTTGCAGGCTCCATCCCTAGTAGGGGGGCATGCAGAAGGCAGCCAACTGATGATTCTCTCTCATCCCTGATGTTTCTATCTCTCCCTTCCTCTCTGAAATATATATAATGTCTACAGAGGAATCCTGCGTAAAGATACAGACCCAGGCAAGAAGAGTAGAACATCTTGTACCCACTGTGCTGTCACAGTGACACGGGAGGTCTCAGCAGGTGGGTGAGGACTTGGAAGTGGGTCTCAATCCAGCATGATCACTTCTAGCAGTGTATCCCCAGGTCATCAGTTTCCACAATGGCACACAGTACCTGCCTCCCCAGTTGCTGTACAGGTTAAATGAGTCTTTAACACACAAGGAGTGCTGAAAAGTACAGCACTTAATACCTACCCAGCATTGACCGCCAGTTCCCAAGATCAATCCTTTGCACAGGAAAATCAACAAGCATCTGAGCACCCACTTGCTATGAAGTTCTAGATACATTAGGAGGAACTCCTGGTCCTCTACCAGGGAGCTTGCAATCCAAGGAGAACATGAATAACAAGACCTGTTATCAGCAGGAATGTAGGTTCTAAGTCATATGCAGTATGTGGGGAAAACTGTCTTGGATTAAAGCAGGAAAGGTTTCTGGAAGAGGGAGTGAGGAGGGAGTGAGGTGAGGTAGCAACAAATGGTACAAAGGTTCCAGCCCTAGGTGTCATATAAAGACAAGAAAGGTTAGCTTACAGATTTAAGTAGATATTGTTTAGATGACAAGACATAGCTTCATTTCAAAGCATGACTAGATTAGCTCTGTCCTTGAATTTTCTCAAAAAACAGCTACTTAAAATATACCTGTCATTATGTGGGAGTTCCTGAATGTTTCAGATCATTAAAATGGATCCTGATAGGAAAAAAAGATTAGGAGCAGCTAGACTAGTAATTTTAAGGGTGGAAAGGTTGTAGGAACTGGGCAGGAAATACAAAACTTAACATTTAAAACATTTTGTGTTTGTAAGGTTAAACTTCAGAAGATGCACTAGAGCACTGCTTTGCGTGTTGGGGTGTGTGTGTGTGTGTGTGTGTGTAAGGCTGCTGTAGTTAAGCCCACTGGCTTCTGAGCTAACCAATACTGGGTTTAGGCCCAGATTCCAACAGCCTCCTCTTCAATATTGGACAGATCTTCCCTAAAACGAAGTTCAGAAAAGCAACCAGGATGTGAATCACTCCACACAGTGCCTGGCCCACAGTATGTGCTCAGTAAAAGGCAGCTGTTCACTTCCTAGCCTTCCATGAAGACAGGAAACTTTGTTGCAGTCCTAAGGACACTCCAAGGCTTTGAACTCCATCTGTCTGGCAGTGGCACCTCACCTGACATGGTCCTTCTCCTTTATTGCAGGCTCCACATGAAGTCACAGAACCTCTAGGAACTCATATACCAGGAGTCTGTGGGTCCAGACAGAGGGCCTGGGTGTATCTGTACCCCAACGTGGTATGATAGTCCCAAATTGTCTCCAGCCAGCTCCAGCAATAATCAAGAGCTCTCTAAGTACAGCAGGGCCTCTCTCCAGGAACTCCTGCCACCCAGAGTAAACCTAACACTGGGGTACAACAGCACTTCAAATACTTGAAATCAGCTCCCAAGCTCTTCACAGAACCTGACACCTGCCCTTTCCTATCCGACTGCTGAGGGGGAAAACTATTCAAGGCTTCCCAGCTATTCCTCCAAATTCTCTGATCCTCTAGGATCAGAGATGAACCAAAATCTGACTTCCTGCACCTGACTAAAACTTTTCATTCTGAAACTCAAATGAAGTATTCTAGAAAGCCATTTCTCACGCTCTTAAGAATTCTGACAATCTTAGAACAAGACAGAACTAGAAGCCTTTTAAGGCCACTTCAACCCCAGATCCCCCACTCCCATCCCAAATAGTCCATGTGCACACTCTATGCCTGCCTTTCTCCCTACAATGGAGGCTCCAGGTCCCTGGAAGGTAAGGTCCAGGCATGTCCAGGTCTGTATCCTTTGTACCCAGCACATAAGCTCTTGCTAGAAACATTTATTCAATGGCTGAGCTACCATTTCCAGTTTTACCATATTTCTCCATAAACAATATATCAGTTGGTGATTGAAATGTTAAGTATATTGCCTCCCAAGATCTGTAATTCATTCAAAGAGTACTTTTAAACAGCATGCACAATACCAATAGGCCTTCCTTATGCAGGAAATGCTCCCCAGTTCATAGACTCCCTATGTCAATTCTTTTTAATATATTTTATTGATTTTTTACACAGAGAAAGGGAGAGAGAGAACTAGGAACATCAATGAGAGAGAGTCATTGATCAGCTGCCTCTTGCACACCCCCTACTGGGGATGTGCCCACAACCGAGGTACATGCCCTTGACCGGAATCGAACCTGGGACCTTTCAGTCTGCAGGCCGACGCTCTATCCACTGAGCCAAACCGGTTTTGGCTCCCTAGGTCAATTCTTGCTCCATTCCACACCTGTGCTTGGAGAGTGAAAAGAATCTGTTGCAGAAGAGGGCTCTAAGCATGGGCATTCGGGGGTTGAACTGAAAATGCACTACCTACACTGCCACCAGCTGAGCCACAATCTCAGTTACCCATTCTGACAACTAGCTAGTGGGCGCTGGGGGATAGGCCCACCACTAGGATTAAAAAGAAAAAGCACAATAGAGACACAGCCCCTAGCTTCCAGAAGACAATTTGCAGTGAGGGACTGGGTAGGAGACCCACCTACTGGACCGCAGTCGCATAGAGATCAGGTTGGAGCCTGGTTCTGATTAAACTAGAACTCCATCTAAGAAGTTGCCCACAAAGACACCAAAATCAAGCCAGAGGTGAATATAGCTACCCTCCCCTACACCTAACCCCCAGGTGTGTACCCTGCCACACACATCTGTCTCCTGAGCCCAGAAGCTCAGTTGACCATGGTGCCTTTAAAAAACTGTATCAGGACAAAAACCACTTCCCACAGGCTGATCCTGGACAGTTATCCAGGCCTTTGCAACCTTCTGTCATAACATACTCCCTCAGGACACATGTCCGGGTTTTGGGCTCGATACCCAGAAGGGGACATGCAGGAAACAGCCAATCCATGTTTTTCTCTCTATTCCCCTCCCTTCCTCTCTCTAAAAATCAGTAAAAACATAGTTTTGCTTTTTCAAAAAAGTACAACATAGTCTAATTAAAGCCATTCTGAGGACCACCCAGAGATCTCCATGAAGATGCAATGGAAAGTCCACCTTTTTCTGAGGGAGTGTCACAACAAGGACACACACCTGCTTCACAATGGACACTTGTTACCTGTCTATTTCCCACAGTCATAACACACTGCACTGCTCTCCCCATAGATCCTGGCTACAGTATAAAGAGCAAAGACAGGCCAAAACCGGTTTGGCTCAGTGGATAGAGCGTCGGCCTGTGGACTTAGGGGTCCCGGGTTCAATTCCGGTCAAGGGCATGTACCTTGGTTGCGGGCACATCCTCAGTAGGGGATGTGCAAGAGGCACCTGATCCATGATTCTCTCTCATCGATGTTTCTAGCTCTCTATCCCTCTCTCTTCCTCCCTGTAAAAAAAAAATAAAAAAAAAATCAATAAAATATATTTAAAAAGAAAAAAAAAAGAACAAAGACAGGAATGTCACTGAATTTGGACAACAGTGTGATCAGGCAGAGACATACTTAGATTTCATATCCTCCAATATATTGGAGAGAAACAGAACAGTCTTCTATTTTACAAGAGTCTTCTTTTCAGCAGAAATCAATGGCATTTGAAATTTATATAAAAACTGCTGTAACCTGGAAGCAGAAAACAAAGCTGGAACAAGACTCATGAAAAGTTCCACGTCAGCTGGCAGCTGCCACACCACAGTGTGGTCTGGCCCAGCACTCTGTCCCTAATAGTAACCTTAAGATGTTTCTGGGGCAGGCTGCCTAATATTGTCAACCTGTTAGATCTGGCACAGGTAAATCTAACCCAAACTGGGAGTCACATATAAACTTATGTGAGAGAGAAGAGGCTCTCGCACCTTGTTTTATCAGCTTGAGGACATTGCCCTCTTAGGCCTCTTCAGAGCCATCTCATCATCTTTGAAAGCAGTGTGGTAGTATTTAGAGTTGGAGGCATATCACTTAGTAACTTTGGGTATTGGGGCAGTCACCTCACATGAAGTCAGTAAGTAACAAAAGTACCTTGTCCTCTCCTGGACACAAGAGACACTCCCTGGACAGCATATACCATCACTGTGCAGAAATGAGAGACAGGTGGCTCAGCTCACCTTCCTTACAGGTTGGTGAAGGGAAGTAGAAGATGCTGTTAAAATGCTGTTCAAAGTCCTGTGAACTGTGTATATCTGTGTAAAACTTGGTTATCTTAGAAAGTTCACACAATGCACATTGCATTAAAAAACTTATAAAATAAATAAAATATATTAAAAAAATAATAAAAAAAAAACTTTTAAGACAATTCATATTAGCCTCGGCTGCCCTTTCCATAACTGAACCCTGGATTGGGAAGGAGTGGCACACACTCCAGTTCCCAGTTCCACTTGCAGGTGGGGAACCTGCAGCCCAGGGAAACTAAGCAGCATCTTAACCTTCAGATTCTTAGGTGGGAAAATTATCCTTCTTTAGTGTGTCTCTCTGCAGAGACCCCTGGTCACTAACTGTTGGAACCTGATGTCTGCAGACTCTGAAGAAGAAAGTTATGCTTGAAATTTCCTGCCGAAGAGCCTGACTGCTGGCAGGCATTTACACTAGCGTCCAGGGCCGGTTCAAGTCCCTCTTCCCCTCAATGCCTTGGCCAGCCTCTCCCTGCTCTGACTATAGCCATACTCACTTGGCTTGAGCAAGGCCTGCCTTATGCTGTTATTCAACTTGCCATGGGGCTTCAGTACCTGTTCACATTCCAGTCAGACCTTTACTCAGATGCCCACGTTCCTTACAGCTCTACAGAGTCCTGCATTAGAATACACCATATTGAACCCCAGGGCCTATAGCAATCACAAGGGCTTTTCTGTAAAACATGGCTCAAATGCAGCTCCTCAGTCATAAGTCCAAGAAGGATTCTAGGGGTTAGTCAGTTTAACCAGCACTTAGAAGGTACATACTAATGCTTCTGTTCTAGAGAGAAAAGATAAGAAACAAACCATGCTCACAAAACTTTCATTCTGGTCAGGAAGACAAAGTCTGAACTTTTGTGAAACAAAAGTGGGAACCTAATCACCTGCTGAAGAGACTTCTGGGGTGGACTAACTGATTTCTGGGCAGGAAAAGACTGCCTCAACTTCATCTTTAATGAAGCAAGATTAAGCTGTAACAAATGTACACACTGCACTCAAGAGAACTGAGTATTAATACTCTGGTCTAACACACCAGAAGAGTAAGGCTCGACTGTTCGGAAAAACTCTTAGTTGTATCTGAAAAGGAGTGTAGAAGAATTACTTCAGTACTGAGTTGATGCTATAAAAATTCAAATATTCCAGAGGCTAAAATTTAGAGCAAAGAAGCAAAGAAACATCTTTTCTCTTAAGAACTCTTCTGTCAAGGAGGTCAGTAAATGTTACTTTGTTACTTCACTAACTTTTCAGATACTTGCAGTGCCACATTGAATTTTTTTTTCAAGCAAAAGCTGTTTGTTAACCATAAATGCTCATAAAGGTAAGCATTACATGACACAATTCTGTGTTGCTTCTCTCAAAAGGCGTTTAATTTTAGTGTAGGCTCTTCAACTCTGTCCCCATTTTTTTCCATGAGCATCTTAAATATGTGTCAACTAACTATCCAGAAGTGGAGTTCATAATTGGGTAAAGAAGAGCAGCAGCTGCATAGCAGCAATGCCTTGTTGGAGACACCTCACTCTTACCTGGACGCAGGTCAAAAGACAACTACAGCCTGGCCATCCTGTTGCACATTCTCTACCAGCAACCCATTCCATCCTGGTTCTGAGTTTCTATACTTGGTTTGCTGTAAGCCACACTCTAGTCAAATGGTTATTAACAATGTTCACAAACACTAACAATGGCAGCATTTAAAGGAGGTACTTTCCTCATCACTCACATTCAAAGATACAATTTCCAAATTCCATCCATTACACTTACTTAGTAGGACTCTATGCACACCTATCACTAGAGTCACCCAAAACAAGCTACATGAAATGTGAATTCTATGCCATGTAACACAGCCATTAGCTCATATGGATGTAATGTTCCTGCACGCACCAGGATACATGAAGCTGAGATTTGTTCCCTCCTCCAGATTCTGGCTAATCCCTTTTCCTCCCCTACTGGTAGGAAACCTCTAGATTAGAGCCTTACACATAATGCAACCCCTGAGGTTGCTGTCCCACCTAATCTACAAAACCATGAATGCTTGTGAAAGCACCTTCTGATCCCAAAGCTCCCTAGGTAGCATTAAGGATCAATGCTAACATCTCAGCCATTCTCAGGCTCCCCCAAAATCAAACAAGCACGTGGAATTCAAGAAATTACCTTGGGACTCCACAAAGATACAAAAGTCATCAAGACTTACATTTGTATGTCACTTGCTTTATCCTCTAATATTTCTGTCTTGAGAAGTATAGCAGCACCAGTTACTGCAAAAATTCTGGAAGGTTTTACATAGCTTGTGCCTGCCTACTCCACCCCCAAAAATGTATACATTTGTTAAAGACAATTCCCACCGTCAGTCTTAATGGGGCTTGAAGACGAGGGGTACTTATGACACAGAAACACAGAGAATAATTCCTCAGTTTCTACCAAAACTGCACAATCCAGCACGATTTAAACACACACACACACACACACACACCACCACCACCACCACCAACAAAAACTGGCTAAAGCATACTAAGAGCAATTAGCCAAGCTCACATAAAGGAAAACCAAAAGCTCCAACTGAAAGTTACCTGGCCAAGCCCAAGATGATTTTTCCTTCTATCCCCAGCATGTTAAAAAGTGATCTCAATGGCCACTTCCTGGTCTCCCAGCAAATGCAGGGACTCACTTCATACCGGGATATCATCTTCCCATTGATCAACCTGCTCCTGCCACAGGGGAAAATACCCCTATCGCCAACCACCCACTGGAGAATATGTGAGAACATGATGAGTCTTTCCCTTCACACACGGAGGGAGCAGGGGAGATCCCTCTGCAAACAGCAGCCTCATTGTAGGGACATCTGAGAAAGACAACTTGGGGTTAACCCTGACCTTCTAGGTCACAAACCACTAGGCTGGGACCCCTAGGTATGGGAAAGGGACAACCGAAACAGGGCTCTTGGGAGAAAGAGAAAAGAATCACCTCTAATTCTCTACCAAAAAGTAGGACTCTGGTTTGGTCAGAGACGCAGTGGGCAGTGAGGCCCAGAAAGGCAACGTGAAGAATCCCACCTTCCCCAAGACCATCTTCCGTTGGCTGCGACCCCAAGAGGGACCCGGCAAAGGCATGGCCACTCCCAGAACCGAGGGGCCTCTCCAATCGCCCTGAGCACCCAGCTAGGGGCAAAACGGGCCCGGGGGGAGGGGGTGACGGAGGGTGGGTTCCCTCCGAAGTCAATGTGCTTCCAGCCAGAAGAGAGAAGGAGGACTTCCCTGATCACCCAGAAGACCGAGACACGGTGGCATGGCAAGGGCTCCCCGAATTATACCCAGGACACCAGTTGCTCCACAGCCTTTCTCCCTTCCTTCCCCCACGCCCGGAGGGTTTCCCGGGGGTCTCGGGTCTCGGGGGAAGAGCAAGGAAGGTAAGCCCCGTCAGGAGCAGCAAGGGCCATAGAGCTGGAGCAGGAAGGGAGGCAAAGCTCTGGCCTCAGATCCGCTCTGCTCCCTTCACCCAGGCCGCACGGAAGCCTCGGCCTCACGTACCGAGTGCCCCGGGTCTGGGCCTGGGGGGCGAAAGGCTGGGATGGCAGCGGCCCTCGGGGAAAGGTGGGCCTCAGACGGGTCCCGGAAGCCCGGAGAATGAGGGATACCGGAGAAGGGGAGGGTCCCGGGCCCACGAGGCCTCGGTCCCGGCCCGCGCGGGGGGTACATACGTTGCTTTGGGGGTCGATGGCCTGCAGCAGCCGGTCCCTGATCTGCTGCGGAGACGACGGAGCCGCTGTCATTGCCTGGGCGAGGCGGGGGGGGAGAGGCCAGGCCAGCGGGCGGGCGGGCTGAGACGGGGGACGAGGGTCACTCACTCGCCGGCCTCCGGGAGCGGAGCCTCATGTTCCCCGCGGCGCTGGAGGATGGGGGGCGCGCGGGGTGGCGGAGAGGGGAGCCGGGGCCGGGGCTCGGGCCCGGGGCGCCGCCGCCACCGGAGGAGGAGGAGGAGCCGCCGGAGCCGCCGCCGCCGCTGCTGCCGCCGCCTCGAGAACCAAACTCCAGTGAGCTGCCCCCGCGCGGAGCACTCTGGGTAACCCGCGCCGCACGCAGCGTCGGCGCCACGCTGAGGAGATTGGGAGATGGGGCGGGCGGAGACGCCAGGCCTGGGCGGGGCCACGCGCGAGCCACGCCCCGCGCCTGAACGCAGGCGCACGCAGGCGCACTCGCCGCAAACCAGCGCCGCCCCACCCCCCCAACCTGGGGAGCCGTTGAGAGGCGGTTGGGCGGGGCAACGGCCGCGGCTTGGAGGCCCCGCCCAGGTCCGTGTCGTAGGCGGAGCTTCCTGACGGATAGCTGCGATGTGTGCGGAGTCCTTGAACCCAGCGCTGTGGGGACCCCTTCAGGGGAGAAAAGCCTTTCCGGCACTGACGGAGGTGACAGGGGTCGTGGGCGGGAGAAATTGCCAAGTCTTCCGAGCCCAGGGGTCCTTCCGAGCCTCTCGATCGGCGTTCTCGGGGGCGAGGGCGACAGTCGCCCACTTAGTGATGCGCGTGTAAGGGTCTTCCAAGGGGCGCGGAGGAACGCCCCGCCCGCGTCCCTGTGCACCCCAAAGGGCGGGGGTTTGCACCGCCCTAGCTGAGACAGAGACGCGTCCCTCGGAGAAGCCACCACCCCAGCTGGGAAAGCTTCCAAGCCAGCCCCTGGGCCGCCCCCGTGGTTGCAAACCTGTGCCCCAGTGACATTTGGGAGCGGATCACTCCTTTGTAGGGCCGTCCTGTTCATTGCCTGGTGTTGAGCAGCGTGCCTGGTCTCTGCTCCTCCAGGGGCCGGCGGAATCTCCCCATGTGGAGAACCACTGGCTTTAAAAGACCCACCCTGCTTGGGGTGGAGGCTGGAAAAACAGCCCTCATTTTATGAACCAATCGTTTCCTAAAGAAGGAAACTAAGGCCCAAGGTCACCCAGAGTTAACTGTCTAGGGCTCCCCGCCCAGCCCCCTTACTGCCCTCGTACATCGCCGTCTTCTCCTCTAGAAGCTGTTATAAATACTATTGTGAAAAAAAGGGGTGGAAAGGCAGGCTGAGTGGATTATTAGCCGTAGCCTCAGGAGAAATAACTTATTTGGTTGTTACCGGAAAACCTAGATTTAAAACAGGAGACAGGCAGCTGATGAGAAACACATGTGCGTCTTGGATCTGCCATACACCTGTTAGTCTTGCATTTGTTATTTGCAAAAAACGGCTGCTTCGGCACATGTGAAAAGTTTTACATCACATTTGTGGGAGAAAGTAAATATGGGCAAAATATTTCATTCAGTTACTCTCCTTAGAATGAGGTGCTTTGTGTACATGGTCCAAGTTGGAAACCTGCCCACTCGGAAATATTCTTTATCTCACTTACGATAAGCAAAATAAACAAACCCTCAAAAAGAACTAAAGAAAAAGCTCTCCCCCAAGTATAATCTAGTCCTGCCTCTCCTTTTAATTTCTAGATGTTTACAGTTATCTTGTGATCAAGGATTGTACAAAAATAAGCAATGTTTTGCATGGGTCAGGTTATTTAAGAAAACTGGAAAGCACTCACCTACTCTTTATTTTTTGTGTTTTTTAATATTTTAAAGGTTTTTTTCCCCCCTTCATGATCCCCTCTAAGCCCTCTTCCCCCATCACCACAGTTATCCAAGCCCATCAGTTTTTATGTTTTTTTGTCTTTTTTTTTTTTTTGCCCAAACCCTCCACCCCCCTAATCACCTTCCCCAGTTGTTTGCCTGCCCTCTATCTACCAGTCTGTCTCTATTTTGGGAGTTCAGATTGTTCATTAAATTCCACCGAAGGTCCAGCCAATGAGTCAGTGGTTGAGTGTGGACCAATGAACTAGCAGGTCATGGTCCGATTCCGATTCCCTCTGGGCACATGCCAGGGTCGTGGGCTCCATCCACAGTAGGGGTCGTGCAGGAGGCAGCCGATCAATGATTCTCATCATTGATGTTTCTCTCCCTCTCCCTAAAATCAATAACATTTTTTTAAAAAATGCACATATGGGTGAAATCATATGCTACTTGTCTTTCTCTGAATTATTTCACTTAGCATAAAGTTCTCCAGGTCCATCCATGCTATTGCAAAGGGTGACATTTCCTTCCTTTTTACAACACAGTTGTATTCCATTGTGTAAATTTACCACAGCTTTTTTATCCACTCGATCTACTGAAGGACTACTTTGTCTGTTTCTAAATATTGGCTATGGTAAATAACACTGCAATGAATATATTCTTGAATTAGTGTTTCAGGTTTCTTTGGATAAATTCCCTGAAGTGGAATCACTGGGTTAAAAAGCAGTTCCATATTTAATTTTTTCAGTTAACTCCATACTGCTTTCCACAGTGACTCCACCAATGTACATCTAACCAAAAGTTCCCTTTTACCTCACTTGTTTGTTGATTTATTGATAATCATTTGATAGGTGTGAAGTGATATCTCATTATAGGTTTAATTTTCATTCTTTGGTGATTAGAGACAGCATTTTTCATACATCTATTGGCCATCTGCAGATTCTCTTAAGGGTCTATTCAAGTCTTTTGCCCATTTTTTTTAAATTGGATTGTTTTTGTGGTGTTGAGTTTCATAAGTTCATTAATTTTGGATAGTAACCCCTTATCAGACATATCGTTGTTACCTACTCTTTTTAAACTAAGAAGAAACAAGCTTGGCTGGTGTGGCTCAGTGGTTGAGCATCAATCCAGGAGCCAAGAGGTCACTGGCTCAATCCCACTTAGGGCACATGCCTGGGTGGTGGGCTCAATTCCAGTAGGGGGCAGGCAGGAGGCAGCCAATCAATGTTCCTCTCTCATCTACGTTTCTATTTCTTTATCCCTCTCGAATGAAAAAATATCAAATATAATATACACATGAGGATGCACATGAACACACACATATAGTTTTATTTCACATTTAACATACAGCAGGTCCTTGAGTAATGTTAGAATGAAAATGTTTTTGTCATAATGATGATATGCTATAGGAACTTAACTCTTGTTTATATCAGTTAGCCTGTGGTATGACTGGTTATATGTTGTTTCTTTTAAAGATGAAGAGCCTGCCCTGGCCAGTACTTGGTTGAGCTTTGTCCTGTGCACCAAAAAGTCACCAGTTCTATTCCAGGTCAGGGTATATGCCCAGGTTTCCGGTGCAGTGGGGGTGTGTACAGGGGGCAACCAATCAATGTTTCTCTCACATTGATGTGTTTCTTTCCCTCTCCCTTTTTCTAAAATCAATAAAAACATATTTAAAGTTGCAGAACCTATTCACAACATTGAGGACTTACTGATATACAACAAATGCTTGTCATGGTAAAGATCAACTCTGAACAGAATCTTGAAAATTTTAGCAGCCTAAGGATCTATGATAGATACTGTAGTTCACCTGGCCAACTTTCTGCTTTGAAGAAGAGATATTTGAAATGTTACCCAAAAGTGGGGCTCAGGGTAAATCCTCTTGTTGTAATATGCTTGGAGATATATCCCTTAAGTTATTTAGATAGAGCACTGGACTCACTATTCTGAGAGAACAAGATCTTTTATGTTTGAAATGTCCTTGGAAAAACTGTCTCATCTTTTAGCAAGATGGCCCCCAAAGACTAGGGAGAGGATTGGCTAGGTCCATGACTTGCTCTTGCCATGGAAGTGGCTGGGTAGATAGTTTCAAGAGCTTGAGGGCAGAGCATACCCAGGCAATCTTGCCAGTGAGGGAGTGGCAGTCTCCTTCCTTGCCAGACAAGCAAAGGCATCACAGAAGGAAGCCACAAACAGATCAGCTACCACAACTGCACAGGACCAGTCTTCAACAGCGACACCATGTGGTGGCAAGGAGCAGCAACAGGAACGCACTGGGCAGACTCCTGAAGTGAAAGCAGCTGTGTGTTTAGACACAAACCCCTTAGAAGTAGGCAATTTATTTTAGTTCTTTCTGGCACCAAGGTATAGGGCTTTTAATTTGTCCCAAAGTTGCTGAAGCCAAATCATGATAAAACATTCTGCTTTCCTTTATACCCCAACACACAAATAATCTGCTTGTAGGGAAAAAATTGATTTTATACATGGGAAGAAACAATATAAATTCACAACTTACAGATAAGGGTTAGCTCTATCACTCATTTCTTTAAAAAGTTTATATGGATATCCAGTCAAAACTAACATGGTATCTTCTTTGAAATGTTCTTTAAACTGATTTCTAAGTAGACCACAGGACTGTATCCTGTCTTGAAATGTTCTTACAGGGTTGTCAATTGGAAGAGGAAAAGAGAGATAGAAAAAAACTATTCAAACTTCATCTTCTTTCCTCCTCTGCCTCCTAGGAGAGCTGGGCAATATAAAGAAGAGGAAATTATTGGACTTAGGCCAATAATGTATGAGCACTCCAGTAATTAATAGGAAAAACAAATGTAAGCAAATCTACCACCCCACTTTGACCCATATATTAGCTCTGAGTTTAACAGTCTGGTGGACGTTTTCAAAAAACATTTTCTCATATTAACTCATTCAACCATATCAATGATCTCAGAAGTACCTACAGATGGGTTTCAGAGTTCTGCTTGGCTTTGCAGAAAGTCCTGTTTACTGTAAAAGTGAAACCAATTTCAACTGTTTTTGAAAAGCCCTGATATGTCATTGCTTTTATTTATTTATTTAAAAAAAAATTTTTTAAGTAACTTTTAGAAGTCAGTATCTGGGTTACTTTAAGGATTCCTTTGAATATATTTTATTGATTTTCTTACAGAGAGGAAGGGAGAAAGATAGAGAGCTAGAAACATCAATGAGAGAGAAACATCGACCAGCTGCCTCTTGCACACCCCCTATCGGGGATGTGCCCGCAACCAATGTACATGCCCTTGGCCGGAATCGAACTGGGACCTTTCAGTTCGCAGACGGATGCTCTACCACTGAGCTAAACCGGTTTCGGCTGTCATTGCTTTTAGAAAGGGCTTCAAAGATAGAGGGGAGAACTCAACTTTTTCAAATAATATATTTTTATTGATTTCAGAGAGGAAGGAAGAGGGAGAGAGATAGAAACATCAATGATAAGAAAATCATTGATTGGCTGCCTCCTGCATGCTCCCACTGGGGATCGAGCCTGCTACCCGGGTAAGTGCCCCAACTGGGAATCAAACCATGACCTCTTGGTTTATAGGTTGATGCTCAATCACTGAACCACACCAGCTGGGCAGAGAACTCAATTTTTATTGTGCCTCCAAGTAGGGGTATATAAAAATGAAGGTATATATAAAAAGCCTGCTCCTGAGGATCTAGTTTTGAAACCAAGCACTGGAATCGGGTTGGGGTCCATTAACACAATATTCTAATTGTACTGTCCTAAAAAAGGGGGGGGGGGGGGGCAGCAGGAGTACCAAGGTGGAAAAAAGCCTTCTGGAAAGGTGTTTGATAGGGAGGCATTTCAACTGAGAGCATTCATACCCTCTGACCCAGTGTTCCACAACTTCCAGAAATGTTTCCAAAGGAAGCAATCAGATACAAATGTGTACGTTCAAGAGTGTTCACACAAGTATCATTTATAAAAAGAGTGGAAGCAACTTAAGTGTTGGGAATATATAAACACACTTGGGGTCAATTCGTGAAGATGGAAAGGTTATATTAGGAAAAACCACAGGATTTTACAACTCCAACTGGGGTTGTGGTCTTGTCTTATGGATGTGTACGCACATGCAGAAATTCATCAAACTTTGTTATTGTATAAACTTGGAAAATAAAGAACATATAGTTTTAGATGGAGAAATAGTAGCTAATCTAGCCATTAGAAATCAGTACTGAAAATTCCAATTTCATATTAAGTGCAACATACACTATATACTTTACCTTAATTTTAGTTTATATATATATATATATATATATATATATATATATATATATATATAAAAAACATAATATGCTAATTATACCAGACAGCCCAACGACCTTCCAGACATCCTTCAGGATGTGTGTGTGTGTGTGTGTGTTGCATAGGAAAAATATTGGAAGTAAAGAAACCAAAATATTCACTGTAATTGTCTCTGACAGAACTACAGATGATTTTTCTTCTGACACATTTTTGTTGTTAATCCTCACTTAAATCACCTAAGGGTATTTTTTCCATTGTTTTTTCAGAGAGTGAAAGGGAGGGAGGGGAAGACAGAAACAAAGATGTGAGAGAGCCACACCTGGTTGCCTCCAGCCCATGCTGGGGGGGGAGGGGCAGGGCTGGATCCACCGGAGACCCTTTGATGCACGGGCCAGCGCTCTAACCACTGGGCAACCAGCCAGGGCTCTTCTGCCGCTATTGCCTGCAGTTCCACATTTTCTGAAATGAACATGTGGTGCCTCCTGGTCATCTCATCCAATACCAGGGTTATTCTGACCTCTAGTAGTCTCTAATTCTCACCTTCTGACTCAGGTAACACTAATCTCAAGTGTGCTCATTTTCTCCCAATTCCTGAAGATGGATTTGCTACCAGGACGACTGATGAATGTCTAAGTCCTAACAGTTTGTGTTTTCCCTACTATCCCAGTTTTGTATTACTAAGAATAATAACTTGAGGGAGTAACATTTATTGAGTACCTACTACGTGTCAGATTCTCTGTTAAGGGCTTTACATGAGGACCCTGATGAAACCCTCCTTTACAGTCTTTGTTCTTCCAACTTTGAGTGAATGTTGGATGTTTTGCAACAGAAATATCACTGATGGGCATGTGCTAGCCCAGACACCTTGAGGTGTCCCGTCACACGCAGGGCAAGACACCTTGAGGTGTCCCGTCACACGCAGGGCATGCAGCTGGAAAGTGGGAGAACTTCACAACTTCCAGAAATGTTTCCAAAGGAACATTTTGGGAACTGGCTCTGGTGCCCAGGCTTTGGGACAGGCCACAGCAGTGAAGACCTACTGTGTGCTGGGCACATGCCACCTGGCTTGCACCAGGAATGAAGGGCCCATAAAGCAAGGAACTGGCAGCCTCTAAAGGCTGGAAAAGGCAAGGAATCTGATTCTTCACTACAGCCTTCAGAAGGATCCAGCTCTGCCATCCCTTGATCCAGTTCTGCCAGCCCAGTGACACCCATTTTAGATTTCGGGGTTCCAAACTGATGAGAGTAAATTCATGCTGTGTTAAACTGTGAAGTTGGTGGCCATTTGTTACAGCTGAAACTAAGCAGGTCCTTAACTAAAAAGGTATATCCCTTCTCCTTTATATGTAGTGTTGCCCAGTTAGAGCTTTCTGCAATGAAATGTACTTGAACTATTCTGACTGAGAGATTGGGGTTTTAGTTTTAGTTAATTGAGATGGAGACCGAAATAGCCACACATGGCTTATGACTGAGATAGGCTAGAAACCCAGAGAAGGGGGATAGGGAAACAGAGTTTGCAGCCATCTAGTAAAGTGGAAGAGGGTATAAGGGGGGATAAATAAAGAGCAAAAAAGAGCCTTGGTCAGTGTGTTCAGTGGTTAGAGCATCGACCCATATATCGAAGGGTTGCAGGTTCAAGATTCTTGGGCAAGGGTACACACCTGAGTTGCAGGTTTCATCCCTGGCTCCGGTCAGGGTGCATGGGGGAGGCAACTGGATGGATGTGTTTCTCTCATACACGTTCTCCCCTCTGCCCTCCTCTCCCCTCTTTTCTACCTCCCACTAGCTCTAAATATACTGGGGTGAGAACAACAAAAGAACGTGGTTTGCATTTCTCCTCCCCAATCAGAGGGTAAATAGCTTAAATCACCTTACTCAGGGAGACAGCAGAAACCCAATTAGTGCCAATTGTGCCAACCACACCAAGGATGAAATTAAGGGAATAAATCTCATTCTGGAACATCAACATAAAACTGATGACTATTCTATTGATCTTTTCCTAAACTTCCAGCTTTTAAAAACCTTCAAAACAAAGTTCCCAGGTTGTGTTCCCCCTCCCAGGAGCATGCCCAAGCTCGAGAGTCTCCATTCCCCTCTTCTTTCCCCATAGTCCTGCATCTCCTAAACTCTTAAGGGACCCCAGGAGACTCCCAACCAGGGAGCGGTGGGCAGGGGCAGCTCATCCTGGGCAAATGCCCAGAACCTGACCCTAAGGTCCCATTTTTCTTTGACTTCTTAGTGAGCCAGAGTAGCCCAGTCTGAGCTCATTTTCTCACCTACTCTCTCTCTCCTGTTGCTTCTTCTTTGTTTCACTGTCCTCAGCTTTAATAAAGGTCTGTAGTGGTTCAGTGAGTTGGCTTGTGTGGTTCAGTGAGTTGGAGCATCTGCCCATACACCAAAAGGTGGTGGGTTCAATTCCCAGTCAGGGCACATACCCAGGTTTTGGGTTCGATCCCTGGTTGGGGTGTATGCAGGAGGCAACTGATCAATGTTTCTCACATTGATGTCCCTTCCTCCCTCCCTCCTTTTCTCTCTAAAAATCCATTAAAAAAGAAAATACTTGTCCTCTAAAAAGTTACCTGGACTTATATTATGCAACCTTCCCTGAACGAAATCAAGAACCTGCACACTACCAGCCAGCATTAGGCAGACCATGGGAACCAGCAGCATGGACAATCCCTAGGAGCTGGTTAGACATACAGAATCACAACTGTGCCTCCAACCGGCTAAGTCAACTCATACTTCACCAAGACCGCCAGGGGATTCATAGGGTCATTAAAGTCAGACGCCAGGGGGGAAGCCACCATCCAATCCACACAAATACTTTACTATGGAACAACAGGAGGCAAATTCCTTTGTTAGCAGTTTTCTGGACCACATGGAGTTTTAAAAAACTGTAATGCCTCAAAGCCTACTATTGGCCAAGGAGATGAACTAACAGCTGCTGAATAGGTCAGAACCTTGGCCATCTGTTATAGACTGAATATGTCCTCTCCAAATTCATATGCTGGGAGTCCTAACACCCAATGGGACTGTACTTGGAGACAGAGCCTTTAAAAGGGTAACTAAGGTTAAATGAGGTCATCAGAGTGGGCCCTGATCCAACATCGCTGGTACCCTCTCAACAGAAATACCAGGAACACACACACAGGCAGAGGAAAGACACATAAGGACCCGGTGAGAAGGTAGCTGTTTACAAACTGAGGAGCGAGGCCTCACCTTAAACCTGCTGGCTCCTGGATCTTGTATTTTCAGCCTCCAGATGTGAGAAAATAAATGTCTTGTGTAAGCCACGGAATCGGTGATATCTGGTTATGGCAGCCCCAGTGCCTAAGATGTTGTCTCATTTAAGCCTCATAAAACCTGTCAAGAGTGTCTTTTAATAAAAATAATGACATCGATGAAAATAATACCACTTATTGAGTACCTGTCCCACGTCAGGCAGGTTAGAGGCACATGTCAAAGCTTCCTCCTTCACTGTCCCATATCACAGGTGAGGATGTGGAGGTGCAGAGAGGCCAGTCCATGCTGCACTCTGTAAAGGACAGAATCCATTCTGCCTAGGCCAGGCCTCCATCTGTGGTAGGCAGACAGATGTGAGCAGAGCAAGGCGAGGGGCCAGGAAAAAAAGGTCACCAGGGTAGAAAGCAAAAGCTTAGTGAAGGACAACTGTAGGGTGGGACCTCGTCCTCAGGGTGACATTTTCTCCCCTAGCATAACTCATGGGCTTTGGACCCCTGATCTTTCCTCCCTATATTTCAGCTCCAGGCCCAGAAACACAGCAAACCCAGACAAGTGACACCACCGCTGACCTCAAGACCAGATGCATCAAATAATGACCTCTGCCCTGGCACCAACCAATCAGTGGAGACCCAGGCCCTGAAAGGCCACACCTGGAAAACTGCTGAATATTCTATTGAGATCTTCCCCTGGAACCTCCCCTAAAATCTCCACCCTTAAAACCCTTAGGAATGAGGACTAGTACACTAGTGCACAGTCCCTCCGGGAGCACACTCACACCTTTCCCTTCCCCTTCCCTCCCAGGCACATCACCTTTGCCTTCCTCACTTCTAAGCTCCAAGGGCCTTCTTTGCCTTTATCACTTGTTTCCTCAGCCCATTTCTTCCCAGAATTACTTTGTGTACCTATAAGATTTTCTAAATGTTCTCTTATAGCTTGAGTCTTGGCTCTGAATTCTTTCCTAGCCAGAACTCAAGTACAGAGGTTGCTGAAGCCAGGTCTGGTCCAACCACATTGGTATTAACACAGTGGTTCTCAACCTTTCTAATGCCTTGACCCTTCAATACAGTTCCTCATGTTGTGGTGAACCCCAACCATAAAATTATTTTTGTTGCTACTTCATAACTGCAATTTTGCTACTGTTATGAATCGTAATGTAAATATGTGTTTTCCAATGGTCTTAGGTAACCCTGCTAGCAGTTCTCAACCTGTGGGTTCTCAGGTGTCCTGACCAGGAATCGAACCTTTGACCTCTTGATTCATAGGTCAACGCCCAACCACTGAGCAACACCGGCCGGACCTTTTAAACTGTCTATTCCAGGGGTTGGTAAACCAATCTGTAAAGGGTCAACAGTAAATGTTCAGTTTTGCAAGATAGTCTCTGTCCCGTGGATGAAAAAGGGCCCACATACTAAACATGCAAGCTCAAGGGAAGCCTGCATAGTGGGCCTTACAAGGTCAGACACTGAAATTAACCACATAGGATGGTCTGAAATGCAAATTAAATCTTTAGGTTAACTGAAGATTTAATCTTTTATAGTCTTTCTGCATCTAAGATAACATACCTTTGAAATTTCCTTTTTCCAGGCACATCAAGACAATCTCCCAACAGAGCAGGAGATAACAGAGCCTCTCATTATTATTGTTATAGTTACTGATATAACTACCCTATACCCACCTATGTAAAAGTGTGTCTATTCCTTTCACTTTTTTTTTTTTTTTTTTCAATATCAGGGCCAATTTTATCAGAACTCTGCAAAACAATCAACAACTTACAGCAACCAAGCAAATGCTGAATCAAGAGAAAATGTGACTTCAAACTTATAGACAACTGCAGTGGTGATTTTACTTGCCCTTGTTCCACCCCCTCCCTGGCATGCAGTGCTTTTATTTTTATTTTTTTTTATTTTTTTATTGAATTATTATCTGTGTACATATTTTAACTCCCCCTCTCCCATACATACCCTCCCTCCCCAGAGTTTTGTGTCCATTGGTTGTACTTATTATTCCTTTCACTTTTTAGCCAATCCCAGAGATTCACCTCCCAACCCCCACACCCAGCTTTGCTTTCTCTCACCTCCCTTGGCTATCACCAATGAATTTCAGGGAATCCCCTTACATCTCCTTTGATTCTAATGTATAAAATAAGATGCAAAAGAGCCATTCTCTAGAACATTTCTTCAATCCACTGAGCTTTTGTTTCCCAGCAGTTGTCATCAGTTTGGTTCAAACTCATAAAAAAATTCTTGCCAAATCCGGTTTGGTTCAGTGGATAGAGCGTCAGCCTGTGGACTAAAGGGTCCCAGGTTCCATTCTGGTCAAGGGCACATCCCCAGTAGGGGGTGTGCAAGAGACAGCTGATGGATGTTTCTCTCTCATCGATGTTTCTAACCCTCTGTCGCGCTCTCTTCCTCTCTGTGAAAAATCAATAAATATATTTTTAAAATTAAAATAAAAACTTATTTAAAGTTTTTCTCTTTTTTTAAAAGAGAAAACTTATTTTAAAAAAATTCTTACAGGTTTGGACATTTCTTCTGCTGACAGTCACAAGGGCTCAGTTATGCCCTTGCAGCTCCAAAGCAGCCATTGATGATACATTAATGACTGGGCATGGCAGCATTCCAATAAAACTTTATTTATGAACAAAGAAACTTTGATTTCCTTTCATTTTCTTTTTTTTTAAAATATATTTTATTGATTTTATACGGAGAGGAAGGGAGAGAGATAGAGAGCTAGAAACATCGATGAGAGAGAGTCATCGATCAGCTGCCTCTTGCACACCCCCTACTGGGGATATGCCTGCAACCAAGGTACATGCCCCTGCCCGGAATCGAACCTGGGACCTTTCAGTCCCCAAGCCGACGCTCTATCCATTGAGCCAAACCGGTCCCGGCTCCTTTCATTTTCTTAAATTCCCTTCCAACCATTTACAAAAGTAAGAAACATCCTTTCTAATGGGCCGTGAAAAGGTAGGTGGTGGGCCACACCTGGGCAGCAGTTTGCTGACATCTGGTAGAAGTCAAAACAAAAAGCCACATAGGTGGAGGTGGAAGAGGACACAGGAGGGATAAATGGTGATGGAAGAAATAAAAGAAAAATAAAGCAAGCCAAGAGCCACACACTGAACTAATTCTTGCCATTCTTCTATTGAAAAACATGGACTTTGAATTTCTGATTTGCTACAGACACTTTTGCTTGATTTCTCATCCAGGAACACTTGCCAGTACCAAACTCTTACTTCAGGGATGCTCAAGTGCCAGAGAGGGGCTAAAAGCAGGTTCAGGGCTTTCCTCTGCATAATAATGAAAGTAAGTGAAGGGAATGGTGAAAACCCCCAAATCAAATTTACATTTAAAAAAATAACATGCTTTTGGTTTATTCACAAACACCTTACGTCTTTCATCAACACAGGAAAACATCAGGAGGTTTGTCAATATTTCATAAACTTAAATTTGATTAAGAAGGAAATAATGAAACGGTTGAAATGAAAAGAAAATGCTTCACTAATGAGTTTTTGGCTTTTTAGATCTAAACACTTCAGAGGAGAGCCGATCTCATTATCACATTGAGCTGCTACTCAGAAGAATCACAGGAGTCCAGGAGGGACCTCTCCCCTAGCTAATGAGAGACATAAAACCGGGTTTTGGTCTAATAACCACATCACCTGATAATGGCTGGCTCGAGTTTCAGCAAGGCTGAAAGACATGTTTGCAAATGTCTTTATTAAAATCTAGATCACAAGGCACACAAATGATTCCACCTGAGTGGCACCTTGAGATTCTCCATCATCCCCATGCTCAGGGGCTGGCAAATCTGTCCTATAAAGGGGCCAGATACCCAGCATTTTCAGCTCTGTGGGCCAGATGGTCTGTCAGCAACTCTCCCATTGTAGCAGGAAAACAGACAAAATAGCCATAGACAACACATTCTCAAAGAGGGGTGGCTGAATGCCAATAAAACTTTATTTATAAAAAGCAGCAGCAGGACTTGGTGATTTCCAGTTTGTACTCTAGAGCAGCTGTAACTGAAGTACAATGAGAAACTCACACAGAGGAACATGTTCCATTTTTAAGATGGTAAGGGTGGAGGAAGCATGAGGTTTCCTTTCTATCAGTCTGGATATGAAGTGATGCAGAAACGAAAAGCAGAGCAGAACTGCCTAACCCACTGTCAGAACTATGTGGTATATACCGACAGGCATAGGAAAGCACTGGAAAGGGAATGGGAAGACGGGAAAAGATTTTCCACACTGGAAATTGTTTCCAAATTTTAAATTGTTGTGATCGCCCTCTCATGGTGCAGGTCTAGACTGAACGAATGAATCTAGGCAAGAGATAAAATGTGGCAGTGAGGAAACTCACCTTATCTAGGGTTTACCAGGTGTCAGGCGTTCAGTCAAGCACTCAGCCCAAATTCAAGTGCACGAAACCTTCCAAAAAATCCAGGTAGGTAAGTCTTTTAAGCCCCTTTTAGAGATATGGAAACTGAGGCTTAGGGAGGAGAAGCAATCAGCTAAGGTCTCCCCAGCAAGGAATGGAGATGGGATTTGAATCCAGACCTAAATGACACTGAACATGAGTACTTAAATGCTATGGGATCCTATGATCCAAAATCCAAACTCTGATAAGCTTTGGTGCCTTTTTTTAAATATATTTTTTTATTAATTTCAGAGAGGAAGGGAGGGGGAGAGACAGACAGAAACATCCATGAGAATCAATTGATCAGCTGCCTCCTGCACGCCCCCTAGTGGGGATGAGCCTGCAACCTGGGAATGTGCCCTTGACCAGGAATTGAACCTGGTACCACAGTCTGACACTCTATCCACTGAGCCAAACCAGCTAGGGTTCTTGAAAAGCTTCCTAAAGATCCATGATATGCGATTTAAAAAACACACACGTACAGCCCCCTTACTCTTTGAGATCAATAAATATATTTTTAAAAAGGGAACATCATTTCTTTTTGACAGGCTCCAAAATAAATCCTAAGTGTTTTCCACAGCCTAATTCTAAACGACTCAAGCTGGGAAAGCAACTTCTTATTTAAAAAATGTGTAACAAAATGTCCTTTTAGGAAATGAGCTTTATTTTCAATGCTATTTAGTTCTAAAAGCCTGCGTGTTTGCTTTTTCCTCCCACCCACAACAAACAAACACACACCTATGGGATGCAAGTACTGAGCACCAGCGTTTCATTTTGGCAATTAAATCAGGACTTTCTTTTCAAGAAGCTTCTATACAAAATGCTCAAAGGAAGCTCATTGTTTTTCCAACCTTAAATCACCCATTTGAAAAACAGACCCCCAAACACCAAGCTTTCAGAACTAGGTCCCAATATGACCACACAAATCACTCTCACTCTAAAAATTGTACAATTAACGGTCCCTTTAACAGAGAGCTTTCAAGGCAAGGCATAATTTCTCATAGGACACCTGCCTGCCCCTGCCAACTCTTCTGCACATTTCTCCCGTAGGAACCAATAAGACTTCACCCTTAAAGTCCCAGGGACGATAGCTACACAGAGTGGCCAAGCAGCGCCTACTGGGACAGAGGAGGAACTGAATGCAGACCAGCAACAATGAACTTTGCTATTCACCAATCTAATAAAGAGGCTGCATCAAACTTAAAAGCCAACCTTTCTGGGACAGATCCTTGGAAATAAATGACTTCTAAAAATGTGTAATTCGAACCAAAAGGGATGGTTATTAAAAATAACCAAGAAATAGCCAATAGAAACGTTTCTAATGAAAGCTTACTGGAAGAGGGATTCTGATCCAATAAAACTATCCAGACATGTTCTCTTTTCTATAAGGAAGGCAAAGCGATCACAGCCCCTTACATAAACCCCCCTGAAACTCCTTAAGTAGACAACATTTCAATGCAGAGGCCAAAAGAAAATATCTTCAAAAAAACAACAGCAATGTGGCCAGGAAACAAGTGTATCTTGGTGAACGTTTTTTTTTTCACCCACCACAAGCTTGGGCTTTCTGGGAAGGTCACCGGTTTTCCAGTCAAAAACATTCTTGAAGTTGTCAGGAACAGAGGGAGGCTTGGCATCTGAGATGTGTGGCTGGTTCAGTATCTGGAGCTCACGAGCCAAATAGCCTGGAAAATTCAGAGGGCAGAAATGTCGGTGAGAATGGGAAGCTGTCACTCTGAAAACATTTTTAGAAAATATTTTATGTTGCTTTTAAGATTATTTTATATCATTTTCTGATCTTATAAGTAACTTTTCTGTTACACAACACTGTGTGAACACTACCGAACTATACACTTAAGAGAAAATGTAACTTTAAAGAATTATCCACTTCAAACAAATTTGCAATATTTTATTTTCACATATTCTCCATTATTGCAAGTCAGTGGTAACTTTCATATCAAAAAGACCTTTGAATAAACAAATGATTACAGTTAACTCTGTTCATGGAAGAAAATCTGGAATGGGAAATGTAATAAATATTTCTGAAGTTTGGGAATGGGTTTGTAGGCTACAACACAGGCCTACTGGGGGAAAAAACCACAGAGCTGTTAAAAAGATATATGGCCCAGCCATAGTCTGTTTGGCTCAGATACAACATCGGCCTGTGGATCGAAGGGTCCCGGGTTCGATTCCGGTCAAGTTGCAGGCTCCTCCCCAATTTGGGCCCTGGTCGGGGTGCATGCAGGAGGCAACCAATCAATGTATTTCTCTCACATCAATATTTCTCTTTCTCTTTCCCTCCCTCTAAAAAATCAATGGAAAAATATTCTCGGGTAAGGATTAAAAAAAAAAAAGAGTCTAAATATGTGAACTAAAAAAATCAGTTAAAAAATAAAAGATATATAGCCCTGCCGGCGTGGCTCAGTGGTTGAGCATCAACCTATGAACCAGAAGATCACAGTTGATTCCCAGTCAGGGCACATGCAGGGTTGCAGGCTCCATCCCCAGTGTGGGGCGTGCAGGAGGCAGCCAATAAATGATTCTCATCATTGATGTTTCTATCTCTCTCCCCATTACTCTCTAAGATCAATAAAAATATTTTATATATATATATATATATATATACACACACACACGTATATATAACATTTATATATGTGTACACATATGTGTGTGTGTGTGTGTGTATATATATATATATATATATGAATTCTCTGTATAATCTTTACAACATTTTTATAAACCTAAATTTTTTCCAAAATAAAAAGATTATTAAAAACAAAACAATAGTAGTTTAGAAACAATTGGATTGCCACATACCAAAGAACGAAGTTGGATCTCTATCCACACCACATACAAAAATTAACTCAAACTGGACATAGGCCTAATTATAAAATTAAAACTATAAAATTCTTAGTGACAAAAAAAAGATACTGGACTTCGTCAAAACTAAAAATTTTTGTGCTTCAAATGATACCATCAAGAAATTGAAAAGACAACCCAAAAAATTGGGAAAATACTTGCAAATCATGTATCTGATAAGGGACTGGTAGCTAGAATATAAAAAGAACTTATGGTACAACTTAGTAAAACCCAATTTAAAAATGAGCAAAAGGCTCCTGTGGGAGGTGGTGAACTGGAAAAGAACGCTATGAAAGTCTTGGGCACATTTTGAGGGCACAAGGTGGTTGGGTGCTGCCTGCCTACCCCTAAGTGCCACACTGCTCCTCAACCACACGAGCATCTTGCCACCTAACCATGTTGGTGCCAAGTCCCACATCTGGTACTTAATTTTGCAACTGAAGAAGATGAAGAAATCTACAGGGGAAACTGTTCAGCGTAGGCAGGTGTTTGAAAAACCCTCTCTTGGGGGGTGGGGGGGGGGCGGGTGGAAAGGGGAGTACGGCGACTCTGGCATCTGGCTGAGTTAAAAATCCCACAGTGGTACCCACGACATGTACCGAGAGTACCAGAACCATCACCCAGCGCTACTGAGACATGGGAACCCAGCACTGTGCCAAACCCACCCACTCAATCCAGATCGTGAAGATGGAGATCATGGCCAGCAAGTGCTGCCAACTAGCAGTCAAGGACTCCAAGACCAAGTTCCCTATGCCCCATCAGGTCCTTCCTTGCCAGCACAGTCACACTTCACAACTGAGAGGCCCAACACCTTCATATAATTCTTCTTTAAAAAAAAAAAAAAATCCTCACCTATTTGATTTTACTGATTTTAGAGAGAGAAGAAGGGGAAGAGAGAAAGAAAAACAACTCTGTGAGAGAGAAACATTGACTGGTTGCCTCCCCTATATGCCCCAACCAGGGATTGAAACCGAAACCTAGGTATGTGCCCTGACCTGGAATTGAACTCACGACCTTTTGGTGTACAGGACAATGCTCCAACCAACGGAGCCACCTGGCCAGGGCCCAACACTTCCTTTTACATGCAGGGCCTCCTTGTCCCCTCTCCCCTGGGAAAACCAGGTTACTCAGGAAGAAAAACAAAGAATCTCAACAGGCAGTTCTCCAGAGATACACAGACGGCCAATAGCACCTGAAGAGATGCTCAACGTCATTAACCATCAGGAAGTGCAAACCAACCTTCACATCTACGAGGATGGTCATAATAAAAAAGTCCGACCATAACAAGCCTCGGCGAGGATGTGGGGAAATTGAAACCATCACACACTGCTGGTGGGAATGTAAATCGCTGCAGCTACTTTGTAAAATAGTATTAATCCTCAAAAGGATTAATACAGAGTTACTGTATAACCCAGCAATTTCACTCCTGAGTATATACCAGAGAACTGAAAACAAATGTTCGTGCCAGCATTATTCATAATAGCCAAAAAATGGAAACATCCAAATATCCACCAACTGATGAGTGAATGAACAAACTGTGGCATATCCATACAATAAACTATTATTCAGCCATAGAAAGGAATGAAGTCTTGATTCATGTACAACATTGAAGAAACCAGAAGACATTATGCTCATGAAAAAAGCCAGACACAAAAGGTCACACATTATATGATTCCATTTATATAAAATATCAATAACAGACAATTAACAAAATAAACTGTTGAACAGAGGGGATCCAGAGACATGGAAGCAAGGAGCAGAGTGCAGAATCTGAGGAAAGGTGGGGGAGGGTGGATGGGTGGGAGGTAATCAACCAAAGACCTTATATGTATACATGCATAACCCATGGACACAGACAATAGGTTGGTGAAGGCCTGGAGTGGGGTGTTGGGAGGGCTGGAGGGAGACAACAAGGGGGGGAGGGGGAAGGGGACATGTAATACTTTCAACAATAAAGATGGGGAAAAAAACAACAGACAAATCAGTAGAGACAAAGTATATCAGTGGTTACCAGAGGCTGGGGAGAAGAAAGAACTGGAGCAACTGCTTAATGGGTATGGAGTTTCCCTTTGGGGTTGCTGAACTTATTCTAGAATGGAACATAGTTATGGTTGCACAACTTTGTGAATGCACTAAAAAATCTTGAATTGTGAAAACCAACTTCCACTTTTTACTTATTTATCTTTCTCTGTGGTTTGACACCTTCATTTTCTTCCTATCTTCCAATATTTTGTTATGAAGATTTCAATGAAGAGTTGAAAAAACAGTTCAGTGAACACCCACATACACACCATCTACATTCTGCAATTAACACTTTGCTTTATTGTGCATCAATCTATTCATCTGTTTACCTTATTTTTGATGGGTTTCAAACTAAGATGCAGATATCAGTACGTTGGTCCCTAAAAATTCAGGCACCTTTGTCCACATTTAAAGTTTTCCGTGGCTTTTTAAAATTTCCAAAGTAGCCCAGCTCAAACAATACAGAAGTGGGTGCATAGAATAGCAAATCATCCCTCTGATCCTGCTACAGCCACAACCATACATAAGTCTGGAGCCTATTCTTACAACTACCTTGCTGGAAGTATTTCCATCACAGACTTCAGCACGCACTCAGCATTTATTCAGTGTTTACTGAGTGCAAGTCACAACTGAAGCCAGAGTATGCATGCAGGTGACATAAGCATCTTTACCCTCAAAACATTTCCCCAGTGTAGACATACCCTTCTAGCACATGATCACTGATGACATCGTGACAGTTGGTCACATGGGTGTCCTTTAAGTTACCTGATTCTTCCCCTGTTCTTGGACATTTAGGTGATTTCCAGTGTTTTAATATCCTGGGAAAGCCAGTCACTGTCTCCCTGACACCTCATTCTGGAGGGAATCTTCCCTCACCCATCACCCCTGCAGGAAGAGCTGGCCTAGGGCAGGGTTCAGCACACTCTGTAAAAGGCTACACAGTAAGCAGTTCAGGCTTTGTGGGTCCAGGCAGTCTGTCACAAATGTGGGCATGGCTGTGCGACAATAAAACTTCATTCATGAAACAGGGAGCAGATATGATCCATGAGCTGTTTGCTAACCCCTGACTTCAGTTGTTAGGCTAGAATCAGGAACCTCCAACCCAACTAGAACTGAATGACCTACATAGGTCAACTAGACTTTGCTCCCAGGAAATGAAATCAGGACACTGGGCTACTGACTAGCTTGCCTTGAGCTGAGCTGCGAGATCACGGAGCCTAAGGCTAAACCTTCTGCTCACTGTCAGATGACAGTGAAGGATGCTAGCCAGACAAGAAAGGACAATAAAGCCAATGACAGAAAAGAACAGAATGATAAAAACACACCAAGTTCTTCCCTGCCCCAGGACCTTTGTTCATGCTGCTTCTAGTGCTGAACCCTACCATGTCTCTCCCTGGCTCCGCAAATTGGACTTCCTGTTGCTCATGATTTATTTATTTTTTACCAATTTTATTTTCATTTTTATTGATTTTAGAGAGAGAATAAGGGAGAGAGAGAGAAACACTGACTTGTTCTACCCATCTATGCATTCATTGGTTGACTCCTATACTTGCCTTGACTGGGGATCGAACACACAACCTTGGAGTATCAGGATGATGCTATAACCAGCTGAGCTACCTGGCCAGGTCCCTGTGTTCTTGATTTAAACAGCATACTATCAAAGAGCCTCTTCCTGACTGCCTTTTCCAGTGCTCTTTTCCCATGAGTCCTAGTTACACCTCCTGTACCCTCTGCAAATTCCTTCTCTCTTCAGGAGCCTCTCTGTACCTGAGCAGGCCTCATCCAAGCTCCCAAAAAGGGCCTCTCTGTATATCTATCAAGGTCCTCATTCTGGGCTCTAAAACCTTTCCTAGTGGCACAGGGAGCCCCCCTGATCCTCCGATCCCCTAAGTCAGGGGTGGGGAAACTTTTTTCTGCCAAGGGATTATTGGATATAACATAATTCAAGGGCCATACAAAATTATCAACTTAAAAACTTTGTTACTGAACAAAGCCATGACCATTCATTTACATATTGCCCATGGCTGCTCTCCTGTTTCAATTAGTCTGCTATATTTCATGCAAACATTTAATTAACTAATCGCTAATGCCTTGGCAGGGCCAGACGAGATGATTTTGGGGCCCTTATCTGGCCCACAGGCCAGAGGTTCCCCACCCCTGCCTAAGTTCTAGAAACATCTCCTGAAACAGTCATCAGCGACGAGGACCACCCAGCAACTTCAAATTCAGCATTTCAATCAGTCATTCTCTTCTTTGGGGGAAACATACAACATGGGCCCAGCATGGCCTAGAACTACAGATTCTTCTACTGTTTGAATCCTGAGTCTGTTTACTCTGCGTCTCCCAATTCATTAAGAGCAGTATTAGACTTACAGCCTGAGGCTGGAAAGAAAACCAAACATACTGGATTTTTTTAGCCTAGGAAGAAAATAAAGAAGGGCATAAAAACAAACTCAAGCTTCTTTAAGTGAACAAAAACAGAAGTCAAGTCTGAATAGACACTTCTGCTGGGTTTCAGTAGGCAGGAGCAGAAGCCAGAAGCACACTGGCTGTCCAACCACATTTTTCACCTTGACAGATGCCAGATGTACACTAAGCACAGCAGAGCTGGCGAGAGGTCTGCAGGCCACAGGCTCAGGGAAAGCATCTCTTGGCAGATCCTGGTGACACACCAGGCACAGCCAGGACTTGGAGAATGCCACATTTCAATCCAATCTCCAGCCTGGACCATGGAGACATAGCTTAAATCTGTTTTCTCTCTAGCTTGGAGAGTTCTTATCTTGAAAGCAGAAAGCAAGACACCAAAGTATAGACTGAGCCCAGCCGGCGTGGCTCAGGGACCCAGCATCGACCTATGAACCACGAGGTCAAGGTTTGATTGCGAGTCAGGGCACATGCCCAGGCTGCCAGCTCAATCCCAGTGTGGGGCATGCAGGAGGCAGCTAAGCAATGATTCTCTTTCATCACTTAATGTCTCTCTGTCTCTCCGTCTCTCTCCCTCTCCCTTCTTCTCTAATATCAATAAAAATTTATTTTAAAAAACAAGTATAGACTGACATGACAGAGAATGACTATCATTCTCTGGGTCATTTTGGAGAATGCTGCAGAGAATGACAAAGAGAAGGGCAGGCCAGACTTACACGATCATGCAGAACATCATGAAAACATTCCACAGGGCGATGAAGATTCGGAAGTACCTGAGGCTCAGTAGGAATTCCCGGATGTTGTCACCTGGAAAGTCAGAAAGCATGTTTACAAGCACTGCTAGCATTTCTGCTGTCATAGCAGCAGGTGCTTCTGCAGTTTCTGCCCACCCCAAACCCCCTGCCCTCATGCTCCATAGCGGCAGCTCCGCTTTTCCTTTGGGTCTCTTCTGCTCCCTAACCCTCAGCACTCAGGCTGCCACTGCCCAATCTCCCAGCCTCTGATTGGTCAGGAAAGAGTAAGTGACCCATGTATAGCCCAATGAGAGTCAGCCCTGGGACTTTTGCCCCAACTACTGTTTTTTGCCGGGCTTCCTGGCTGGGCTGAAAGATAATAGCAGAGTCCTCTAGGACAGGCATTGAAACCAGCCCCTGCCACCTGTTTCTGTGTGACCCAGGAGCTGAGGATGTTTTACATATTTCTTTTTTTATATATACATATATATATTTTATTGATTTTGTAAAGAGAGGAAGGGAGAGAGATAGAGAGCCAGAAACATCGATGAGAGAGAATCATCGATGATCAGCCGCCTCCTGCACACCCCCCACTGGGGATATGCCCGCAACCAAGGTACATGCCCCTGACCAGAATCGAACCCGGGACCCCTCAGTCCACAGGCCGACGCTCTATCCATTGAGCCAAACTGGTTTCGCCTGTTTTACATATTTCTTAATGGTTAAAATGAAAAAGTAATAGAGTATTTGGTGAGATAGAAAACTTATATGAAATTCAAATTTCAGTGTCAAAAAATAAAGTTTTATTAAACAAAGCCATGACCATTCATTTACATATTGCCCATGGCTGCTCTCCTGTTTCAATGGCAGAGTGGAATTGTTGCACCAGAGGTGGCATGGCCTGCAAAGACAAAAACATTTATAATCTGGCCCTTTACAGAAAAATATGCCAAGCCCTGCTCTAGGGTCATCTTTGCCCACACACGCCAGCCTGATGGTAAAACCACCTAAAAGGGAAAAGAGAGCTAGAGACAGCCACATGCTGGGGGGCTGCTTTGAGTCCTACATCAAGCGTGCCTGAAGACAATTCTATCCTTGAGTGTTTCACTTTGCTTTAACCACTCTGAGACGGGATTTTAGGGTTTGCAACGAAAAGCATACTAATTTGGGCAAGTATAACAGCAGTTCTGCTTTGGTGACAAGTTACCCTAGTTCCCTCTGTTGCCAAAAAACAGAAACCACTCCAAGAGGAGGCCATTTGGTACATTAAGATTCCAGAGACCTATGTTGCAGAACTTTCCTCTTGGGTTTTGAGTCATTTTCCCCCACTCACCCCCAACCCCAGACTCCGGAATGAAATTAACTGGTCCAGGTTAGCAGACCTACAAGGGTGCTACCCAGTGTCATCTAGAGATCTCAGCTCTCAGGTGAGTACAAAATACCGGGGAGGATGCCGAAACCGGTTTGGCTCAGTGGATAGAGAGCGTCAGCCTGCGGACTGAAAGGTCCCAGGTTCAATTCCGGTCAAAGGCATGTACGTTGGTTGCGGGCACATCCCCAGTAGGGGTTGTGCAGGAGGCAGCTGATCGATGATTCTCTCTCATCGATGTTTCTAACTCTCTATCCCTCTCTCTTCCTCTCTGTAAAAAAGCAATAAAATGTATTAAAAAAAAAAAAATACCGGGGAGGAGCTCTTTTCGCAGCAACCCAGCACAACAGTCACCTGTTACTGGTACTGCTGTGCCTTCCTAGTGCATGATCAGCGGAGTCTTATTGGCCAGTATTACCCACCACATGTAGTTGGCCGTGTGTGGCACAGCCTATATGACTTAGCATGGGCTTCAATGGTCAGAGACGGGTCTGTCAAAGGATGTCTGAGTGGCACTGCTTGGCAAGGCCCTTCTCTAAACTGAGGATAATGTAAATGGGCTCTCCTGCCATCAACAGATGCTGATTAAGGCCACTGGCTCCAGGCAGGAGCCTAGTGTGAGAGACACAGGGAAGAACAGACAGGTGTCCCTGCCCCCTAAGGAGCTCTGGGGGGGGGGGGGCGGGGTGGGGGGAGCACAAATACTAAACAAGCACCCAGCAGGAAAGAGCTAAATACGTGGAGTTTCTTCTCTGGTGCTTAAGGTCAAGTGTGAGGGGTAGAAATTATCCAGATGACAAAATACATATAAAGAAAAATAATAACTGTAGGGAGTTATGAGTGCTAAGCTATGCACGGAGATCTGGCAGGAAAAAGTGGGTGACAAGTGGGCAAGAGGAACATCTCATCCTTGTGCCCCCGCCCCTCTCTCTCTCTCTCTCTCTCTCTCTCACACACACACACACACAGAGGCAGAAAACGGAGACAGATACAGACACACACACACACAGGCAGAAAACGGGTAGGACCTGAGAAAGAACTGTCCTCTCTGGACCAATTCCCGAGTTCAGAAAGGAGGCTTTACCTGTGCTAGGCTCCCTGGACTCCTCCCCAAAGCCATGCGTGTCCTTCTTTTTCCTACAAAGAGAAGCAGTCAGTGTCCACTTTCGATAGGATCCAAGGACCGCTCAGTCCCTGGCATCGGGGCCACATTCAGCTCTATCGCTGACTTGCAGTGTGATCTCGGCTGTTCAATGACCCTCTCTAGGCGCCCACCTGCCCCACCAACTACAGCCATCGACAAAGTGGAGAAGGTAACCCGTGGATACAGGTTAGGACTAAAGAGTTTCCTGGGGATGGGCTTGGGATCTTCGGGGTGGAGCAGAGGGATGCCCGGAGAACGGAGAGCCAAGATTTCAAGCCGCGGTGGCGCCAAAAATCTCAGGGGCAAGGAGCAGGCTGCAAACCGGTTCAGAGGGTTGGCTGGGGCGCGGGTACAGGACCTGCGGCGCGGAGCTGGCTCACGCTCGCCGGGGCGGGCTACGGGTGCCGGGGTGGAGTAGCGGTCCTTCGCGGCCTACTCACAGCTTAAAGTTGAGCACCGCTCCGGCGTTCATCAGCAGCGTTCTGCGGAGGAAGAATGCAGTTACCTAGGCCGCCCCCAACCCTGTCGGGCCCTACTTCCCCGGCCTCTAGTCCCCTTAATTACCCGAAGAGCAGGATGTCTCCGATCATCTTCACGGCCGAAGTGTCCCACAGAACCGGAAGCGGAAGTCTAGGGAGGGCGGAGAGAGGAACACGAGACGACCAATTGTGAAGCAGCGCTGGCGAGGGCTGAGCCAATCGAAGGCCAAGGCGGGCAGAGTCCCGCCCTTGGCAGGCCCGCCCCTCTTAGGGAAGAGGAAGCGCCTGTACCAGCTGGAGAGGCTGGGAGCGCGGCGGAGAGGGGCTGGGCGGCCGTGTGACGCCATCTGCGGGCGGGGCCATCTGGGATGGGATTAGGTCACCCGGGAGGCGTGCCGCACAGGGGGGACCCGCGCGCTGGGGACTCGGCTCCCGGCTTTATCTTCTGGAACGGAATCTCGGATGGGGCTTCTGGAGAAACGGCGCCAAGACCACGGAGCAGCACAGAGGAATGGGTCCTGACGCAGTGGGCTGTGCGGGCACGGACGCCCCGACTGATTGGGGAGGGTCCTCCCGAGCCCCATGAGAGACGCGGATCCCCACTACCTGTGGCGGGGGATCCCTCCTGAGCGGTCCCTTTGGAGGACGGAGGTCCCTGTGGGGGACGGAGGGCATAATGTACGGAGTCACATGGAAGCTGCATAGAGGACGAAGTCCTGACTAAAGGGACCCTCCGGGGCACGGGGGAATGGGGTTCTCCACTGATCAGGCCCCACGAAGGTTGGAGGTCCCGACCCGAGGGCGCCACAGAGGACGTGGGTCCTCATCAGCACCACCTGACGCGGTTCTGACGGGTCCGTCCCACCTACTAGGTGGGTTCGGTGCGTGAGGGGCCTCTCTCCCCGAATGGACCGCTCCCCTGCCCAGCTCCACAGAGACCAGCACCCGCCTCGCTGGGCTGAATGGAGTGGTGAAGGCTCAGAGGAGGGACAGATTGGGGACACCTGACCGGCCGGGCTGCCTGGGACAGGACAGCCCGGGACAGCTGTCGCCCCTCCTTTCGGATTGGGGGCGGTGCCTGGCGGGGTGGGCGGGCCCGGCAGCGGGAGAGGGGGGGCCGCAGTGGCGGGTTCGTGGGCGGCGGGACGCACCGGGCCGGGGGCTGGGGTGGGACCCGGCGTGCGCCATGGAGCTGCTGTCGGCGCTGAGCCTGGGCGAGCTGGCGCTCAGCTTCTCCAGGGTGCCGCTCTTCCCCGTCTTCGACCTCAGCTACTTCATCGTCTCCATCCTCTACCTCAAGTATGAGCCAGGTGAGCGCGGCGGAGGCTGGAGGGGGCTGGCGGCGGGGCGGGGGCCAGAAAAGGCAGTGAGTCCTGGGTCGTGGCGGGGGACGGGAGCCGGGAGCCGGGTTCGGGAGCGCAGGCAGGCGCTGGGATCATGGGGTTCTCCCATACCGGGTGGGAGAACCGTGGAGAAACGGGAGGGAGGGCGAGGAGGTGTTAGAGCTGGGGGAGGGGCAGAGATGAGGGCAGGAGGGAAGTTCGGAGGAACAGGTGTTGGGAGTTTGCAAGGAGAGAGGTCAGGCAGGGTCTAGTAGGGCAGGGTCGCATGAAGTTGGGTCAGGGGCGCAGTCGTGGTGAGGGGGCAGTGGGGTGGGCGCTGCGGGCTAGGCCAGATGTCTTGGCCGCCCGCAGCGGTGACCTCCCTTCTTGCCCTTGGCTCGGGAGCCGGAGCGGCAGCTGAGTGTCTATATTAGGGCCGGTCGTGCCGGGGTCAGTTTCAGAGAAAGTGACACCGGTGCCCCCTCCCCGCTGCCGCTCTGGGGCTCCCTGCCCTGCCTGCCCCTCAGGGAGGCTGCGCTGGATCTCTGCTCCCTGCGGAATTCTCTCAGCTCCGGCCCCCATCCTTTCCACAGACTGAGCGCCACCGGCCCTGGGGTGGGGTAATTTGGGGTCAGCCTTCTCCCACCAGCTCCAGCCCATGGAGAATCGCAGAGGGGAAGACCCAGCTTCTCATATTTAAACACACACACACACACACACACACACACACACCATTTTTGAAATGAGGATAAATGGCCTCCACAGAATGTGTTCTATTTTTATCCAAGGCTCAGGGACTAGTTATTGTTCTCCTAGTATTTTAATTATTTTGGTTACACCGGCAAACTAAATGGACAGTGGAATTTAGCTTTAGAAAAAGGATTAATCACCCAAAACTTTGTGACCCTTTCTCCCACTTAGATGTAAATTACCCCATAGTCTCTCTTGGAATGGAAATAGTATGGTTTTTTGTGTGTTTTTTTTAATGATAAAAATAGGTGCTCCTGTTTATTTTAAAATCAAGCTGAAAAGCACAAAGGAAAAAAAGGGAATTATAGTTGATGTGGTGGCCACCCTTCCAGACCTCCCTTCTCTGCACTTTTAACCCCCAGTTATGAACGTAAACCCACCCACAATCTTATGCAAAGAGTGTCGTACTCTGCTTGCCAAATGTTTTTGTTCCGTTTTATTGTTGCCAGTCCACAGGCCAGAGACTATTTTTTTTTAAAAGCTTTTCTATAGAGCAGTAACTTTGCAAAGCAAAATAAGCTTTGTGTTGTCGTAGCATGACCACGGGACTGTATTTCCTAAATAGGGATGAATTCCTGGAGGCTCAAGCCAGTCTCAAGGTGAGTACAGAACCCAGCACACCTAAGGGAATCTCAGAAATGTAGGACACAGGTGTCTGGAGGAAAGGGGGTCTCCAGGTTGGCTGGGAGGATGCAGGAGGAGTCAGGACATTCCTACTGGAGTCACAGTGTAAGTCGTCTGAACTAGCAGTTTGAAGGTTCCTGAAGGTTGAGAGGGTTCAATGGTTCTCAGCCCTAGCTGCACCTTTGAGCCTCCTGGGGGCTCTCAAACCCTCCAATTGACTCCGAATATCTGGGAGGGGCTCTGTATCCTCCTGTTTGAAGTTCCCCTCCCCCAGTGCTTGCTGTCTACTGTCAAGGTTGTGAACACATACCCCTCCCCCAGTACAACTTCCTCCTTTGGTAACTGGGGAAATAGGAAAGGGGCGAAGCTAATTTACATACGCCATGAGCCTCTTGTCCTATGGCTAGTAGATGCTGGTGCTGCTTCCCCTTGGAAAAGCAAGGTGTTGGACTTTGCTGTTAGTCTTACCCCCTTCCCTCATGATCCCCGTCCCCGATTTGGTGGTTCTGCTGAGCCTTTGTAAAGAGCTCTACTCAGAATCCATGTACAGTTTGCAGGAGCAGGTTAGAATTTGCAGAATCCCTTCAGAAATTAAGAATCTCCAGACAGTGACATCAGAACATGAAACTGAATGCAGGACCTCTGAGCACCGGGTCCTGGGCAATTGCACAGGAAGCGCTCTCAAAGATGAGAGCCGGCCACCTTTAAGGAAAAGATCTCCAAATCGGGAGTGGTTCTGCCTCTAGCACAGGCTGCTTACTTAGTCTCCATGAGCTTCAGTTTGCTCATCTGTGAAATGGGTGCATTGGTAAAATAATCCTGGACTCCCTTCCCCAGCTGTTGTACGATCTATTAGGAACTTTGCCAATGGCAGGGTCTAAGTCACTGGAGAAAGGTACTTCCAATTGTTTTTGAGGTGGTGAGGGAATGTGTTTCCTGGGATGCAGGCATTTTCTGGGTCAGGCTTTCCTGAGAATGAAGATGAAGCTGGCAGTGTGGTCCTCAAGTGAACAGCATCTGTGTCCCCTGGGAGCTGGTTTAGAAATGCAGAATGCCAGGCGCACCTCTGACCCAGACATGCATTTGAATAAGATCTCCTTAAGCACACTAATGTTTGAGAAGTGATAGGAACTGTGAGAGACTGGAGCTCCTTTTTTTTTTTTTAAAAAAAAAAGGTTTTGTTTTTTAATTGACTTCAAAGAGAGGAAGGGAGAGGAAGAAAGAGATAGAAGCATTAATGATGAGAGAGGATCATTGATCAGCTGCCTCCTACATGCCTCCACTGGGGTAGGGCATGTGTCTTGACTCGGAATTGAACTGTGACCTCTTGGTTCAAAGGCCAACAATCAACCACTGAGCAACACTAGCTTGACTGAGGCTCCTTATTAAACCAAGACTTGCTTCCTGGGGCTGGGGGTGTGGGTCTGGCTCACTTCCAGGACCCCCAGCTCTATGCAAGAAGACAGGAGGAAGCAGTGGGTGCTGGCTGTTGCCTGCATTATGGAAGGAAGGAAGGAAGGAAGGAAGGAAGGAAGGAAGGAAGGAAGGAAGGAAGGAAGGAAGGAAGGAATTATAATCCTGGTTACCTTAGGCTTGACCATCCAAAGAACTTTTCAGACCAGTGGTCCTCAGATTAGACCCACTTTGAGAACTTTTAAAAATCATCTAGGCAGAGAGATGCAAATCAAAACAACAATGCGGTACCATCTCACACCTGTCAGAATGGCCAACATCAACAAGTCAACAAACGACAAGTGTTGGCGAGGTTGCGGAGAAAAAGGAACCCTCGTGCACTGCTGGTGGGAATGCAGACTGGTGCAACCACTATGGAGAACAGTGTGGAGTTTCCTCAAAAAACTGAAAATGGAACTCCCATTTGACCCAGTAATCCCACTCCTAGGAATATATCCCAAGAAACTAGAAACACCAATTGGAAAGGATATATGCACCCCTACGTTCATAGCAGCACAATCTACAATAGCCAGAATTTGGAAACAGCTTAGGTGCCTGTCAGCAGAGGATTGGATCAAAAAACTTTGGTACATCTACACAATGGAATACTATGCTGCTATAAAAAAGAAGGAATTCTCATCATTTTCAGCAACCTGGATGGAATTGGAGAACATCATGCTGAGTGAAATAAGCCAATCAATGAAAGAGAAACACCACATGACCTCACTCATTTATGGATAATAAAGAACATTATAAACTGATGAACCAAAAGATAGATATAGAGACAATAAAGCAACAAGCAGACTGTCAAATCACAGCAGGTAGGGTAGGGAGATCTGGGGGAGATAATAGATCAACCGAAGGACTTGTATACATGCATATAAGTACAACCAATGGACATAAAACTCTGGGGAGGGAGAGTACGTATGGGAGGGGGGGCAATGTTAAAATATGTACACAGATAATAATTTAATTAAAAAATGAAAATATATATATATATACAGAAAAAAAATAAAATAAAAATAAAAATCATCTAGGCAGCATCTTGCTATAATTTAAATCAGAATCTCTGGGGGTAGCACCAGCATCAGTATTTTACTTTCTATAGAGCAGTTACTTATCACACCATTTAAATATTTTCTAAAATGTATTTTTCAGTTATAATATTATATTAGTTTCGGGTGTTTTAAGGTTCCCCACATGAGACCTGGGTCCCTCCACCAATTTTCCCACCCTCGGCACTATTGATGCTGAGAACCAGACCATTCTCTGAGGTGAGGGCAATTCTGTATTTCAGGATGTTTTACAGCATCCCTGGCCTCTGCCCACTAGCTGCTGATCTTTTTTTTTTTTTTTTTTTTTTTTTAATATATTTTATTGATTTTTTTACAGAGAGGAAGAGAGAGTTAAAAACGTCGATGAGAGAGAAACATCAATCAGCTGCCTCCTGCACACTGCCCACTCTATGCGACCTCTCAGTCCGCAGGCCAACACTCTATTCACTGAGCCAAACCGGTCAGGGCACTGCTGATCATTTTACTGCCTCCATAGTTCTATCCACTGGGACAACCAACACTGTCCCCATACATTGCCAATGTCCCAAATATTTGCTCTCAGTTGAGAACCATTGATCTAGACTGAATCTCAACCTCCAGTGCTATCGAGGAGCAGGCAGGTGACAGATGGGAAGCAATAAACCAGCTGTAAGGACCGTGCCCGGGTGAGATCCAGCCAAGCCCTTCTCCACCTGGTTGGGGCTGGAACCATCAGAACTGGTTTTTCCAGGGAAGCTGGAAATGTGATTTGGCTATTGGAACACTTTTTTTTTTTTCCTTCTTGTTTTATTTAAAGTAATAGACTATTTCTAGAGCCATTTTAGATCTAGATAAAAATTAATCTGAAATGACAGTTTCTATATATTACTGACCACCCCCATCACATACACATAGCCTTTCCCACCATCAACATTCTCCACCAGAGTGGTACATTTGTTACAATTAATAAACCAACATAATTATCAGCATTGTTATTATCATGTAATTATTATCGTAGGTTGACAACATCATTATCAATCAGTCTATAGTTTACATTAGGAGTCTTTGTTGATATACATTTATGAATTTTGGCAAATGTATAATGACATGTACTCACCATTAGAGTATCATACGGAATCGTTTTACTGCCTTAAAAATCCCCTGTGTTCCACCTATTCATTATTCTCCCCTACCCTCATCCTGGAACCCCCACCAATCTCTGATCTTTTTTCTTTTTTAAATATGTTTTTGTTGATTTCAGAGAAAGGAAGGGAGAGGGAGAGAGCGATAGAAACATCAATGATGAGAATCATTGCTCAGCTGCCTCCTGCACGCCCCCTCCTGGGGATGGAACCAAATCTCGGGCATTGGCCCCAACTGAAAATCAAACAGTGACCATCTGGTTCATGGGTTGATGCTCAACTTCTGACCCACACCAGCCAGGCAACCTCTGGTCTTTTTACTGTCTCCATAGTTCTACCTTCCCCAGATTGTTAGATTCGTGCAATCTGTATTCTTTTCAGACTGGCTTCTTTCACTCAGTAATATGCATTTAGGGTTCCTCCACATCTTTTTGTGGCTTGATAGGTCATTTCTTTTTACTGTTAAATAATATTCCATGGTATAGATGTACTACAGTTTAATTATTAAACTATTGAAGGACATCTTGGCTGCAGTTTGAACATTTAAAAAATTCTGTGTGGGTACCAGGCCAGTGTGGCTCAGTGGTTGAGCATCAACCCATGAACCAGGAGATTGAAGTTCCATTCCCCATCAGGGCACATGCTCAGGTTTCAGGCTCAATCCCCAGTAGGGGGCATGCAGGAGGCAGCCAAGCAATGGTTCTCTCTCATCATTGATATTTTTCTCTCTCTCCCTCTCCTTTCCTCTTTCTGAACTCAATAAAAGCATATTTAAAAAAAAAACAATTCTGTGTGAGCTAAGAGAACACTTTCTTGATCTCTGGTTTGAATTGTAAGCTTTTTGAGTGGAGAGGGCTGCTCATCTCCAACCTTGCAAGACAGGGACTACCAACTCCAACAAGAAAGGAAACTGAGACAGAGAGCTTTGCTCGAAGGCTCTAAAAAAGAGGATTTAGAGTTGATGAGAGATTCTGTCAGTATTCTTCATATGTTTAAATATATATTTATTGATTTTTTACAGAGAGGAAGGGAGAGAGATAGAGAGCTAGAAACGTCGATGAGAGAGAAACATCGACCAGCTGCCTCTTGCACACCCCCCACCGGGGATGTGCCCGCAACCAAGGTACATGCCCTTGACCAGAATCGAACCCAGGACCTTTCAGTCTGCAAACCGATGCTCTACCACTGAGCCAAAGATTTCGGCAATATTCTTCATATGTTTAGACCTCAGAATAAATAGCACCAATGAGGGGCAGTGCTGAAAATGCCCGGGGGACCTGCTAGCACTTCCCTGCCATGGGACTGTCATGGAGCCCATCAGGGAGACCTGATCCGGTCTCCTCCTCCCTCTAAGGCAGAGCTGATTTTTATAAATCCATCCACTAGAATTTCCACCCACAGGTACTTTCCATTTCAGTTCAGTTCCAGGAATAACTCTCACGTAGTTGCTAGGCACTAAGCAATTCTTTTCCTCCTCACAGGCACACTGGGGTGACCAACTCAGCCAGGTTTGCCCAACATAAGGATCCAAAGTCCCATGTCCCCGGAACTCTTAGGTCCCAGGCAAACTGGGATAACCTAAACAGATTGAAGCCAGGGGAGGGGAGAACTCTGGTGGCAAACCTGGGGTTGAAACCTATATTCTGCTGCTTCTGGGTGCTATCCCCAAACTAAGGAGTGTGGCAAAGGGAAGGAGTTAGGGGGACTGTTTTCAGCCCCTGCCTTGCTGTGGGTCTTCAGGGCAGGTTGTCTCCATCAGCCTCAGTCTTCTCGTCTGTAGCAATGGGGAGACTGTTCCTGTCCTTCCAGATTGCCAGGAGGGTTATTGATAATGATAAGAAACATGATGATTATAATGCACACTGCATTGATTAATCAATACATCTCCAGGAATGGAGCACTCTCATTCTCTATCTCTCTTTTTGTTAATCCTCACCCAGGAACATGCTTAGAGAGAGGGAGAGAGGGAGGGAGGGAGGGAGGGAGAGAGAGAGAATATTCATGGGAGAGAGAAATATCTATTGGTTGTCTTCCATACGCTCCCCAACTAGGGATCAAACCCAAAAACCAGGTATGTGCACTGACTGGGAATCAAACTTGCAACCTTTCTGTGCACAGAACGAAGGCTCAATCAAATGAACCACCTCAACAGATTGGGGAGGGAGCAGTCATTTGCTCAAGGCCATGCCTGAGTGAGCAGCAGAGTAAAAACCCAGGCATGTGACTTTATTTTAATTAGGCCTCACCGTGGTACAAACATGGAACCTGCTTCACTCCTGCGAAACCCAGGTCCTCGCCCTTACTCCCCAGTCTCAGTCCCTGGGATAGCCCAGAGGGCACCCAAAAGACCCTGGGAAGAATTCAACGCCCCCCCCCCCCCGGGGAAGGGGCTATTTTTAAACGCAGAGGTATCCATTTCTGCAAAACATAGATGCCTCACCTGACGTGGTCCCTGCAGGCTCCACCAGCTGCTCTGAAGGATTAGCGCTCAGCTGGCAGGGTTTTAAATAGACACTCCCGAGAAGAGAACTCTGCTTTCTTAAATCCTTAAATACTGAGACTTCAGGATACTCTGGCAGGGAAAAGGTGCATATGGTGCAAGTAACTACATGGTGGGATTGAGGAGGGAAAATTTGGTTCCAATCATTGTTAGGAGTCGAGCAAAGAAGCTTTTCTTTTTTTTTTTTTTTTTTTAAAATATATTTTATTGATTTTTTACAGAGAGGAAGAGAGAGTTAAAAACATCGATGAGAGAGAAACATCAATCAGCTGCCTCCTGCACACTGCCCACTCTATGCGACCTCTCAGTCCGCAGGCCAACACTCTATTCACTGAGCCAAACCGGTCAGGGCACTGCTGATCATTTTACTGCCTCCATAGTTCTATCCACTGGGACAACCAACACTGTCCCCATACATTGCCAATGTCCCAAATATTTGCTCTCAGTTGAGAACCATTGATCTAGACTGAATCTCAACCTCCAGTGCTATCGAGGAGCAGGCAGGTGACAGATGGGAAGCAATAAACCAGCTGTGAGGACCGTGCCCAGGTGAGATCCAGCCAGGCCCTTCTCTACCTGGTTGGGGCTGGAACCATCAGAACTGGTTTTTCCAGGGAAGCTGGAAATGTGATTTGGCTATTAGAACACTTTTTTTTTCTTCTTGTTTTCTTTTATTTAAAGTAATAGACTATTTCTAGAGCCATTTTAGATCTAGATAAAAATTAATCTGAAATGACAGTTTCTATATATTACTGACCACCCCCATCACATACACATAGCCTTTCCCACCATCAACATTCTCCACCAGAGTAGTACATTTGTTACAATTAATAAACATTTGTTACAATTAGTAAACCAACATAATTATCAACATTGTTATTATCATGTAATTATTATCGTAGGTTGACAACATCATTATCAATCAGTCTATAGTTTACATTAGGAGTCTTTGTTGATATACATTTATGAATTTTGGCAAATGTATAATGACATGTACTCACCATTAGAGTATCATACGGAATCGTTTTACTGCCTTAAAAATCCCCTGTATTCCACCTATTCATTACTCTCCCCTACCCTCATCCTGGAACCCCCACCAATCTCTGATATTTTTTCTTTTTTAAATATGTTTTTGTTGATTTCAGAGAAAGGAAGGGAGAGGGAGAGAGCGATGGAAACATCAATGATGAGAATCATTGCTCGGCTGCCTCCTGCACGGGATTAAGGGGTGTGGCACCTGACAGAAGAAAAGGGACACACAGAGAAAAAATAGTTTGTCCAAGACCACATGGTTAGTTGGTGGGGATGGCAAAGAGGAAGGGGAGGGTATTGATGAGTTACTCTAAGACATCTTTTATTAGGCATGCTTTCTCATAAAATGTAGTGCATGCAAGGGAATGGTTAAATAACTTGTGATCTAGTTCTATGATGGAACATTATACAATGGTGAAAAATGAATATTACTTTTAAAAATATTGTGCTCAGTGAAAAAGACACATGCAAAAGGCCATGTCATATACAAGGGTGGGCAAAAGCAGATTTACATTGCTAATGCAAATAAACAATACAATGATTGATAAATAACAGTACAAGAATAAACTGTTTTGTGTACTAATATCTCTAAACCTACTTTGCCCACCTCTGTATTTCCATCTTCATGTAATATATAACTTTTAGGACATTTTCATCGCCCCAAAAGGAAATCCCATTGCTACTAACTGCCACTCCCCATAACCCCGCCCCCAGCCCCTGCCAAGCACTAATTTGCTTTCTGTCTCTATGGATTTGCCTGCTCTGGACATCTATTTATATAAACAGCAAATATGCTAATTAGCCGGGCGTCACAACCTCAGGAGGAGGCCGCATCACTACCTCTCAAGAGGAGTTGTTCAGGCAGATGGGCATGCCGCCCCCAGGCCCATCGGCCTAGGGGAGGCTAGGTGGGGGTGGGCCAGAGTGGAGACACAACACACAGGAGTGCCTGCCCCCACCCCAGCAGACACAACAAACAGTTGGTGATACGCAGGTCTGGCATAGGTCTCGTGCCTCCCTCTTCTTCCCCCCAGCCCAGGAGTGCCTCCTCGTGCGATTTCAATCCCACCCTGGGCCTCTAGTTTCATATAAATGTTATCATACAATATATGGTCTTATGGCTTTTTGTGTCTGGCTACTTTCACTTAGCATGTTTTGAAGACTTATCTATGTTGTAGTATCTATCAAGACTTCATTCCTGCCAATGTGCCCAGTGGTTAGAGCATAGGCCTGCACACCGAAGGGTTGAAGATTTGATTCCCGGTCAAAGGGCACGTCACCTATCTGCATTGCAGGTTCAGTCACCAGGCAGTCAGGACAAGTGCAGGAGGCAGCTAATCAATGTGTCTCACATCAGTGTTTCCCTCTCTCTCCCCCAACCCCCCCCCCAAAAAAAAAATTCATTCCTTTTTTAAAATTAATTTATTTTCCAATTACAGTTGACATACAATATTATATTACTTTCATGTGTACAATATAGTGACTAGACATTTATCTACCTTGCAAAGTAATCACTCCAATAAGAACTTCATTTCTTTTCAAGGCTGAATAATGTCCCATCGTATGGGTATGTCACATTTTGTATCTATATATCATTTGATGGACACTGAGGATGTTTCTACCTTTTGATGATTATGCTGCTATGAATATGGACTTTTTAAAAAGTGTTTTTATTGATGTTTAGAGAGAGGAAGAGAGAGGGAGAGAAATACCAATGTGAGAAACATTGATCAGCTGCCTCCTGCACATTCCCTACTGAGGATCAAGGCCACAACCTGGGCTTGTGTCCTAACCAGGAATCGAACTGGTGACCTTTTGACACCTAGGACAATACTCAACCAACTTAGCCACTCTGACTGGGCAATATATCTTTCCGAGGTCCACAGTTGAATTCACACACCTTCTCTGTGTGTGTCTGGAATATTATTGAGCCTTAAAAAGAAAGGAAATTCTGACACATGCTACAACATGGATGAACCTTGAGGACCAGTCACAGAAAAAGCCAAATACTTTACGATCCTCCCTTTGTCCCCCTGCCTCCCAGGAGCAGTGGAGCTGGCCCGGCGTCACCCCGTCGCCTCCTGGCTGTGCGCCATGCTGCACTGCTTTGGCAGTTACATCCTGGCTGACCTGCTCCTTGGAGAGCCCGTGATCGACTACTTCAGCAACAACTCCAGCGTCCTGCTGGCCTCCGCCGTCTGGTAAGCATTGCCAGGCTGGCAGGGGGTGGGAGAGCAGAGCTGGAGGGCCGGGGTGACCCCATTCACCAGAGAGGTGGGAGGTGGGAGGGATTGGGATCCAACAGCACAACCTCCACAGTGGCCCTGCAGGTGCTGCTCTGTTGCTCAGCTGTGTCCTGAGCCGGGAACTCAAGAAGGACACAACCTCACCTCCCAGGGCCCCCAGAATCTCTCCCCTGATGCGTGGCATTCTCTCCCCGAAGGTACCTGATTTTCTTCTGTCCCCTGGACCTCTTTTACAAGTGCGTCTGCTTCCTGCCCGTGAAACTCATCTTCGTGGCCATGAAGGAGGTGGTGAGAGTCCGAAAGATCGCCGTGGGCATCCACCACGCCCATCACCATTACCACCACGGGTGGTTCGTCATGATTGCCACTGGCTGGGTCAAAGGTAAACAGGCCATAATGATGACAACCGAAAACCACCCAGTTGAGAACCCTGGCCCAATGGCACATGTTGGGCAGCCAGGGTATCAGGACTGCTGCAGAGGTCCAAGCTCCCCATTAGCCCACACCTTTAGAGCAAATAAGAAGATTCTTCCAGAAACTGAACTGTCAAAGGTAAATCGGACAAGGATGAAACAATGACAGCTGATCCCCAGAGCAGGGTTTCTCAGTGGTGGCACTGCTGACATTTGGTGCTGGGTCCTTCTCTGTGGTGGGGGTCGTCTTATGAATGGCCAGGGGTTGAGCAGAATCCCTGGCCCCCACCCACCAATAGCACCCCCTCCCCAGTTATGACAACCAAAAATGTCTCTTGATATGGCCAAATGCATCCTCAGGGACAAAGTCACCTCAGTTGTGAGCCCCTGGTGCAGAGGTGCAGGTCAGGAACCCCAGCTCACAGCCACTCCTGGAGAGGATTTTTTTTTTAAAGTATATTTTATTGATATTTTTACAGAGAGGAAGGGAGAGGAGAGAGGGTGAGAAATATATATAGAGAAACATCAATCAGCTGCCTCCCACACACTTCCTACTGGGGATGTGCCGCAACCATGGTACATGCCCTTGACAGGAATCAAACCTGGGACCCTTCAGTCCACAGGCCGATGCTCTATCCCCTGAGCCAAACCGGTTAGGAGAGTGTGCTCTTCCTGGAAATGTAACCATTGTGTCTCCGCGAAGCCAGTACTAATTCCCCGGGGATGTAGCGTGCCTCCCCCGGGGGCACGTGGTTTGAGAAAGATGGAGAGCTCAGTCCTGAGGAGAGAGGCTCTGTGAAGGGGGCCCCTGGAAGCCTCCTGCACAGCTTAGGGTCCCGGATTGGGAGCCTCAGGGCAGACGGCCCAGATGGGTCCAAGCCTTTCAGGTGGGGTATTAGCTCGATTCCTTCAGGCTTGTTTTGTTCCAAATGTGCTGCTGTGTGACCTTCCACACGACTCTGCCCGCTCTGAGCATGTTCCTCACCTGCAACTGATCCTCACACACCCAGGCTCCTTGTCCGCCTGGAGAGGACTCCAGGAGTGGAGAGCCTGCTTCCTGGGGAAGGCAGCAAGAAGGACGCTGGGGGCGGCGGGTTCGCTCAGAAGCACCCTGTTTCGCAGGCTCTGGTGTTGCCCTCATGTCCAACTTTGAGCAGCTGCTCCGAGGGGTCTGGAAGCCAGAGGCCAACGAGATCTTGCACATGTCCTTGTGAGTACCCCGTCCTTCCCGCCCGTTCCTCCTGTGCCCCCTGGACCTGACCCTGGATTGGATACTCCTGGTAACTCGGAGGCCTGGCTCCTGATTCTGCCTTCCAAAAGCTTCCAGAGGACATGTCTGGGGCTACCCGGAGAGGGAACCACAACTCTGCCTAGGGGACGGGAACAGGCAAAGATACAGGGAAATCAGATATTCGATTTGGGTTTTGAAGTGTGAATAGGAGTTTTCTGGCAAAAAAAAGGAGCCTCTGATTCAGAGGCCATCACTTCTGCCAAGTCAGAAAAACAACAATTCTGCCTGGCTCTGCAGGGTAGGCGTGCACAGGCGGGTGGAGAGCGTGGGGCACGGAGTGTGGGAATGCAGTAGGAGCTTCGTGGGGAATGGGGGGCAGGGCCAGCTTGCAGCATCCAGGACCCACCCCAGAATTCACACTGCATTTGGCCTAATGCGTTTTTTAAAAAGACCTCACAGGGTCAGGCTAGTTAAATTTTCTCCCAATCTACAATAAGTAAGACTATAGCTATTAAAATATGACAACACTAAAAAGCTTACCCAGAGACCCATGGAAATTGCCTGCTGTTTTATACTTTGGAGAATGTGGCTTTATCTCGTTTCATCTCCACGAGAAATCTGTTCCCCCCCTCAGTCCCTGACAGAGAAATAGGGCCCAGATGGTTGCATCGCCTGCTACTAAGCAGGCAAGTGGCTTCCCCTCTCGGATTCTCATCAGCTGAGGGGAGGGTCCCATGGAATCACAGACACAACCCCCTGGCCCTGGCTCCCGGTGAGGCACAGGCAGTGAGTGGCAGTCATCAGGAGCAGAAGTCGTGGGTCTGTCTCTTGCAACAAGTTAAAATCTGAGAAACCTGGCCTGCCAGGGAGAAAAAGGAAGCTAAGAAAAGGGTTTGTTGTAACCCCACATCCTGGGGAGTGTGCTGTTTGGGGGTCCCTGACACCACCCTCGGGTTTGATGATGCGCTGGGACTCACAGAACTCAGCAAAGCCCTTTTGCCCGGGTGACAGTTTGTTACAGGATACAGGTGAAAACGAGCAAAGCTAAGGTGCACGTGGGGCAGCACCCAGGGGAGACCGGGCTGAGCCTCTGGTGCCCCTCTCAGCGGAGCCACATGGACGGCGCCTGTGTGACTCTGTGCACCAAATAGTCACAGCGAACTTCCCGGGATTTATTGGGGCTCCGTGACCCAGACATAGCTAACCACCTGCATGTCCAACCTCAGTCTCCAGCTCCCCTAAAAGTTGAGCTGATACCACATGGCCCAAGATCCCCACTGAAATCACACCCTTACTCTCTGGTGTGACCCATAGTCCCCCAGGAAACCCCCCAGGCTCCAGAGACAAAGGCCAGATGCTCTCTGAGTCAAATTAACCCTTTACTGCACAGACACCACCTCCTCAGTGCCATTTCACACTCGGCCAAGGGAAGCTGGGGCCGGCTGGGGGCAGAGGTCCAAAGGCCTGAGCCGGGCCTGCCTCCCAGTAACCATGGCTGTCCCCTCCAGCCCCACCAAGGCCAGCCTGTACGGAGCTATCCTCTTCACCCTCCAGCAGACCCGCTGGCTCCCGGTGTCCAAAGCCAGTCTCATCTTTATCTTCACCATGTTCATGGTGTCCTGTAAGGTAAGCCTTCCGGTCCTGACCCACACCCACCTGCCCTTTCCCGTCCAAGAAAGGAAAACCCTAAGTGGGAATGGAGGCCGGGACCTTGCCCGTAGGTCTGTGCATGGAGGGGGGTCTGCGAAGAGCCAGCAGCTGGGCTCGGGAGTGAGGGAACAAGTCTCTCCCAGCAGAAGGCCCAGCCTAGGAAAAGCTGAGGGAGACAGGAGTGTGCAGGGGTGTGGAGAGCAGAGGGACGGGTACCCTCAGGGAAGGTACCCTCAGGAAGCTGGGCTACACCAAGAATGGTGCTGGTCTGATCATCAGGCCTTGAGTTGGGGTCTCCCCACCCTGCAGGAGGAGTTTTGAGGGGCCACATTCTCCTCCCTCGCTCTGGAGCTGGTACGGAGGTACAAAGGCCTGAGCCCTCAAAAGAGAATCAGTGACTCCAGGCTGGGCGTCTCCTCCCTGAGCCCAGTGTGGAAGTCCTGGGGAGAGAGGGACCAGCTGTCCCCGGAGCCCAGCATTGTCTTGGTTTTAGCGTAAGGTGACCAGGCGTCCCGCTTTTGGACAGTCCCGATTTCTAACGATTTGTCCTGCGTCCCGATTTCTGGAAAGTCCCAATTTTTGAAAAGAATCTTTTAAATATTTTGGACTTTTTTAAAAAAATGCCGTGGGATGCGGGACAAATTGTTAAAAATCGGGACTGTCCCGCCAAAAGCGGGAGGTCTGGTCACCTTATTTTAGCACCAAAAGTTCCTCAGCCCCGGACAGTTGGTCACCCTCCCGAGGGTGAGGGGTTATGCAGCCAGAGGGCTGGGTGTGGCCTACCTCTGACCTTGATTTGGCTCATCTTCTCTTCCCCACCCCCTTGGCTTTCTCTCTCCATCTCTCTCTGTCCCCCTGCCACCCCTCCTCAGGTGTTCCTGACAGCCACCCACTCCCACAGCTCCCCTTTCGATGTTCTGGAGGCCTATGTCTGTCCCGTGCTGTTTGGGACGGCCCTGGCGGGTGACCATCACCACGACAACCACGGAGGGGCCCACGGAGGGGCCCACGGTGGCAGTGGGCCCGGCTCCCCGCACGCCACCGTGGCCGCCAAGTCCAAGGAGGAGCTGAGTGAGGGCTCCAGGAAGAAGAAAACCAAGAAGGCAGATTAGTGCAGTGGCCCACGGGGCTTGTGGGGTGCGGGGGAGAAGACCCAGACCCAGAACCTTCAGAGTCCGGGGTGGGGGAGGTGTCCTGGGCTCATTTGTCCCCTCTCCAGGCCTCACCTTCCCTGTCTGCAAACTGGGGCCCTTAGCCCGCCCTCTGGGGCTGATGTGAGGGGTTAGATGAGATATGGGGTAAAGGGCGTTTGTAGGAATGGGGTTTCTCTCTGTGGAACCCCTGTCTAGCCAGATTTGGGGGGAGGGGGTGTGAGGCACAGAATCATGGCAGTGGCTCCAGAAACACTGGCAGTTATGTTCCTGGCTCTATTATTTCCTTCTAAAATTATGTTTTGACTGTATTTCAAGCATCATTGAGACATTTATTTGACGGACGATTCCTGAGTACCTTCTGCGAGACAGCTGCTGTGATTGCCACATCTTGCTGACTCCTCCTGGGCATCCCGGGGCAAGGGGCCTCCTTCTCTGAGCCTTGCGCTCCCCATCTGTGGAATGGGGGCCCCTGGCCCTGCTCTGCACAAGAGCTGATGTGAGGCTGGACGTGAGCCAGCCTTCCGTGCTCAGAAGCACCGTGCAGTCAGAGGGGGGCCATGGCGGGGGTTCCCTGTGCTTGAGAACTGCTTTGTGCTTTAGATCGTTGGTATCTGTGGGTTGGAGACCCCCACAAGGTACCTGGCAGGAAGGAGGTCTTCAGCAGACACATCTGGGCCGGACTTGAGGACGGAGGAGGGTGGGAAAGGCTTGTTCTGACCTTTGGCTTCGGGCCACCCCCAAACCAAAGACATCCAGCTGGCTCAGCGGGGGTTCCAGGGCCAGCGATGCCCAGGGGGCTCCAAGCACTCACTGTTGGGCCCTGGAAGCATCAGACCTTCCTCATGCCGGCCCATTGCTGGTCATTCAGTCACTCAACAAACATGTTTCCGCCTACTCTGCCAAGCATTGCGCTGCTGCTGGGCAGGCTGGGACTTGCTTCTGGGTGAATGAGGAGGATGGTAGCTGAAGGCCCCTCCCAGCTGCCTTCATCTAATCCTAGGTCACCAGGAGGCTTGAGAGAGCTGGGTAGACTGAGTATGGCCAGTCGCGGGTGGGAGTTTGGGCCCAGGCCAGCCAGAGGCTGCCCTCTGCACACGGGTGCTCAGAGTGTGCTCAGGGCCTTAGCCTGCAGCTGCTTCGAGGTTGTCTTGGAGTTATTGGGGTCCCAGGTGTTGCCCAGCTGCTGGGAAAGTGCCTTGATCTGGTGACACCTGGGAGCTGGATGGGTCCTGAGACTGCAAGGCCCTGAATTCACCCCCTTGCATGTCTATCAAGGCTCAGCATGAAGGTTCAGTAAATAAATCTGTTGTGAGAGAATCCTGTTGGCTTGTGTGACTCATTCCTGATTTTTTCTCAGAGGTGCTCAGAGTTTCCTGGGGAAGGAGGCTCGTGGCAGCTCCTGATCGCCAGTGGGAAATAGTGGCTGTGGGTAAGGTCTGGGTTCAATTTTTGCTCTGCCACCAACAGGTCATGGGCCTCCCCTTTTCCAAGCCCGTTTGCATCTTGGGAAAAGGGGGTGATAATTATCATTGTCCTTCAAAGATAGACAGGATTAATTGGAGTGTTTGGGATTTGCAGTTAAGAGTCTGTGCAAGGTTCTGTTAATAGAAAAAGACAAGCCACAGATTGGGAGGAAATCTTTGAAAATTATATAGCTGATAAAGAATTGTATCCAGAATATATAAAGAATTCTCAAAACTCAAAAAAAAAAAAAAAGTCCAATTTGAAAATGTGCAAAGGACTTGAATGGGCACTTTGCCATGAAGAATATAGAAATAAGCACACAAAGAGACACTCACATCCCTGGCCCTGGGAAAAATGGGTGGGAGGTACCACTTCACACTCATGAGGACGGCTAACCATAAGACTGACCCTGCCACGTGGAGGATGTGGAGCAGCTGGGACTCATACACTGCCGACAGCGTAGCCCCTTTGGAAGGCAGTTGGGCAGTTTCTTGAGAAGTTAAAAGTGCACTTATCATATGACCCAGCATTCCACTCTTGGGTATTCACCCAAGAGAAGTACAAGTGTGTCCACACAAAGACATGCACACAAAAGTTCGTCGTAGTTTTTTAAAAATTGTTGACAGTATTACAGATGTCCCCCATTTTCCCCTTTGCCCCCCTCCACCCACCCCCTGCCCCACATAAGGTCGTCCTCACACTATTGTTTATGTCCATGGGCTATGCATATATTCATATATGTGCTTTGATTAATCTCTTACCGTCCCTCCCCCCCATTCCCTCTGGGAGCTGTCAGTCTGTTCCATGCATCCATGTCTCTGGACCTATTTTGTTCATCACTTTGTTTTGTTCACCAGATTCCACATATAAGTGAGATCATGTGCTCTTTATCTTTCTATGACTTGGCTTATTTCACTTAGCATAATACTCTCCAGGTCCCTAGATGCTGTTGCAAAGGGTAAAAGATCCTTTTTTTTTTTTTTTTTATAGGCACATAGTATTCTTTTGTGGAAATGTAACACAGCTTTTTAATCCACGCATCTACTGATGAGCATGCTTAGCTATTGTAAATAGCACTGCTATGAACATAGGGGTGCATATATTCTTTCTGAATGGTGTTTCCGGATTCTTAGGATATATTCCCAGAAGTGGGATCACTGGGTCAAATGGCAGTTCCATTTTTTGAGGAAACTCCATACTGTTTTTCATAGTGAATGAAAACACCAGCCTGCATTCCCACTAGCAGTGTACCAGGGTTTTGTTAATAATAGCCCCAAACTGGAAACAAACAAAATGCCCCCAAAAGGTGAATGGATGAATAATTGGCCCATCGGAGGGATTGTTGCTCAGCAATAAAATAGAACCAAATGGAATAGCATGAATGAGCTTCATAGGCCTTGTGATGGGTAAATAAAAGTCATCTGAAAATAATGCATATTGTCTGAGTCCCTTGATATAAAATTCTAGAAATGGAAAGCTGATTGATGGGTGCTTGGGGAGAGAAGGGGAGGTGGGTGGGAGGGATGGCAAGAAAGCACAGGGGTCTGGGCGATGGATGTCTTCACCATTGAGTGTGTGGTAATGAGAAGGAAAACCCCTATTTGTAACAAACTGCTGCTTGGAATTTTCTGCTCTTAGATGGCCTCTTATTCTAAAATGTTGCTTTCTAGTCTGCTGTAGCCTGTTTGAAGAATGATGAAGATAAACTTAGCTGTATGACCTTGTAGGCCAGAGACTAGATATGCCCATAATCTCAATGCCATGCCAGGTGCATTTTTAAATTGGATAGAACTGTATTGTTTTCAAGGCCAGCATCTCAATAACCACTAACTGCACATAGGGCTGGCTCTTTAATAAAAAGGGAAGTTCTGCTTGTAGCCTTGCTTAGAATTTGAATTCATTTTCTCTAGGCCCATCGTGCGATGAATAAAGTGAGTCTCTCCAAACTCTCCTCCTGCATTGTTTGTTCGGGAACTCTGTAACAGTAATGGCTTCACAGGTCTATATTCCTCACAATTTATCAAATTGTTTACTTACTAATATGAACAGTTTAGTATATGTCTACGGCACCTCAATCAGGCTGTAAAAAAAATATATTCAGTAAGAAAAACACACACATTTAAAATTAGGCAAAATATTTGAAAAGATAATTCACCAAAGAAACTGTATGGATGGCAGGTCATCACAAGAAAAACACATTAAAAGCACAATGAATTGCCACTGCATGTCCATCATGGGCTGAATTATTTTAACTTTATATGTTAAAGTCCTAAGCTCTAGTACCTCGGACTGTAACCATATTTAGAGATAGGGTCTTCAAAGCTGTGATTAGGTACAATGAGGTCTTTAGGGTGGACCCTAATTCAATATGACTAGTGTCCTTATAAGAGGAAGAGACGAGGACACAGACACTCACAGAGGGAAGATCAGGGGAGGACATGGAGAAGATGGGTGCCTGTGGGCTGTGGAGAGAGGTCACAGAATAAACCAACCCTGCTAGCACCTCGATTGTGGGCTTCCAGCTGCCAGAACAGTTAGAAAATACATTTCCGTGCGTTAAGCCACTCGGGGTTTTATTAGGGCAGCCCTAGAAAATCAATACACTATTGCTCAGGAAGAATAAAGTAAATATAACTCACAATACCAGGTGCTGCTAAACATTTGGAGTCCCTGGGACACTCACTCAGTGCTGGTGGGAAACAGCTAGGCAGTTTCCTATGAAATTAAACATCACTTACCATACGAGACAGCGATCCCATTCCTAAGCGAAGCGCACACCCGTGTTCACACAAGAAACGTTGAAAGCAAGCTGATCACGGTAATCCCCGAGAGCTGGATGCATCCCCGGTGTCCATCAGCTGGTGAGCGGGTGAACATTATACAGCGACCCCATCACACAATAAATACTACCCCGAGATGAAAAAGGAAGAAACTCTGACACACGCAGCAAAGCGGAAGAATCTCGAGTGCATTTGCTAAGGGAAACGTGAAGGACCCTCGTCCCGCGTGGTTCAGGGTTCAGGCTCTGGAAGAGGGGCCGCACGCAAATGAAAGAGAGGAGATGAGAGATAATAATTTGGAGATGTTGGGGGAGCAGGTGGGAGCCCAGCTGAAGAGGAAGGACTCTGGCAGGGATCTGGCCTCACAATCCTTTTATTCCATTTGGGATCCACCTTTAGCCCTCAGGCAGGCAATTTCCAGTAACAGGCAGACTACCTTATCAGGAAGGATTTACATGATTGTCTGGTGGGAAAGTTGCTTCAGCTACCAAAGTCTGGACTAAATGGTCCTGACCTTTGCCAGAGCTCTAGGGTCACTATCTTTTAGGGAACCCTGTCCACACCTCTCTGCTAGTCAAGATAATAGGCGGATTCCCACAGGGAAAGAAGCCAGGTTCACTGTATCCTGTGCACTCCCATTACAGGGATTTTAGGAAAGACAAAATTAGAGGCACGGAAAACAGGTCAGTGGGTGCCTGGTGTGGGGTGGGAGGGGAGATAGTCTGGAGATAGTCAGTGGGTTGTTGTGAGAACAAACAAGTCATCTTTTCTGTCAAAGAACAGTTTAGACAGAAGCCATTTTGGACTATGTGACCTGGCAGCCACCATGCTGGCCACTTGGCTTGCTGCTCCCCTGGGGGCTGCCATTGTGAAATAGCAAAGGCCAACCCCTGCCTTGGAATTAGACAATCTCAAAAGACTGTGCGTCTGAGCTCCAATCAAGAGCAAAGGACAGGTCACGTGCGTCAGGGATTATAAAGCCAAGCAGCCCACCTGCTCGGTGTGCACATGCTTCCAGACCATGTGTGTGCACCCTTCTACGTAGAAGTAAATATGTTTGCCTTGTTGCCTGGCTTCCGCGTGTTTTGTATTCTACCAGAACCCCTGATTTGGGGGCAGGAGTCGGGGGGGGGGGGGGAGTTGCCTTATTTATAACAGGGTGAAAATGAGAAGGAAAACCGCTATTTGGAATTTTCTGCTCTTAGATGGCCTCTTATTCTAAAATGTTGCTTTCTAGCCGAAACCGGTTTGGCTCAATGGATAGACCATCGGCTTGGGGACTGAAGGGTCCCAGGTTCGATTCTGGTCAAGGGCATGTACCTTGGTTGCGGGCACATCCCCAGTAGGGGGTGTGCAAGAGGCAGCTGATCGATGACTCTCTCTCATCAATGTTTCTAACTCTCTATCTCTCTCCCTTCCTCTCTGTAAAAAATCAATAAAATATATTTTTAAAAAATAAAATAAAATGTTGCTTTCTAGTCTGCTTTAGCCTGTTTGAAGATAAACTTAGCTATATGACCTTGAAGGCCAGAGACTAGATATGCCCATAATCTCAATGCCATGCCAGGTGCATTTTTTAATTGGATAGAACGGTATTGTTTTCAAGGCCAGCTTCCAGATAACCACTAAATGCACATAGTGCTGGCTCTTTAATAAAAAGGGAAGTTCTGCTTGTAGCCTTGCTTAGAATTTGAATTCATTTTCTCTAGGCCCATCCCACGATGAATAAAGTGAGTCTCCAAACTCTCCTCCTGCATTGTTTGATTGTTTGGGAACTCTGTAACAGAAAGGGGCCGGGGCATTTGGGAAGGTTGACGGAACTGTTGTGTATCTTGACGTGGTGGGGAATCCATAACCATATCTTTTATCTTTCATCTAAAACAGTGGTCGGCAAACTCATTAGTCAATAGAGCCAAATATCAATAGCACAACAATTGAAATTTCTTTTTGAGAGCCAATTTTTTTTAAACTTAAACTTCTTCTAACGCCTCTTCTTCAAAATAGACTCGCCCAGGCCGTGGGTATTCTGTGGAAGAGCCATACTCAAGGGGCCAAAGAGCCGCATGTTGCTCGCAGGCCGCAGTTTGCCAACCACGGATCTACAACGGGAAAGGATAAAGCAGAATCGGCCCTAGAAGCTTCCCAGACCGGTTCACATCCTGGCTTTTCACCTGCGAGGTGTGTGGCCGGGGTGGGGACTCCCCTCTCGGCTCCTCAGTCTCCCCTGAGGCTGACTAGCGGGAGCGGCTGGGAAACCTTTGGCTCCCGAGAGAGGTCCGGATTGGATTACAAAAGCCACTCTGAGCGTCCAGACGCTTCTGCTTGGCCTCATCCAGCACCTGGCGGGTGTTGACCAGCCAGCCGGCTCCCTCCTTCCAGCACGAATGTTCTGAGATCTCATCTTATGAGAGGACAGGCTGTACCAAAATAGCCTCCCAGCCTATTTTGGGAAGAGGGTGGGCGAGCGGCTGGCAGGCCTGTTGGGGATGATTGGTGGGGCAGGCTGACCCCGCGGCCCCGTGCAGGTGTGAGAACTCGGACGGCCGCGTCTCAAGTCCAGCCTCATTTTAGCTGCAGGACTCACACTCAGTTGCTGCTTTGATCATTAGCTGAGAGAAATGATCTTTCATTATTGTTGTAAAATACGCAACATAAAATTCACCACCGTAACCATTTCTAAGGATCCGCAGTTCGGCGGTGTTAAGAACATTCGCATTGTTGCACAGCCAGCGCCCAACCCACTGCCCAGCGCCGGAACTCTTCGTCTTGCAAAACTGAAACTCCTTACATTAAACACCAACCTCCCTCCCCCTCCCCATCTGCCCCCAGCCCCTGGCACCCACCCTTCCCCTTTCTGTGTCTGTGAACCATTCCAGGAACTTCAGGTGAACAAGTGGAATCACACAGTATTTGTCCCTTGTGGCTGACTTATTTCACTCAAGCTCCCTCCATGTTGCTGTATGTGTCAGACCTGCCTTCCCGTTTAAGGCGGAATGACGTTCCATTGTGTGGGGACACACATTTTATTTATCCCTTTGCCTGTCCAGGGACACTTGGGTTGCTTCTACCTTTCAGATGCTGTGACTAACGCTGTGGTGTATGCAAGTGTCTATTGGAGACCCTTACAGTTCGTTGGGATAAATACCAAAAAGGGAAATTTCTGAATCATATGCTAATTCTTTATTTAAACTTTTGAAGACCCACATCCCATCACTTTTGTTGTTGTATTCTATTCCTTAGGACCGTGGTTGGCAAACTGGCTCGTGAGCCACATGCAGCTCTTTGGCCCCTTGAGTGTGGCTCTTCCACAAAATACCACGGCCTACGCGAATCTATTTTGAAGAGGTGGCATTAGAAGAAGTTTAAGTTTAAAAAGTTTGGCTCTCAAAAGAAATTTCGATCGTTGTCCTGTTGATATTTGGCTCTGTTGACTAATGAGTTTGCCGACCACTATCTTAGGAGCAAATCCCAGGTCCCCTACACTCAAGGGTAAGAGTTATACAAAGGTGTGGTACGGGGTTCACAGGGATCACCTTAGAAAGTACCCACCATGCCTCATAAGCAAATCCAAACCACAGCTGAACATAGAAATTTCTATTAAGTGCTTGCAACATGCCAAGCCCATAAGCATGTATTTTACGAACAGTATGTCTTGGAGGTGGGTTAGTTTATGGGGGGAGGGGGGTAATTAGGCTCAATGGAGAAGCAACTTGGAGAGCTGATAGTGGGGCAGAATTAAAATCCAAAATCTTATTCCAAAGCTCATGCTTTGCCCTTTGCACTTCACTCCTCTGAGTCTCTTTAAGGAAGCCAGAGACACACACGAGGGCAGAGGTTACCAGAGGCTCAGCCGCTGAGCAGGTGCTCAGCAAAGATGAGAGGCCACCACCCAACAGTTACCCCAGATATGGGTGAGAGCTGTGTTTACCTTGACTTTCTGGTTGGTACCTGCCTGGAGGCTTCTGGAAAAAAAAAAAAAAATCCCAGCTCAATTAGTGGAGGAAATTAACACCTAATTGAGCCCATATATGCCAACTGGGAGATCAGAGTAAAAGGCACAAAGGCAGGATGCTGGCAGGCCTGAGTGTGAGTTCTGGTTTTGCTCCGAACTTGCCCAGTGACCCTGGGTGAACCCATCCTTGTCAAATGAAAAATGTCAAGGTAGGTACAGGACGGCTGAGGGCCAAATCCCGCCCACCACCGGTGTTTGTAAATAACGTTTTGTTGGCACACAGCCATACCCATGTGTTTACATATTGTCTGTGGCTTCTTTCAGCCTATAATAATAGAATTGAGTCATCAAAACAGAGACTGTCTGACCTGCACAGCTAAAAATGTTAATAGTGGCTTTTTGTAGAAAAAGTTTGCCAATCCCTGGACTGGATGATTTTTTTTCTTTAATTTATTGATTTCAGAGAGGAAGGGAGAGGGAGAGAAAGACAGAAACATCAGTGATGAGAGAGAATCACTGATCAGCTACCTCCTGCATGACCCACAATGGGGATTGAGCTCAAAACACCGGCATATAACCTAATTGTAATTGAACCGTAATCTGGTTTATAGGTTGACACTCAACCACTGAGCCCCACCGAGCTGGACTGGAATATTTTTAAGATTCTTTTTTTGGCAGCGGTGGAAATGGCACCAGGTTTTAGACCAGTGGGGTCAGACTGGACCTGGGGTCAGCAACCTCGGTACTTGAGATCTGGCTAGAAAAGAATCCTACATAATAAAAGCCTAATATGCAAAATGACCAAATGGCAGAATGACCAGTGGAACAACCGGTTGCTATGACATGCGCTGACCACCAGGGGGGGGTATATGCTCAACACAGGAATTGCCCCCAGCCTGCAGGCCCCAGGCCAGCCAAGGTGGGTGCCAGTGGGGGCCCCCCTGATTGCCCCACTGGTCTCCCTGCAGATCAGCCCTGATTGCTGGCCAGGCCTAGGGACCCTACCCATGCACAAATTTCGTGCACCGGGCCTCTAGTTCAAACTGTAAGAGAACATTTATTTAGAAAATCACAGAGGTAGAAGAAGTAATTTGTAGAAGAAACGGGCTGAGGAAACAAGTTGTAGAGACAAAGGAAGAGCCCTTGGAGCTTAGAAGTGAGGAAGGTAAAGTGACGCACCTGGTGGGAGGGGAAAGGGAAAGGCCTGTGTGCTCCCAGGAGGGAGTGGATACTGGGTTCTCAGTCGTAAGGGTTTTTAGGGTAACGATTTCAAAATATATGTACTTTTTAATTTAATTATTATTACTTTCAGAGAGGAAGGGAGAAGGAGCGATAGAAACATCAATGATGAGAATCATTGATTGGCTGCCTTCTGCATGCCCCCACTGGAGATGGAGCCTGCAACCTGGGCATGTGCTCTTGACTGGAATGGAACCCAGGACCCTTCAGTCCGCAGGCTGACGCTCTATTCATTGAGCCACACCAGCTAGGAAAAGGGTGGAGATTTTAGGAGAGGTTCCAGGGGGAAATCTCAGTAGAATATTCAGCCGTTTTCAAGGTGTGTCCTTTCAGGACCCGGGCCTCCACTGATGGGTTGATCGGCACCAGGGCAGGGGTCATTATTCAATGCAGCTGGTCCTGCAGTCAGCTGTGGTGTCACTTGTCTGGGTTTGTTGCTCTTCTGGGCCTGGAGCTGAAATACAACTTGAGTCCTAGATTTCTAGGGAGCAAAGGTCAGGGGTCCAAAGCGCATGACCAGCCATGTGTGAGGGGAGGGAAGGTGGCCCTGAGGACGAGGCCCCACCCTACTGTTGCCGTTTGCTAGGCGCCCGGGGCTTTCCACATGGGCGGCCTCTGCACCTGGCCCCGCGTCCTTGCTCTGATTGTGCCTATCTCACTGCCTACCCCACTTTCAACCCTAAACATAGGATGATTCAATGAACAGGGCAAATAACTAGACAAAGCCAAGAGCGCTGTATCTGACTCAGTGCCACATTACAAACGTGCGTCTCACCATCCCTCAAGTCCATGTCTCCTCTCTACAACAGACCTTCACCGGTCAGGTGTCTTAGTCCCTTCAGGCTGCTGTAACCAATCACCATAGATCGGTGGCTCAAACACCAGGCATTTCTGAGTTGTGGAGGCTGGGGAGTTCAAGATCAAGGCACCGGCAGATCCGGGGCCTGGTGAGGGTTCTCTTCCTGGTTTGCTGAGCACTGTGTTCTCCTTGTAACCTCACATGGGGGAGAGCAGAGCGAGATGTTTCATCGCCTCATCATATTATAAGAACCCATCACGAGGGCCCACTCATGATCTAATCAAAACACTAATCACTTCACAAAGGCCCATCTCCAAACACTATCATGTTGGGAGTTAAGATTTTTTAAATATATATATTCTTATTAAATTCAGAGAGGAAGGGACAGAGAGAGAGAGAGAGAGAGAGAGAGAGAGAGAGAAACATCTGTGATGAGAGAATCATGGATCAGCTGCCTCCTGCACTCCCCCTACTGGAGATTGAGTCCACAACCCAGGCATGTGCCCTTAACCGGGAATCCAACCTGGGACCCTTCAGTCCACAGGTCGATGCTCTATCTACTGAGCCAAACCAGCTAGGGCAGGAGTTAGGATTTTAACGTATGAATGTGAGGGGACACAAACATTGAGCCTACGTGATCAGAGCAGACATAATTCATTCAACAAACACTTGCCGAGGCTTACTGTGTCTGCCCGGGGCTGCGCCCTCGGGAGCCAGAGAGGCGAAGGCCTGTGCTTTGCTGTAGGAGAGCCTGAGTGAGGGAAGGGAGTGGGGGGGAGGGTGGAGAAAGGGGTCTCAGAGGGGGTGTGGAGTTAAGGAGAGCTTCTTGGAGGAGAGAGATTTGTCTAAGGCCTTCCAATGCACAGGGAGGATTGGGAGATGTCTTGGAGAATATTCCAGATGAAGAGCGCAGTGTGGACACAAGCTGGGAGGGGTGACTATTTGGAAAACAGGAGGCAGAGATCGTCAGGACCCATCTAGAGGCTGCCTTCCACACCCCTGAAGACTGTACGGCTCTGGGTGGCACCTAACCACCCCAGCCTCAGTTTCCCCATCTGTGCTCCAATCTGAGCCGCAATCACTGCTTCTCATCGTAACTGAGGACTCCCTAACACGTAGCTGGGGAGGGTCCAGCTTCTAACCCATCAGTCTGACCATCTCCAGCATTGGCTTCAAAGCTCTCCAGAATGTTTCAGGATCTTCTTCTTCTTCTTTTTTTTTTTTTTTAATATGTTTTTATTGATTTTTTTTTACAGAGAGGAATGGAGAGGGAGAGAGAGTTAGAAACATCGATGAGAGAGAAGCATCAATCAGGTGCCTCCTGCACACCCCCTACTGGGGATGTGCCCGCAACCAATGTACATGCCCCTGACCGGAATCGAACCCGGGACCTTTCAGTCTGCAGACCGACACTCTATCCACTGAGCCAAACCGGCTTCGGCAGGTTTCAGCATCTTCTAATGAAAAAACAAACAAACGTTAAAAACAACGATGACCATTGACGAGGAGAATGAACAAATGGCTCTATAGTCATATGATAGGATACCATCTATTCTAATAAAAGGGTAATATGTTAATTAGACTGGAAGTCTTCTAGATGACCATCCGGACATCCTTCCTCACAAAGCCAGGCCTGGGCGAAACTGCCTGCCCCGTGGTCCTGGGCGCCAGCGCCTTCGGCTGTAGCCCGAGAGACAGAGTAGCCATCTACCCACGGTCCCCTGTAACTGCGGCCGGCCCGGGTGAAGCCGGCCCAGGTCTGGGTGCTGCGGCAAGCCAGTGGGAGGGAAGCCTGGGTCCCGGGTGCAGGGCCAAGGTGGTTAGGGGTGATCAGGTCAGCAGGGGAGCAGTTAGAGGTGATCAGGCATGTAGGCAGGCAGACAGGCGAGCAGTTAGGAGCCAGTAGTCCTGGATTGTGAGAGGCAGTCAGACATCCCCCAGGGGTCCCTGATTGGAGAGGGTGCAGGCTGGGCACGATTTTCATGCACCAGGCCCCTAGTACAGCATTGAAAATGAGCAAACTATAGCATGGACAACCTTGAGTATAAAAAGCAAGTTGTGTCAGAACATCTACAGTATGGTTCTCCTTTATATAAAAGCCAAAAACACACAAATCTAAGGATATAGCTTTGGAATACATATTTATGCAGTAAAAGCATCACACAAACTAAAAGAATGATGAACCCAATTTTTATCTTTTTTTAAAATATGTTTTTATTGACTTTTTAGAAAAAGAGGAAGGGAGAGGGAGAGAGAAAGAGAGAGAAACATTAATAAAAGAAAAATTTGTGCAATTAAAATGTCAGTGTTCAGAAATAATGTTATTGGCACATATTCACACTCATTCCTTTATGCCTTTTCTGTGGCTACTTTTGAGCTACAGTGAGAGAGTTGAATAGTTGAGCCAGACACTGATTTGGAAAACCGAAAATATTTGCTTTCTGGTCCTTTATGGAAAAAGAAGGCCATGTGGTGGTGAAGGCAAAGACTGGAGTGATGTATTTCCATGCCAAGGATTGACAGCTATCACCAGAGGAAGTGTAGCCTTTTTTCCAGACTTCTGCCTTCCAGAACCATGACAGAACACATCTGCATTGTTTTAAGTCCCTCCGTTGGTGGTACTTTGTTATGGCATGCCCAGGAAACTAATCCGTCCCCCGAATGGACAGAGACTGCTACATGAAATGGAGAGAACTTTAAAAAATATGCACATTTTTACTGATTTCAGAGAGAGGAAGAGGGAGGGAGACAGAGATAGAAACATCAACGATGAGAGGGAATCATTGACTAGCTGCCTCCTGCACGTTCTCTACTGGGGACTGACCCAAAACTCTGGCATGTGTCCTGACCAGGAATCAAATTGTGATTTCCTGGTTCAACTACTGAGCCACACTGGACGTGTGTTTGACTTTTCAAGGATCTGACAGACTGTTTTCCACAGAGGATGTAAACTGTCGCATTTTACATTTCTAGCAGCAGAGCACGAGGGTTCCAGTTCCTCCACATCTTCACCACTTGTTATTTTCTACTTTCTTTCCTCTGGCCATCCCAGTGGGCATGAGGTGGTAGTATCTCATTGTGGATTTAATTTGCAGATAAATATCATTTTAAAGTAATATTTAAAAAAATCCAAGCAATGCAAAATATCCACGATAAGCAAAATAAAAACAAAGACAGGTTCCAGTTCTGGTTTCCATATCTCCTCACTTGCTCACTGTATTCAAAATCGTGACATCTCATTAATTGAAAATATTTTCTTCATTGATTTGAATTTTTTAAATATATTTTATTGTCTTTTTACAGAAAGGAAGGGAGAGGGATAGAAAGCTAGAAACATCGATGAGAGAGAAACATCGATCAGCACACCCCCCCACCAAGGTACGTGCCCTTGACTGGAATCGAACGTGGGACCTTTCAGTACCCAGGCCCATGCTCTATCCACTGAGCCAAACCGGTTTGGGCTGATGAATTTTTTAAAAAATATTCATTAAAATAATTATCCTTTTACCACAATTTAAAATTTGAAGAGAGATTATTTATCTTTATTGCTGTTTTTTGGGGTGAGTGTTTCTCCCCCGTCCACCCCCCATGTCAATGTCTCAGCTGCCTCCGCCTCCTATACTCTGGAGTTACAGCTGCTTCTGCCCATTCACGAGACAGTTTCTGTGCTGGCCCCCAGGGGGCGCTGCTACCCTGCTCATGCTCCTCGCAGGCACCTCGGAGGCTGAGACCGCGATTCAGTTTCTGAACCTCTCCCTGCCTGGATTTCTCCTCTGTGAGGTGGGGACGGTATCATTGGGCGTTTGGATGGCAGAGGCAGGGAAAGCCCCTGGGCTCAGCACCTATCAACACAGACTAATCATGACCGTTCCCTGAGAACACAGATGGAAGAATAGTTCACACTTTCACTATGGAGAATGTCATACATAAAATAGGCAAAATCATAGAAGGAGGCCCGGGTCCCAGCCCTGATCGCCATCACCCCTTAGCCAACCTCACCCCATCCTCCTTGCCACCTGGGATTATTTCTAAGCAAATCTCAGTCGTCCTATATGCCTTATCACTCTATAAATATTTTTGTTATGTGTCTCCAAAAGATAAACATTCTTTTATAACCTAAAAATACCATAATCACTTAGAATAGAATTCTCTAATACCCATAGATCCCAAGATGGCCAACAAATAGGTTGAACTCTCCAGTCAGCTTGGGAAAATTATTATT